>OX419756.1:38573696-39173696 GCA_948567375.1 Lunularia cruciata | reverse complement strand
AGTTAGACCTCAAAAATGTGCAGATGCCCTCCCCTTCCCTAATAACAAAAAGGTTAGCTTTTCCTCTCCCTTGGTTTGTCTCATTGAGAGCTTTCCAATGGTACCTCATCCATGCAATTTAGAGATTCCTACAAGGTTTCTACAAGATTCCTATAAGATTCACTATGGTCAAAGGTGGTTTGACCAACCAGATAGAATAAGAACCAACATGTCACCCATGCATAAAACTAAATCTAAGGGTAGAGATCATTGACATATCACCAATCCATGTAGTTGATCCAAGGGTAGAGCTTCCTTTAGAGTAGTCCACTTTGCTATATAATACAATCAAGATGCTTCTTTGGTGCATTAGAGGTTTGAGTATGAAACTATGTGTTTCTTATTCTATGTTTCTTTTCAGGTCTCTTATCCTTGAATTATTACACAATGTTAGTAGTCAAGGATTACCAAAAGACCCTACCAACAAACATTTCCTTGGTGGGAGCACAAGATCTAAAAAGACATGGTTCTAATTATTTGGTGATTTCTAGATGGCCATGTTAAGGATATACCCATGTTGGCCAAGGTCAAGGTCTATTTGATCCCCATTTTGGTGTGTAATAGGAGATGTTATATACATTATGATATCTCCAAGTTCATCAAGTTGTTTCTTGAGCTTAAATTTTGGAGAGCATCCCTTTGATAGGTGATTGTCACACATGAGTAGTGGCAAGTACACATCATGTCTATTCTTAGATGGGACCAGTCATTGTTTTGGTGCAGCTAGAGTTGGATCATGGGCTCAATTTCTTTAACTTTGGTGGAAAAAATTCTTACTTAGAGAATTTCTACAACATGCATATGATTGGATCCAATGGCTAGCCCAACTTATTCTTGATGATATTTTAGATGGTGGGCACCAATATTAGACAATGGTAGTGGTGAACCTGGTAGGGCCACCTATGGTAGTGGTGGACCTTGTTGGGAAGCCTAGGGTTATTGTACCTGCATTCATGAGTTTCCTAGGCTCACAAGCTTTTTGAGAATGAGGTCTTGGACTTATTTGGGATTCACAATTAAACTAGTTGGTGGAGCCTAACACCAGTGAGAGAGAGCAAAAAATGGGTTTTCACATTAATGTTATTTTTTCAATAGTATCAGAAGCATCCAAGAATTATGTGTTAGGTTAGGATATGGACCTGAATTATTTGACTTGGATTGTGAGCTTTGGATTGGTGGAGCAATGTAGGATGCGCTTGTAGGCATCATGACTTGGACACTTGTGAGATTTTTGCCTATCAAGATGATTCCAGCATATATTTGGAGTGATGGAATTAGTGTGCATGGTATTCTTGAGACACAACCAATGGCTACTAGTGAGAGTGGTCTACTTGAGGTATATCCATGTGAGCATGGTCTACTTGGGTTACACCCTTGGTCTGGTAGAGATTCAACTAGAGGACATGTGGAGCTTGTAATAAGAGTAGAGGGAGTTTTTACAATGAGGTTGAAGACTCTAGCAATTGGAAGCATGACATTACTACTTCCAAGGGCCTAGTGTAGTAGCTAGTTAATGCATCTTCCACTCTATATCCATTTTAGAAGATTCTTAGGAGCCAAAGATTAGATCCAAGCTTACAAGAAGAGAAAGACAAAGAGTTTAGAGGTCATAAAGGAGCTACACAAGTTATTTTATCCTTATTATAAAGGATTTGAGTGCTTTGAAAGGACATGATATTTGGATTGAGTTGACTAATGATACGTCAATTTTTAAATGTCCTTACAAATATAATGACATCAAGAGAGAATTGATTTAGAGCCAAAGTAGAGACCTTTTTGAGGTTGGTCTGGTGGAGATTTTACATGGAGAGTATTTTTCAACTACAATAATGCCAGCCAAGAAAGATGGGCATGGCAACTACACAAATAAGTAGATGTGTGGAGATCACCATCCTATCAACCAATAGACTAGAGCTTATTGGTATGCTATACCTACACCAAAGGAGATCTTTGATGCAATTGATCATAGAAAGGTCTTTTGTACTTTGGATCTTTGAGAAAGATATTATTGATTGCCAATCAAGAAGGAAAAAAAATACAAGACAAAATCTTGGGTTATTGATCCTCATGGTAAAGATATATTATATTAGTAGAGGTTCTTACCATTTAGGTTGAAGAATGCTACTATCAAGTTTTAGAAGATCATGGACATGATCCTAGGAGGATTATATTTTACTTGGTGTTAAATTGATGACATTTTGGTCTATAGCACTATTATGGAGGAGCATGAGAGACATTTGTTGGAGGTGTTTGAGAGATTGAGATCTCATGGATTCAAATTAGATCTTGGGAAATGTAGACTCTTTCATGAGTAGGTTGAATATTTGGGTCACACTATCTACCTTGGTCAATTTGGTGTTCAATAGACCAAGGTTCATATTGCATATATTCCTTGGCCTATAAATGTAAGCAAAGTGCAAGCATTCCTTGGATTGGAAAACTTATATCATCAATATGTTAAAGGATTTAGTGTCATTGCCAAGGCCTTGACAAAGCTGACCAAGCTTACATAAGAATGGTGTTGGGGAGATTAGCAAGAGAGAGCTTCTATAGAGCTCAAGGAGAGGTTGACATCTACCTCTATTCTCAAGAGATTGATCTAAGGACAACCATTCCAAGTTCATATTTATTGGAGTACATTGGGGCTTGGAGTTGTACTTACCTAACAAGGTGATAAGGGGAAGAAGTTTGTGCTGGCCTACGCTAGTCACTCTAAAAGTTCAACAAAGACAAAGTATAGCTCATATGAGGGAGAATGCTTGGCAAGAATGTAAGTAGTAGCACATTTGTGATGCTACCTATTTAGTAACCCTTTCATTCTCATCAATGATCATTAACCACTAAATTGGTTGATGGAGTCCGATAAGCTTTCAAAGAAACTTACACAATATGCTCTAATTTTGTAAGAGTAGAATTTCACAAATATTCACAAACCTAGAATGGTGAACTATAATGCATATGGGTTGAGTAGAAACCACCCTTCTATTCAACCAATCTACATCATGGTTCACCACTCTAGGTCTATGAATAATTGTAAAATCATACTCATATAGATATGGGAGGATGGTAGAGTGTGAGTAGTACCACTTCTATCTCAAAGACCACAATTAGTACATCATGCTCATGAGAAGCTAGGACAACTGGAGTTAAACATACATATAGTTTAGTCCAAGTCATTATTGGTAGCACGTGTCATGATATTTGTAGCACCAAAGCTAGTTTTCTTGGATGTTATAATGATAGTGTTGGCAATCATAGTATTTTGGTAGTTACTCATGGACTACTTGTTGGTGGTCAAATTTCAAGTTAGGGCTTTTGATCACATAGTGGGACCCACTATTACTTGCACTATTGGATGTGCCATTTGTGGCACCATCAAGGTTGGAGACCTAGGTCAAGCAAAGGAGTATACTTTTGAAGTGCAACTCCAAAGAGTTTACTTCTTTGATATCAAGCCTTTGCATTCTTGGCTATGGTGAATAGAGGCCAACAAGAATCACCTAGTCTCTTAGCTAGAGTGAGTGTAGCTTTACTATAATCAGTGTCCACTTGTTGGTAGGTTGTTGAGTGAAGGATGGAGTACAAATCTGATTTGAGTATGATTCAAGTGGAAAAATGAACAAATTATATCAAAGAAGTGAGAATCAAGGAGAAATAAGGTGCAAGAACTAAGGGCATTGGTGGTATCTTCAAGTTTGGTTGATCATTGGTACATTTGATCATAGTCTTAGATTTCTCTAAGAGTGATTGTGTGTGGAAGCTTTGTTGGAGGTGATGCAGATTTGGCAGTGGGGTAGATTGTGTGCAGAAGCACTGACTAAATTTTTAAGAATTGAGTCAATTAGAGATAATGAGTGCTTGATTTGAGCCCAAGAGGTGAAATCAAGGTAGATTTGATAAATTGAGCCCAAAGTGCAAAATTAAAGGTGGACTTAAGAACACATCCTCTCAAATTAAGGATTTGGAGATCTCTATCCTCTCAATTTGGCTCAAGTTGATAGTTAGTGGAGGATTTGGCTATCAGTCACCTATAGAGAGGTGTGTTAGATTCAAAGGTTGTCCAAATTTGGAAGTCAAGTTGACAAAGGTTATCCAAAGTAGGAGTTTCTTGAATTGCCCTAGCTAGTGCTTGAGTTGGTAAGGCTTGGCCAGATTTGGAGATTGGTAGAGGTTGTCCAAATTTGGAAGTCAAGTTGGAGGAGGTTGTATTGAATTAGAGGTTTCCCAAATTGCCCTAGCTAGTGCTGAGTTGGTGAAGCTTGGCAAGATTTGGAGAAATTTTGAATTGGCAAGAAAAAAGGTCTCATTTGGTTAAATTTTAGCATTTTTGAGGCATAAGGTTGTAGGCTAGAGAAGCTACAAAGGGCTAACATGAGGCTAGCCTATTTAGATGATTTTTTTTTAAATTTTTGGTCATTGTTTGGCAAAATCTGCCCACCATTCTAGATTATGCACAATAGGGTTTGAACCCTAGATCCTTGGTTCCTAGATTGGTACCCTAGCAAAATGGTCCACCTTCACTTAATGTCCTAGTGATGGGTCGACTAATATCTATACATATGTAGCTTTGGCTAGGAGAGACAAACTGGTCCACCTTCACTTAATGTCCTAGTGATGGATTGAATAATATCTATACATATGTAGCTTTGGCTAGGAGAGTGTCTATCTACTCCTAAGTAGATAGACACTCCTATTGTATTAATGCCAAACAGTGACAAAATCAATCCGGTGTTGATTCATGAGATGGAAGGTTATGTTTAGACTTCTTGTGATTAGATCCTTTCCATTCTTTACATCCTATTTGTGCATCATGTTTATGTGAGGTGCCTTAACTATAGAGCATTGGTGCTTTGGTATGCTCTCGGTAGTGAGGCTAGAGTGATGACTAGTCATACTACTAATATTTCTTTTTGTTGAGGTAGGAAGTGATGATGAGAGTGCATGTTGTGATGGCATGTTATCGATGATCTTTTCCTTTAGTATAGTGCAACAATTACAGCTATATTAGTGAGTGGTGTTTAGTTGGTGGGGTACTTGTGGGTTTGAGTTATATTAGCATGATAGAGTTCTTTGGGAATTCTAGACAAAATATTACTACAATATGTAGTGGTTTTACAGAAAGTGCTGCTTAGTATTAGGCAATATTTTAGGTCTCAATGAGAGAGGAGATTGACTTTGATTTGGAGTTTGATATATGAGTTGATTCAATTGAGAGTTGCTTGGTGTGTTGGTATTATTGTTGTGGGATATGGATGAGATTTATGGGCCTTCAAAGGCCCCAAATGCTATGCTACTCTAGTACTATAGATAACATTGAGTTGGATGACTTCTTCCAAAGGTTTGATAGTTGATGTGATCTATAGTAAACGTGGAACCCAAATTTGTTCACACCCTTCATGGCATAGAAAGGGTTATTTCAAGACTTGGAGGGTTCACCAATGGATAATTATCATAAGTTCAAGAGAGCTCACTTGTTGGATTCTCAAATCAAGCTATAAAGATAGTATTGGCCTCCAAACTACATCTCTATCACTTCAAATTCAATTTCTAGGGGTGGATTTGCAATACCTATGAGTTCTAGCTCTAGAAGTATTGGTGTATCTAGTAGAAGTGCACTAGTTAGAGATGGTGCTACTACAAGTGAGGGTAACACTATAGAGGTGGTGGAGTACCAAGGTTTAACCTCATGATGGAGTTCTTCTAGTGCTTGAGGTAAAACCACCAAGGAGTGCGGATTGACAAATTGAAGAGCTTGCAAAAGTTCTAGCAAAACGATAGAGAGAGAGCCTATGCAAGGCATACACTCACATGAGATGTTTGATCAATTCCACTCAAGAATATATTTAGGCCCAAGCAATCTAATTATGGTATGGAATCCTGAACAAAGAGTTGCAATGTAGAATATGTGATGCTAAGTTGTTACATACTACTTCACCTACTTTGGTAGTAGTCTTTAGTTTGGTTGAGCAAATGGAACTCAATATGGTAGAGGAGAGAATGGTGATTTCTAGATTTGGTCGGAAGACCTCATCCACATTTTTTACTACTTCTAGAGTGTAGTAGAGTGCACCACACCATGTTGGCTTTCAAGGGCAAAATGGACAGCCCAGATGTTATGAAGCAAGTGGAAGGCCTAGTACAGCTAGACCTTTACCTTCATTTTTGGGTTAATAGCAGCCAATGAGTGGCAGTGTTGATTGTTGGATTGATGGTGGACCCCATCATAAGAGAAAGTGCACTAAAGGCAATGGATATGATACCTCAGAGGCATCATAGACAACACAAAGACAATGTGACCATTGCCACAAATTTGGTCACACTAGTGACTAATGCTTTGACCTTAACTCGGAGCTATAGATTGGTAGGGTTGTTATGACAAGTGGTAGAGAGCTCCAAGTCATGGAGGATGAGGTAGTAGAGGTTGTGGTAGAGGACTCACACTTGGTAGGGGCACAATACTTACCCTTGCTTTTGATACAACCATAGTTACACAAATTGAGCAGTTGGAGCAAAAATTGGCTAGCATAGCCATAACTAAGAGGAGACCAGATTTGGGTGCTAAGGCTTCCATCTATTATACTAGTGATTAAGATGTCTTGGACTTTATATGTGGAGTAGCACAAGTAGATGCATCTGCCATAGTTACTAGAAGTGCAATACATGCTCCATAGTTTAGAGGAGCATCAATGGAGTTGGACCCATATAGAGGAGAGGTTGGTAGATAGGTCAAACTTCCCCAATATTTCACACTTTCTAAGGCACTAGAGATGACATCCATAGCTCCTAGATGTCCTAAAGTAGGTATGGTAGGTGGTGATGGAGTGGATGATGGACAAGATGCTAGTTAGCCATTTGCTAATATACAAATTGAGTCTAGCATGATATTGAGAGCGGCTTAATTGATTATATGTGTAAAAGACCAAGATCAAGGAGAGAAATTGGAGAATGGAAGACTGGAGTGCAAGATCACATTGGGACACTTGAATGAGGGAAACTCCAAATGCCTAGCATGAGCTTGGGTTTTGGTATTTATAGTGAATTATACAAGGCTCTTGAGAAGCTTCTCAAGAAGTTTCCTCAAAGCCACTTTCTTAGAATGCAAGTCAAGCTAATTGGGAAGCTTCTCAAGAAATTCCTTCTAGAAACCACCTACTTGGCATGTAAGCTAAGCTAGCTAAGAAGCTTCCTTCTAGAAGCCACCTACTTGGTGTGCAAGCTAAGCTAGCCAAGAAGCTTCCCAAGAAACTTCTTGTGAATCACCACTTGGCATGCACGTTATCCAATACTTGGAAGGTACCAAGGAGCTTGTGAGATGCTTCTAAAATATTCTAGGCTAATTCAGCCTATTCACTACTTTGTTAATCTTGACTAACCTGTTGGTAAACTCCATATTTGTTACATATTTCTCCACCGCTAGTTGGTGACGTCTTCATCACCATTGAAGCTTCAAACTCCTAGATGACCATTTGTGCATTCTAGGATGAAAAAGAGATTTCCAAGTGGTATCATGAAGGGGATACCCTTTCCAATGAACCTTGTACTCAATATGCTTTTTACGGTCACATTGAATGTAGCAACATGCAAGGATATGATCAACTACATACTCTTCATGATCGTTGATAAGTATGGGAGGAGGAGGAAGTTGGATACAAGAGGAAAAGGAAGATAGATTAGAAAAAAAGGTTTTAGCTTGGAAATGGAAAAGACAAGGTGGATTTGCATATGAGAAGGCAAAGCAAGTTGATAAGCAACTAGAAAAATGAATTGGGTGACATCAAATGGACCTATCTAATTAGGAGTAAGTTTACAAACTTAGGTATCAAGTGAGAGGGGTAGGTTATTAGGAGAAGGCATAACCTTATCACCAAGTTGAATAGTGAGATCACAATGGTGTTGATTTATATATTGTTTCTAATGATTTTAAGCAACAAGGAGATGAGATTTGGCTTGTTGTAGAGATTGGGATATGGTGGTCAAGAAGGTGGATGCAAAAGACCAAGACCAAGGAGAGAAATAAGAGAATGGAAGCCCACATTGGGATACTTGAATGAGGGGAAACTCTGAATCCCTAGCATGAGCTTTGGCTTTGGTATTTATAGGTAGCAAACAAGACCCTTGAGAAGCTTCTCAAGAAGCTTCCTTGAGCCTCTTTCTTAGAGTGCAAGCCAAGTTAACCAGGAAGTTTCTCAAGAACTTCCTTCTAGAAGCCGCCTACTTGGCATGCAAACTAGCTAGTTAGAAGCTTCTTTCTAGAAGCTACTTACTTGGGGTGCAAGTTAAGCTAGTCAGGAAGCTTCCCAAGAAGCTACCTAGATGCTTCTAGAATATTCTAGGCTAATTTGGCTTATTCTCTACTTTGTTAGCCTTACTAAACTCTTGTTGCTAAACTCCATATTGTCATAGTGGAAGTATGAGGGACATGAGATGGAGGTGGAGCAAGAAGAGAATTTAGAACAAGTGAATCTTGGCTAAAATTAAGGAATAAAGGAGAGAATTTGGTGATTGCCTATTTAGAATTATTGTAGGAAAACTAAGCAATTGCAAGACACTTGTCCCAATTGGTACAATGAACATTGAAGAAGGCACAAAGCATACCTTCCAAGGTGCAATTTTCACATTCAATTTGAGGATGATAGGCAATGAATAAAGCAAGCTTGTTGCCAAGTATCTAAAAGAATGCTTGCCAAAATTTTCTAGTGAAACAAGGGTCACACTCAAAGATGAGTACATAAGGCATTCTATGATGCTTGAAGACATTGTCAAAGTAGATCTGGGCTAAGGTTAGAGCATCCATTGTATCAAAGGTTGGTGCCAAATGGATTTGCTTACTAAGCTTCTCCATAAACACCATGATTTCTATGTGACCTTGCTTTGTCTTGGGCAAGAATATGATGAGATCTAAGCTTACATGTTCCCATCAAGCAAATGGGATGGGAAGTGGTTGAAGGATTCTACTTGGTTTTTGGTTTTTGATCTTATTGCATTGGCACTTATCACAAGATCAAATAAAATCTCAAACATTTTGTGCCATGTTGGGCAACCACCATTAGCATTGTAGGATACCTAAGGTCTTGTCCACACCCATGTGACCATGAATTAATACATCATGGGCTTCTTGAAGGCACACAAGTCAAAGATCACCCTTTGCTAGAACATAGATCCGACTCTCACAAAATAAAAGGTCTTCCTTGAAGGAGAAGGTGTTGTACTCCTTATTGCATGTTGCAAGATGAACATGGACCATCTAAAAGAAAATATCTTGTTGTAAAGCTATCTTAAACTCAATTTGGACTTTGGAGTAGACTAACACCATCATAATTGCCACCATGATATCAAGAAGAGACTTCAAATCATATTGTTGTGATAAGGCATCAGGGATGACATGGAATTGATCTAGTCTATACTCAAGTTTTATGTCAAACAACTATAGTTGTTCCTCCTATTGATAATGTTGACTCTTCATGTATTCCAAATATAATGTTTATAACAAGAGTTTGTGATCAGTTTGCATTATCACTTGTTTTTCCAAGAGATAATGCCTCCATACCTTGGTGGCATATACCATTGCTATTTGTTCTTGATCTTGAGCAAATTAATTCCTTTTTATGGTATTTAGTTGGTGAGACACAAAGGCAATTAGATGTAACTCACATGGGAATACTTGTTGCAACACGGCTCCAATCACGAAGCATCAAATCAACCACACAAGGTAGTTAAGTGTCATATAGTTGAAGAATGGGTCTTGAAGACACTATATGTTTCAGCTTTTGGAATGCTTCTTTGTACTTGGTGGTCCATTGAGAGCTCAAGTTCTTCTCCAAAAGGTTGGTCAATGGGGTAGTCACATGAACATAATAGTGGATCAACCATTGATAAAAACTTATGAATTCATTAAATGCCCATACTTTTATAGCATCCTTTAGAGTAGGCTAATCAATAATGGCCTCCTTGATTTTCTCTTCTTCCATCTTGATCCCTTCTGATGAGATCTTGTGACCCAAGAAGGTAATTTCCTTCTGCCAAAATGCACACTTTGGCTTCTTATAGTAAAACCTCCATTGACATAGTCATCTTAGGATTTCTCACACGTGATTTGCATATTTTGCCTCTATCTTGCTATACATTAAAATGTCATCCAAGAATACCACCTTGTACCAATCCAATAGCCCATCCAACACCCAATGCATTTTATTCTTGAAGACTATCCAAAAATGACCCCAAAAGGTAGAACTCTCTACTCAAAATGCATTAGTGAGCCCAAAAGGCAAAGCTTTCTACTCAAAATGCCCATACCTTGTACGAAAGGTAATCTTTTGCACATCTTCTCTATCGATGAGAATTTTCTAATAGCTTCTTTGGAGAAGTATCATGCTCCACTTTATTGATCAAGCAAGTAATCAATTTGAGGCAATAGATATACATTCTTCACTATTTTTACTGAGGCCATGATAATCAATATAGAAACAAAGTTCTCCATCCTTCTTTGGAACAAATAATACTGGTGCTCTCCAAGGAGATGTACTATATCATATGAAATCTTTCTCCAAAAACTCTGTTAGTATTGTTCAAAGCTCATCCAACTTCTTTGGTGAGAGCTAATAGATTGGTCTACTAACTAAAGTACTTCTTGGCAATAACTCAAATTTGAAGTGCATACAACTCTTGGAGGGTAATCTTTTCACCAGATCACTGGAAACACATCTAAAAATTCCTAGACTATTTGATCAACCATTTGCTTGATGAGGCTTCTAGCCCTCCTTAGATTCTTTATGCGCACTTGGCCTAATCTACACCATAAAAATAAACTTATCTTCCTCCAAAGCTTGCTCTAGTGTTACTTCATTGACAAACTTCCCATCTTGGGATTTATCTTCCTTCTAAGCTTGCTCTATAGTTGCTTTCTTGACAAACTTCCCATCTTGGGATTGATTATTCTTAGGTGTCTTATTCAAAGGTGCCAACAACCTAATTAGAAATTTCTACCTTGGTGTTATACTTGAATTTGTTGTTAGGTCTAATCAAATAAGACCTTGCAATGTTCAAGCCAAGGTAAATCTAGAATGACATCATACTATAGAGGTGCCACTACAAACCTCATACACTCCACATACTTCTTCTCAATCTTGAATGTAACTGGATGTGAGGTACAGGATGCATCACTTTCTACCATCCGCTATTATCAATCTATTTCCAATAATTAGTTTGATAGAAATACTTAATTCTTTGCTAATTGCAATAATTACATCTCTAAATTTCCAAGATCCACCAAAATCCTACAACCACAGTCAAATATCATACCTTGCAAGTGAAGCAAACTTGCAAAGGCTGAGCCTTCAATCCTATTGGAACTAATCAAATTCCCAAAAGGAGGTCAAAATCTCATATTGGGATTCCTTGTATCCTTGATCATTTTGCTCCACAAACTCCATCTAGACAATTTGTCAAGGTTGTCTATTCTTGAGTGGCCATTAAGCAATGCAATGTCCAATTTGGCAACACTAAAAACAACCACCATTTTTTTATAATCTTTCTTTATCTGTAATGCCAAATGGTCTTTGTTGGATGACATCAATCTCCATTGGTGCCGGCTCTTCCACCCCATGCAAAGTGTATTGGTAGGTTTTGTGGAGGTTGAGGTCAAGACCAAGTTGTTACAACCAAGGAATCAAAGCATAAAACCAATTGCATGGCTTCTTCCAAGTGTTTTGGCTCTTGCATAATCACATCTAGTTTAGCTTGTGACTTCAAGTTCCTCACAAATCAATCCAAAGCTTCACCTTCCAATATATTTGGAATTTACATGATGGTGTTCTAGAATTATGTGATGTAGCTTCTTACAAAGCCAATTTGCTTCAACTCTACCAACCTATTTTGTACAGCTCGTGTGGCATTTATAGCTTGGAATTGACCAATTATTGCACTCTTGAATTTTTCACATGTCAAGATTGGTGTAACAAATTGTCATTTAGTTCACTCTACTCATAACCACCACCATAGTTTTCCATCCAATTGGTTTGAAGCCAAGAGAATCTAATTTTTTTCATCTTAAAGATTTGTAGCTTCAAAGTAACGCTTGTAGTCAAACACAAAATTCTCCACTACATTTGAGAGATTCTTGCCTTCAAATAGCTTGGGCTTCAAAAATTGGATTTGCTCTTCCTCTTCTCAAAATGGTGTTCTCTCTACTTGCTCTTGTCCTTGATGATCTCATTCTTCCAACAATTTGCATGGCAATGATAACCTTGGGCATTGCCTCCATGATTACTACTCTATCAAACTACCTATAGTTGATCTAAGTTAATATATAGATGCAACATGTCTACCATTCTCCATAAGTTACAATTGGAAGTACCAAGGGTTCATAAAAAAAGGTGATCATATTCAAAGAAATTTATTTAAAGCATGAGATGATGAACTGAGTGAAATGATGCTTTGGTAGTTTATGGACACATAAATTTGATGGTTTGGTAGAAGTAGATTTGGTGGTCTGTAAATTCCATCTATCCCATTCTTGCTTTGATACCAATGTAAAAGACCAAGACCAAGGAGAGAAATAGGAGAATGCAAGACTAGAATGGAAGATCACATTGGGATATTTGAATGAAGGAGACTCCAAATGCCTAGCATGAGCTTGGACTTTGGTATTTATAAGGAAGCATAAAATGCTCTTGAGAAGCTTCCTCAAAGATGCTTTCTTAGAGAGCAAGTCAGGCTAACCAAGAAGATTCTCAAAAGCTTCTTTCTAGAAGTTGCCTACTTGGCATGCAAATTAAGCTAGCCAAGAAGATTCCCAAGAAGTTTCCTCCTATGAGTCACCACTTGGTATGCACGTTACACAATACTTGGGAAGGTACCAAGAAGTTTCCTAGGTGCTTCTAGAATATTCTAGGCTAATTTGGGTTATTTGCTATTTTGTTAGTCTTGATTGACTTATCAATAAACTCCATATTGTTACAATGCACTTTCTTTGTTCTCAACTAGTGACATGTTTATATTAGAATTTATTCCAACTCTAATGTTTTGATTGGCTACCATACTTTATGAGAGTAGGGATGATGTGGTTCTTGCATCCAAAGCAGAGGTGGTTGATAATGGAGCTAACATGGTTGAGGAGCATGGGATCTGCTCAACAACTAGCTCTTTATGATAGGCAATAACAATTAGGTTGGAGGAGTTACCAACCAGATCTACCTTTGAGCAACCTTGGTTCACACCTAGAGTTGTCCTATTAGATACCTAGAGGGGAATTTTCCATTTGGTGGGACATTCAAGGAAGGTCTATACACCACAAAGGGTCTTATTAGACTTTGTTGTGCGATTCCTTATGTAGGGAAAGGCTACAATTGTCTATCTTGAGGTCTAGTGAAGATTGGAGAGGTGTTCATTTCAGATCTAGATATCTCTAGGAGTGGTTCTACATAGTACATCATATGTGGAGAGCTCATTGTCTAGATTCAGCCAGGTCATTTAACTGATAGATCTATGGTGAGAGCTCAATAATAGTAGAGTCATATGATGTGCTAATTGGTGGAGTAGTAGTGTTATACCCAATGGGCTTAAATATTGACTATTGGGATGAGACATCCTCCTATAGACAAGGTTGGTAATTAGGTGGAGGGATGGGTATGTTGCCTACCAATATACTTTAGTAATGGCAATCTTGGCTCACTATAGTCAAGGACCATGGTATCAGTTTCAACTTTTAATGGGTTTTTAACTTGGCATGGTGACTTATTAGAGGGGAATGCCCATGTGGAGGATACTCCAATGCTAAAGGAGATTACTCAGATTTTGAGTATGAGTGGGATTGTTCTATTATGGAGCTCTAAGGGGACATTGCACCAACATGCAGATCAGTTGGTGCAATAAGTTTAGAATGGAGCCTTTGTACCATTAGGAGACCAATGTGAGGATGAGCCTTTGGAGTTTATTACCTTGTCACCTTTGGATACCACATTCATTGCTTGGCAGTATCAGATAGAGGGAGTATGTTTATTGGAGTTGTTTGGTAGGATTAGCATTGGATTAGCTATAAGTAGGTATACAAGTATAAAGGTACTTGTATGTGGAGAATGATGAGACTACTAGGTGAGTCTCTCTACATCATGTGGCACACTTGGCCTATTGATATCTTGAGTTACAATTGATATCAATAATCAGAGGTTACCAAAGATCATACCGGTAGACATTTCTTTGCTAGGGGTAGAGGATTTGGAAAGATGTGGTCCCATTTATTTTGTGATTTCTATATGGCCATGTTAGGGAGATACCCATGTTGGCCAAGGTCAAGTTTTACAAGATCTCCATTTTGGTATGTTTTGGGAGATGTTATGCATATTATAACATTTCCAAGTTCATCAATCTATTTCTCTAGCCTATATTTTGGAGAATATCTTTTTTAATGGTTGAGTATACATCAAATCCATTCTTGGATGGGACCTACCATGTTGTTGGATGCAACCAAAGTAGGATCAAAGGCTCATCATCTTTGTCTTTCAGGAACTAACTTCTTACCTAGAGAGGTTCTATAGTCTACTTATGATGGGATTTAACAACTAGACCACCTTATTGTTGATGATATTTTGGATGTTGGGCACTAGTCCTAGTCTCACTAGGCTAGTTGGTCATCTATGGTAATGGTGAACCTTGTTGGACAGCCTAGAGCCACTTTACCCACACTTATGAGTTTCCCAAGCTCCCATGCTTTTTGAGACGAAGGTCTTGGACTTGTTTGGGACTCATAATTATAGTAGTTGGTGGAGCCCAATGCCAATGAAAGGGAGCAAGTAATGGGTTTTCATATCATATTACCACTATTATAATAGTGTCAAAGGCATCCAAGCATTAGATGTTATGTCAAGATATGGACCTGAATTGTCGACTTGGATTATGAGCAGTCTACTTGGGTTACATCCTTGGTCTACTTGGGATGCAACTAGAAGATATATAGAGCTTGCAACCAGAGTAGAGGGAGTTTTTTGTACTAAGGTTGGGGAGTGAAGTGGTTGGAGGTGTGAAATTATTTCTCCCAAGGGCACAATGTAGCAGCCAGTTAGTGCATCTTCCACTCCAACATCAGTTATAGAAGATACTTAGGAGTTAGAAATTGGACCCAAGCTTACAAGAGGAGAAAGATAGAGAGTTTGGAGGTTCTTGAGGAGCTACATGAATTGTTTTGCCTTCAAAATGAAGGAAATGGGCTCTAAAAGGGCCTAGTATTTGGATTGAGCTTACTAGTGATACACCAAATTTTTGATGTCCTTCTAGATACAATGACATGGAAAGAGTATTGATTTAAAACTAGGGTATAGACATTTTTGAAACTAGTTTGGTGAAGATTTCACATGAAGAGTATGCTTTAGCTCCAATGATACTAGCCAAGAAGGATATGCATGGCAACTACATAGATAGGCAGATGTGGATATTGCCATCCTATCAACCAATAGACTAGGGCCTATTGATATGCCATGCTTACACTAAAGGAGATCTTTGATATAATTGGGTATACAAAGGTCTTCAATACTTTGGATCTTTGAGTGGGATATTATTAGTTGCCAATCAAGGAGGATGACAAGTCGAAGATAGCATTTTGGGCTATTGATGTAAGGATGTATTATATTAATGGAAATTCTTACCATTTGGGTCAAAGAAAACTCCTACCAAGTTCCAAAGGGTCATAGATAGGACCCTAGCAAGATTGGATTTTGCTTGGTACTATATTTATGACATTTTGGTCCATAGCACTATTATGAAGGAGTATGAGCATATTTATTTGTTGAACATATTTGAGAGGTTGAGATCTCATGGACTCAAACTACATCATAGGAAGTGTAGATTCTTCCATGAGTAGTTGAGTTATTAGGTCACACTATCTATCTTGCATGACTTGGTGTTTAACAGACCAAGGTAAGGCCATTGTATTTATTCCTTGGCCTATGGATGTGAGCAAAGTGCAAGCATGTCTTGGGTTGGTGAATTTCTATCACCAATACATTAGATGATTTAGTGTCATTGCCAAGGCCTTGATGAAGCTGACCAAGCTTACAAAGGATTGGTGTTAGGGAGATGAGCAAGAGAGAGCTTTTAAAGAGTTCAAGGAAAGGTTGACATCTGCCCTTATTCTTAAGAGATTGATCATAGGATGACCATTCCAAGTTAATAAAAATTAGAATACATCAGGGCTTGAAGTATGCTCATCCAATTGGATAATAAGGAGAAGGATTTCATGGTGGCCTATGCTAGTCGCTCCAACAATTCAGCAAAGGCAAATTATATTTCATATGAGAGAGAGTTCTCGGTAGCAATATAGACAATAACATATTTTCAATGTTACCTATTTGGCAATCCTTTCACTCTCATCATTGATCATCAACCACTTAAGTGGTTGATGGAGTCCAACAAGCTTGTACAATGGGCTTTGATTTCACAAGAGTATGATTCCATGATTATTTGAAGACTTTGGAGTGGTGAACCGTGATGTAGATAGGTTGAGTAGAAATCCATGTCCTAGCCAATAGGATTAGACTAGAGTATATAGCATGGTGAGATAGATGAGGAGATGGTACCAAGTTTTCATGCATCACCATTCTATGTATATCTTTTGAGTCCTTGGTGGTATCTCTCTTAGCACATACAAGAAGAGTTGTTGAGGTTGCAGATCCAAAGGGTGGAGATATTGGTACAAGTCAATGAGACATTCATGATTATATCTTAGTGATGGATTATCTTTGCACTAGTGTTGTAGGTGGTATAGTTGGTACCAAGGAGAGAGATCATGCTCTTTAGTGAGCCAAGTATTTTAGATTGGAAGGTAGATACCTTCTTTGTGGATGGTAGAGGATGGGAGGATGATAGAGTGCAAGTAGTACCAATTTCCATCTTAGTTGGTACATCATGCTCATGAGGAACTAGGACATTTTGGAGTAAAACATACATATAGCTTACTCTAGAGTCATTATTGGTGGTACAGTATGCATACCAATGTACAACAATTTGTTGCCAAATATATGGTTTGTGACCAAGTTAGAGCATCATCAATACTCTCATGCCGTAGTTACACCTATTACCTATCATGGGATTGGGTTATCATTGGAGTCTGGACTTTATCTGAAGTTGCACTTCTCCAAGTGGATTGAGTTGATGGCACTTCTTGACAAGTCCAATGAAGAGATAGTTTACTCATTCATGGATTAGATTCCTAGTCATTTTGGTGCACCAATTGAGGTTTTAACTGATCAAGGTATAGAGTTCTTGGGGGAGTTTCAAGTCTTGTATGACAAGGCCTTGATTGATCATCATACTACATCTTGAGATCACCTTGAGATAGATGGCTTAGTAGAGAGTGTGGTTTAGATGGTGAAGAGAGGATTGCATAAGTATGGTTTGTAGAGAGGTCACTTGGGAGATTAGGATTCTATGGTTACCTTGGTTGGACATGGGTTATCGGTTCAACCGGTAAGTCTCCTTAGCATCCTTCTCTCTTTACTTCAATTATATGGACGAGATCCAAATTTACCTATAGCAATTTCTCATGATGCTATTGTAGTTTTGGACTTGGATGATCTTGACATATGGATGAGTGCATGTTTTCATTAGGTAAAGATCTTTCAAAGAGTGATACCAATGGCCTTTGAGAACTTAGCAATTGCTTAGTATAGGGCTATACTATGTTATGCTACTATTCAAAGAGGAGGTTATAGACCCATCATATATCAATTTTCTCTAGGTGACTTTGTATATCTACAATAGACTACACCAACAACACTTGATAATACTATAGGCCGTACTATCTTGAGAGTGCATGAGGTTTAGCCTTCCAAAGTCCTCATATTGGAAGGAAGTGATGGGGTTGTCTAAAGGATCATATGTACAATTATGCACCATGCCATCTCCCCAACATTGATGGCACTATGGACCCAAGCTTGGCATGCTTATGGTGTATGTTATGTGGCTCTTCTGGTGGACCTATTACTTTGTTTGTGTGTGATAGTTGTTTGAGAGGATGATATATGGCATGTTTGACTCTTCACCTCATGGTGGTTCCTCAATGATAGTGGTTATGTCCTAGATGTATTTGATCTATAACTAGTTCATCCTTTATGTGATATAGATTGCAGATATGCTACTAATGATGAGGCTTGATAGCACTTGGCCTCTTGATCTTTGCCCACCATAGGGTATATTACATACTTGGAGTAGATGGCTATCTTGAGTTAGAGGGACCTAAGCACCACTATTGTGGCACTTTAGAGGCAATTGTGGCACTTTAGAGTTCATATATGACTTATGTGTGAGTTTTGTTTCTATAATGTATGATGTTGACAATGATGTATGTTATGTAGTGATGTATATACATATGATACCCATCACAACATTTGTAGCGTTGAAGCTAGTTTACTTGGATGTTGGAGTAGTAGTGTTGGCAATCATAATATTTGGTAGTTACTCATAAACTGCGTGTTGGTGATCAAATTTCACGTTTGGGCTATTGGTCACATGGTAGGACCTACTATCACTTGAACCATTCACACCATCAACATTGCTATTGGGGTTGGAGACCTAGGTTGAGTAGAGGGGTATACTTTTGAAGTGTAGCTCCAAAGAGCTCATTTCTTTGATGTTGAGCCTTTGAGTTATTGGCTATAGTGGACAAAGACCGATGAGCATCATTTGGAGTCTCTTAGCTAGAGTAGATATGATTTGATTGTAATTAGGGCCCAATGTTGGCAAATTGTTGAGTGAAGGATCGAGTATAGATCTGATTCAAGTATGATTTGAGTGGAAGAATGAACTGATTATTGTGGCACTTTAGAGTTCATGTATGACTTTTGTGTGATTTGTGCTTCTATAGTGTATGATGTTAATAACAATGTATGTTGTATAGCAATGTATACATGCACACATGTGGTATGCAAACTAATGTATAAAATTTTGTAATCAAGTGTGTGGTTTATGACCAAGTTAGAGCATCATTTAATGCTCTTATGCCATAGTTACACCCATTACCATTGGAGTTTGGAATTTGCTAGACCTTTATTGATGACTATGAGATATCATCAATATGTTTTGGTTATAATGGAGCACTTCTCCAAGTGGATCGAGTGGTGGCACTTCTTGAAGTCTAATGAAGGGATAACTTCTTGGATCAAGTTCTTAGTCATTTTAGTATACTAATTGAGGTTTTGACTGATTTGGGTATAGAGTTATTGGGAGAGTTTCAAGACTTGTGTGACAAGACCTTGATTGATCACGTACTACCTCTTGAGATCACCATGAGGCAAATGGCTTAGTAGAGAGAGTGGTTTAGATAATGAAGAAGATTGTATAAGTATGGTTTATAGAGACCTAGGCTACTTGGGAGATTGGGATCTCCAATTACCTTGGTTGGCTAGGGGCTATTGATTTAGTCAGCAAGCCTTCTTAGCATCCTTCTCTCCTTAGTTTCTACTCTATGGATAAGATTCAGATTTACTTGTAGCTATTTATTGTGATGTTACCTTAGTTTTAGATTTGGGTGATCTAGATATATGGGTGAGCATATGTTCTCAACAAGAAGAGACCTTTTGGAGAGTGATGTTGATGGCCTTTGAGAACTTAATGATTGCCTAGCAAAGGGATACCTTATGTATTTTACTATTAAGGAAGAAGATCCATCATTTTAATCCATGTGATTATGTATATCTATAGCAAACTATACCAATAACACTTGATGTGACTACATGCTGCATTATCTTGAGAGTGCATGAGATTTTGTCTTCTAAAGTCCTTATGTTAGAAGGACTTGATGGTGTTGTTTGGAATGATCATGTGCATAATTAAATACCATGCCATTGTAATACCAATAGCTAGACACATGATCTAGAAATGAAATTTGGTCTGGTAACATCGGGGAAGATACTATACATGATAGACTAAGTAGATCAGACAGAGGTATCACCAAAAGAATACTTCTACTAATAGGCCAAAAACCAAAACATGCTTGAAGACTTTAGAACCAATAGCTAGACATATGATCTAGAGGTGAAACTTAGGGTGGTGATATCCATAAGGATGTTACACATGATGGAGAATGTACATCAAAAGAGCACTTATACTAATAGTGTAGAAGCCAAGAATAGCCTAAAAACTTCAAAGTCATTTTCAAAGGCCTAAACAAATGAATTAGGCCTCAAAATTTGAAAGTCCCTTCTTCAAGGAAAAAAGGCTTGCTTCTCTCCTCCCCCTCCAATGATGTTTCTCATTGAGAGCTTTCCAATGGTACCTTACCCATGCAATTTTGAGCATCCTACAAGAAGATTCCCTAAAGATTCCCATTTAACCAAATAGATAGTAAAAGGACTTACATGTCACCCATCCAAACAACTAATCCAAGGATACAGCTAGCTGACAGATCACCAATCCATGTATTTGATCCAAGGGTAGGGCTTCCTTTGAGGGGATCCTCTATGTTATATAATAAAGAGAATGTGCTCCTTTGGGGCATCAAAGGATTGAGTAGGAAATCAATGTTTTTTCTCTTGAAGAGTTCTCTTTTCCTTAGATTATTACAATGGTATCAAAATGAGTGTTTTAATCCAAGAGAGTGGATCACCCTTCTTTGAAGAGCACAAGCAACTGAAATTGAGTAATTTGGGGTGGAGAACATAGTGCAATTGCTAGACTTGGGAAGGGCTTTAGAGAGCAGATGGGATGGATGCACCAAGAGTACAATTTCCCACACCTAACTTCCCATTCTTGAATCCATTCCACATCAAGATTATATACATCCAATGTGAGCAAATGAGAGTATGGCTAGTTTATCACTTTGGAGCAAAATTCATGGACAGAGTGATGAATTCACCAAACCCGGTGATTCTACGTGTGATGGTATACGACAGAGAGTGAGATTTGACAATCTATATTCTATTATGATGTTATGGATCTGAATGTACAGAATCCTCAACGTTTCAACATGCAAGTAGAAATCCATTATATAGTTAAACCAAAAGTGATGTTTAGGGATTTTGTAGTCCGCAATTTTGGTGAGGAATATTATCGACAAGTGATGGCTTCTAAGGTCCTAGTGGTAGTCCACATAGTTTGTACACCCTCTTGAGGTGATCATTCTAACCCTCTATTGAAGTAGGAAGTAGCAAGTTAACATCAATCGTGTGTAGGATCATGGATCTACAATTGTAGGAGTTGATGCAAGGAAGGCAAGGGATGTTGAACAAGTTTTGAGAAATCAAAATAACCATGAAGGCATTACAAAATCAAGTACAAACCCTCAAGAATGATCAAACAATGAAAGAAGGAGAACCGTCTCAAAGCATAATACCTATGATTGAAGTATTTGGAGAGGTAACTGTACCTATGACATCAAACTCAGCCAATGATGAAGCCACACTGTTACTATGGATGAAGAAGACCTGCAATATTGAGCCTTACAAGGAGCAACATGCTATGGGAGTAGTGGAGAATTGGATATTGAGAATAAATCGATACTTCTAATTGTTCTTGACGGAGATCACTAAGCATACCACAGGTGTGTTTGCGTGTGGGTACCTGACCTGTGAGCCGGCCTATCTCTCACTCAGGATGAACCTTTGATGGCTATTATGGTAGCACACCATGGACTAAGAAGGCAAAGACAACTCCATCATACTCCTCCAAAGGCTAACATTCCAAGACTCAAGACATTGCTCACTAAAGAACTCAATGAAAGAGAGATAGTTACAAATGAAAGGATGATGAGTATCTCCTCACCCCTAGTTTATATACTTGTGAAATAGTCACACACCAAGGTTACTAAGTATTGGAGTAACTCAAGTTACTAGGCTAAAAGTCAAGTAAAGTCAAAAAGTATAAAGGAATATCTATCCACATGTGCATGTTCCACTAACTATGTGATCTTATCTTGACCCAACCACTAAGTCAAGGATTCCTTCACATGGACTATCCTTGGACTATAGAAGAATCTAAAACAAAAAGGCTTGCGGGCCCATGAGTTCTCAACTCTTTCCTCAAAGCCCAACACCTAGGAACAATACCAAGTCAATACACCAGAATCCAAAATAGTTGTGCTCATCTTTTCTACTTCCTCTAAAGTAAGGTCCTCTCTATCTTAGCTATGCCTAACTTGAGCTAATCATAACTAATGTAGAACCATCCTTTATCTCTATATAAATAATATCTCTCAAGTATTTGTAATACCAAGCTAAATATCACAATACCACACACATGCACAAATGGGTGTTACATTTACCCTCATACTAAGTTTTCACTTTGTCCTCAAAGTAAAGGTCTCTCTACCTTCTATGATATATTTTCAACTTATCATGCTTAATCCTATCAAAGTATATTCCTCCAAACTCCTTGAGATCATAGGTGTAATTTCCCCACACCTTCTCCACTATGGAAGGTCCAAAGTACTTTGGAAAAAACTTCTTTTGCACTCTCTTGAATCGAATGGAATCAAACAAGATTATCCAATCACCTTCTTTGAAAGGCTTCACCTTCTTCTTGCCTTGCCTCTTGTCATAGCTCTTCTTTTTTTGCTTTGGGCTTGCTCCACTCAAACCATATCAACTGCTCTTGCCTCTTCAAATTCCATGAGTTGATCCTTCCTTGACTTCTCTGCATCACCTCCTTGTGCTTTCTTCAATCTCCTATGAATGCTTTGGAAGGTAGGAAGATCAAAGTGAATAGGTAAGGTAGACTCAGTACTATATATCAATTGAAATCAAGAATATCCGATGGAAGTCTTCATGGTTGTCCTATATCTCACAAAACTGCATGAATCTTCTTATCCTATTGATGTTTAACCCCTCTATTTTTGCATCTTTGGCCAACATCATGCACAAGGTCTGATTGGTTCTCTCTGCCAAGCCATTAGAATTCGGCTTATAGGATGCAATTACTCTATGTGTGATAGAGAAATGTTGTAATATGGCTATAGTGATGCTTCCCATAAACTCTCCTACTCTATCAAGAACCAACTCCAAAGGGCATCCAAACTTAGTGATAATGCGTTCATAAAGAAATCTACAAACTTCATCTTCATTCTTGTCCCTCAATGGTCTAGCCTCAACCCACTTGGTAAGGTTATCAGTAACTACCACAATGTACCAATTGTTCCTTAGGGTTCTATTGAGAGGACCTACAAAATCAATTCCCCACTTCTCAAAAGGTCCTAGCAATGGAATTGATCTAAGTGGCAGAGTGGAAGAAATTTTCTAGCAAAATCTTGACAAACATGACAAGTTTTGCAATAATCAAGAAAATCCTTGAAAATCCCTCTCCAATAGTAACCTTCATCTAGAATCTTGAAAGCAATCACCTTTCTTGCAAAGTGTCCTCCACACACTAAACCTTCATGAAACGCCTTTATGAGTAGGATAGACTCTTCCTTACCCATTGCTCTTTGAAGTAGACCATTTGCTCCTTGGTGAAAAAGAATATCCTCCACCATTGTGTAAGGTCTAGATCTTGCTACAAGGGCCTTCCTCTCCCTAGCATGCATCCCTTCTAGATAGTTACCTCTTGTCACAAAATCCACAATCTCCTTGTACTCCATTGGAACCTCTTGAGTGATTGAGATTGTCATGAGTTCCTCATCCAAGAAGGAATCATCCATTGGCTCATCTCCATCATGACCATAGGCCTTACAAAACAAATCAGCATTTGCATATTTCTTTCCTTGCCTATCCTCAATGGTGTAATCATACTCAAACAAGAGTATCATCTACCTTGCTAGCCTCCCTTCCACATTAGTCTTGTTGAAGATGTACTTCAAAGCCTTGTGATCTGTGACAATGGTGGCTTTCCCTCCAATCATGTAGTGTCTAAACTTCTTGAGACCAAAGATCACTACCAACCCTTCTCTCTTTGTGACAAAGTAGTTCTTTTATGTTGAAACCATCTGCCTACTAGCATAAGCTATTGGATGATCATGCCCATCTTGGTCTAATTGATTAAGAGTGCATCCTATAGCTACATAAGAAGCATTAGTGTAGAGGATGAAAGGCTTACTCCAATCAAGTTTAGCAAGAATTGGAGCTATAAGAAGGATTACTTGAGCTCCTCAAAAGCTTTGAGAACCTCCTTGTCCTCCAAAATCACCATGTAATCTACAACCTTTCTTCATGTAGATGGTCAATGCATAAGCCTTGTTGGAAAATAAGAAGATGAACTTCCTATAGTACCCAACCATCCCCAAGAATTGGCGTAACTTTGTCAAGCTTGAAGGGAATGGAAGGTTTGAGATTTTCATCACCTTCTTAGGATCAATTGCTATTCCATCCTTAGAGATGATGTGCCCCAAAAGTAGACCTTCTTCACATCCAAAAATGCACTTCTTAGGGTTGAGTGATGCATTTGCCTCATCCAAGCATTGCAAGACCTTGATTAGGTGCTCAAAGTGCTCCTCCTTGCTCCCATAGACACAAAAGTCATCAATGAAGTCTCTCACAAATTTCCCAATGAAAGGTTCAAATACCCTGTTCATGAATCATTGGAATGTGGTTGGAGCATTGCAAAGCCCAAAAGGCATGATCTTGAAGGTGTAATTTCCTCAAGGTCTGGTGAATGTGGTGAGTTGTTGATGCTTTGGTGCAATCTTGATTTGGTTATATCCACTATAACCATCTCCAAAACTATGCCTCTCATGACCTACAACCTCCTCCCAAGATCTCATCAATGAATGGTAATGTGTAGTAGTCCTTCTTGGTAACAACATTGAGCTTCTTGTAATCCACACATACTTGAAGCTTGCCATTTTTTTTCTTCACAATCACAATTGGAGACACCCATTTTGGATTCTCCACCTCAAAGATAAATCCAGCCTGCTGATCTTATCAATCTCTTCCTTCACAATTAAAGCTATTGGTAGACTAATGCAACATTGCTTTTGGCGGATTGGTCTTGCATGTGACTCCACCGCAATCTTGTGCTCCTCCAAGGTGACTTCCTTCAGATCCTTGTAACTAAAAGCAAACACGTGGATGAACTTGCGTAAAATCTCCTCAAATCTCACCTTCTCCCCCTTGGTGACATTTGGACCATACTTGAGGGTAGATAACCTCGTCTCTATCTCCTCAAGTGTTAATGGTGATTTATTTGGGGCCTTCAAAACCTCTAGCTTAGGTGCAAAATCCATAGTACACAAGGGATATACATCTAAATCAGATTCAGATTCATCCTCCTCCATGGAGATCTCCTCTTCTATGCTTGTGTCTACACCTGAAGCTCCTTTGTCAAAATTTGATTCCCAATAATCCAAAGATGGTGTATCTAAATGTGAAGTGTTGGTGATGTTAGTCACAAGAATTGTGATTCTATGGTTTGATGGCCCAATCCTCAAGTACCCTTGTGTCATTGATCAGTTGTGCATGTTGCTCTCAACCATGGTCTCCCAAGAAGTAAGTCATAGCTTGAATCTTTCAAGACTTGGAAATTTATGAGATTTTGAACTCTCATAACTGAAACTATCACCTTATCCATCACCCATGCCGGTCAAACTTGTTGCTTGTTTGCCATGCTCACCATAAATGTTGAAGGTCTATAGGGTGTCATACCCAACTTCTTTAGCAACCTTTTTGATATGGCATTCATTGTTGATCTTCCATCAACCAATGCATCCTTGATATTGTGACCATTCACTCTCACATCAATCTTGGAGGCATATTCACAAGCCTCCCATGGTGTTGGTTTGGCATCCACCACCCCCATTGATACTAGAGTTTTTGCCTTATTCTTCCTCTTGCTTCTTGTAGAACTCAAACCACCTCTAAGCTCCTTTCTCAAGGTAGGGTTCAAACAATCAATTGGCCCACTGTGATGTTAACCTTGTGACTACCAACATCCTCCAAGATATTATAGTTCCATTGTTGCTTTGATATCAAGAAGTCCTCCATCCCCAAGTTCTCCCTTGGAGTCTTTGTTGTTGATGGTGTTGAAGTGCTTGTGAGAGTGCTCCTAGTAGGCATAGGAATATCTTGGCTAGGAGTAAATCCTTGAGCAAAGTACACATCCTTTGCAAAATGAGTTCTCTTCTTCTCTTGTGCCAAAAGCTCCAAATTAAGACCCTTGGAGTTTGAGCACTCTCCCTTCTCATACTTGCTCTCAATCACATCTATGGATATTATCCCCTTACCTTTGTTTGGATTAGGAGCCACTTGGGTTTCACTACCTCCCTCTTTCTCTCTGTTGGCTCTCTCATAACTCCTTCCTCCATGGTAAGTGGAATTTTGGCAATTCCTTTGGATGTGACCTCTTCTTCCACAACCAAAACAATTTTTATCATTGAAATTTTTGGTTGGTTGGCCTCCTCTATATAGATAGTTTTCATAACTCTAGGCCCTCTCCCTACATTTTTATCCACTTCTCTCTTCTCCCATAGTTGCACTACATTGATCTTGAGATCTACAAGTTGTTTAATGATGGTTTGAAGTGGATCCTTTGGTAGGATGTAAGAACTGGAGAAACTACTACTCTAACTTTTCCACTCTTTCCATATAGACTCTCACTTTCTCTCCTTTTCCTTGCTTGAGAAATGTAACCTCACTCATCAATCTCTCATAACTTTCATCTGAAAGAAAGTTCTCAATGAGTGTTGAAGTCAAACTCTCCCAAGACTCTTCTTGTCCATCTCTCCTCTCTCTCTTTTGGTATTCCAACTCATACTATGTAAGTGTTGCATCCTCAAAGAAATCTGGTAATAATGAGACCCACTCATTCTTCCTCCTCTCATTTTTTCCTATGTAAGTTCTCTTGAAGTCTCTCACAAAGGCCTCCACATCTCTCCATCCTTGCCAAAGAAAACCAAAAGTTTTCCCATCTTAACCCCTCACTATCTTTCTTTTCTCTCAATTTTTCTTTTTCTCTTTTCTTTTCTCTCATTATATAACTAATAGAGTATGTACATGACTAACATCATTTGAGAGTAATCCACCCTAGGGAACACAAAAGTTTCGGGTTGTTCCAAAATTTCTATATCAACATCAAATCCTAGAGTGCATATTAATCAAACCTCCATGGATAGTTTATCCATAAGTTGAAAGATTATCTCCATCATTAATCTTGAGAATTAGCTGATGAAGGTGATAGTATTTTTGTAGTTCTACTAAGACTCTCTCTAAAATCCTTCACCAAAGTCTCCAAAAGTGCTTTTACTCCACTACACTCATGTCTTTTTGGAAGTCCTTCCACTCCACAAACCTCATACAACTCTTTGGTCTTAGATCTTCTCCCTCCCAGTCTTGGTGAAGGAGGTCCAACATGCTAACCCAAGTGAGGTAATTCTCTCCTTTCTCTCAATCTTTTGCTCTCAAAGGTCAATAGACAAGAACTTGCCTTATGTTCCTTCTCTCCACATAAAAAAGCACTTAGACTCACTCTTTCCTCCAAGTGGTGTAGGTCTTTGGATCCTCTCAACACTCTTTTCAAATTCTATTTTAAACTCTCTTTTCCTCAAGTCCACCCCTACAATCACCTCAAACCCTTGGAGAACCTTGCATAGTCTCAATTTCCACTCTTGATGACCCTCCATGTTCCCAAGATGAATCTAAACACGCAAACATACTTTTTGTTGCTCTCAAACTCCTCATGCATGAGATCTCAACTTTGCAAAATTGATACTTTTTCACAATATCACTCAAATCTCTCAACGGGTATCTTGAAATCCTCTGAAATTTTTCACACTTGATTACAACTCCCATTTCTCTTTGTTTGCAAAATTTCAAATCTTTTCATTGAACCATTTGGCCTAGGCATCTTTCTATCCAACACACATATTTCAGATTTGGTCTAAAAACAACCCCCTTCACTTTAAAAACTCATAACGCCCTATGCAACACTTATCTCTCTCTAATTTTTGTGTCAACAGGTAGAATACAATGCAATAAATTTTCTTGGAAAATTTTACAACAATCCATTGAAAATTGAAGAAATGATAGACTCTATACAACTTTCTAGTGAGCATACAATTGCAAGAGCAATTTACCCTATCAACTTTCAAAAATTCTAGCCCAATGCGCATAGCAGCTCTCATAATAATTTTAAGTGTTCTAACTAAAGAATAACCTAAGCTATCATGTGTAGAAATTTCAAATCCAGATCTCAAACTTGAGATATTGCCCAAAATCATCTTCATCCCCAAATCTACGATCCACCTCACACAATCTCTCTAAATTCTCTCATGTGTACAAGATATACAAAATCACCTCAAAGATATCATAATGAACTATAGGGTATAAAAATAGATCCAATTTCTCTAACATAAGTTCAGACTTCTCCTCCCCCAATATTCTCTCCAAGTGAGCTCTCATAGCCTCATTCTGTCTGATATAAAATTGTACGCAAAACATTATCTTGCCTTCTAGAGAGGTCCTGGCAAGGGAACCAAAAACGTGAGCTAGTCTATCTCTCACTCAAGATGAACCTTTGATGGTTATTATGGTCACCATGGACTAAAAGGACAAAGAACCTCAACTCAATCATACTCCTCCAACATTTACACTCCAAGACTCAAGACATAGCTCACTAAAGAACTCAATGAGAGAGAGATAGTTACAAATGAAAGGATGATGAGTACCTCCTCACCCCTAGTTTATATACTTGTGAAATAGTCACACACCAAAGTTACTAATTATTGGATTAACTCAAGTTACTAGGCTAAAAGTCAAATAAAGTCAAAAAGTATAAAAGAATATCCATCCACATGGGTATATTCCACTAAACATATGATTTTATCTTGACCCACTAAGTCAAGGATTCCTTCACATGTGCTATCCTTGGACTATAGAAAAATCCAAAACAAAAAGGCTTGCAGGCCATGAGTTCTCAACTCTTTCCTCAAAGCCAAACACCTAAGAATAATACTAAGTCAATACATTAGAATCCAAAATAGTGGTGCTCATCTTATAAATAATATCTCTCAAGTATTTGTAATACCAAGCTAAATATCATAATACCACACACATGCACAAATGGGTGTTACAAACTAATAAAGCACTCACATGGTATGATACTTGGGAACGATCAATGTTGGCAGAACGAAGGGAAGTCACTTGGACAGCAATGAAAGGACTTTTGAAGAATTTCTAGTCTATGGATTTTGTGCAGATTGCTTGAATCTGACTATGGGATTGAAACAAAAGAATATTGTACAAGAGTACATGGAAGCATTTTTGGATCTGCAAGTCACAATAACTAACATGAGTCTAGTAGAGGCTCTAGACAATTTCAAACAAGGGTTGAACGACAAGATTTGCCAAGAAGTCATGGTACAAAATCCTGCACTATATTTGAAGCCATTGCTTGTGCTCAAAAAATAGCATGAGCACTTGGAGGAGGTGAAGGGAGTAGTTCCGTCTCAACACTATTGGGCAGAAATGCTACACATGGGTGGACCAACACCTAAGGAATTGGTAACCTTTGGTTTTGAGATAGAGAAGCATGACTGCTTCAAGGAGAGCGGGGACGGGTGGAAGAAGGGAGAGATGGAGTCCCACAAGGAGAAGGAACTTGATAAGAACAATGTTGTCGCTACAATTGTGGCCGTATTAAGCACATCTCCATCAACTGTCATGCTCGTCTCCCTAGAGGCCCTTGGTCTCCATACAAGCTATCTTTGAACAACATGGAGTGACGCATAGAGGAAGAGGAAGTAGAAATCACCTTGGACAACAAAGATTGCCAATAAAGGTACCTTGCAGCCTTACTAGCTCAATAGGGATGTGGACAAGCGAGGGGAGGACAAAGATGAGTGCACAAAGATCTAGACATGAAAACTCACAATTGATTGTCATGAATGGGGTTCTAGAAGGCAATCAGTGAGAATATTGATAGAACCTAGAGCAACAAAGAATTTCTTATCTTGCTTTATTGCAATAAAATTGGAGATGGATCTAGAGATAGATGAGAGAAAAGAGTAGAGTTACCTAATGGGCAAACAAAGAAGATTGAGTCGTTATCCAGAAGGGTAACACTCTCTGTAGGAGAATATCAAGAAGCAATTGAGTGGTGGGTGACACAATTAACTCATTATGGTGCAATCTTAGGCATACTTTGGATAGAGCAATACAACCCTATGGTAGATTGGAGGAAGAAAGTAGTGAGCACCTACCAATGGACAATCATTGGGGTTAGAGAAATAGCAAATAGGCAGAAATTGCCTCTCTATTTCATAGGAACAACAGCTATCTATAAGACAAATAGATGTTCATGGATTTAATAAGAGAAGTCTAGAGTGCCAAACTCAATAGACAAATTCTTAAGAAATTGAAGGATGCGGTAAATGAGTTTCAAGATGTCTTCCTAGATGATCTACCTGCAAGATTACCACCAAAAAGGAGAGTAAAATTAGATCATAAAATTGAGATACTTTTGGGGAAGACACCTCCTTGTAAGGCCTTATATTGTCTATCACCTCAAGAGTTGGAGGAGTGTAAGTCTCAAATTGAGGATATGTTGCAAAAGGGGTTTATCTAACCCAATGTATCACCATAAGGGGCTCTTGTCTTGTTTTTGAAGAAGAAAGACGATACAATGTGCATGTGCATTGACTATTGTGGTCTCAATCAACAAATAATGAAGAATAATCCATTACCCTACATGGACGACCTATTTGATCAACTCAATGAGCAAGATACTTCACCAAACTAGACTTGTGGAGCGGTTACAATCAAATCCGGATTGCAAAGGAAGATGTATTCAAAATTGCCTTTCAAACCAAGTATGGCCAATTTGAGTACCTTGTGATGTCATTCGGCCTCACCAATGCACCTACCACTTTCATGAGTCTGATGAATGACATATTTTGGCCATATTTGGATAAGTCTATTATTGTTTTCCTAGATGATATCTTAGTATATAGTAGGACAATGAAGGACCACAAACAATATAAAAGACCGAATCCGAGGAGAGAAAAAGGAGAATAGAAACTCACATTGGGACACTTGAATGAGGGAAAACTCCAAATGCCTAGCATGAGCTTTGGCTTTGGTGTTTATAGGTAGCATACAAGGCCCTTGAGAAGCTTCCTCAAGCCGCTTTCTAGAGTGCAAGCCAAGTTAACTAGGAAGCCTCTCAAGAAGCTTCCTTCTAGAAGCCGCCTACTTGGCATGCAAGCTAAGCTAGTTAGAAGCTTCTAGAAGCTACTTACTTGAGGTGCAAGCTAAGCTTCCTAGATACTTCTGAAATATTCTAGGCTACTTTGTCTTATGTGCTACCTTGTAAGCCCGACTAACTTCATAGCTAAACTCCATATTGTTACATATTCCCCAGCCGCTAGTTGGTGACATCCTCATTGCCAGTGAAGCTTCAAATTCCTGGATGGCCGTCTGTGCATTCTGGAGGTGAGAAAGAGGCCTTGTTGAATATGGCGACGCGCAAGGATACAATCAACTTTGTACTCCCATGATCATTGATAGGGACAAGAAGAGGGGGAGGTTGGACTCAAGAGGAAAAGAAAGAGGGGTTAGTAGCAAAGGGTTTCAACTTGGAAACATGAAAGACAAGATGGATATGCATGTGACAAGGCAAGGCAAGTCGGTAAGAAACATGAGAGACAATTTGGGTGATATCAAAGGGTCCTATCCAATTAGGGGCAAGTTTACAAACTTGGGTATCAAGTGGGAGAAGGAGGTTACTGGAGGATAGTATGACTTTATCACCAACTTCAAAGGTGAGATCACGATGATGGTGGTCCACATATTGCTTTTAGCGACTCTGAGCAACAAGGAGGTGAGACTTGGCTTGTTGGAGAGATTGGGATATAGTGGTCAAGAATGTGGAAGTATGAGGAACTTGAGATGGAGGGGGAGCAAGAAGAGAATTTGGAGCAGGCAAATCTTGGCCAAAATTGAGAAAGAAAGGAGAGAATCTGGTGCTTGCCTATTTGGAATTGTTGTAGGTGAATTCTACAGCGGCAAGACATTCATCCCAATTGGTATGGTAGACATTGACAAAGGCACGCAATATATCCTCCAATGTACGATTTGCACATTCGATTTGCCATCCATTTGAGGATGATAGGCCGTGGACAAAGCAAGCTTGGCGCGAGTATCTGAAAGAGTGCTTTCCAAAACTTCTTGGTAAATTGAGGATCATAGTCAGAGATGAGTACGCATGGCATCCCATGATGCTTGAAGACATTGTCGAAGTAGATTTACGCTAAGGTTGGAGTATCCACGGTATCATAGGTTGGTGCCAAGTGGATTTGCTTACTAAGCTTATCCACAAACACCGCAATGGCGATGTGTCCTTGTTTTGTCTTTGGCAAGGATGTGATGAGATCCAAGCTCACATGCTCCCAGCGAGCTGATGGAATGGCAAGCGGTTGAAGGAGTCCCCTCGGCTTCTGGTTGCTGGCCTTGTTACGTTGGCAACTCTCACACGATCAGACAAATTCTTGAACATCTTGTGTCATGTTGGGCCACCATCATTGACATTGGAGGGTACCCAAGGTCTTGTCCACATCCATGTGACCAGCAATGGGTAAATCATGGGCTTCTTGAAGGCGGACAAGTTGAAGATCACCTTTGGCTGGAAAATAGATTGGTCCGCATGGATTTGAAGGCTTTCCTTGAAGGAGAAGGTGTTGTACTCCTTCTAAGCTGTTGTTAGACAACCATGTACCATTTGGAAGAAGGGATCTTGTTGTAGAGCTAACTGAAACTCATTATGGATCTTGGGGTCAATTGACACCGTCGTAATTGCTGCCACGATGAGAAGAAGAGACTTCAAATCAAGTCGTCTTGATAGAGCATCAAGGATGACATGGAACAGACCTGGTTTGTACTCAAGTTTGATGTCAAACAATTGGAGTTGCTCTTCCCATCAACAATGTTGACTCTTCATGTGCTCCAAGTGTAAGGTCTGCAACAATGGCTTATGATCAGTTCGCATGATCACTTCTTTCCCCAAGAGATAATGTCTCCATACCTTGGTGGGATATACCATTGCAAGTTGTTCCTAATCTTGAGCAGAGTAATTTTTTTCAGCTGTATTTAGTTGGCGAGACACAAAGGCAATGGGATGTAGTCCATCTGGGAATTCTTGTTGGAACACCGCTCCAATTGCAAAGTTAGAAGCATCAAAATCAACCACACAAGGTAGTTGAGGATCATATGGTTGAAGAATGGGTCTTGAAGACACCATATGTTTCAACTTCTAGAATGCTTCTTCATGCTTGGTGTTCCACTAGAAGCTCAAGTTCTTTCCCAAGAGGTCAGTCAATGGTGCAGCCACATGAGCATAATAGTAGATGAACCGCCGGTAAAAATTGGCCAATCTATTGAATGCTCATACTTCTGTAGCATCTTTTGGGGTAGGCCAATTAGTAATGGCCTTGATCTTCTCTTCTTCCATCTTGATCCCCTCTGAGGAGATCTTATGACCCAAGAAGGTAACCTCCTTCTGCCAAAAGGCACACTTTGACTTCTTGTAGTAAAATTTCCATTGTTGTAGTCGTCTTAGGACTTCTTGCACATGATTCACGTGTTTTGCCTCTATCTTGCTATAGATTAAGATATCATCCAAGAACACCACCACTGACCGATCCAATAGTTCATCCAACACTTGATGCATCTGATCCATGAAGACTACTGGAGCATTAATGAGTCCGAAAGGTAAAACTCTCCACTTGAAATGCCCATACCTTGTGCAAAAGGCAGTCTTTTGCACATCCTCTCTATCAATCGGAATTTGCCAATAGCCACTGCAAAGATCCAACTTGGAAAAGTAACGTGCTCCACTTAGTTGATCAAGGAAGTCATTGATCTGAGGCAAGGGATATGCATTCTTCACGGTTTGCTTATTGAGCCCACGATAATCAATACAAAAACAAAGTCCTCCATCCTTCTTTGGAACAAATAGTACCGGTGCTCCCCAAGGAGAGGTACTATGTCGTATGAAGTCCTTCTCCAACAACTTTGTAAGTGTTGTTTGCAACTCCTTCAACTCCTTTGGTGAGAGCCGATAGATCGGTCTACTCATTGGAGTACTCCTTGGCAATAACTCAATCTTGAAAGGCATACCTCGATCGGATGGTAATCCCTTTGGTAGATCATCTGGAAACACGTCCGCAAACTCCTTAACTATCCAATCAACCATTATTTGATGAGGCTCTCGGTCCTCCACAAATTGGTCTTGTGCAATCGGCTTGATCCACACTGCAAATATAGACATATCTTCCTCTAAAGCTTGCTCTATGGTTGCTTTACTAACTAACTTCCCTTCTAAGGACTCATCTCTCTTCCAACCTTGCTCCATGGTTGCCTTCTTGGCAAACTTCCCATCTTGGGACTCCACTTCCTTCAAGGTTCGCTCTATGGTTACCTTCTTGACAAACTTCCCATCTTGGGATTGACTATTCTTAGGTGTCTTACTCAGAGGTGCCAGACAACCTAATCAGAAATTCTTACCCTGGTGTTGTACTTGAATTTGGCATCGGGTCCAATCAAATTGAACCTTATGACATTCAAGCCAAGGTAGACCCAGAATGATATCATAGTGTAGAGGTGCCACTACAAACCTCATACACTCCAAACACTCCTTTCCAATCTTGAAGGTAACAGGATGCGAGGTGCGGAATGCAGAACCCTTTCTACCATCCGCCATCATCAAACTACTTCCAATCACTGGTTTGATAGGAATACCCAATTCCTTTGCTACTTTCATAGACATGCAATTCTCTGAACTTCCAAAATCAACCAAAATCCTATAATCCCGATTAGATATCATACCTTGCAAGTGAAGCAAACTTGCATAGGTCAAGCCTTCAATCCCATTGGAACTAATCAAGCTCCCAATAGGCGGCTTGAAATCTCCTATTGGGATTCCTTTTTTCCTTGATCATTCCGCTCCACAACCTCCACTTGGGCAACTTGGTGAGGTCGTCCATTCTTGAGTGGACATTCAGTCATGCAATGCCTCAACTGGCGACAATAAAAACAACCACCATTTTGTCATTGTTTCTCCCTATCTGTTGTGCCAAGTGGTCTTTTTTGAATTGCATCAATCTCCATTGGTGTTGGCTCCTCCACTTGTGTGTAGTGTATTGGTAGGCTTTGTGGAGGTCAAGGTCAAGACTAAGTTGTTACCACCAAGGAATCAAAATGTTTGGCCAACCGCATGGCTTCCTCCAAGTGTTATGGCTCTTGCATGGTTACCTCTAATTTGGTTCTCACCTTCAAGCCCCTCAAAAATTGATCCACATCTTCACCTTCCAATATATTTGGAATTTGCATGATGGTGTTTTGGAACTGCGTGATGTAACTTCTTACAGAGCCGACTTGTTTCAACTCTGCCAACTTATCCCGTGTAGCTCATGTGGCATTTATAGCTTGGAACCAACTAATTATTGCGCTCTTGAATTCTGCCCATGTCAAGGTTGGTGTAACCATTTGTCGTTTGTCTCGCTCCACTCGGAATCTCCACCATAGCTTTGCTACTCCATCCAATTGGCTAGAAGCCAAAAGAATCTGTTTTTGCTCGTCTTGTAGATTGGTAGCTTCAAAATAACATTCACAATCAGACACAAAATTCTCCATTGCACCTAGGAGATTCTTGCCTTCAAATACCTTGGGTTTAGAGAATCTGATCTGATCTTCTCCTTCTCGGATTGGTACTCTCTCCACCTGCTCTTGTCGTCAAAGATCTCATTCATCCAACAATCGAGTAAGGTGCTTGATTTGTTGTTGCATAGCAAGGATAACATCAGGTATTGCCGCCATGGTTGCTCCTCTATCACACCACTCCCAATCTATCTAATTTATTAACACATAGAAACAGCACGTCCACCGTTCTCCATAAGTTACAACCGGAAGTACCAAGGGTTCCTAAGATATGGTTATCATATGCAAAAAATCTTGTCCAAAGTTTGAGGTGATGAACTATGTGAAACGATGCTTGGGTAGTATCTGGATACAAAAATCCCAATGGTTTGGTGGAAGTGGATTTGGTGGTCCATAAATTCCATCCATCCCATTCCTGCTCTGATACCAATGTAAAAGACCAAATCCGAGGAGAGAGATAGGAGAATGGAAACTCACATTGGGACACTTGAATGAGGGAAAACTCCGAATGCCTAGCATGAGCTTTGGCTTTGGTATTTATAGGTAGCATACAAGGCCCTTGAGAAGCTTCCTCAAGCCGCTTTCCAAGTTAACTAGGAAACTTCTCAAGAAGATTCCTTCTAGAAGCCGCCTACTTGGCATGCAAGCTAAGCTAGTTGGAAGCTTCTAGAAGCTTCCTTCTAGAAGCTACTTACTTGAGGTGCAAGCTAAGCTTCCTAGATACTTTGGGGATATTCGAGGCTATTTTGTCTTATGTGCTACTTCGTAAGCCCGACTAAATTTGTCGCTAAACTCCATATTGTTACAAACAACATCTACTTGATGTCCTCTAGATTTTAAGATAGAATCACTTGTATCCCAAAATCTCAAAATACAAGTTTGGCAAGTCTGAAGTAGACTACTTGGAGCATAGAGTAAGTGTAGAGGATATCCAAGTATTAACAAATAAAATAGAGGTCATTCAAAAATGGAGCACTCTAGAAGATCAGACTCAACCCTGTCAACCTCAAGAGCTTCTTGAAGTTGACAGGGTTCTATCGTTGGTTTGTCAAGGACTTCTCTAAGGTGGCATAACCTTTAACATCAATACTTGGCAAGGAGAAGAAGTGGACATGGGAATCGCATAGGAGTTGGCCTTTCAAGATTGAAAGACACCTTGCTACATGCACCAATCTTGAAATGGTATGACCCAAAATGTCCAATCAAATTGGCTAGTGCTGCATCAAGCGTAGCAATAGGAGCAATCTTACAATAGGAGCGGCATGATGAGTGGCATCCAATTGCATGCTTCTCTTGAAAGCTATTACCAACAAAACATAATTATCACACCATAGAGCAAGAAGAGTTGGACATTGTTCTTGCAACCAAGCATTCAAAGCATTATCTTGGCAAGAATGCATTTGTAGTGGAGACAAACCATAAACCTCTAGTCTACCTCAAGACACAAAAAGATCTATCTTGTTATTAGATTTGGTGGGTAGTATGGCAAGAATAATTCAACATGACAATCACCTACGTGGAAGGCAAGAAGCAACTTGAAAATGCATTCACCAAAATGCCAATGGCAAACAATTTGGTGATAGAGGTCAAGACAAACCCTAAACCCTAAACCCTAAATTCTGGTCAAAGATTCTAGCTGCTACAAAAATAGATCCCTAGATTGTAGTAGCTCTATCATCCAAAGGCATCACCAACAACCAAGGACTCACTTTTCATGATGGTAAATTATGGATCCCAAATGTCATAGAATTATGTACCACCATCTTAGCAGAATGTCATGATTCTGCCATTGTAGGTCATGTTCAAGTGGACAAGACCTTGGATGCAGTCTAGCACCATTACTATTGGCCCAAGATGAGCGACAATATGATGGAATATGTTTGGAGCTGCCTACTTTGTCAATAGAACAAAGCCTCTGATCAAGCTCTTGCATGACTCTTGCAACCTTTCCCTTACTCCTACGCAATGTTGGGAACAGGTGAGTATGGATCTGGTGTACGAATTACCCAAGACCACCTTAGGGTTTGACTCCATTGTAGTATTTGTTAACCAACCTAGAAAAATGATTCATGTACACCCTACCACCAAGGAGGTGATGGCTCCACAACTAGCTCAATTGTACTAAGATGCAGTCTTCTCTCATCATGGCTTGTCTCAAGTTCTATAATACCAAGAGCTAGCCATATGATCTAGATGTGAAATTTGGTTTGGTAACATCTAGAATGATGTTATACATGATGGTCAAAATAGATCAGATTGAATTATCACTAAAAGGGTATTTTTACTAATAGAGCAAAAAACAAAATAGACTTGAAAACCTTAGAACCAATAACTAAACATATGATTTAAAGGTGAGAATTGGTCTGATAACATCTAGAAGGATATTACAAATGATGGACTAAATAGATCAAAAAAAGCATCACCAAACGAGGACTTCTACTAATAGAGTAGGAACCAAAATATACTTGGAATCTTTGAAGGCAATTTTGGAGGCTTAACGGATAAATTAGGCCTCAAAAATGTGTAGATTCCGCCCCACCCCAATGGAAGAAAGGCTGGCCTTTCCTACTCTTTGCTTTGTCTCATTGAGAGCTTTCCAATGGTACCTAACCCACGTGATTCTAAGATTCATACAGGAAGATTCCCTAAAAGATTCCCTCTGGTCAAAGCTTGTTTGACCAACCAGATAGGACCAAGACCAACATGTCACCCATCCAAGTAAGTAATCCAAGGGTGGAGCTTGCTGACATGTTACCTATTTGTGTGCCTAATCCTAGGATGGAGCTTCCTTGGAGAGATCCTCTTTGTCTATATAATAAAGAGAAGATGCTCCTTTGGGGCATTGGAGGTTTGAGTGTGAAATCATGTGTTTCTCATGGTGTGTTTCTTCTTAGGTCTCATATTCTTGGAGTATTACAATGGTATCAAAGCATGTGTTGTCATCCAAGAGAGCGGATCAACCCTCTTGGAAGAACATGGGCTATTGAGATTGAGTAATTTGAGGGAGAGACATCCTGGTGTAATTGGTAGATTAGAAGTGCTAGAGGGAGGATGGAATGGATGCTCCAGGCGGACAATATCCAGCAAATCAATTTCTATTCTTGAATCCATTTCACATCAAGATTATGTACATTCAGTGTGAGCAAGTGAGAATGTATCTAGTTTTTCACTTCGGAGCAGAGTTCATGGATATAGTGATGAATTTGCCAAACCCAATGATTTTTCATGTAGTGATTTACGATAGAGTGGGATTTGAAAATCTACATTTTGTTGTGATGGATTTGAATGTCCCAAATCCTTTCCCTTTTCACACTCAAGTAGAAATTTGTTATGTAGTGAGACCAAAAGTGATGTTTAGAGATTTTGTGGTCAAGAATTTTGGTGAGGAATATTATCAATGAGTGGTAGCTTTGGAGGTCCCAATGGTAGTTTTGATAGTTCATGCACCCTCCAGAGTGATCATATCAACTCTCTGTTGAAGTACACTATAGCAATGGAGTGTTGCAAGAACCATGGATCCATAGTTGCAGGAGTTGGTGCAAGGAATGCAAGAGATGTTGAATGAATTTTGAGAGATTAAGATGACCATGGAAGCATTACAAGGTCAAGTGCAGACCCTCAAAAATGATCAAGCAATGCAAGAAGAAGAGTCATCTCAAAACCTAGTACTTATGATCAAAGTACTTGGAGAGGCACTCGTGCCTACGAACCCGATCAACGATGAAGCCACATTGCTACTCCGGATGAAGAAGACATGCAACATCAAGCCTTACAAGAGGCAGCGTACAATGGGAGTAGTGGAGAACCAGATCTTGACTGATAAAGCCCTCACATGGTATGATGCTTGGGAACAATCCACGTTGGCAGAGAGAAGAGAGGTCATGTGGACAGTAATGCAAGAAGGATTGCTGAAGAATTTCCATTTGGTGGATTCCGTGCAGATGGCCCGGATCCGACTATGGGGATTGAAACAAAAGAACAACATACAAGAGTATGTAGAGGCATTTTGAGATCTACAAGTTGCAATAACTGACATGAGTCCAACAAAGGCTCTTGACAATTTCAAACGAGGGTTGAAGGATAAGATTCACCAAGAAGTCATGGTTCAAAATCCTTGCATGATATTTGAAGCCATTACTTGTACGCAGAGAATAGCATGAGCATTGTGTGGAAGTGAAGGAGTAGTTCCACCTCAACACTATTGGGAAAAAATGCCACACATGGGTGGACCAATACCAATGGAATTGGGCAACCTTTGGTTTCGAGACCAAGGAGCACGACCGCCTCAAGGAGAGTAGGGACAGGTAGAAGAACAAAAAGATGGAGTCCAACAAGGAGAAGGAACTCAAGGAGAACAACGCCGTTGGGTACATATCAACCAATTGTCGTGCTCATCTCCCCAAAGGCCCTCGGCCTTCATACAGCAATCTTTGAACAATATGGAGAGACGCACTAAAGAGGAGGAGGTAGAAATCACTTCAAAAAAGGAAAATTGCCAACAAATGTACCTTACGGCCTGTAACACCCATTTGTGCATGTGTGTGGTATTGTGATATTTAGCTTGGTATTACAAGTACTTAAGAGATATTATTTATATAGAGATAAAGGATGGTTCTATATTAGTCATGGTTAGCTAAAGTTAGTCATAGCTAAGATAGAGAGGACCTTACTTTAGAGGAAGTAGAAAAGATGAGCATCACTATTTTGGATTTTAGTGTGTTGACTTGGTATTATTCCACTGTTTGGCTTTGAGGAAAGAGTTGAGAACTCTTGGGCCCGCAAGCCTTTTTGTTTTGGATTCTTCTTTAGTCCAAGGATAGCCCATGTGAAGGAATCCTTGACTTAGTGGTTGGTTCAAGATAAGACCACATGCTTAGGGGAATATGCCCATGTGAATGGATATTCCTTTCTACTTTTTGACTTAACTTGACTTTTAGTCTAGTAACTTGAGTTACTATGGTAATTAGTAACTTTGGTACGTAACTATTTCACAAGTATATAAACAAGGGGTGATGAGGTACTCATCATCCTTTCATTTGCAACCATCTCTCTCTCATTGAGTTCTCTAATGAGCAATGTCTTGAGTCTTGGAGTGTTAGCCTTGGAGGAGTATGATGGAGTTCGGGTTCCTTGCCTTCTTAGTCCATGGTACGCTACCATAATAGCCATTAGAGGTTCATCCTGAGTGAGAGACAGGCCGGCTCACATTTTTGGTTCCGTTGCCGGGACCTCTCTAGAAGGCAAGATAATGTTCCGCGTTCAATTCTACATTAGGCAGAAGGAGGCTATGAGAGCTCACTTAGAGAGAACATTAGGAGAGGAGAGGGCTGAACTTATGTTAGAGAACCAAGATCCATTTGTATACCCTGTAGTTCATTATGATGTCTTTGAGGTGATTTTTGTACATCTTGTACACATGAGAGGAATTGGAGAGATTGTGTGAGGTGGATTGTAGATTTTGGGGATTAAGGTGATTTTGGGCAAAATCTCAAGTTTGAGATCTGGACTTGAATTTTCTACACATGATAGCTTGGGTTATCTTTCTTATTGTAAGAGCTACTATGTGCACTGGGCTAGAATTTTTGAAAGTTGATAGGGTAAAGTGCTCCCGTAATTGCATGCTCTCTAGAAAATTGTACAGAGTCTGCCATTTCTTCAATTTTTAGTGAATTGTCTTGAAAATTTCCAAAAACATTCAATGCATTGTATCCTACCTGCTGCCACAAAAATTAGAGAGAGATCTCATTCTTGCATAGGGAGTTATGAGTTTTTGAAGTGAGGGGGTGGTTTTGAGACCAAATCTGAAATATGTGTGCTGAATAGAAAGATGTCTAGGCCAAATGGCTCAATGAAAAGATCTGAAATTTTGCAAGGAGAGATGCTCTAGAGTTTTGATCAAGTGTGCAAAATTTCAGAGGACTATGACATATTGGTTGGGAGATTTGAGTGAGATTGTGAGGAAGGGTCAATTCTACAGAGTGGAGATCTCATGCATGAAGAGTTTGAGATCAACAAAAAGCATGTTGAGTGTTTAGATTCATCTTGGGAACATGGAGGGTCATCAAGAGTGGAAATTGAGATTATACAAGGTTCCCCAAGGGTTTGAGGTGATTATAGGGGTGGATTTAAGGAAAAGAGAGTTTACAATAGAATTTGAAGAGAGAGTGTTGAGAGGATCCAAAAACCTACACCACTTGGAGGAAAGAGTGAGTCTAAGTGCTTTCTATGTGGAGAGAAGGGACATAAGGCAAGTTCATGTCTATTGACCTTTGAGAGCAAGAGATTGAGGGAAAGGAAAGGCTTACTTGACTTGGGTTTGCATGTTGGACCATCTTCACCAAGATTAGGAGGGAGAAGATCTAAGACCAAGGAGTTGTGTGAGGTTTGTGGAGTGGAAGGACTTCCAAAACGACATGAGTGTAGTGGAGTAAAAGCACTTTTGGAGACTTTGGTGAAGGATCTTGCAGAGAGTCTTAGTATAGCTACACAAATACTACCACCTTCATCAGCTAGTTCTCAAGATTAGTAATGGAGATAATCTTTCAACTTATGGATAAACTATCCATGAGAGTTAGATTAATATGCACTCTAGGATTTGATGTTGCTATAGAAATCTTGGAGCAACCTGAACCTTTTGTGTTCCCTAGAGTGGATTATTCTCAGATGGTGCTAGTCATGTATATACTCTATTAGTAATAGAGTGAGAGAAAAGAAAAGAGAAAAACATTGAGAGAAAGAAAGATAGTGAGAGGTTAAGATGGGGAAACTTCCGGTTTTATTTGGCAAGGATGGAGAAGATGTGGAGGCCTTTGTGAGAGACTTCAAGAGAGCTTGCATAGGAAACAATGAGATGAGTAAGAATGAGTGGGCCTCATTATTACCAGATTTCTTTGAGGATGCAGTACTTACATGGTATGAGTCAGAATACCAAAAGAGAGAGAAGAGAGATAGGGAAGAGGAGTCTTGGGAGACTTTGATTTCAGCACTCATTGAGAACTTTCTTCCTGATGAGAGTTATGAGAGATTGATGAGTGAGGTTACATTTCTCAAGCAAAGAGAAGGAGAGAAAGTGAGAGTCTATGTGGAAAGAGTGGAAAAGTTAGAGTCCAGATTTTGCATAGTGTTAAGGAAGGGTGGGGATGATGTGGAGACTACAATGATTGGCATAGAGGCCATGCTCACCAAGAATTTTGTGGAAGGGTTGAGATCACAAATTAGAAGCAAGGTGAGATATGAGAAACCTTCTTCCAAGGTTGAAGCTATCAAGATCGCAATTCGTATGGAGTAGAGTTTGGAAGGGGATGAGAGTGATTTGGTGGTGAAGGAGGTTGTGCATCCTCCTCAAGGCTACAAGTATGGTGGAACTTTTGATACTTTGGTGGCAAGGGTTGCACCACAAGTAGTGGTTGCTCCAGTTCTTGCACCTCCACTAAAAGATCCACTTCAAACCATCACAGAACAACTTGCGGATCTCAAGATCAATGTGGTGCAACTATGGGAGAAGAGAGAGGTGGATCCAAATGTAGAGAAAGGGCCTAGGAGTTATGGAAACTATCCGTATAGAGGAGGCCAACCAGCCAACAATTTCAATGATGGAAATTGTTTTGGTTGTGGAGGAAGAGGCCATATCTAAAGGAATTGCCCAAATTTCACTTACCATGGAGGAAGGGGTTATAGAGGGAAAGAAGGAGGTAGTGAAACCCAAGTGGCTCCTAATCCCAACAAAGGTAAGGAGATAGCATCCATAGATGTGGTTGAGAGCAAGTATGAGAAGGGAGAGTGCTCAAACTCCAAGGGTCTTAATTTGGAGCTTTTGGCACAAGAGAAGAAGAGAGCTCGTTTTGCAGAGGATGTTCACTCTTCTCAAGGATTCACTCCAAGCAAGGATACTCCTATGTCTACTAGGAGCACTCGCACCTCAACACCATCAACAACAAAGACTCAAAGGAAGAAGTTGGGGATGGAAGACTTCTTGATCTCAAAGCAACAATGGAACTACAATGTGTTGGAGAATGTTGGTAGTCACAAGGCTAACATCACAGTGGGCCAATTAATTGCTTTGAACCCTACCTTGAGAAAGGAGCTTAGGGATGGTTTGAGTTCTACAAGGAGCAAGAGGAAGAAGAAGGCAAAAGTTCCAGTATCAATGGAGGTGGTGGATGCCAAGCCAGCACCATGGGAGGCTTGTGAATATGCCTCCAAGATTGATGTGAGAGTGAATGGTCACAACATCAAGGATGCATTGGTTGATGGAGGATCAGCAGTAAATGTCATGTCAGAAAGGTTGATGAAGAAGTTGGGTATGATACCCTCAAGACCTTCAACATTTGTGGTGAGCATGGCAAACAAGCAACAAGTTTGACCAGTAGGGGTGATGGATAAAGTGGTAGTTTCAGTTATGGGAGTTCAAAATCTCATGACTTTCCAAGTCTTGAAGGATTCAAGCTATGACATACTTCTTGGGAGGCCATGGTTGAGAGCAGCACGCACAACTGATCAATGGCACAAAGGGTACTTGAGGATTGGGCCATCAAACCATAGAGTCACAATTCCTGTGACTAACACTACCAACACTTCACATTCAAATACACAATCTTCTAATTATTGGGAATCAGATTCTGAAGAAGGAGCTTCAGGTGTGGACACAAGCATGGAAGAGGAGACTTCTACGGAGGAGGATGAATCTGAATCTGATTTAGATGTGTATCCTTTGTGTGCTATGGATTTTGCACCTAAGCCAGAGGTTTTGAAGGACCCAGACAAATCACCATTGACACTTGAGGAGGTAGAGAGAAGGTTATCTACCCTCAAGTATGGCCCAAATGTTACCAAGGAGGAGAAGGTGAGATTTGAGGAGATTTTCCGCAAGTTCATCCATGTGTTTGCTTTTAGTTACAAGGATTTGAAGGAAGTCACCTTGGAGGAGCACAAGATAGAGGTGGAGTCGCATGCAAGACCAATCCGCCAAAAACAACATCGCATTAGCCCACCAATATCTTTGGTTGTGAAGGAGGAGATTGATAAGCTCAAGGGGGCTGGATTTATCTTTGAGGTAGAGAATTCAGAATGGGTGTCTCTAATTATCATTGTGAAGAAAAAGAATGGCAAGCTTTGGGTATGTGTGGATTACAAGAAGCTCAATGCTGTTACCAAGAAGGACTACTACCCATTGCCATTCATTGATGAGATCTTGGAGGAAGTTGTACCTCATGAGAGGTACAGTTTTGGAGATGGTTATAGTGGATATAACCAAATCAAGATTGCACCAGAGCATCAACAACTCACCACATTCACCACACCTTGGGGAACTTACGCTTTCAAGGTCATGCCTTTTGGGCTTTGCAATGCTCCAGCCACATTCCAACGGTTCATGAACAAGGTATTTGAACCTTTCATTGGGAAATTTGTGAGAGACTTCATTGATGACTTTTGTGTCTATGGAAGCAAGGAGGAGCACTTTGAGCACCTAATCAAAGTCTTGCAACTCTTGGATGAGGCAAATGCATCACTCAACCTAGAGAAGTGCATTTTTGGATGTGAAGAAGGTCTACATTTGGGGCACATCATCTCCAAGGATGGAGTAGTAGTTGATCCTGAGAAGGTGAGGAAAATCTCAGACCTTCCATTCCCTTCAAGCTTGACAAAGTTATGCCAATTCTTGGGGATAGTTGGATACTATAGGAGGTTCATCTTCTCATTTTCCAACAAGGCTTATGCATTGACCATCTGCATGAAGAAGAGTGTAGATTACATGGTTATTTTGGAGGACAAGGAGGCTCTCAAAGCTTTTGAGGAGCTCAAGCAATCCCTTGTTGTAGCTCCAATTCTTGCTAAACCTGATTGGAGTAAGCCTTTCATCCTCTACACTGATGCTTCTAATGTAGCTATAGGATGCACTCTTAGTCAATTAGACCAAGATAAGCATGATCATCCAATAGCTTATGCTAGTAGGCAGATGGTTTCAGCAGAGAAGAACTACTCTATCACAGAGAGAGAAGGGTTGGCAGTGATCTTTGGTCTCAAGAAGTTTAGATACTACTTGATTGGAGGGAAATCCACCATTGTCACGGATCACAAGGCTTTGAAGTACATCTTCAACAAGCCTAATATTGAAGGGAGACTAGTAAGGTGGATGATACTCTTGTCTGAGTATGACTACACCATTGAGGATAGGCCAGGAAAGAAACATGCAAATGTTGATTTGTTATCTAGAGCCTATGATCATGATGGAGATGAGCGAGTGGATGATTCCTTCTCGGATGAGGAGCTCATGACAATCTCAGTCACTCACGAGGTTCTAATGGAGTACAAGGAGATTGTGGATTTTGTGACAAGAGGTAACTATCCAGAAGGGATGCATGCTAAGGAGAGGAAGGCCCTTGCAGCAAGATCTAGACCTTACACAATGGTGGAGGATATTCTTTTTCACCAAGGAGCAGATGGTCTACTTCAAAGAGCAGTGGGTAAGGAAGAGTTTATCCTACTCATAAAGGATTTCATGAAGGTTTAGTATCTGGAGGACACTTTGCAGGAAAGGTGACTGCTTTCAAGATTCTAGATGCAGGTTACCATTGGAGAGGGATTTTCAAGGATTGTCTTGATTATTGCAAAACTTGTCATGTTTGTCAAGCTTTTGCTAGAAAGTCTACATCCACTCCACCACTTAGATCAATTCCATTGCTAGGACCTTTTGAGAAGTGGGGAATTGATTTTGTAGGTCCTCTCAATAGAACCCCAAGGAACAATCGGTACATTATGGTAGTTATTGATTACCTTACCAAGTGGGTTGAGGCTAGACCATTGAGGGACAAGAATGAAGATGAAGTGGGTAGATTTCTTTATGAACGCATTATCACTAGGTTTGGATGCCCTTTGGAGTTGGTTTCTGATAGAGGAGGAGAGTTTACATGAAGCATTACTATAGCCATGCTACGACATTTCTCTATCACACATAGAGTAACTACATCCTATAAGCCAAATTCCAATGGCTTGGCAGAGAGAACCAATCAGACCTTGTGCATGATGTTGGCCAAAGATGCAGAAATGGAGGGGGCTAAACATCATTGGGACAAGACGATTCATGCAGTTTTGTGGGAGTATAGGACAACCATGAAGACTTCCACCGGATATTCTCTATTTCAATTGGTGTATGGTATTGAGTCTACCTTACCTATTCACTTTGATCTTCCTACCTTCCAAAGCATTCATATGAGATTAAAGAAAGCACAAGGAGGTGATGTAGCAAAGTCAAGGAAGGATCAACTCATGGAGTTGGAAGAGGCAAGAGCAGTTGCTATGGTTTGAATGGAGCAAGCCCAAAGGAAACAAAAGGAGAGCTATGACAAGAGGCAAGGCAAGAAGAAGGTGGAGCCTTTCAAAGAAGGTGATTGGGTAATGTTGTTTGATTCCATTCGATTCAAGAGAGTGCAAAAGAAGTTTTTGCCTAAGTACTTTGGACCTTTCATAGTGGAGAAGGTGTGGGGCAATTACACCTATGATCTCAAGGAGTTGGGAGGAAGACACTTTGATAGGATTAACCATGATAAGTTGAAGATGTACCATAGAAGGTAGAGAGACCTTCACTTTGAGGACAAAGTGAAAACTTAGTACGGGGGTAAATGTAACACCTATTTGTGTATGTGTGTGGTATTGTGATATTTAGCTTGGTATTACAAGTACTTAAAAGATATTATTTATATAGAGATAAAGGATGGTTCTATATTAGTCATGGTTAGCTAAAGTTAGTCATAGCTAAGATAGAGGGGACCTTACTTTAGAGGAAGTAGAAAAGATGAGCACCACTATTTTGGATTTTATTGTGTTGACTTGGTATTATTCCTAGGTGTTTGGCTTTGAGGAAAGAGTTGAGAACTCTTGGGCCCGCAAGCCTTTTTGTTTTGGATTCTTCTTTAGTCCAAGGATAGCCCATGTGAAGGAATCCTTGACTTAGTGGTTGGTTCAAGATAAGATCACATGCTTAGGGGAATATGCCCATGTGAATGGATATTACTTTCTACTTTTTGACTTAACTTGACTTTTAGTCTAGTAACTTGAGTTACTATGGTAATTAGTAACTTTGGTACGTAACTATTTCACAAGTATATAAACAAGGGGTGAGGAGGTACTCATCATCCTTTCATTTGCAACTATCTCTCTCTCATTGAGTTCTCTAGTGAGCAATGTCTTGAGTCTTGGAGTGTTAGCCTTGGAGGAGTATGATGGAGTTCGGGTTCCTTGCCTTCTTAGTCCATGGTGCGTTACCATAATAGCCATCAGAGGTTCATCCTGAGTGAGAGACAGGCCGGCTCACAAGTCTTTGTGGACCGGCTTAGCAAAATGATTCATGTCCGCCCTACCACCAAGGATGTTACCACTCCGCAACTAGCTCAATTATACTTAGATGCAATCTTCTCTCACCATGGCTTGTCTTGAGTACTCATCATTGATAGAGGCACTCAATTCACCTGTTTGTTTTGGCAAACACTCTTTGGTTTCTTCAAAACCAAGTTGGCCATGTCCACAGCTTACCACCTCTAAAAAAATGGACAAATAGAGCAAGCTAATTGCACTATTGAAGACATGCTATGTAGCTTCACCTTTGAGGAGCAAGAGAGGTGAGACACCCTACTCTTCTTGGTGGAATTTGCTTACAATAATTTGGTGAATGCATCCACCCATATCACTCCATTCTTCTTCATGTATAATGAGCATCCCTTCATACCTTCTAGCTTGATGAAGATCCATCCACTGGCTACCAAGGTTGACGCAGTCAACACATTTGTTTCTAGAATCCAACAAGGTATGGAACGCACCAAGCACAGATTGCAGATTGCACAAATTTGATAGAAACAATATGCCAATGCACATCGTAGGCACATGGAGTTCAATGTTGGGGATCAGGTGTGGCTGTCTACCACTAACCTCACACTTGTTGGCCCTCGTAAGCTCAGACCCCATTTTACTGGGCCTTTTTATTCTTTGTCAAGTTGGTGTTGGGGCCTATCACCTTGAGCTATCACCACATATGAAGATCCATCTAGTGTTCCATGTTTCCCTACTATGTAGACATACTCCCCAAATGGGCCCTTGTCATTCCACACAAGACACTCGACCTTGTCCGACACTCATTGATGGCATGGAGGAATATGAAGTGGAGCATATTCTCCACAAACACATGCATGGTACTCACCATCTACAGGTGGACTATCTAGTACAATGGAAAGGTTACCCCCTCTATGAAGTAGCTTAGGAGCCCGCTGCCAATTTGACACATGCACCGGTGTTGGTGCAAGCATTTAAGCAACAAATGTGCAATGAGGACGTTGTGTCTTAAAAGGAAAGAGGTTTGTAATACCAAGAGCTAGCTATATGATCTAGATGTGAAATTTGGTTTGGTAACATCTAGAATGATGTTATACATGATGGTCAAAATAGATCAGATAGAATTATCACCAAAAGGGTACTTCTACTAACAGTGCAGAAACCAAAATAGACTTGAAAACCTTAGAACCAATAGCTAGACATATGATTTAAAGGTGAGAATTGGTTTGATAACATCTGGAATGATGTTACACATGATGGACTGAATAGATCAAAAAAAGGTATCACCAAAAGTGGACTTCTACTAATAGAGTAGGAACCAAAATATGCTTGAAATCTTTGAAGGCATTTTGGAGGCCTAAACAGATGAATTAGGCTTTGAAAATGTGTTCACACCCACTCTCTTGCTTTGTCTTGTTGAAAGCTTTCCAATGGTACCTCACCCATGTGATTCTGAGATTCCTATAGGAAGATTCCCTAAAAGATTCTTTCCAATCAAAGCTTGTTTGACCAACCAGATAGGACCAAGACCAACATGTCACCCATCCAAGTAAGTAATCCAAGGATGGAGCTTGCTGACATATCATCTATTTGTGTGCCTAGTCCTAGGATGGAGCTTCTTTAGAGGAGATCCTCTTTGTCTATATAATAAAGAGAAGATGCTCCTTTGGTACATCGGAGGTTTGAGTGTAAAATTGTGTGTTTCTCATGGTGTGTTTCTTCTCAGCTCTCTTATCCTCGGAGTATTGCAAGTGATCATCATTGATAGAGGCACTCAATTCACTAGTCTATTTTGGAGAACACTCTTTGGTGTCTTCAAAACCAAATTGGCCGTGTCCACATCTTACCATCCACAAATTGATGGCCAAACAAAGCGGGCCAATCGCACTATTGAAGATATGCTTGAGGGCTTCACCTTAGATGAGCAAGAGAGGTGGGACACTTTACTTCCATTGGTAGAATTTGCATACAACAATTCAATAAATACCTCTACCCAAGTCACACTATTCTTCCTCATGTATGGCAAGCATCCTTTCACACTTGCGAGCTTGATGAAGATCTGTCCGGTGACTACCAAGGTTGATGTTATCAACTCTTTTGTTTCAAGAATCCAACAAGGCATGGAGAATGCCAAAAATAGGTTGCAGATTGCCAAAAATAGACAAAAGTAGTATGCCAATGCACACCATAGGCACATGGAGTTCCAGGTGGGAGATCAAGTTTGGCTGTCAACAACCAATGTCACATTAGTTGGCCCTTGTAGGCTCAAACATTGCTTTATTGGGCCTTTTCCCATTCTTTGTCGAATTGGTGTTGTGGCCTATCACCTCAAGCTACCACTACAGATGAAGATCAATCCAATGTTCCATGTTTCCCTCCTATGCAGATATGTGCCCTGATCAGACCCTTGTCTCTCCATACAAGACATTTGACCTTGCCCACCACTCATTGATGGCATGGAGGAATACGCAGTTGAACGCATTCTCCAAAAATGCATCCATGGGACTCGTCACCGCATGTGGAATATCTTAAACAATGTGAAGGTTACCCATTGTATGAGGCAGCATGGGAGCCAACAGCCAACTTGACGCACACACTAGTGTTAGTAAAATCTTTTGAGCAACAGCTTTGCAAAGAAGACGTTGCATCTCAAAAGAAGGAGGTTAGTAATACCAATAGCTAGACACATGATCTAGAGGTGAAATTTAGTTTGGTAACATCTGAGAAGATGTTATACGCAATGGATTAAGTAGATCAGACGGAGATATCACCAAAAGAGTACTTCTACTAATAGGCCAAAAATCAAAATATGCTTGAAGACTTTGGAATCAATAGCTAGATATATGATCTAGAGGTGAAACTTGGGATGGTGACATCCAAAAGGATGTTACATATGATGGAGAACATAGCTTAGATAGAGGTATCCCAAAAGAGCACTTCTACTAATAAGGCAGAAGCCAAAAATAGCCTAAGAACTTTAAAGCTATCTTTAGAGGCCTAAACGGATGAATTAGGCCTCAAAATTGGAATTGCCTCCCCTCAAGGAAGAAATGCTTGCCTTCTCCCCATGATTTTTCTCATTGAGAGCTTTCCAGCAATACCTTATCTATGCAATTTTGAGCTTCCTACAAGAAGATTCCCTAAAGATTCCATTTGGTCAAACCCATTTGACCAACTAGATAGGACAAGGACTGACACGTCACCCATCCAAACAACTAATCCAAGGATGGAACTCACTGATAGGTCACCAATCCATGTATCTGATCCAAGGATGGAGCTTCCTTTGAGGGGATCATCTTTGCTATATAATAAAGAGAAGGTGCTCCTTTAGGGCATCAAGGATTGAGTAGGAAATCTGTTTTTTCTCTCTTAAAGAGTTCTCTTGTCCTCAGAGTATTACAGCCACCTCTCAAACATTGTTGCCAATATGGACCCAAGCTTGGCTGTTGTACATGTATACTTGCAGTGTATGTTATGTGGCTCTTTTGGTGGAATGGCTATTATGCTTGTGTGTGATAGCTATTTGAGAGCATGACATATGGCAGTTTGATCCCTCCACTCATGGTGGTTCCTCAAGGACAATTGCTATGTCTTCAATGTACTTGATTTATAGCTAGTTCATTCTTTATGTGATTTAGATTCCATACAAGTGACTAACAATGGGGCTTGATAGCACCCGACCTCTTGGCTATTTGGAATTAGAGGGACCTAACCACCCGCTAGGGGGCAATTGTGGTTCTTTAGAGTTCATGTGTAACTTCTATATGAGTTGTGTTTCTATAATGTATGATTTTGACAATGATGTATGTTGTGTAACAATATATATATATATATATATATATATATATATATATATATATATATATATATATATATATATATATATATATGAACAACAATTGTCACAACATTTGTAACACCAAAGTTTGTTTGCTTAGATGTTGGAGTGATAGTCTTGGCGGTCAAAGTTGTATTGATAGTTGCTTAGGGATTACTTATGGGTGTAGATTTTGTATTAGGGCCATGGGACCCTTTGTCACTTGCACTGTTAGATGGGCCGTCAATGGCACCGTTAGGGATGGAGATCTAGAGGGGTAGAGGGGTATACTTTTGAAGTGCAACTCCAAAGAGCTCTCTTTTTTATATTGAATCTTAGAGTTCTTAGCTATGGTGAACAAAGATCAACAAATGTCATATGGAGTCTTTTAGCTAGAGTGGATACAACTTGACTATAATCAATGCATATTGTCACCAAATTATTGAGTTAAGAATTGAGTTTTGATCCGAGTTGAGTGCAATTTGAGTGTGAACTAAATTTAACTAGGGGGCGATATTTGTACTTCAGAATTCGTATATGATTTCTATATAAATTGTGCTTCTTTCATTAATATATATATATATATATATATATATATATATATATATATATATATATATGACAAAGATCTACTATTATTATAATTATACACACAAGAATATAACAAATAAAACCTTACCAAAAACATGAAACATATGGAATAAACACTCCCAACCTAGAAAAATTAGGAATAAAAGAAAAAATTAAAGTAAGGATAAAGAAGAAAAACAAATGAGAGATATAAGAACCTCTCTAACACCAAAGTCCCTCCCTCAACCCCGGCTCCACATTTAGGTCCAATCTCTACCGCAAAAAGAGCACCTTTGGGAACCCCTATTGCCATTCTAATGAAGTATGCGATCTCTACTTTCTCAAACTTAGCTCCAAGAGACGCAAAAACCTGAACTTTCTTGCCACGATCACCTAGTAGCCTTCCTTGAACCTTATCCGAAATGTACAACGAGATACCTGTTTCCTATTACCTCCTTTGTTCAGTCAAGACGAGCACTTACATTAATTGCAAGTTGAGCTATCTGCAATTACCTCGTCTTGTCACTCGTGGCACTCTCAAACCCTAAACCCTTGTTCCTCCAATCCCCTAATCCTATCGATGCTTCACCGATTGCTGGCTAAACCGCCCATCTCCTAATTGCTCGCCAATCTGCACTTTGAATCGGTATCTAATTCTTCATATGCTTGGATCACTGTAGATTCATGTTCTGCGGTACGGTACCATATGTACCTTAATCTATCCGTGCAGGTAAACCCTATTCAATTTCATTCACTCCTATTCGATTTTCCCCTAACTCACGACGGTCCAAAACTGCTCCGTCCATTTCTCCTTGCAACGAAGGCAGACGATTGTCCTCCTTCTTTATGTCTCTATTTCTTTCTTTGAATGTGCTCGATCACCTCCATACAATAGTTGCAAACTGTTGAATTCCACCCACAAGCTTTGAATCTATCCAAGCCAGACTATAACAAGATACGAATACGCAGGAAACCGTTCGGCACCATAAACTATCGAACTCACAATCACATGAGTACGTAAGCAAAATTGCAACTGCATAACTTAAGATTTCGTATCCAGAAGTAAGACACCCTCTACTCTATGCACGCCATGCCTCCGCATTAAAAGAAATATTACATGAACTTGTCCCAGATTAATAAACTTTTCAAACTTTTATGAAAGGAACATGCTGGAATTCAACTAAATTTACAAGTGGACAATCATTCCGCATGAAATCTAGAATGATCTTCAACGATAGCGAAGTTCAAGTACTGTATTTTCATCCACTTGACAACTTCAGAGCAGGGCTATTTGAAATCGCATACTGTATCACCGACACCTCCTCATTAATTTAAGAAAAATTCCATGAACTTGTCCCAGATTAATAAAGTTGTCAAACGTTTATGAAACGAACGGGCTGGAAATCGACCAAATTCACAAGTGGAACACTGAATCCACAACGCGCACTTCTTCCCATCCTTCATGTGTTCATACGTGGTCGCCTTTCTGCTTCATGAAATCTAGAATGCTCTTCACGATAACCAAGTTCATGAATATGTATTGTATTTCATCCACTGACGAATACGGAGCAGGGCCACGTGAGATAGTGTACCGTATCAACATCGTAAGCAAAGCTTTACACGGAGGTCCTTTTTGCAGGACTGTACTGTACCCCTATAGTACTGTAGAGAATTGTAGCGTGTACCACGGTGCGGTGGCTGCCGTCCACGTTAACAAGGCGATGCTACTGTAGTCAACGTTAACGAATTCCGTTCCCCAATCGATTTTTGTCAGATGTTCGAGGATGTTCTGCACGATTTTGACAGACGCATCAACAACTGGACAAAAGTTGCAATTACTGCGTTAACTTGCATTTTGCGGGTAAACTCTCGCGCGAGTCTCCATTCGCCAGAATCTTAATTTTTGTAAGCTAAAACTCGGGAAGAAATTTAACTCAACTTCTGAAGTGACGCGTCACTCTGAATGTTTTGCTGGTTCTGGTGGGTTCTCTGAAGTCAGATGCCCACGGATATCGGTTATCCCGGGAAACTGCCTTGTCAGCCAGTTTCATCCCGTTGTCTTCTCCTTTTCTCGACCAGTTGAGATGACTGTTATATCGCCTGTGGCTTGGGGAAGTCGTATCTGCTCAACGATCTACGGCACTGGTCGCGCCACTTGGCTTTATAACCAAATGGATTTAGATCGGGAATCTTCCCAGTTTAATAAACCATCAAACGCCGGTGAAACTTTATTTCACCCCGGTTAATCTGAAAGTTATCTGCAAACGGACCCGGACGTTTCTAGGTTCCGCCTGATTGTTTCCTGGTGACGCCTCTCGGGAATCATCAACGGGTAACCTTCAAATTCTGCCCGAACCGCTTTGATTGCCGGCGTTACCGAGGTCAGGAGACCGGGTCTGGTTTACCGATACGAAGTCAATGACGATCCTAGTTGCGAAATTAAGGAATTTAAGGCAAATCTAAATCCAGATTATGATTGTTCGCTCGCCTGTGTACTCTAGTTTGTCATTGACCGGTCCGATGTAGTCTTTTGTTTCCCTCGTGAAAATAATGAGATGTATGCGGTGGTGTTTTTAGTGAGATCATCAGTCTTCGTTTTGCAGATCTCTGCTTTCTTCTGTGTGTGTCATTAGTTGCGCGCAGAGAGAGTGGAGAAGTCTAAGACGAGCAGAGAGAGAAAGAGAGCCGCCTTTTCCCACCATTCATAAATCACAGCGTCCGACATCGTCCTTCATTTGGACTCTCTCGGCTGTGTTTTCAACTGTGTCTTTGGCATGTCCTGCTGTAACAGAGAAGACAAGAAGACGAAGAAGAAGGAAAGCAGGAAGGGAGGTGAGCTTGGGGTTGAAAGTTGAGCGGGAGCGAGGGGAGTGCAGCGGTGAAGGATCTGCATCTGGAGGTGAGTGAGATTATGTTTTGGTGCAGTGGTGGTGGACTTTGAGGCGGTTCGGTGCAGCGGAAGGTCCGAGAAGGAGGGATAACGGAAGAAGAATGTCGAGGAATTGTTGCGGATCGTAGATCGGAAGAAGAGGAGGAGCTGAAATAAAAGCTGACCGGGAGTATTAATGGAGGAGAGATTGTGTAGACTTTGACGATTGGGGAGTCAACTCGGTAGTTTAAAATTGGAGCTGGAGAGCGAAAATGAGTTTAGGGTTGAGGTTCCCCCGGAGCTTGGGGTGGAGTCTTCTGCTATGTGTCGTTCTTTGTGTAGTGAGAACAGTGGCGGAGGTGGAGGGTGAGACTACGAGTGATTTGGTTTGTTTAAAAGGTTTTCAGGATTCTTTAACAGGAAAGGGGTTAGACTTTTTGAGAGCGAATTGGACAGGTGTTGATTTTCCGTGCTCGGGAAACACGACCTTTGCTGGGCTCGTTTGTAGTAATGAGCAGGTTAGAGAAATCAGCTTGGTGAGAATGGAGCTCGAAGGAAGCATATCCTCCGAGATCATACAATGTATCGCGTTGTCGACTCTGGATCTTTCTGACAACCGAATGTCAGGACCTATTCCTCCAGAAATCGGGGAGCTGGCGCAGCTTGCTACTCTGAATCTTTCTTTGAACAATTTTGATGGAGAGATTCCGGAGTTTACCAAGGCTAGCTATACCAACGTGATCGATTTGCATGGCAATGATTTGACCGGTGAAATCCCTTCTTCCCTGGGATATCTTGAGAGGCTGAACACATTCGATGTCTCGGACAACGATCTCTCTGGACCAATTCCACTGATGCTGGCCAACACCTCAACAGGTGCGCGGTTCAATGCAAGCGCCTTCGAAGGAAACAGACTGTATGGATATCCCCTTGATCCCCCTAGTGATCACGGACTTTCAGTGCTCGCGATCGTGGGAATCGGTCTTGGGAGTGGCATGTTGAGCTTGATTGTAAGCTTTACAGCAGTGTGCATCTGGCTGAGAGTTACCGAGCAACGCGGAGCCGCCGAGGAAGGAAAAATATCACAGCTTATGCCCGAAAGCTGATTGAACTTTGTTGATTCATTTTAGCGCCAACATTTCAGGCTGCAATTTAGTCGTGGTGCTGTCATCCTCCAAATTTTGCCCAGTCATCCAGTTTTTGCTCTGCAATAGCACGCGACACATCAACTCGTGGAGGCAAGACAACGAACTGACGGACTCATATCCTTTCTTTGTTTTCGGAATCCTGATTCTTTGTCCCAGGAGACACAGTTTAGCTTGGCACACATGGTGCAAACACAACCTGTGTTGTGTTTAGTCTTAACGATGGTAGTTTAAGTAAGCCCTGCAGTCGTGTTGTGAGTTTGTATTATAATTCTTTATGTTACATCCAGTAAAGTTTCACCATTCAACAGTGACTGTAAACTGCATATGTACTTTATGTACTCCCGTACAAAACTAGACCTAATTGCAGGACTTCTCCATCTTCAAGTAGATTATTTTTCAAGAAAGGTTACTTCGGCTACAACCAGGGATTTTGATAGAACTATAGGATTAGTGTATAAGCTGTAAAATTATGTAGAGCACGCGAATCTTCGCATTCGAAGTACGGTCTTACTTGCAAGCATAAGGAGTGTGGTAGCAGTGGAACAACTGCCCGGAACAGGCAGTTTTATGAGGAACCTGTTAGTCTTTGAACTGGCGAAGGATGCACAGCTTCTTGATCAATTTGAATGCATGGAGTCTTGACAGGCACATCGGCACTACTGATCTCACTTTACGTTGAATGTCTATGTCAGTTTTACGTGGATTTCTTCCAACTGTATCGTGAGGCACGCCTAGTCTGTCATGGATAGTCCACGTAGCCTGTTTATATTCACATGGAAAGGAATTGCTGGTGGCTCGATTTGGACTTGGTGCTTTAATTCCATTGTGGCATCTGCAGTAAGGCTTCCAGGTTCTAGGAGCTGTTTACGTCTTTTATGTGCCGTCATTACCAATCTTGCAGGAGTTTCATTACATGCGACGAGTTTTATGTCACACCTGCAACTCTGCATCCCCTTCAGTATTGTCTCATAATTGTGTCCTGGTTACTTAATACAATCACTGTCATATGTTCTGCGTGAACCTTCAAAGTCAGGACCTGTCTTTGATACTCTCTCTTATTATCAAGGAATACGAGTGTTAGAAAGGATCAGTTGTATGCTATTCTGATCTGCACGGAGGAAATCATATGTAAACTATGTCGAATATGGTGCGATTTCAGAAACGTTTAGATTCATGTGAAAACTGTGAATGACAAGTTTGAAACACTTTCTTAGTTTGTCTTTCTTGGTGTGTCCTTTGACTGGAATTTCGACTTCGTAACTGAGCGGGTTTGAGGACCACGGTAAGCCCGTTATATCTTAAGTCGATCTCCAATCAATCTTCTTTCGGCTTTGTATTTCAGTGGGGAGGGGCCTTCCGTCACTGCCTGCTGGTTTCAAGAGTTTATTAATGTTGAAGTACCTGGTTTGCTACTTAGACCTTAAATGTCTCGTGCTCGTCAGCTTGAGTCGTTGAAAATCTCAGTTCCTGGTATCCACAGTGATTGACTATCTTCTCATAGATCTGTAAGGATCTTTCTTGGTGTCGTAAAAGTGTCACCTATAACAGCTTCCCTTTAAGGTTTCCTGATTCATTGATTGCTTTGCTGATCTCCTGCAGCTGCACGAATATGGCGGCAACTGAATCTAAGTAAGTATGGATATACTTAAGTTTTGTAAACAAGACTGAAGCAGTTAGAAACCCTAGCAAAGAGCAGAATAAAATATTAATTTTCAAGAACAAGTCTTTCATCTGATGCGTACGTTACACCTCTCGTGACGTCTCATATTGTACCTCTGTTGATCGTGACATAGCATGGCAGTGAGTGGACTCAGTCCAACCACAAGATTTTCCTGTCAATCACCAGCTCGGTAGATCGTCCTAACGGACCTTGACACTTGCGGAAACGACATGAACCACTATACGTCTATAATGTGATGTTTAAAAATTGCGTATCAAGCACCCGAACCAATTACTCAGGTTTCGAAGAATTGATAAACCCCCTTTGGACTCACCATATATAGATGCCCCGAGTGATTACAAGACTTCAAAATCCCCAACCCAGCAGCCGCAGTGGCAGCCCATGGAGGGACCCTGCACATTTTCCTAACTTTTACCTCACCCGTACCCATTCCACAAAGAGAGGTTAGGAAATGCATGTTCTACTACAAAGGTTTCCCTATCTGTATCTTTGTTTCATGTATGACGGTTGACTGTAGAATGATCCTCCCACGACCTTCATGTCAACGTCTTGTACACTCCAACACCATCAATAACAACAACAACCAGTACAGTGTTGGAACCCAACCGGGAACCAACCGAGCACGTCGACTCCATGACGATACTCCTCCGCAGCTAAAGGTTCTAAATCAGCCAAAAGCATCATATCCTACACACATCCATCCACCCGAACTTGTTTTTCGTCCTTAGACAGACAGCAAGAATCAAGTCAAAGGCCCTCCCTCCCTCCCTCCCTCCCTGTCTCTCAGAATGTAACAACGTCCATAGTTTTGGAACTCTCCATTGTGGAGATCGGGCATCTTTTCCCTTCACAGCTTTTACTGGGCTCTCTCTCTCTCTCTCTCTCCCTCTAGATCTCTCTCACTTATATTCGAGACCCAATTGTCGTAAAGTACCCTAAGTATTTCCACTACGCTACCGTAGCGGACTACACTTGTACACACGATGCAGAGTAGGCAACAGCGCACTTAGCGCACTCACAGGCACAGAAACATTCAATCACAGCCTTGCCTCAGACAACAAGTATCATGTACAGAAGCAGCAGTACAATCTGTGTCTGTCTTGTGGTACCGTAGAAGTAGTAGTTGTCCTTGTCGTGATTGCAGCAGAAGCAGAACAGTCCGTAGAAGTGGAATCCAGTGCGCATGCTGTTGCCAGCCAATGCTCGATTCCGTTCCCGTGAATCCACACCACGTACTGTAACTCAATGACTCAATTACTGACTCCTGCCAGCTCTTGCCCCAACCAACTCCTACTCCAAAAGATAAGGTTCCTCTCCCCATCGGCAGCATCTCGGCCTATCTTTATGCCAAACTTCTTGCCGTCAGAAGCTCAGGTCTTCGGATGAACCCGTGGGACGAACACTCATTTCCTTTCACAGTTCACGGCCGAGTCACTCGGCTAACTTTATTGAAAATCGAGAGGAGTCCCCGCGGGCCATTCTACCTACGCCGTCCACTTTGGACGCGGCATCTCTAAGCAAGATTGAATCTTGCACTAACTATGATGATGCACAAATTATCAGCAGATTCAGTAGAAGGAAAAAGTCTTCTCTATAATAGAGAAAAGGGCGACCGCGTAGAAAACACGAAGGATATAATAGTAGATTGAGATTAATACTCTATAATAGTAGATTGAGCTTTATGAAAATCCGGAAAATTCTAGGAACAATCTTGGAAACAGGAAGACGCTGCAACTTGGAGTACCTTTGTCAAAGTCAAAATCGTTTCGAACTGTCAAGCAAACGTAATTTTCCTCTGAGGATATGCCAAATATGTGGCATGCACAAAAGAGCGCGATTGTCCCGAAGAGAATCGAATCGGAATGTATATATTTGTATGGAATGTATTGAATTTTTAGGGATAGAGCACATGTATGTGTCTACCTCTCACCGTGTCTCTTGGATTATAACTAGTCCGAACACAAATGAAGAAATCTAAACTTTTTAACTTGTAGTGACAACCCACAATCGAAATCGATATGCCCCGCGCCATGTCTAACGGCAACCTTCATGGCTCTGCCGTCAGAACATAAACCGTCGACCGTCCGAGCCAAGACTGGAAAGAACTGAACCTAAAGACGGACGGGATTTGACACGCTCTATATTTTCATATGTAAACCTGCCTCCCTGCCTTCCATCAGCCCGCGACGTCACGTTCCACAGCACGCCGACGCGATTGCAACCCGCGTCGATGATGCTAGCCAGTCCATGAGTTAGCCTGGAACTCGTACGGTTGACTACCTGTAACTGACACCGAAGCACATGGTCCAGGCACTCGAGCAGACGACAACTCTACTCTTCAGAGACACTTCCACTCTTGATACAGTAGAGTATTTAAGATAGGTTATGTAGCTGAATATCCCGGGCTTTTATGCAAGTTCGCGGTCACCTTATGTCGAAATAAGTTTCCGGTTCGTTAGTCAATTTGCGTTGCCGGAAAGGATACGGACCGCAAATATTTCCACTGAATCCTAATTCTAGCTTCTGTCAAGATTCTAGCTTCTAGCTTCTGTCTTCCCATCCTTCGTTTTTTCAACGCGGTCGCCCTTGTTTTGCCTCTGTCAAGATAAGTGGCATTTGCTCTCTGAACTCTACAAGAATACTTCAACTCTCAAAGATGTCAACAGAGAACAAATCAAACCTGAGTTTCGCGTTTTCTCGGTCTACATCTGGTGAGTCCTCGTCTTAGAATTCATGGGATGCATGAAGAAGAATAGGATAGGATTAGAACAGAAGTTTGCCTGGGTTCTCAACCCGGGGATCCGCGAAAGTAGACTATTCGTGATATAGGCGAAGAAGCGTATGCATTCTTCCAAATGCCTCAAGACATCACAGAATGAGGCACCTGAGAGTGCCAACCGATAACCATAAGTGAAAAAAGCTGAACCGTTATGCTGTCAGTCAAGGAAGGTCGGAAGCTCATGAAGCTCGTCATGATCTAAGATGGGCACTCGATTGCAGGCCTGTGCATTAATCGGAGATAAACTACGATTTGGATGTGTCACATTCGAGGAAATGGAAGTAAAGGAGGAAGTAATGACTTGAAAAGCCTTTTGGCATGAAGGCGCGCAACGCAGAAAGTACCTTTGTAGGCAAAGTGCCAGTAGGAAATCAGTACAGTATGTAGCTCGCGGTTGCCTACTATTGAGTCTTTGACTTGGACTCTTGTGTAGAGAAGACTGAATGAGATATTCGGTTCTGTCACTCAATCCATGCGCTCAGATTTCCATCAGATTGAGGCTTAACCCCATTGTACCTCTTATGTCTCACCCTTGTACGGCTTGATGGGGTTCTTCCCATCATTCTTGTTATTCTACGCGGTCCGCTTTTTCTCTGATTTCCATCGGATTGGGTTCGTAAAGCTTTGCTTTCTAGTTGTCATTCATCTCCTTTTCCTCGCAGAAGGCCGAGTTCGTGCCTGCACGAACATGAGGTGACCATCCGTACTGCTGATGGACTGGATTTCAGGATTAGAATGTCATCTGTTAGAACATCAGTCTTCAAAGCAGAATTTACCACATTTAAATCGGAGCAGTTCCAGATCAAAGATGTGAAAAGAGAATGACAGCAGCTCGGCGGGGTCTGGCACAAGGAGAGAAACAGGAACCGACAAGGAAGGAAGGAAGGAAGGAAGGAAGCAGGGAGACCGGGTTATCACCCCGAGACGAAAAGCCACAGGCTAGAAAGAGGAGGCAAGAGACTCAGAATCAACAACGACCGAGCCAGGCCTAGAAAGTAGATTCCTGCTTGCCATCTGACCGGTGCGTCTGTCAAGAATAGGGGTGAAGTAAAAATTCGTACCAGTTCGTCCGAGACCAGTAAGGAGACATGCACATGCAAGGAGTCGGCCGACTGGTACTGAGACGAAATAAATGAGGAAGCTGACCTCTGCGAACGGCCGTTTGTCTCGTTGTGAAACTGCAGAGTCTGATGTGATCAGCTCCAGAGAGAGAGAAACCAAGGACTGCAATTACAAGGGTTTCAGGTATCCCAGAATTTGGCAAGTAGATCGTATACAAAGGAACTCCAATCGTCCGTCCAGAGACACCTTGGCGATATAGTTTGATGAAGGCTTCGTTGGCCAGTGTGTTCAGTGCGGAGATTTCTCAGATCCATATCTCAGATCGGTACTACCAACATTGACTGGAAACGGAACGCTTCAAAGCTGCTATTTGAGATCCTCGATGGACCAACTCCTTCGATACGAAATACTTAATTGACAGTAGTCCTTCGGGGGTGCCCAGCTCTATCTAGCAAGGCTTTCCCCTTTGTTAACATTGCTCAGTCCCGAAGTTCTCGTTCCACAAATGTTGATTGTTACCGGTTCCTTGAGAAAATTAGGGTCAAGGATAAGTGGATATTTATAAATCCATGGCAGTAACATCAGTTCCTGCTCCATGAAGTGGTAACGCAGGACAACAAACCATATATTTTATCAAGGAGATTGAAGATAACGATATTATAGTATAACAATGCCCTCCTATAATACAAAGACTGGTATGAATTCAAGGCAGATAGAAAATGATCGACTGAAAATGTCTCTGTACTTTCTTGCAACAAAAAAATACGTTTGATAACAGATGTGTCAAACCCAGAGTTCAAGTGCTGTACAATTTGTGACACTACCCTACTAGTGGTCCACTGATGGACCTACTAAGGTAAGTGGACTGCCCTGTGATGGACAGGCAAGTCCCTAATACTGAACAGAATTGGTATCTAAATTGGAAGTGCAAATAATCAACCTTCCAGACATGGCCAACGTTCCGAGAAAATCGCTAAAGTTTACAGGTAGATGAAACTCCCTCGACTTCATGAAAATGGTATAAGGATCTGATTTGGTGTTCTAAATCCCAAGAAGAAGGTGCCAGGCACGTCCTACCCTAGTGTTTCTCGTTCACAGACCATATTCTTCAATATACATGACTCGGGGGTCAGACCAGTTGAGGAAGTCTCATTCATCGAACCCCATTCTTTGATTCCCCTCCATGTGGATGAAGAAGCAAGAATCTGCAAAATTTTGTTGAATATGTGTACAAATGTTCCTGCGTTTCAACCCTGTGCTTGTCAAACTAGACCTTGATACCTTCGGACGAAAGGCCCGAAGAGAGATCATCTTCAGAAGGTTTCAGTGGGGGCCCCATACACGAGCGTGCAACTGACTCAAACAACTTCTCGATTTCTGGAGCACACCTCGTGAAACCATGACTCCAAAAATTGTAGCGAGGATTCTGCACAATTTCCCGTGTACACAGAAAGATGTAAGTTCGTCTGTAAACCCATGTAGGCCAAGAGAGTACATAGAGAACCTAGTCTTTCTTTAGACTGCGCATTAGGAGCAGAAAACAATTATCTAAAAGTTGAAACTGTGATGGCGGCCCATTACCTTGATGAGCTCTATGAAAGTTATTAACAAACCCCACGGGTGGGGGCGGTTCACGATAAGCCGTTCCAATAGCACCCTTGTGATTTGCTCTTGAATAATCTCCTGCAAGTGATAACATTGCCCGTTAGTTTGACATCTCTGGTACCACAACAATCAACATGCGCGCAGGGGGATGTATTTGAACAACGGGAGCAGAAGCCGTTCGAAGAACGGGGGATACAGGACCCACTTTGTAAGGAACCGAGAACGTACATATGAAGTTTAAATTCCACCATGAAAGTATGCAAATTGACCTGAAGTTAATCACGCAAGGAAATACATAGCGGAAGATAGAATCGGAAGTGGAAGTGACAGAAAGCAGGAACGGAAATTGATACATTGCAAGGGATGTATTTGAGAAATGAAAGCACGGCAGTTCGAAGAACGGAGGATACAGAACCCACTAAGTATGGAACTGAGAACGTGCATATGAAATGCATGCATGACCGTATGCAAATCGAAACAAATTGAACCTAAGCAAATGGATTGTAAGTGAATATAACACTACGAAGATGAGCGGAAGTAAGCGGAAGTAAGGACGTCCTTATATGCAGGGGATGTATGTAAGAAATGATATGCACATTGTACAACTCGATTTCATAAAGTTGTATATTAGAGGTAAGGGCCCTTTTCGTTACCACAAACAGCCTCTTGCATCAGTAAATGCAGGACTTCAAACATGATCCAAAACTCCGACCTGGCCAGAAAACTCTAAGCTCTAAACTAAAACTCTACCTCTAGCGAAACCTCACCTGATTGGCCTCCGCAAACAGATACAGGAGAACACAAGAGAAATAATGCGTGTGATTGTTTGGGTATCGAAGTTGGTTTGCAACTGCATTTAGGAACAAATATCGCCCTTCGGTGTCCAGTTCAACAATCAGCATTTGAAATATGTCCATTGGTGCACTATGAGTGATGGGTGCCGTCGGTACGGCGAGTTGCTGAGGAGTTGTTTTGCTCTGAAGCTGTTGAATTGCCTGCAATGATAAAAGATAAAACCTACTTAGTATAAACGTATTGCCAACTGAAACCATTCGGTGCCAATATTTGTATCTAGTATCAAGAAAATCTATTATCTACATCAACAAACATTCGATGCCCCGATCAACAAAGGGATGAATTATTCCCAGAAGCAACGGACCTCAAAAATGAACACACATGCTTCCTAACGTAGTCGAGGAGACGTTGAGTCTTACCTGCATCCCTACGTAAAGGACGAGAGCATTGATGAGGGGTACATTGTATCTTGTCCCGCATGGTACGGCTTCATGTTGTGAGAGCATCAAGCGTTGTTTGAGATCCACTGACAATAATGAGTGAGGTTGTCGAGTCTGTGTCAGGTAACAAAGAAAGTTGTGAGAACTAAACAAAAGAATTTAAACAGTTTTCTTGCGATCATTGAACTATTCTTTTCTTTGAAAGCAAGTCATCACAAGATACACCATAGGTGCACCCCCTCCCCAAATCTAAAGTTCCTCGCTCTGCACTAGAATATCACATCGCTTTCAGTTCTTGTTGCTATATTTTAATAACTGGAAAGACCAACACACGAAGAATAGGCAAATGACCTTCAAATAGTCATCAATTTCCGCCTTGAGCTGCTTGTTCTTCAAAGCCGCTTCGACATCGGAAAGAATTCGAGGACCTTGACTAATTTCTGGTAGAAGGTCCACCTGTAGCGGGTATCCATTTCCGATGCACTTCAGTACGACGGATCCTTCATAGAGAACAAAGCACAATCGCACGGAATCCGCAAGAAACCCCAAAGACCATTTTAAGCTTTCAAGATATCGCACGACCTCACCTTCAAATTGGGCGTGAATGGATCAGGTAGACGCATGTTCCGCGGGAAGGCACTGAGAATAAGATTGCGCATTTGGATGCAACTTGGGGGGATGACATCGCAAAAGCTGAAGTGATAATCGCAGAGGAACTCCGGAAAGTCGTGGAGTAACACAAGAAGTACCCTAAGTGTTCCCTTGTAGAGAAGCCGTACCTACAGCATAGCAAATATAACCAGGACTCAGGGAACCACATGTGAAGAAGATCTCGCGACTTCAAAGCAAGGCAATAAATTTGGGATGACACGCGATTCAAATCGTGTGTCCTCGGGACTAGAAAAACTTTGAATAACTATAACGGTTTGTAAAGCAATACACATACCGGGTCACTAAGATCAGCATTTCTCAAATAGGGCTCCATGAACTTGAAAAGTGCAACAAGGAGCCTCTGGAACAAAGGCCATCCCTTCGGAGAATTGCTAAGAAGCAACTTTGGCATAAAAATGCGGTGGCTGATGAGTTCCAACCACGCAAAGCTGTACAAGATACCAAAGTGATTCTTAATTATTACTCCCCTTTGTGGGGTTCCATAAGATGTCTGCACCCGTGGAAAGGAGATAGCAAAACAAAACTGTGCGGACAAGTTACATCCTGCTGTAAAGAGAAACCAAGAAGACAAAAATTCATCCTCAATTATGAGTTTGAGGCTCTCACCTCCAGCCAGGTACTCTAAGTGGCTGTAGAGCCAGCAAGGCATTGCCAAAGGCCGTAAGAACCTGAGGAAAAGATACGCCGCATTAAGAAATTGTAACAACAATCCATGGGTAACTGACATTAACTGTATTGCAAAACGAGCTACAGTTGCCCGCAAATCACCTGATAGTTACTGGAATCCAGTGCAGGATCTGCTGAGTTGAAGTCCATCAACCAAGTGACGAAGAGTCTAAAGTATGGTCGTGGATGAAACGTCGTCTTCTTCTCGTCAGCATCTCTTTGAATGACTTTTACCGTAACGTTCAATACCTGGAAGCGAGAGTGAAGAAACACATGGTTTTGTCTGAGGCACGAGTCATAGTGGAGCCAACACAGTACCTCTCACGGAAAAGATTGCTAAGCACACTCTACTACGGAGTATACGATGCTCGGTTGTCAACCCTGTACCTTGTTGAGTAGGGCCACTTTGCTCATTGCAGGATCTACGGCGTAGTACTGCACAGTTCCAGAATTCTTTCAGCAGGGTCTTACAGAAGTTTGCTCCGACGGTCCCCACAAGAAAAGCAACTTGCCTGCTTTCTCTGTTGATTTAAGATCAGGCACAATGAAACAAGCCGGGACTCCACCGACATGCATCCTTTCATGATGTTAAAGAAGATCCAACATTACATACCTTTACTAGAAGGACCACAAGTTTTGCGTACATGTCGATAGCAGCAAAGGACAGAGCTTGGCCAGCCTGTCCTGGGGGACCTGAGCTTTCCTGGCTTTGCATACTCTCAGCATTCAAGCAATGGGTCACTGCCAGTTCCTGCCAGGACGTACAACTACTTTCAGCAATAATAACAGGTAGGGAGCTAACGCTCAATATCAAGTAAGCAATTTGAAGTAGGTAATATCTCTTACAAAACTGCTGTTAGCTTACAGCAGTTTTGTTCATTGTATTGTAGGCGAGCACCAATGTTAAGTAGGAACATAGGGAACAGGCTCGGTATAAGAAGTCGATTCAACTTCAGGATGTGCATGAGATTCAAACTAGGTGCTTGTGAAAAGGAAATGACCATCAGAATACGGAAGAATCGATCAGAAACATCATCGCCTTTGAGCATTCCTGAGTGTTGAAGTTGAGACATATAAACAGCATAAGCCTTGTCATTTGCACCAGGAGCATCACATATGCGGACCCATTCGTCGAAAAGTCCTGCGACCTGTGGGAACGGCATACATCAATTAGTCAAAAATATCAGTCTTCTAGCGGTTGTCAGTGCTTAGGCACCAACGCTAACGGTCCAATAAATTCTCAACACAACACAAACACAAATAAAGTAAAGATATATAACCTGGCTACGGAGTCCAGCAGGATCTGTGGCAGTAATATCACGGTTAGTGATCTTGCTATCATCTCTGAGTCCCACCGGACGGCTAGATGGCAACTGGAACACATCCAAACGTACATCTGGTTATGTTCATCGTCATCGATTCAGCTGAACCTCCATTATCACATACTATTGAAAAATGGGTTGGAAACAGTAATTTACGCTAACTATGGACCAATATTAGCAGCCGTCCTTGAGTAGATTCAGTATCATCTATGTCATAGTCTATATCTAAGCCGTAAAGCCCAGAAAACGTAATGATCTACGCAGTAGCCAACATCTGGAACGTGAGGAATAGAAAGCGTGGTGATGAGTGTGCTCACCTTCTTGTCTTTCATAACTCTGGCCTTATCTTCTTTACTCGCGGCTGCACTTTGAGGTGCAGCACTTGTCGTATTCTTGGCTACCTCAACTAGCTGCTGCAAAGCCTCGGGAGACCCTGGTCTCGCCGCAAGCTGTAAAACCGATCGTCTTAGGAATCGAGGAAACGCAACTTTCCTCAGAGTCATACGAAATGAATTTCTCAGAGTCGCTCCTGAAGGAAAGTTTATATCTCCCCACAGACTCAATATTTACAGGTCTCCTCGGAGAAATAACTGCTAGTCAGAAATACCCGCTGAAGCTTCTCCTCGACGTTCTCCACAAGGTGCATAAAAAATGAGAAGACTAGTCTTAAAGATAAGTTACCTTTCCCAGGACGTCGATGACGTTCTGGAATTCATTGTTGCTAACACCACCACCCTCAACCACGCAAGTCTTCACGAGATACATGGAGAACTCAAGTGCTGAATCTGCACAGATCCGATTGTTCTGTCGTATTACATTCTATACGAAAGCAAAATTTCTGAAGTTAAAGAGGGGTACATGTTTAGGGCTAAGGAAGCTTACTGTTGCGGCCTCCATCCATAAGCTTCGCCAAGTGAAGGTTGTAATCAGTGAGATAAATGAGCTCTGATCTAATAAGGCCAACCGTTATCTCCCTGTTGAACTTTCTTTCCTCAGCTGAGTATATCACCTGCACAACTCACAACACGCGACATCTGAGTTGAAAAACTCTGACAATAAAATAGACGACGCTTCCGCATTTAACTTCTTTCCGGATAAAATACCTGACATAACATATTACATAAATTGGGTGTATGAATATGGAAGACGTTGGTTCGTATCACATATATAGGTATATATCTCTCTCTAAAATAACACGAAGGGTTCCTACCCAGCTAGTGAGCTCCTTCACCACGCGCTTGCAAACGTCTCTTATAGCCTCCAGGATTGCTAGATGAGCAGAGACATGCAGATGACTTGCAGTATTCTCATACAAGCGCTTGAAGACCTGTGTATGGCGCATCATGGACGAATGGTGTTTAGCAATTCAGAACTAATGGGTTTCGGCAGCCAAGAATAAAGCTCAATAATCATACTTCTTCACCCCTGATTCTAGGAGTAGCAATTCCATGCCCTACGAACAACTCCATCCCCGTTTCGATTTTGCACCTCCTGTCTTGATAGGAAAAGGCAAGAAGAAGAAACTGATTTTATCAATTTCACGTCCGATCTCGCCTTCCTTGTACTAAATGAAATAGACCCCTTTGCCCACCTTTTGTGCGATTGCCAAGGCAGCTTCATCCCTACTGATACATTGTGTAATAATCTCCGGTATCTCCATCACGAGACTCTGCACAGCAGCAACATCCGACAACAATGTATTCCCCTTATAGTCAGCACTTTGCAAGACAAAGGAGAGAACTAATCCATAAATTGCTATGTCCGTAAGGACAGAGAGTAAGTCATGGATTAGTACTACTGCTAGGTCTAGGATTAACGAGTTGCTTTAAATCAAGAGCAATCAAGAGTAATCAAGAGCAAGCAGCTTGTTATCAGACATGTACAAGGGGACAGAGAGAATACAACACCTTCGGAAACAAGCAGCTTTCACTTATCAGACAAACTCAAAGATATGGAGCTAAATGATGTAGCTTAGGTCAGCAGATACGACCCGCTTCATGGGGGACCTTGGAGACCCATACTGATAGGTGGAATGTCAAAATATGACCAATAAACCAACCTGGATTTCATGATCAGACGGGAGGGAAGCAAATGATGCCGTTGCAACCTTTGAAACAGCTGCGTCCAACTGATAACCGAACATAACATTGTAACCAACTGTGAGTATCAAGCCAGGAAATATAATTAAGCTCAAAATTGACCAGATGTTGACTCAAAATTTACAAGACCTTCCAAGCTCCGCTAGATACAAATCTGGCGGAGCTTGGAAGGCAAATCAAAGAATGATGTCTTCTAATTGACAGCAATTGATATGCCATTGAAAAGCGTAGCGCAATAGCCTGAAAGAACTCATAAAATCCATGAGATAGAAATTACCTTCTGGACCACAATCTGATATTTGTCTATGGCCTCTCCAGTAGTCACAGAAGGTTCAGCTGCAGTGGTACTTAACGACTCAGCTGGTAAAGGTGGAGATGGAGACGGGACAATCGGAGGCACAGCAGTCTGTGATCAAAACTCAAATGATTACTATACAGTTATTGAAACAAAATTCCAAGGACTGAGACTGGTTTGAACTTACAACTCATGAGTGAGATATATTGGCCTCACTGATATTGTCAACGCGCGAGTGAAACGTGATTACGAACCTTTGGTGCTGTGTTGGCCTCATGAGCAGGCCCTTCAAGCGTAGGACTCCCAACAATTGGGTAGCCACCTAATCCTCCCGCCCCATCCTGAGTTGGACGAGATGCTCCGTCAGTTGCGATGACTGATCCGACTGGAGTGAAACTGCGTGAGATAAACGCCACGTTATATTCCCATGCAATCAATCAGGAGAAGAGGATTAGACATGAGAGAAGTGGTTGAAAATATCATATAAATATCACATCAGATTACTGAAGGAGGCATGCTTCCACGAGTGGTGGAAGTGCGGCAATTTGGGTTTTTGCATGCAATGTCCAAAATTGATAGACAATTAGATAACCAGGGAGCAAAAAATTGAATTCAGTGACCTAATGATGTGAGATAGGTGTTCATATAGAACCTCATCGAGGCGCTAGCATGATGCTCCACATCATCGGAGCTAAGCTCAGACGTCTGTGCCACAACCCCCAGCCCAGTTGTAGGAGGAGTCGCACCAGCACCGGTAAATGAAGTTCCTGAACCTTGACCAGACGTTACAATGTACGGTCCGCGACTGGCACCAGGCCCTAAAGGAGAGACTCCAGGTGGAGCGGCAGGACCAACTGGGGCTACAGGTCCTTGACTTGGCTGGTTTTGCCAAGGCAACCTTGCAAAGTCCTGCACCAGCGTTGCCACCGAATTGAATAAGGCGTGGGGATAAAAGCACCGAGGTACATTGTGTGTAGAAGAAAGAATCACGTTCTGGAAATTGAGCAGGAAATAAATAACGACAAAGACTTGCCTCATAAACACGTTGTTGTGGATTGGACAAACGGCCGGGCTTGGGCCTCAGAGCTTCGGGCAATCGCGCAAGATTTCCTTGCGAGTAGGTTGAAGCATCATAGTAAGTAGCACCCAAAGCTTCTCGCTGCTTCCTGCGAAGCGCTAAAGATGGGCCAATGGCATCTTCCAGGTCTCGGAGCGCCTGTAGAACCACAAGATACTTCATCAAATTTCCTTAACCTGCGTCTTACAAAATCTCCAGGAATGAGAATGAAATCCCACAACTCTTAATATGTTACTGCAACTATTTGCTGAAAGAAACGGACCTTCTCCGTGGCAGCTTTCTCAATGACGGCACACCCAAGATCAAGGTTGTCATTTGTCACAAGCTGGACAGCTTGCTCCAACACGTCGCCTCCCACATTGAGAGCTTGCAGAAGGCTTCGTAAATGATTAGCCATAGCCACACGCAATGGTTCCTGCGATGAAAGCAATTTAAAGCGCCACGCAATAAAGCAACTCATGATTATAATTTCTCTAGAATCATTTCACATACGGAACGGGTGATCCAGAACTCATTAAATGCATATGAAAGGTAACCAAGATATGCTCAATACGAGAAGATTGATGAATCCCTAAAGTAGAATGCAGCGAATGTAACCTGAAGCAAAGGGCATAATAGCAACATCTCGAGAACACTATATATATTAGGATATGAGAGCACTATATTGGTAAATGAGAGCAGAAGCCGTTCGGGGAACGGCTTCTGCTCTATATATATAGGTATACGAGAACAGATGTCGTTCTGGGAACGGGTTATCCAGAACTCATGAGGTGCACATGATCGATAAGCAAAATGTACATAATTGACAATGCTAGAATAGTGAGAAATCCATAAGGTAGAATGCATCGAATGTAACTTGAAGCAAAGGCATAATTGAAACAAATTGAGAATAACATATGGCTAACAGACTAGTAAACCACCATGAAATTGAAAACTCTATGCAAACAACTGCGAGAAATAGGTAACGCTATGTAAAAGACTGCCAGTGAGCAGTGCGAGAACGATAAAAACAAAAGACGTGGGCTGGAGTCGGGTAGGAGCACTATATAGGTATACGAGAACAGATGCCGTTCTGGGAACGGGTTATCCAGAACTCATGAGGTGCACATGATCGATAAGCAAAATGTACATAATTGACAATGCTAGAATAGTGAGAAATCCATAAGGTAGAATGCATCGAATGTAACTTGAAGCAAAGGCATAATTGAAACAAATTGAGAATAACATATGGCTAACAGACTAATAAACCACCATGAAATTGAGAACTCTATGCAAACAACTGCGAGAAATAGGTAACGCTATGTAAAAGACTGCCAGTAAGCAGTGCATGAACGATAAAAATAAAAAACGTGGGCTGGAGTCGGGTAGGAACACTGTATACACAAGAGGTCCCATGAATCAGGCAAAGAGCGAAGGAAAAATAATAGGGAGGGAATTAGCTGGGGAATGGAGGAGTGGAACAATTCGAGAGCTATAGGATGGTGTGGCTGCAGAAACCTGTGGAAGTGTAACAGGGTAACGAGAGCGAAGCAAAAAAGGACTGGATATAAAGTATATCACAACAAGCGCTATGGACGCTTGAACGCTTGAGTCCTGAGACGCTAAACAGCAAAGAGGAAGCAGAAGGCGGCCATAGTAAACCTTCACGAAAACACCTGCGACTTCATCAGTGCCTCACGCAGTGCCGAAGTAGCTGAGCAATTGTCAGTACCCCTCATACCGAGTTTCTACTCGAAAACTCATGAGTGAGCATTATATATATCAAAAGAACTAGTAAACAATGTGTATTCGGTGACAGCTATGCAACCGAATTTCGAGAAATATAATCCATTAGCAATTGACCACCTATAAGCAACCTGTGAACGAAGAAAATCAGCTACAGTCTGGAGTCGGGCAGGAACACTAGAGATCGGAAGTCAAGTCTGAACCATGAAGCAGACCAAGAGCGAGTGAAAAATAATAGGGATGGAATCAGTCGAGGACGGGAGGAGTGGAGCAATGCGAGAGCGGAGTGGATGGTGTTTATTCTGAGACAGATCGAAGCAGGCCTGGATATAGGTAGAAGGGAGCAGGCCTGGATATATTGAATGTATGAATACGGAACCCGTTCGTTAGGAAATGATTCAATGCGCACTTAAGACTGGACCAGCACGACGTCATTCACACCTAGTGGTGAGAAATCTCTAGATATATGCGATTTCCTGATGAAGTGACCCGCACTTCAAGGTTGAGTAGGTCCAGTTTAATGATGGCCACAATCATAAACTTGAAAACAAATGGACACCCAGATACATTTAAAACACCAACGACCGTTGAAAACCACAATGTCTGCAGCCCATGGGAACCAGATATAATGGACATTCCATTATCCCGCAGATTTCTGAGTTCAAGCACATTCATTTGCTTCTAGGAGCGCTATTTTCGTACCGTTGTGCACTCTTATGAGGTTGAGATAGAATGGATAGGTGACAATCCCAATTGCATGCATACCTTACAAGTGACATGTGCCAAACTTCCCGACAGACTTGCTACCATCAGATTAGCTGACTGATGCGTTCGATTCTCATCAGCCTCCATCGCATAGTCCTGCAAAAGGGCGGAGTCTCACCTAGAGGTCAGTATGATACAGCAACCCCTGTTTGATACAGCAACCACTTATGACAAACGACATGGAAATACACACCAGGTCAATCATATATCCTATGCCTAAATCTTCCCCGGTTAACAAAACCTTTTGGAGCAAATTGAAGGTGAAAGAGACAGTACCTTTATAACAAGTTCCCGCGTAGTCATACACGCAATTGTCACGCTCCGGTCAACAACAGGAGAGATGATTTCTCGTATGGCTCGCTCCATCGCCACAGGCACAATCCTGCAGTTCACAGCTCCTCAGTATCAAGATACTCCTTATAGCCCCAACTACTTGACGAACCGTTCCTAGCAAAACCACACACTAGGTACAAGTATGAAATTCTTCATTCGGAATCGTTTTCTGACAATATGGAATAAGATTGAATCTACTGGAATTAAAATTCAGTCTGTAACATTCCAGAGAAACAATCTGAAATCACTTGTGGGTGGTCATTGCGTACAGTCCCCGAAATGGTTTAGAGAATACACTAGTCTTAGGGTGTTTCTTCAAAACATAGTGTACGGTGTACCTCTGAAGCTGCAGTTGTTGACCCAATCCAGCTAGCTTTGGATTAAGGACCACGTAAGCAGTTAAATTGGGAATGGACATCGAAACCTGCAAAAGTTCAACAAACTGTTAAAACCATGCGACCTGAAAGCGAAATGCAAACTCAAGAAAGTTGATATTTAGATCTCGAGGTACTGCCTGGAGTGACGACATACCTGACCAACAGAATACGGCGACGGTGAAGGTGTTCCAGAAGAAAGTCCTTGACCCGACACAGAGCGCTCTGAAACAGCCAAAGACACCACTTTCTCCTCATCCTGCTGGGCTGGAGTTGAAGAGAGATGTGCAGATGGAGGAAGCTACGCAGACATATAACGAAGGTGTTAAGACAATATTCAGAGCATCTACACTAAAAAGCTGAATCTTTGAATTCAGTGAAGACCGATTTTCTCAGCTTTGGACAATCGCAAGCTAGCAATAGAACACATAGACCAATATCTCTGAGTTGCAAAATCCCTACAACGTAAACCCACATCTGTAACGAGAAGAAGGGTGGAGGAAAAGTCCTTTGATGGTGTAAGTCATTACCTGCTGTGTTAATGCAGGCGCATTAGCTGGCAGATTGCTTGGTGGTTCGGAAGTAGGTGCTGGTGGCTGTGGATGATGGGGAGGATACTCCTTAGTAGAGAAGTCAGGATTTCCTTCAATGTCGCGTGGCCTGCCTTTCAAGAGCTGAGTTGGTTTGACTTCCTTCATGTCCACCCCCAGGTTCTTATAGAGGACCTGTTCTCACGCCATAGAGATCACTTAATATAGGTATATTACATAATGAGATACAAAATGTATGAAAATACAGAACCCATTTAATATAGGTATTTACATATCTTCCAGATTCCTACATTTAATGAAGAACAATTGTATGAATATTCAGGTTGATCACCCTGGTACGAAAGTAGGATTATAAGAGTGCTAACAGCCCTCCTATTTAAGGAGTAAGATCAAGTAAAGGGAAAAGGATAATCCAAAGGAAAAGTTGCATACCTCAATATCAAATTTCAAATTCATTTTCAAGTTTGGCAAGGCATAAATTTCAGCTAGCAACCCGAGAATTCCCATTGTCCACGGATTTGGGGGTTGATATGCTAGACTGGATTGACATGGCTCAAGTATCTGCACGACAGCAAAACCAAAGTTTGAAGCGTAGATTCAAGTACTGTCATTCACGAGTTAAATTAAGGCACACTGCTTCCGAGAGTCTGCTCACTGCTCTGTAACTTGGAAGAGAGGAGATAACCACGAACCTTAGACGTAAAAGGGATAACCGCGATCATGAGACCTTTCTCGTAAGCCTGTGAATAGAAAGGAAAGTATTGTCCGTTAAAAAGGAATGTCGCGTGTACTGATCAGATTGTCAACTCCAACGGTTCCTAGTATCACTGTTCCAGGTTTTGTCGGCAAAGAAAAGAGATATGCCGCTCCATTACAGAATTGCAAGCTACTTAAAGGAGTCCTATAAATTGAGAGTACAAAAACAATATTGAGCATTGTAGCCTAAGCAACCTCCGTGATCAAAGACTTCGGATCGATCTCCTTCGCCCTTAAAGCTTGGTTTCTTCCGATTGTAAGCTTCCCCAGCCAACTACCAAGATTTTTCAACAGCGAACGTTCTTCTGAACTTGACTTTATCAACTCCGATCTCAAGAGAACCTACACACAAGTCCAGATCTAGAGTAAGTCCAATGGGGTCAATCAAAACCTGCAGTAAACAGCGCATCAAAGACCACTTTTGACAAGCTAAATTAACGGCTACTGAATCAAGTCCCAGACTAATAGTCAAAGTGGTGATTTGTTGGTTTACAAGACCGGAAAAGACTTCAGTCATGGTGCGTTTACCTTGCAATTTTCGTAGGTTGCTTTGACAATTTCTTTGTGCAGACTCTTGGAGCTGATTTTATCCAGAAACTTCAGATACAAATCATGGAAGTTCGGCTCAATGCTGGCCCTGAAAGACATGCCGAGATGAGTTAACGGCGTTGAGAGACATAGCCATCTTTACACCAATAACAGAGGGAAGCCGACATTGGATCTCCTGTGAGGCACCAAAAGATCTACATTTACAGCGGTTAATAGACTTAAAAGTGGGCTCAGGAATCCAGATATGACCAAGTTCATACCTTTTCATAACCATGTACTGAGCAAACCAAGGATAGAACAGATCCTTGACAGCATCCAAGAACTCTTTCGCTTTGGGTTCAAGGTTGGCCGTCGAAATATTGTTGATAACAAATGCCACCTTGTCTTGAACGTCCAAATTAGGTGCCTTCAGATGACGTCAAAGATAACACGCAGTTAGTAAAAGACAAAGTTGACCACGCCAACTTCATTGTGGGATGGATTCCAGGCTTTAGACCACCAAACGTGGCCTACCTCAATTTGAATATCTCGTCTCTCAGCAGCGGCAACGAGTGTCTCTATGTTGATGGCATGTCCAAACCCTGCAGCTATAGAGGGCTGACGTAATCCACCTGAAAAGTAAAACTCAAAACGGGAACGTTAAAAGGTGTAGGGATACGTGCAGCTGACCACATTCCTATTTCTTAATTTGAGGTAAATGTTTAACCAAATTGCCAAACATTGGAAACTCATAGTAGCAAATTTGCATAACACAGGCAAGCGCTCTGCAGAATGCTCAGTAACATATAGACCTTAGTCAGCGTATAGTTCTGACCCCGAACAAGGGAACCGAATAGAAGAAACAACGGATTTCGTGGAAAAGTAGGAACTTGAAATCCCAGAGTGCTCACTGTAGCACATTTTGCAGGGACTTGCAGGCCTAGTGCCATGGAGTGACCACGCTTACACACGAACAATGCGCAGTGAACAATCAAGGATGTGTCCTGAACGTACTGGAAAGGCCGCTCCGAGTAGGGCGCTGGAAATTCGATCCAACAGTTGCAAGTTGTCCATTCCCTGCTGATTGGTAAGAGCTGGACTGCATAGTATTCGAAGCCTGAAACTCCACATAGATCAGTTAGGATACGAAAAACAAACGGGGTAGAACTTAAAGTGGGATCAATGTGGAACGAATGAGGTCCACTGTCACAGTAGAACTTTGAATACGGACAGAACCAACGTCACATGTAAAGACATTAGCACAACCACCAGTTAGTTAGAAAGGAAGAATTGAACTTGGATAGTCGGGTACCTTAACAGTGTCGAACAGACTTGGTGTGGTCTGAGATGGAGCCAGCTGGGGGCCCTTTCCACCAAAGTTAAGAGAAGCTCCAGTTGACTTATGCCTGTCTTCCAAAGCTTGCTGTTGCTGCTGGAAAGTCTGCAGAGCAAGTTGAGCAGCTTGAGGTGCTTGTTGCTGAGTTGGTTCCCGTAGCTGTATAGGTCCAGAGCTGCTAGGCGCACCTCCATCGGGACCCTGAAGCAGTAAAGAGATCCATGTCCGTGACTAACGAGTACTCTTGAACAGAAGACAAGTATGAGGCATCGTATCAAATGTAAAATATGTTGTCTAGAGTTATCTATTAATATTGACACACTAGCCTATGTCCCAAGTAGACATAAGAAAGGAAGTGATATCGCAAGAAGTGGCTTTCCATCAGATGTAGGAATCAGGGTGGCAACCACGGGAGCCAAAGTGCGGAATTAATGAGCATATTCAGACTCCACAAAAGCCACTATTGCCTGGTTGTGCCCAGAATGTAAGGCACATCAAACCACTCAAGGTGAGCAACTGATGGGTATGTGGATCAAAAAAAGCAAGTAATGACACACAAAACGAAGCCTAGACCTCCTCAAAGTCAGCTGGGTGTTAGAACGCATAATCTCCAAGGAATGATATAAACAAAACGGTCATGAAACCCACCTCGACTGAGAATCTGGATTGAGCTGCAGTCGGGCCACCACCCTTTCTATCTCCACCATCTGCACTTGATGTCATAGAAGAGCTATTCATAACCTCTAATGGTTCTGGCGCCGCCACGTTGGCAGAGCTGTAAACCTGCCCAGAACTGACTGGCGTTTGGTCTGCTATTGCAATATTACCAATCACTTCCGATTGACTTGATGATACTCGGGCAAGAGCTCGTTCGATGAACTCCACCAGATCGCTATGGGCATCACGCATATGCGAAATTTGAAGTATATGATTGCAGTATTGCGGCCATTCTACCAATCGATCCGTAAATTGCTCCAGCGCAGTCAAACCGAATGAGAACATCTGCAACGAACGAGGAGAGTGAACAGAGGCACATGGTTAACCTCCAGCTTACGGGAGAATACATCCAGGATTTCTAAAACTTCATTTACAGTACAACTGAAGCGCACATTATGAATCTCAGCCCGCAGGTCAGTGGCAGGACGTCTTGATATCTACCTTGGAGTCAAGTGGCTTCCGCAATGCATCCAGAACACAGCGTAAGGCGATACCAAGAGTGAGCGACGACACAAGTTGATGCTTGATAAGCGATCCTGCACAATTCGTTAGAAAGAAATCACAGGCTGCACTTGTCCACGTGGTGAAAGAAACAGAAAATCGGATTTCATTGAAATGAGATCAGGATGATTTCATTTCACCAGTCTGTCAATCGGCTGAACAGAAAGCTTCTTAGATGCCACTGCTCACAACCTCGATGGAGTGAAGGCCGCAAATAACAGCTGATGATCAAGCGCATGGAAAATGGACAAACTAAGAAAGCAAACAATTCAGTGACTTCCTTGCAGAACCTTACCGAAAAGGACAGCTGTGATTCTGAGCTCTCTCTCGGGGTATCTAGGGAAAAACCGATATTCGTCGAACAAACTTTGAATCATACAAGCGAATATTTCTTGTTCCCTGCAGAAATGTTACGTGAATGGAAGATCTGTAACCAGTTAGATTAAAAAACAAGAAAGACCTCAACATACGGGAAATGAGAGCCGAAGCTGTTCCAAGAACCCACTAAGTGCATATGAAGTGCAGATGAAATATAAGCATGAATGTGTGCAAATCGAAATAAATAGCAACTCGGAAAATGGAAATTAAGAGAAACTAACGATCCGAAGGTAAGCCGAAGTAAAGACATAATTCAAACATCTCATGAGTAACACCTGCAAAGAACCAGTTTAGATCGTGTAACCACAAGCAAGATGCGACCCATTAAGCTTCTAAACAAAAAGTCGGGTAGGAACCTTGAAACAGAGAAACATCGAGCTAAGAGTGATATACAAAGCATTAGTTGAGGATGGGTGGAGTGGTGCGAAGTGGGAGAGGAGTGGACGGTATCTTGGCTGGGTCGAAGCGAAGCGTGAGAGGACTGGATAGTAGGAGATGAGGGCAGAAGCGTGTCGAAGAACGGGAGATCCAGAACTCATTAAATGCATATGAAGTGCAGATGGAATGTAAACATGATATAGGTAGATGAGAGAAGCCGTTTGATGACCGATGGAATGTAAACATGATATTGAGAAATGAGGACAGAAGCCGTTCCTCGGACGGGAGATACAGAACTCATTGAATGCAAACGAGATGCACGATATGTAATGTATACAGAAAATGTGCAAGACGAAATTAGTATAAAACCGGGAAAGGAGATGAAATGGAAACGATTGATCGAATGTAAGCAGAAGTAAACGTCAACTAGAAACAATTAAAGAGTACCACTTGAATACCAATAGCATGCATCGAATAAACGGTAACAGATAAGCAGCGCATGTAGAGAAAACAAAGCTCAACGGGACACGACGACCTGACGACCCAGACGAGAAAGATTAAGTTAATCTGAAGTCGGGAATCGTGTAGAGGCGATAAAATTGACAGTCGAGGAAGACAGTCGAGTCAGGCAGACCAAGAGTTTTGAAATCGCTCAGAGAGCAGGGGGACGGGGGAAGTAGAGCGAAGCGTAAGAGGACTGGATATCGAGAAATGAGGACAGAAACCGTTCATCAAACGGGAGATCCAGAACTCATTGAATGCAAATGAGGTGCAAGATATGTAATGTATACAAGATAACGAACATCTGATCGAATTATAGCAAATAAACGTAACCTGGAAACATATCAAGAGTAGCACCTATGTACAACTAGCGTGCATCGAAAAAGCGGATACCGAACAACCACGTATGTACAGAAATAAAATCAACAGGAACAGCAACGGCTTAACGAGCCAGACGCAAAGATTAAGATAAACAGAAGTCGAGAATCATGTAGATGCCTGGAAATCGACAGCCGTGGAAGATCAGTGAGTCAGCAGACCGAGAGTATGAAATCGCTCAGAGAACGAGGGAAGTAGAGCGAAGTATTAGAGGACTGGATATAGGTAGATGTGAGCAGAATCCGTTCTAGGAACGGGTGATCCAGAACTCATTAAATGCATATGATCGGTAACCAAGATGTACTTCATGCACAATGCTAGAATAGTGATAAATCATAAAGTAGAATGCATCGGATGTAACCTGAAGCAAAGGCATAATTGCAACAAATCGAGAACAACATATATATCAAGGACTAGTATACAACTTGAAATCGATAAAACCTCTTCAAACGAATTCGAGTAATATAAAACATTGTGTAATTGACCACCGGTAAGCAGTGCATGAACGAAGAAAATTAAACTGTAGGCTGGAGTCAGGTCGGAACACTGGAGCAACTGGAGGTCGAAAGTCAGGTATGAACCACGAAGCAGGCAGAGAGCGAGGGAAAAACAATAGGGAGGGAATTAGTTGGGGAAGGGAGGAGTGGAACAATGCGGGAGCGTAGTGGATGGTGCTTCTGCAGAGACATATCGAAGTGGAACAGTGCAACGAGAGCAAAGCGCAAGAGGACACGATATAAAGCATATCGCAGCAGGGGCTATGGAGGCTTGAGTCCTGGAACGCTAAACAACTAGGGAAGCAGAAGGTGACTTACTATAGTATATCGCAGCATGTGCTATGAACACATGAGTCCTAAAACACTAAAGCAGCTGAAGGAAGCAGAACGCGGTCGTAGTAAGCGTCCTCAAAAGCGCATACAACTTCATCAGTGCCAAACGTAGTGCCGAAGTAGCTGAGCGAATTTCAGTACCCCTCGAACTGAGTTTCTGTTCGAAAGCTCAGGAGTGCCAACGCATGTAAACATGATATTGCAAATCGAGATGAGTATTAAATCCATAAATGAGATCAAGTGAATTTAACAAATCGAAACTGACGTAAAGGCATAATAGCAACATAGAGAGGACTGAATGGTGTGAGAGGACTGGATATTTACGCCATGAGAGAACGCAATGAGTGCATATGAAGTGTGGATGAAATGTAAACATAATAATGAGCAAATCGAGATGAGTAATAAAGCCGTAAAGGAGATGAAGTGCATCTAACAGATCAAATGTAAGGTTAAGCACAAACGAAATATAAGTATTTCCTGATCAATAGCAGTAGAGAACTGATATACATCATGTAATCGATAAGCGCTAAGCAAAGCATGTAGCGAGATAGTGGACCACCTGTGATTGAAGGCCAACTAGCAAAACTGTGATAGAGGTGTGAGAGGACTGGATATAGGTATATGAGAGCAGAAGCCGTTCTAGGAACGAGTGATCCAGAACTCAGTAAATGCATATGATCGGTAACCAAGATGTACTTTATGCACAATGCTAGAATAGTGATAAATGGATGAAGTAGAATGCATCGTATGCAACCTGAAGCAAAGGCATAATTGCAACAAATTGCGAACAACATATATCTAAAGGACTAGTAAACGACTTGAAATTGATAACAGCTATTCAAACGAATTCGAGAAATATAAAATATTATGTAATTGACCACCAGTAAGCAGTGCATGACCAATGAAAATTTAAATGTAGGCTGGAGTCGGGTAGGAATACTGTAGACACGGGAGGTCGAACCATGGAGCAGGCAAAGAGCGAGGGAAAAATAATATGGAGGGAATTAGCTGGGGAAAGGAGTGGAACAATGCGGGAGCTTAGTGGATGGTGCTGCTGCAGAGACATATCGAAGTGTAACAGTGTGAGAGGACTGGATATGAGGAGACGAGAGCAGGAGCCATTCGAGGAACGGGAGATCCGGAAATCATTAAGTGCATATAAAGTGCAGATAGAATGGCAATAAAATGAAAGAAAAACTAAATGACAGGTACATGCGGAAAGGAGATGAAGTGCAACTCATAAATCGAATGTAAAGCTAAGCCCCGACATCATATAATTATCAGAAGGTAACCACATGCAGAGAAACTGTAAACCAACGTGCAATTGAAAAGCGTAATGCAATGCATGTAAGGAAATCGAAGACAACCTGTAATCAAAGACCAACAGAGAAATGTACAACAACGTGTAAACACTGATCGCAAAGCAACACATGTAAAGTAGTAAACAAATAGTAAACGAAGACCGATGAGCCGAACATGAACTCTTACACAGTCTGCGCACAGAAGTCGGGCAGGGAACCAAGAAGTCGAAAGACGGGTAGGAACCGTGAAGCAGACGACATTCGAAGGAGCATTAGTTGAGAATAGGTGGAGGAGAGCGAAGTGAGAGAGGACTGGATATGAGGAGATGAGAGCAGAAGCCGTTCGAGAGGACTGCATCGTGTGTATGGCAGCATGCGCTATGAACACATGATCCTAAAACGCTAAACACTGAAGACCCTAACATAACTCATTAGTTTCTTTTGTAATCAAAAGCAGATAAATTGAAAGAGCACCTCTGCACTCTAGATTCGTTGAAGAGCTCCAACATCCCAACCACGTCGTCTATTGTAAGTTGACCGACATATATTTTCTGGAAGTAAGAATTTGCTTCTTCCTCAATATCAGCTGCGAAAACCTCTGACGGGGACTGCTCTGAGGCGCCGACACTCAGAAGACGAGGATTAATTCGAATAGCCGAATTATACACTCTTTTCAACTCTTCAGCCAGATCTCGGGAGGATAGCTGCCCAATATTGGCCTGCAGGACCTGCAAAACCACAAATTACAATCTCTGTTGGATGGTACCTGCAATGATCCTGATTAAACCCTTATGATTGCGGTATGGGATACTGGATCCCACGCGGACTCAGACATATGAGAGGTAATTAGATGAGAGACTGAGTCAGAGTATGGATTTGCATCAAACCCTCGTGGGCTGGTGCCAGTACCACTGCAGAGATAGGCCTTACAAGGTAGAGTCAAGCCAAATCCTTGAGAAACGGGAGCAGAAGCCTTTTACGAACGGGAGATCCAGAATCTACTTCGGACCGAACGGACAAATCCTCACATATTTGAGAAATGGAATACTGAACCCGTTGTAAACTATGACTCTGATATATTGGTAAATGAGAGCAGAAGCCGTTCGGGGAACGGGTTATCCAGAACTCATGAAGTGCACAAGTGCACATATTCGATAAACAACATTTACATGAATGACAGTGCTAGTGTAGTATGAAAGCTTTAGTACAAAATGCATCGAAAATAACCTGCAGCAAAAGTATAGGTGTAAAAAAGTAACCTGTAGCAAAGGCATAAGTGCAAGAAATTGAGAACACAGAACTGCTAATGGACAATAACGAACTCTGATATATGACTCTGATATATGATGGCAACCAAGGGAAGATCGTCATATCCTCACATAGAGTACAGTGGTGAATACTAAACAGTAACGTGGAAATTTACCTTGAAAATTAGGGCTGTAGTTTCTAATGAAAGAGTAATAGCAGGTCCAGATCGCTGCCCCTCTGCTGTAACGCCATTCTGTCCTTCACTTCGGGCTTCCACCAATCTTCTCTCCCTTAAAAATTTTAGACAAGCCTGCATGTGGCGAATTTTGATATCCAAATTAATGGGCCTTCCAAGGATCAATCAAAAGTTTGTGCAGAAAGAAGGAAAGAGCACGGTAAACCAAGGAAGCAAAAGACTTATCTTTCCGAGGACAGCGTCTAACCTGGAAAAACACATCTCGATGAATGGTGATGTTGTCCTGTAACCACTTCTCTAAAGTCAAAGCTTCCCTCCTTGACGATAGGGCAGCAAGATCAATCGCAAAAGAAAATGGAGTTGTGTCCAAAACAACTGGAAGTGCCTGCATAGTAAAAATAAGGACACATGAGGGTATGTGACATCCGACAATATTCTTTATCCAAATGAACGAACTCCGCGTGAGTCTGCCCTGAGCATGGTCCTGAGCAGGTAGGAAAGCGCATGGTTTGAGCTCTCCTCTTTACACGTGACAAATGAAACAGCATATATCCACCGAACTAAATCCGGTGGAAAAAACATGCATCGAGGAGCCCCGAAGAGAAAGCTTGGTATCTACCTTCAACTCCTGACAGATGTCATAGATTCTTGATAGACTGGTTGGATCTTTAGAATGCATTTCGACCATGCCTCGAGTTACAATATCCCCGTTCATCGACCACATCTGTTGCAAAACTGCACTATGGGCAGAGCTACTGAAGATTGCAGGCAAGATTGCAGAGAAGATCTCGGATTGTAGGGTATTCCAATCAGTCTGGATAAGATGTCAAGTGCGCGATCACCATATTCTGTCAGTGTCCGACCAATCCAACCAGTTCCAATTCGAGGTAAATGCATTTGTCCAAAAATTACTGAGAGAAAGACGCCAGTTGCTTACCTTGACTTGAGCCATTCCCAGCAGCAGCAGCTCCGGACAGTTCTTAAGCGGATACTCGAGCAATGATCGAACATTACTTGAAAGACCAAGTTCACCTATGCGGCACAACACCTCCAGGAGATCCAGCGATAACCATGCATGGTTAGGAGTCGCATTAGTTGATCTCTGGCTTGATAAGGCTTCTGTCGGTGACTGGAAAAGATAGACGAGGTTAGTATGGTTGGTAAAATAAAGAATTTCGTAAACTGAATTACCGGTATGGTTGATCTTCGATAAATAGAAGTAAACAAAGTGCTAGATGAGATCCCTATTCCACGTACCTGTTTCCTTGGAGAATGAGCGAATGTAAAAACATCAGGAGGAGCTACCACAGCATATTTGAGAAAAGATAGCTGTCCTTCTCCATTTTTCCAAGCTGTCCCACATATTGCACCTATGGGGAAAGGCTCCTGAATTTGAAGAAGTAAATAGCTCAGTACACAAGTCATCATTGGAAGATGAAGCATGTAATTTGTCTTCTACAGAGTCAATCGTCGGGATGGGCTATAGTGTGTAATGGTCTGCAAAACCAGTTACAAAAACCTGGGTTCACACGCACGAGGACTGACTTGACCGGAATAACTCTGCAACTTGTAATCTTGTGATAAAAATCTGAGACCCGTAAAGCTGTGAAGCACAAAAAATAAGATATATCAAGTGTATGAATATTGAACCTGCTCTTTAGAACACGATTTGAACCACTTAAAGTGATCCAAGACATGAAATCGTATCTCAAAGTGAGATCCGTATGGCATGAAACAATGCACCAGCATCACCTACATATGCATCTATTGCTGTGAAGCGAAGGTTGTCGCAGTACTCGACCGTTGGACAGTCAAGTAACAGAATCCTCGTCGATTCGAGATACATAAAGTCCTGGTGCGACCTGACATGAGCTACATGTGCATCTATTGGTGTCAAAGAAAGTTGGGAAGGGACTCGAAGCTAGACGCCAAGCTAAAGCATCCGAAGGCTCACTAGACATGGTGATTATACTTGAAACAGAAGCGAACTCAAGAGCCTGGGCTTCTGTGTATCAAAGGAGATACCCAAGTTACCGGTAAGCCATCACAGCAAGGCCAGATGGAGGATGAGCCTACCTGGCACGCTTTGGAATATATTGACATAAGCGTCGTAAAAGCCTTCTGATCAGGTAAGAAAAATCCCTCGTGATCCAAATTCTCCATGACAACAACCCAGTTTAGACTAGGCATCTGCACCAGCAAAAATTAACAGCTTAGTATGTTAGATTGACCAATATATTACGAAATCATGCCAGTCACTTATCAGGTGGCAATCCCAGTTCATCCTCATTTGGCCTGACCTAACCCAAGAATCGATAGCCGTATGTCCTAAACTGAAACCTTACCAGTTGCTTCAAAGCATCTAAAAGCACGTCCATGTTCCAGGTAGATACGTAGTCGGGTAAAAGATGCTCTGTATTGCAAAGTGCTGTGCTGAAAGTCAAATGAGCTCCTTGAGAGTCCTCCAATCCTTTGTGCGTCCGTGCAACCATTCCAACGAGTCGAGCAACATCTTTGGCCGAAACTGAGGGGAACAAGGCCAAGATTTCTTTGCAATACTCCACATCACTGGTACAGCTGTAGCCCAATTCTTCCATCACAGCTGCTACATTATCGGCAGACGTGAGCTGCTGCACCATATCTTCTGAACCGTACAACCCCGAAGAAGAAAAAGTCTCGAACTTCCTGTAGATGCACCATAACTTAGACACAACGAACTATCTCGAATGTTCCTGACAATAAATCTTGTAAAAGATTAACAGAGTTATTAGGGTGTGACCGTGTGCTATACCTCAAGCAATTGACTTCGTTAACTTCCTCCCGCATAAGAGGAGTTAACATCAGGGACAACTCGGCATCCGGCAGTACAGATACTAAGGCCTTCTCGAAGGATGGAACATGCTTAGATAGCCCTTCGCTTTGTTGGAGAAACCTCAGAATCTCGGCAATTAAAGTTTCCGATTCACAGTGTACTGGACTCTGGTAGAATTCCACTATCTTCGACTCAAAAAAACTTTGACCTGCGAGAAGCAGGAAAGAGAAATTTCATCTGATTGACATTACTTGGTGCAGACAGAAGTGAAAAGAATCTCACGAGACAAAATTTCGTGATTTATTAGTTCCGGACAAGTTCTGGTCAATACATATGCAGGACAAAGCAGAACGGTGTTTCTATTTCTGAGTGGCTTACCTTCTTGTCGGTGCTTCAGATCTTCTGCATTTGATAATGCTAAACCAAGAGCAATTTGTTCCGGAATAGTCAATTTCAAAGCCTTCGAGAGGTACTCCAAAATGTCTTCGCCGATCGACACGACTTGTCTCACAGCTTCACAGAAAATACTAGCAAAGTTGGGTTGATGCACTAGCTCCTTAATTACTGATGCCAAAAGCTCAAGTTTCAACGGCAAATTTTGTGCGTCCACTTCCCTGAAATTTACTTGCTCCAAGATAATACGGAGCAAAATTAGGCTTCCATCTAGCCCATACTCCGTCAACTGCTACAGCACCACCGAAACATTCAACCACCTGTGTGTTAGATGTCAATGACGAGTCTGTGCACTAACAAGGCCAATCTTGCGCAAACGGTTCTTTGCTTTGAACCAGACCAAACACACGACCAGTAGTGACAATGAGGAGAAAAGTATATGCTTCCTCCTTTTCCTGCCCTTTACTACCCCACATGCTTCACAGACCTGGCCACCTGTAGCGAGCCAAGGCCAGTCCTCACTCGAATCACCTACTACACATTGCTGCCTGCTGAACATGGCCGCTCATCAGCTATCTGAAAACACCTATTAGTCTTCCGGAGTCAACAAAGAACCAGGTAGACAGGGTATCTAGATGAGCTTGAAACCTCAATTGTTCGCTTAGATTGCGCACTTAGATTCATTTTCTGCCGCTTCGACCTGGGTAATTGGTTGGATCAGAGAGAGACGCCGACAACGCTTTTCCTTGTAGGCAGAGCAGAAAAGCCAAAGAACAACGATAGTGGAGAGTAACAGCTTTCTTCAAGAAAAGGACAACGGCTAGCCTCCCTCAATCAGAGATGAAGCATGTGCGACAAAATGAAGAGATTTGGGAGACCTCTACATCACGTCCTTTGAGTCCTTCGAGTTTGACAATCGCGTAAGTTACGTTGTTACGATTGTCGACTCTATCGGCATTAGAACCGTTCAATTTTGAAAATTTAGCAACCTATGTTCGCATCAGGCGATCCCAAGATGGATATATTGACGTGTCTCACATACAACGTTAAGCGCCAAAAACTTAAGTTAAATGATGCAGATGCAGCATACTGCGGGCCGATACCCATCAAACACATAGACCTACCCAGAACATGCCAAGCCGGAGTTCAAGTGAAAGGAAACATACCTGACTAAGCTCAAAGACTACAGTCTTGTAGTTGTTCTTGTTCAAAGTGGCAATCAGGTAGCCAATCTGGCTCGCAAGTGAAGGAGCGAAAGATAACATGGCTCGACTTCCAGGCGCTCGCCAAAAACTCCGGTTATCAAAATTCCTCTAGAAATAATCCCAAATATCCCTGGTTTCAACCTAGTTAAACTCAAATTGCCTACACATATTCCGTTATGTACAGCTTCCCGTAATCCAAACGAGCGCTTCCTCGTTCCCACGACACTAGGGAAAGGCTATATAGGGCCTGCCCTGATAGAAGTCCGATTGAGACTAGTAACCTGCTCTGGCTTCTCTTGCGCTTGCTCGGAGGTTGTCTAACGAGATCCTGCTATCCCTGTCCTGAATGAGTTCCAGTTGACCACCACTTGCCACAAATCCGAACAACACTCCCACCTCAATTTGTATCCAAGTTAACTTTTTCGTCCTTTACTTACTAATCTCCAGAAAATATGTTACGCAGGTGAACTTTACAAACAACACAAACACTATAGTACACAGGGTACACCCTGGTCACTTCACTTCCTTCTTATCTAGTTTTCCATACGCTCCTTCCCTGTTCTCCTTCCATCACCACTGAAAACAAACCCCACAAATCATCGCCCCCGTCATTTTGCCTCTTTTCTATCCGCTTCACCTATCCTCTCTCCTCCCGTTCTTCCTTCCGCTTCCAGATCACCAACTTCCACAACCCATGTTCAAATCAAAACTCCTCACACACACAACTGATCGATCTCCCTCCTTCCTTCCTTCCTTCCTTGCTTCCTGCCTCCGACCGAACGTATCCCGCTCGCTCCAGGCACACCACCACTACAACTCTCCTGTGAGCTTCCTCCCCTTTCACGACTGAGGCCTATGAGAGCGAAACAAGAACGAGTCGGTAAACGCAAGAGATGAATGAGGGCGCGCACTACCACCTGCAGCAATGCGTGCAGAAATTGAATGAATGGAAGAATGAATACGAGCTTGCAGGGCTCCAAAAGCTTATTTTAGGGTTGGAGGGTTCTCCACGCAATTCTTCCCCTTCTTCTTCGAGTTCTTTCTTTCTAGCGGATGAAACCCCGAGGAGGAGGAAGACCTTCGCTCCTCTTTCTTACCTGGCGAATAAAGTCCTCTGTGCCTCCCCCTCCACAAAGAGACAACGTACCCTTTAACCACGGTCCCTACACCAACGCCCCCCAGTATTCTACCTTACTCCGTACTCGGGAAGTATTTCTATAACGTAGTAGTCGATTTATCTCCCTGCTCAGCGTGTGATTCCTTCCGGGTTTGGCTAGGCCCAAAGCCAAACGCCTCTCTCAATCATTGGCTCTCCCTCTTTTCCAGGTACGTTACTTTCTCTTTAGTACAGTAGATGGTGGGCATTCTTTTAAACTTCGGTGGCAATTTGATTCGAGGAGATCTACGTAGTTTAGCGAGAACCAAGTAGATGAATGACCACTGTACTGTAAAGGGACTAACTTCAATACATAGGTGATTTGACTATGGTCTCCCTTCTTCACAGGAGGAAAGAGACGACCACGAATGACCCTGTCAAGCCAGAAGAGGTAAAGTGGGGCTAGATCCCAATAGGATCGATATGAGAAAATCTACTCTACCGTCGTCTTTAGGATATCTGAATTATTCAAATCGTAAGGTCCTAATGGAGTATTTGAAGAAGCATCACCACACATAGTGTGATTATTTTATAGGAATCTAGTTTAGCGAGATTGACTAGTGTGATTATTTTATAGGAAACAAGTTTAGCGAGATCGACTAGTGTGATTATTTTATATGAAACAAGTTTAGCGAGATCGACTAGTGTGATTATTCTATAGAATAGAAAACAAGTTTAGCGAGGTCGACGTCTGTGAAAGTCTACTTACTGTAGGATGGAGGGTCAGCGAACGGAATTGCAAGGTCTTACTTGTCAAACACCAAAGTCCAACAAAAGTCTCATTCATTTTCTCTCTCTTGGGAGACGTTCTCGGTTGAAGATGACATTATATTATGCGAGAGAACGAACGAAAGCACTAGTTTTGGAACTGTCTATAGTAGACACTCAACTTTAGATGAACATGTATTTAATTCTCAACCAGCCGGAGCGGACATGAACAAGCGTAGAATCCAATGTAGGATCAGGAAACAATCGGTACCCTAGGCAAGGATGAGTCATCAAGATAAACTTGACCTTACATTAAAGATTTAGTTTAAATATAAGTACAATGTACCCGAATTGTATGGTATAGGACGTATACGATTGTTGTATTTTTTACATACTTTACAATTGTGACTCGCCCCGTAATATAAAATGCAGTAGCCTTTCAGATTAGCAAGTATGTAAGAAATCAGCAAATGAAAGAAATTTTATATTACTGAAAATTATATAATTATATAAATTCATATAAATATCAATTATCAAACTATGAAAGTAGTTTAAGACATAAATCATGATTGATTATGACGGTATAAAATGGATATTCACGTTTAGTTACATGAATATAATAATGGATTGCAGTTATGTTAGTTCTTACACTTTAAATATTTTGCCAAATTAAACGAATATCAAACCTTTTAATTGAGCTCTAATATCCAGCATTGATTTCTATTTACTGATAATAAATCTACCCTTCCTTTAGCAGAGTATATAAAATATACATTATTTTAATATTTACATGTAAGTATGTTGGTAGACTATTGGTATGAATATGTTTGAAATATACAAAACATATTTTTATGATAATTTGGAAACATTTAGAAAAGGTTCAAATATTACTCCACTGGTAGGTATATTAAGGCTACTCCAGCCTTGTGATAAACCATGCAGAACTAACTGGTAAAATTATTGCTAAATGATGAGTTATTTTCATCTTTCATTAATTGTACTTAGTGAAATAGATATATAATTTTTGAAAAGTAGATACAAATCTTATTAAGATTAAGATAAATGTGATTACTACTTTTATATAATCATAAGCAGCTCTTGAGAATAGAAACGTCTAAAAAACCCAAAATTTATAGGAAACTTAATTCAACATACATTGTTATCAGAAAAAAAGGTTGATTATACAATTACATAGCCAGTGTTTGGAACTTCTTAACAATTATCATAGATGTATTTCTCAACAGATTATTGTAGAATTCTAAATAAGGTAATACATTTATCATTCTATTTCTTGTTTTAAAAAAATGGTAAGATATTTAAATGTATTGTTTTGTATTATATCATGAAAGGCGACCGCGTGGGAAAAATGAAGGATGGGAAGACCCGATCAAGCCTTACAAGGGAGAGACAAAAAAGGTAACATGGGGCTAAGCCCCAATAGAGTCTATATGAGAAATCTGCACTACCGCACCTAAGATGATTGTATTATATCCATGTCTTTCTCTTAACAAACATTCAATGCTGAAAAGTTTACCTACTTTATCTCATGGGCATTTAACGTGAGATATTTACCTTTTTCTATATAGTTTAGTCCAAAATATAAATCCAAAAGGTAGTAAATGTATAGGGCGACCGCTAAGGACAAATGAAGGATGGGAAGACCCCGTCAAGCCGTAAAAGGGAGAGAAAAAAAGGTATGGGTTAAATATTCAAATTATAAATAATTTGAAACAAATACTTGATTTGACCTTAAGTTTGTGAGTTTTATAAAATTAATTTTAAATAAAAACTTTAGAACAAGTACCCTTTTCTTGCGTATTCATTGAGATAATCAGAACTTACTCCAACAATCAAATGAATTATCTTTGTATCATCTTTGTATTTATAGAAAAAAGAGGAGAATGGTGAATGGTTTTATATGTACCATGAGTAAATAAAAACTATTTATTTATTCAATTTCCTAAATTTCTATTCATTATTTATGTAGTTTAAAAAATAGAGTTAGATATGAACGTGGTTTGTTTATAAATCTCCCATATTAGATGGATAAATATGATCAAGTTCATAATAATAATATATTTTAATACATCTCGTGTAGTACTCATTTTCTAAGAAGAACAAGAAAAAGAAAAATCACTCCATTTCTATATTCAAAGCATGGTAACTTTTGGCAAGAGCTCTTGGATATTCCTTTCAAATTTCAATAAGAGTTGAGTTTGAGACTTATTACCTAAAAAGCAAAAAAAATTTCTTATAATACTTATTAAGAATTTACTACTCACATTTACCTATCTAAAGTATAAATTGAATACTATGTAACATTATATTATGTAATCAATTTTTATTGGTTAAGATCGATATTATTAGAGATGATTCCTTGCAACAACTTGAATATGCATGATTTAAAATTTCCATCATGAACTAATTTGTCCTCCAACAATTGTTCTAGCCATTGCAACTCTAAAATGTTAAGCTAGTTTCAAGATTTATTGGACAATTTAAGTTGTATATTTGAAGTTGACTACCTACTTCAGGGTATTAACAACAAAGTCAATAAGGTTAGCTCAGTCCTACATACTTAAGCAAGGCTAGTTAATAACAAATTTTACCTTGTTGTCATATGAGTATTATGAATGTACTTAAAAAAACATTATTATCATATCTACTATAGAATTAATTATAATGTAATGATAGAATACAAATTAGTCAGGAATTATAGTGCTACTCCTCATTCAAAAGTAACATACATAACATCAATTTCTTTCCTTAATTGTATTGATTCCTCTAGTAGTAGGTAATGTAAACACGATACAAACAAGTTTAGCCACAATCGTTATATATTCAAACAAAATGACATTTGTAAATGAGCTTTGCACTAACAAAGTGATGAAACATTGATGATATAAAGCTTGCTAGAGAAGAAAGCATCACACTCTCAAGTATAAATTATGACTACATATAAATAATCATTCTTGATGTTTTGTTTTAGATTTCATTCAATGCTAAGATAAACATAGTTTTATTGATAGAATTTTATTTCTTTATTTTATTTAAACTTAAAGAAAGCACACAAATTTATACAGTTTATTCTTTTTCTAGTATATCATATAATTTCTTTTGTAAGTATAATTGATCAAAGTACAAGTAAAACCTATAATGTATCTAGAAATCATGAAATATAACATAGATGATAAAAATGATATCCGATATAATTATAGACAAATTGATACTTTGTTAATTAAAAAGAAATGTTTGCCTTCAAATTTGATTTTTGGGTAATAAAGAAAATATATTTCATATTACTCTTTCTTAGATCAATCATCAAATGAACAAGGTACTACAAAGACATTAAGGCAACAATAATCTTTGAACAACAAGTCCCTTTAAGATGAAAGTATATCTTCTTAACACCTTACAAATTACACTTAAATACAACAATAGATTAATAAAAGAAAAAATATTTATTTATATAAATTAAAGAAAAAATTAAAGAAATGATAAAGTTCACAATTATATGTCAAAGTATATTTTAGGAATTTTAAGTGTTGTTTTAAAGAATTGATTGATTTATTATGCATGACATTGAGTGGAAGATATTTATATTCTAGTTTTGCAAAGCATTCTTTATTATGTAGAATTAATGACATTATATTAACAAGTATTTCATTAAGTGTGCTTTATTTATAACTTATACAGATGAGTACAAAATGTAGAGTTTGTTTGATGATTCTTAACATTATAAGTGCTTAAAAACTAGAATTTTCCTCATTTAAAAATACATCAAACAAGCAAGTACATATAATATATGCATCCCATGTAGTAATTTATACAATACTCAGCAAAAATTTTATTCTTGGATATAATTTGAGTATTTGTAATACAATACTCAATCTACGTTTGATATAAGCAATAAATAAATAGAAAGTTACTATGTGTAGGAGTGGTAATTACAATTATATTTTTAATAATACCTTTCAAAGTGTTATAATCAAGTTAAGTGTAATCACTAGATAGACATTGACAAGTCAACCCTACACTACTAGCAAGCTATCCAAGAGAGGTTGAGCATTGTAAAATAATCCTTTTATTTTGAACAACTGGGTGATTAGTTGGTGAAACTTCTTCAATCTACATCCATTTTCTTGTTTCCAAGAGCATGTTGCAATAAGAGGCTTGGTCTCTCATGCAATAGGTAGTATGATGTAGATTGAAAAATTGCAAAGATCAAAGCTCTAGACAAGTCTTTTGATCAAATTGCACATAACCTTGCTTTCATCTCTTATAGACAATTGATGAAGTGAAGCAAGCTTTTCTCAAGCTTAAGTGGGTTGAGGTGAGCACTAAATTGAGGCATAATCCCAAAGTTTGTTGGAAGAAGGTTATTATTGGATATCCATCTCTATCTTTGGATTTGTATGAGCTTTCTAACTATGTGAAGTGTATTTACTTTGTTCTTGATGATCCACGCATGGCACTTAGCACGTATCTCCTTTGGTTATCTTTGAAATTGATGTCAAATATCAACTAAAGAAGTTGGTCAATGGTAAGGCTAAAGACCTTGATGGACTTTGTGTTGAACTTGTGAAATGGATGGCCATCATCTGATTCTTATACACACCTCTCTCTCAAATGAAGCAATCAAGTAACAATGTAGAGTTTACAAACTCTTTAGTCAAAACTAACAAACTAAGTATTGAGTAACATGTATGCCAAGCAAGTGATCTCTAAGAGAAAGCTTATTGGGAAGCTTTCTAGTTAGCTTAGCTTGCAGTCTAAAAATGTAGCTTTTAAGAAGCTCCTCAAGAGCCTTGTATGTTCTCTATAAATGCCAAAATCCAAGCTCATATTAGGTATTAAGAGTTTCACTTATTCAAGAGTCTCAATGGGATAGTTCACTTCAATCTCCTAATCTCTTATTTCTCTCCTATGTCTTTTACAATCAAGTGTTGCTTTCTTGACCATTGGCATCCAAAGGAGATGGTTTTTATTCACAATTTGGCCAAAGGGTTGTGATTACCAATTATCATACCATTTTAGTAGGTAGCATTTTTGCTAACCCATATGGATGTATTTTGAAACAAAGGTTGAGTACTTGGGTTGAGAAATCCAAAATTTGTACCAAGTGCAAAGCTAGTTTTAGATCAAGCTATAGTTTGGACCATCTATTAGTGTTCAATGTGTTATGATGGAAGTTCAAGGATGTTGGAAGAGTTCTCTTTGTTGCTTTAATTGATTTCAATAAGACCTTTGATAAGGTTCTTAAATAAGCTCTAATTGAGAGACTTGGTGAAGTTGGGGTTTCATAAAATTTGATTGGTGCTATCTCTAAAAGATATGAGAAGTTGGTTGTGAGACTCTCTTCTTTGAGCTTTCAAGATGTCCTTAAAACCGTGGGTGTGATTCAAGGTTGCTCTTTATCTCTAACTTTGTTTGGGATCTTCATCAATGTTTTGGAGAGTATTCTTGGAAGTTGGAGCTACAAGTGTGCAAGTTGGTTCTTTGATAATACATGCACTTCTTTATGTAGATGATGTAATGCTTACTAACCCAAAGAGTTTACAGAAGCTATTGGATTGTTTTCTTGTGTTTTGCAATGACACAAAGATGGAGGTAAAGCTCGATAAGTCTAAAATGATTGTGATGGGTTCTAAAGGTGTCATACCTTTCTTCTTTGATGGAAAGCACTTGGAGCATGTTTCTTCTTATGAGTATTGGGTGATTGAGTTTTCTATGACTATAGCTTGTCTTCTTGTGCCAATAACCTAATTAATGTAAGGATTAGAGCTTTGTATTCACTTGTGAATTGCTCCAAACTTGCTCATCTTACCACATGAGAGTTGAAGAAGGTGTTGTTCTATAACAACCATTTGTGCATGTATGTGCTATTGTGATATTTAGTTTGGTATTACAAGTACTTGAGATATATTTTATATAGAGAGATAAAGGATGGTTCTATATTAGTTATGATTAACTAAAGTTAGCAATAGTTAAGATAAAGAGCATCTTACTTTAGAGGAGGTGGAAAACGAAGCACCAATATTTTGAATTCTAGTGTATTGACTTAGAATTATTCATAGGTGTTTGACTTTGAGGAAAAAGTTGAGAACTCTTGGACCCACAAACATTTTTGCTTTAGATTTTTTTGTAGTCCAAGGACAACCCATGTGAAAGAATCCTTGATTTAATGGTTGGGGAAAATAAGATCACATGCTTAGAGGAATATTCCCATGAGTATAGATATTCCTTTATACTTTAGAATTTATTTGTAATTAATAAATTTTGTTCATAACTATTCCACAAGTTTATAAACTAGGGGAAGGAGGTATTCATTGTCATTTCATTTGCAACTATCTTTCTCTCATTGGGTTCTTTGGTGAGCAATGGTTTGAATCTTGGAGTGTTAGCCTTGGAGGAGTATGATAAATTTGTCATTCCTTGCCTTCTTCTATGTGGAGCTTAGAGGATTATTTTAAGACTGGAGGGTCCTCCATGCAATTCTTCCAGTTCTTCTTCCAGTTCTTTCTTTCTAGAGGATGAAACCCCAAGGAGTAGCAAGACCTTTGCTCCTCTTTCTTACTTGTAAAATAAAGTCCTCTATGCCTCCCTATCCATAATGAGACAATGTACCCTTTAACCACAATCCCTACACCAAAAAAACCCGATATTCTACCTTACTCCATACTTGGAAAGTATTTCTACAACATAGTAGTCAATTTATCTCCCTGATCAACGTTGATTCCTTCCAACTTTGGGAAGCTCAAAGCCAAAGGCTCTCCCTCTTTTCCAAGTACGTTACTTTATCTTCAATAAAGGAGATGGTGGCAATTTGATTCAAGGAGATCTATGTAGTTTAGCAAGAACCAAGTAGATGAACACCCACTTTACTATAAAGGGACTAACTTCAATACAAACGTGATTTGAATATAGTCTCCCTTCTTTATGAGAGGGAAAAAGTGACCATGTAGAACATATGAAGGAAGGAAGACCTTGTCAAACCATAAGAGGTAATATGGACGAGGTCCAATAACATTGAGACAAGAAATGTTTCCTATCAAGCCAAAATATGTTAAATGGTGCTAGATCCAATAGTTTTGATATGAGAAATCTGTCTTCTTGCACTTAAGACATCGGAGCCTTGCAAGTCGCAAGGTTCTATACACTAATGTATTGTCTAAAGAAGCATCACTTCACCTAGTATGAATGATTGTTTTATAGGAAACTACTTGAGCGGGATTGATATCAGTAAAAGTCTACTTATGATAGGTAGGAGGATCAATGAAACTAAATTGCAAGGTCTTTCTTATCAAACACACAAATCCAACAAAACTCTCATTCATTTTCTCCCTCTTGGAAGGAGTTCTTGGTTGAAGATGACATTAGCTTTTGTGAGAGAATAAACTAAAGAACTAGTTTTAGAACTGTTTAGAATAGTCCGTAAACTTTAGCTGAACATGAACTTTTAAATATGCAAAAAACATCTTTTGAAATAATTAGGAAACATTTATAAAAAGTTCAAATATTAAGTATTTCCACTAGTAAGTATATTAATGCTACTCTAGCCTTGTATTAAACCATGCATAATTTACTAATAAAATTATTGCTAAATGATGAGTTATTTTCATCTTTCATTAATTGTATTTAATGAAATAGATGTATAAATGTTGACAAGTAGATAGGAGTCTTATTAAGATGAAGATAAACATGGTTATTATTTTCAATTAATCATAAGCAACTCTTGAGAATAGAAATTTCCAAGAAACCCAAAAGTTAAACAACACTTTATTCAACATACATTGTTTCTCAGAAAAAAGGCTCATTATATAATTACATAAGTAGTATGTAGAACTTCTTAACAATTATTCCATATATATTTCTCAATGGATTACTGGAGAATTCTAAATAAGGTAATAAATTTATCATTATAGTTCTTAATTTCCATGGATGGTGATATATTTAAATATACTGTTTTATATTATACCCATGCCTATCTCTTAACAAACATTCAATGCTTAAAATTTTACTTTCTTTATCTTATGCATATTTAACATGCAGTATTTACCTTGGTGTTAAGTTTAGTCCAAAATATAAATTCAAATTAGGTTGTAAATAGATGTCATTTGTATTGAATATTTACACCAAAAGTAAAGAAATTTTAGCATATTATCTTAAACACATCTTTTATACAAAGTTACTCCCTAAAACATCATCATGCATAAATAATAGATTCTGAACTCAACTTTACTTGAATTCTTTCTTTTACAAATGAATCATTTTTTAATTCCAAAGTTTTAAAAGTCTATAATCATACCTTTGTATCTCTGTCTTTTTCAACAACAAAGACAAAATATAAGATGTATCATCTTGCATGTAATTATACCCAATATTAATGTTTTATAGTGTATGGGTAAAATAATGGAAAGTAAAAATTTAAGATAAATTTAAAACAAATTCTTGATTTGGCCATAAGGTTGTGAATTTTATAAAATTAATTTAGAATAGAAATTTTAAAACAAGAACACTTCTCATCTCTTTTTTCATTGAGTTAATCAGAACCTACTCCAAAATTCAAAGGAATTTTCTCTGCATAACACTTATAAAGAAGAAGGGGGATGAATGATTTAACATATACTATTGGTGAATAATAGCTCATTGTTTCTTCAATTTATTTAATATTTATTCATTATTTATGTAGTTTTTAAAATAGAGTTAGACATGAATGTGACTTGTCTATAAATTTCAGATTTTATATTAGATATGATCAAGTTAATAATAATATATTTTAATATGTCTCATGTAATACTTGTTTTATAACAAGAAAAATCAAATTATATTTCTCCATTCATGCATGGTTAACTTTATGTAAGTGCTCTTGGATATTACTTTAAAAACTCAATAAGAGTTGAATTTTAGACTTATTATCTAAAATTAATTTTATTGTTCTTATGGTAATTGTTCTATGAATTTACTACTCAAATTTTCATATCTAAACTATAAATTAAATTTTGGTTCACATTAAATAATGGAGGCAATATTTACTGGTTGAGATACATATAATTAAACATGAGTCCTTGCAACAACTTACATTTGTATATCTAGATTTTCATTATGAACTAATTTGTCCTCCAACAATTTTTATAGCAGTGTAGTTTGCAAACCTATAATAATTAGTTAGTGTAAGAAGAGAGATTTTCTCAAGCGTAAGAGGGTTGAGCTAAGCACTTATCTAAGGCACAATCCCAAGGCTTGTTGTAAGGATTTTTTTATTAGAACTCCATCCCCATCTTTGGGTTTTTAGGAGCTTTGTAACTATGTGAAGGATATGTACTTCTTTTGTCATGCCCTTGCATGGCACCTAGCATTGTATCTCCTTTAGTTATCTTTGAAGTTGATGTCAAATATCAACTCAAGAAGTTGGTCAATGGTAAGGCTCAAGAACTTGATGGACTTTGTGTTGAACTCATGAAATGGAGTGGTCATCATCTGATTCTTATAATCACCTATCTCTTGAACAAAACAATCAAATAACAATATGGAGTTTATAGACAAGTTAGTCAAAGACTAACAACATAGCACATAGGCCATATTTGCCAATCATTATTAGAATATTGTAAAAAGTATCTAAGAAGCTTCTTAGTACCTTCCAAGTATTGAGTGATAGGTATGCCAAGTAGGCAACCTCTAAGAAGAAGCTTATTGGGAAGATTCCTAACAAGTTTATCTTGCATTCTAAGAAGGTGGTTTATAAGAAGATTCTTGAGAGCTTTGTATACTCCTTATAAATGCCAAAGCCCAAGCTCATGATAGGCATTCAAAGTTTATCTCATTCAAGAGTTTCAATTTGATATTTCACTCAGGTATTCCATTCTCCTATTCCTCTCCTTTTTCTATTACAAATCAAGTGTGGCCTTTGTGACCATTGGTGTTTGGAGGAAGTGGTTTGTATTCACAAGTTTGGCCAAAGGGATGTGATTACCAACTACCATACTATTTTAGTATGCAACATATTTGCTAAGCCATATGGATGTATTTTGAAATCTAGGTTGAGTACTTGGGTTGAAATATCTAACATTTGTACATAGTGCCAAGCTAGTTTTAGATTAGACCATAGTATTGTGGACCATCTATTAGTGTGGATAGTATTGTGGTGGAAATCCAAGGGTGTTGAGAGAGCTCTCTTTGTTGTTTTTTTTTTAATTTCAAGAAGGCCTTTGATAAGATACTTAGACAAGCTCTAAGTGAGAGACTTGGTGAAGTTGGAGTTTCATAGGATTTGGTTGGTGCTATCTCAGGAATATATGAGAAGGTGGTTGTGAGACTGTCTTCTTTGAGCTCTCAAGAAATCTAGAGCACCATAGGTGTGATTCTCACACCCATGGTGCTCTTGGTGTCCAACTTTGTTAGGGATCTTCATCTATATTTTGGAGAGAGTATTCTTGGAAGTTGGAGCTACAGGTGTGCAAGTTGGTTCTTGATGATACATGCACTTCTTTATATGGATGATGTAGTGCTTCTTTCTACCAACCTGTTGAGTTTGCAAAAGCTATTGGATTGTTTTCTTGTGTTTTGCAATGAAACAAAGATAAAGATGAACCTTGACAAGTCTATGGTGATTGTGATGGGTTCTAAAGGTGCCACACCTTTCTTCTTTGATGGCAAGCCTTTGGAGCAGGTTTCTTCTTACAAGTATTGTGTGATTGAGTTTTCTATGACTATAGCTCATCTTATTGTGCCAAAAACCAAATTCATATTAGGTTTTGAGCTTTGTATTCACTTGTGAATTGATCCAAACTTGCTCATCTTACCACATGGGAGTTGAAGAAGTTTTTTTTCAAATCTCTTGTGCAACTTGTTCTCCTTTATGATGTTCAATTGTGGAGTCCTAACACTAAGAAAATGTGGTGGCAAAATATTTAGAGGGTTCAAACAAATTTATTGTGTGATGAACTTGGTGTAAGGACTCAAACTCCATACGTATTGCTGCTTGTTGATATAAGTTTTTTGCCCCTAGAGGCATACGCTTTGTTCTTAGCTCTTGCATGTGTGTCTTAAATGAGGCCTATGGAGCATGAGAGACTTGCTTACCAAGTTCTTGTACTACACAATCTATTCATTGGTATATAGACTTGGTTGCTTGGATTACAAGGTGGAATGTTTCTAAACAATATGGGAAGTTGGAATCTATTGCACCATGTGAGTTGATCAAGCAATTCTTGTATTGCTTATGGCATGAATCTAGTACCGAGATTATGTTCTATTAGTAGTTTGTGAATTCTTTGTTAGTGTATTGTGAGCAATATTATCTTTTGGCTAAGGCACTTACTTCATTTAGACATATCATTGCTCATTATGAGACCAATTCTCATAGACTTCTTGTAAAAGATGGACACTGGAAGCATATAGATCACTCCATGTGGTTTTGCACTTTATATTCCTTTAGAAAAGTAGGAGATGAGCACCATGTTCTTTCAAAGTGCCCTTGTTATTAGAGCATCAAAGTTAGACATCACATTAGTAGTATAGACTTTTCTTCCTTCTTGCATATTAAAGCTTTAGCTTTAAGAAATTACAGCATAGAGATGTAAAGCACTTTATGTTCCTTAAGCAAAGTAGAAGATGAGCACCATGTACTTCTGGAGTGCCCTTGCTATAAGAGCATCAAAGGTAGACATCACATTAGTAGTATAGAAATTTCCTCCCTCTTGCATATTAAAGCTTTTGCTTTAAGAAAGTGCGTCATAGAGATTACTTTAAATTGTACCAATATTTTACAAATTGATCAGGTGCACTTGGATTGTTCATAGGCTAACATTGCATGTGATTTGTAATAAGTTTTCAACCTTTTGACTATTTGTGTCTTCTTGCCTTTATATTTCACTATTTCAATATAGTATCATATTGGATTATTAAAAGCTGAAAATACTTAATATACAAGTTAGTATAATATATTAAATATATTATTCTGAATTTTTTTAAAGGAATAAATTTCAAAATCATACCATTTGGTCTCAATTATAAGCATATTTAAATGCATATAAATTTTCATACGTAGGGTAATTAATTTCATAATTAAACAATTGTGTAACTAAATATTTGTCAATGGAATACAATACACAATTAGGATTGTAATATTACTATATATAATATATATAATTTGTATTTCTTTTTTAAATTATTTTTATTGCTGGTTAGAACTAGTTAATACCACATCTTGCTATTACTCAAATTCTAAGTTTTCATTAGAAATATGTGTCAATGATATAACTACCTTTTGATTGTGAAATATAAAATGATATTTAGTTTTGAGTTAGGGAACTTAAAATTAACATGAGCAACAAATAATTGATAGCATTATTAAAGGAAAAACCAAACCTTCAACGTTGTAAATTTAAATAGCATGATATATGTATAATATTATTGTTGGAATATGTTACCATGCACTCTTATTGTGAATATATGATAAAGAGACTTGAAGAACTACATTTGTTTGAGAAACTGGTACATGTCAACTAACAATAAAATCTGTATAGACATTAAAATCCATGTTTAAATCATTTAAAGTTAAACTATGTAAATTTTGTTTGAAACACATGTGATTTAGACTTAATGATATCAAAATATCCTAAATTTACCTAGATCTTTCCACCTTGGAAAATTGATATAGCTATGTAAAAATAAATTATATATATAAAGAGAAAGAGAGAGAGAGAGAGAGAGATATATATATATATATATATATATACACATATATATTGTTTATATTTATAAGATGTTTGGATGCACATGATAGTTAGACGTCCTTTGATGAATAATATACTCATGAAAATAACTAAATATAAATTTCTATGTTTTTACTACCTTTTTGTATTTCACCATCTAATAAGTGATCATTCATTGTTATTTACTAAATAAACTCTATTATTTAATACATAAGTTGTTTGAAATTACATATTCAAGCATTAAAGTTTTAATAGGATTTATTATAAAAAATATAATAAAATACACCTCACTAGCCTTTTGTGCAATGTTCTTACTAATTTGCATTGTTATGGTTTCCTTCTTTAACTATAATATAAATTATAAATTCAATACATATTCAAATTTATTTTCTTTGAAAATTATAAAAATTTGTTTCATAACACATTCTTAATGTGTTACGATGTAATATAGTAAACTCATATGGTCTTAATATGATTCATTGTTAGTAAAGGATACTTGAACAGTGATGTAAAAGTTATAAGATTAAATATGTAGAGCTTAACTCTCTTAGAAGTACCTCTAATTGGGGAAGGCTCCTTCAACAAGGATAAAATAAAAATTTCATAAATTGTAACTCATTCAAATAAGAAGCTAAATTTATAACTTTATTTTACATGTAATTTTGGTATTTATTAAGCTACAAAAACATGTACTTGTCATTTAATTCACACAAGTTTACCAAGTATGTAATACTCCAAGGACAAGAGAATAGAGAAAACACAAATTACACACTCAAACATTTGATGCTCCAAGGGAACACCTTCTCTTTATTATATAGACAAAGAGGATCTAGTCCAAGGAAGCTCCACCATAAGATTAGGCACACAAATAGATGACGTGTCAGCAAGCTCCACCCTTGGATTACTTACTTGGATGGGTGACATGTCTAGTCTAGGTCCTATCTGGTTGGTCAAACAAGCTTTGACCAGAGGGAATCTTTTAGGGAATCTTCTTGTATGAATCTCATAATCACCTAAGGTACTGTTGGAAAGCTCTCAACGAGATAAAGTAGTGGGAGGGAAGGCCATCCACTCCTTTATCGGGTGGGTCCACACATTTTCAAGGCCCAATTCATCCGTTTAGGCCTCCAAAATTGCCTTCAAAGATTTCAAGCATCCTTTGGTTCCTACTCTATTAGTATAAGCCCCCTTTTGGTGATACCTCTTTCTGATTTGTTTAGTCCATCATATGTAACATCATTCCAAATGTTATCAAACCAATTCTCACCTTTAAATCATATGTTTCGATATTGGTTCTAAGGTTCCCGAGTCTATTTTGATTTCTGCCCTATTAGTAGAAATACTCTTTTGGTGATACTTCTATCTGATCTATTTTGACCATCATGTATAATATCATTCTAAATAATACCAAACCAAATTGCACATCTAGATCATATGACTAGCTCTTGGTATTACAAAGTATCAACATAGATATTAATATTTATATGGTTTTAAGAGGTAGTTATAGTTGTGCAATTTCAATGCAAACAAAAAATTCAACCAAACCACTAGTTACGATGAATGTTTAACAGTATGAAAGTAGCATCATAATATATTGTAATTGAGATTTTAGCAACTTTCAAGGTGTTGGATGACACTCAACTTCAAACCTTTCAATATCTATATACATTATTCAGATAATGTACTAAACAGTATGCATATAGAACTATGGATCTTTTTAATAACAACTTTGATCATTTTGAGTGTACATATAAAATAACAAACTTGTAACTCAAAACAATTCACATGCATAGATTTGAATGAATGTTTACTAGCTAGATTGATTGAGTGGTCTTCAAGTTGCAACAAAGTATAATTATTTAAGAGATGAAGGTAACTTAGATCTATCATATATTAACATTTTCTTTCAAAACAAAGATTATCTTAATATAGTTATTTAACATGATGATAACTATATTTTCTTTCAACTTAATATTATTTACACATTATTAATCCTCGTACAAATGATAAATGTTTCCATCCAATAAGACATATAGAAAATTATTCTAAATATTGCTAAAATGATATTTTAGATTTGATATACTTATTTGTATTTAATGATAAATTATATAGATTGATCATGACTATAGAATTAAGTTGTTGAAACATTTAAAAGTTAATAAAATTTTATTTTATTTTTTAATGCAATAATTTAGTTTATTTTAAACACAAAATATGATATTCATATTCTATATATGAGAGAAGATCTATTAAATATTAAGAATATGAATTAAAACCCGATTAAATAGTACATTACATATAAATTCATAAATATATTTTTGTATTTAAATGGAAAGGAAAGTACTGTATAATTACTTTAAAAAAATGCATGATATTAATCAAGATAATATTATAGAAAATAACATAAATATAGCTCATATTATAATAAAGTGTTAAATACTATTTGTTTTCATGTTAATATATGAAAAATTTACGTATGATGCAACTCTGTTAATTTAATAATATCTTATTACTAATTAGAGTAACTATTTTGATATCTTATTCTTATTAGAGAAAGTAACAATCATGTTTTGGATATATGAAGATTAGAAAATGAGTCATAATTTTGTATGAGTAGCTTTGACTTTAGGAATAAAACATTAGAAGGCTTAATAGTAGCTTAAGAGTAACTTAGACACAAGGAGTAGAATTAGGTCCAAAATAATTTGACATTTTTTACGATGATAGTGACATTGGTACAAAAACCATTTCTTGCTATCTCTCATTTACATCAAGCTTTACAAATTGCTATATTTGTGAGTCCCAAATAAGTACAAGTCTTCATTGGCAAAAAGCATGGGAAGCTTGGAAACTCATATGTAAAGTGGCTCTTGGATACTTTATAAGGTTCATTGCTACCAAAGGTAACCTATCAGCCACTCCCATTGCCTAAGAATTACACCCAAATAATATTTAAAATGTAGTAGTCATTGAATTCCATCATAAGCATATTGTAAAACCTTTTGTAATACCATTAGCTAGATATATAGCGAGATGGAAATTTTCTTGGTAATTTCTTGACAGATAATATATATGATGGTTTAAGTATATCAAATAGAAGTGTTAGCAAAAGTGCACTTTCATTAGTAGTGTAGAGGCCAAAAACACATTGAAAAATTTAGAGCTAATTTTGGAAGCCTAAATGATGAATTAGGTCTAAAAAAACAAAAGATTCCTTCCTTTCATAGACAAATATAGCATTCTTCTCCTTTTGTTTGTCTCATTGAGAGCTTTCCAACAGTGCTTCACTTATCTTGTTATGAATTTATTACAAAAAGATTCTCCAAAGATTCACTTTGGTCCCTTTGGTTTGACAACCAAGTAAGACAAGAATTGACATGTCATTAATCCATACAACTAATCTAAGGATAGAGCTTGATGACATGTCACCAATCTATGTATCTAATCCAATCCAATGATGGAGCTCCATTTAAGTGTATTCTCATTGTTATATAACAAAGACAATGTGCTCCTTTGAGGTATCTGAGTATTGAGGGCTGAAGCATTATGTTTCTTATCTTGTGTTTGTCTTGGGGTTTCTCATGTCCTTGGAACATTACACCTCTCTAGGTAAGAGGTTTGTCCACCAAAGATAAAGATGATGGGCATGAGATCTAACACTAGTTGCATCCAACAACATTGGAGGGTCAATCCAAGATTGGACCTTATGTTTAGTCACCATCACCCATGTGTAAGAGTCACCCATCAAAGGGAAATTCTACAACAACTCCATGTTCATCAAGTAGTTTCTATTACTAGAGAAACTACTTGATTAACATGAAGTTGTTGTAATATAAGTAGCATCTCATACAACATACCAAAATTAAGATATTCAAACTTTGACCTCGACCAACATGGGTATGTCCCTTACATGGGCATTAATGCATTTAATTAAATATTATAAAATGACTCATAAACCATTCAAAAGTTACAAGTCACCTTTTTCCTTTCTCATCTTGACACAAACCTTTTGAGATAATATGTATTCATAAAATTTATCATATCTTGTATCTCCTCCTACCATGCACCCAGTATAATTTTTATAGATTGATTGTACAAGAATTTACTAAATTTTATGGATACATATAAAATTTTATTTGAAGTCTGTTATGTGTATATATTTTGTTACACAACATACATCATTGTAAACATCGTACAATGTAGAAGCACAACTCACACATAAGTCCTACGTGAACTCTAAACTGCCATAATAATCAATTCATGCTTCTACTTAAATCACACTCAAAACAAATTTGTACTTGATCCTTCACTCAACAATCACGATCAATCGAGCAAAAATGAGAATCAAGCCACACTCAATCTAGCTAAGAGACTCCAAATGATGCTTGTTAACCTATGTCCACCAAAGCAAGAACTCAAAGGCCCAACATTAGAGAAATGAGCTCTTTGGAGTTGCACTTTAAAAGTATACCCCTTTGCTTGACCTAGGTCTCTAGCCCTAATGGCACCAATGAGGACACATTTAATAGTGCAAGTGATGGTGGGTCTCACCATGTGATCAGTAGCACTAACATGAAATACCACCCCCAACAAGTAGCCCATGAGTAACTATTAAAATAGTTATGATTGCCAACACTATCACTCCAATGTTTGAGCAAAATAACTTTAGTGCTACAAATGTTGTGATAATTGTTATGCATGTATACATTGCTACACAACACACATTACTATTAACATCATATACTAATAGAACCACAACTCACACATAAGTCATACATGAAATCTATAGTGCTACAATCACTCCCTAGTTGGTAATTAGGTCCATCTAACTCCATATAGCTATCTACTCTAAGTATATGATATACCCAATGGTAAGCAAAGATCAAGAGGTCAAGTGCTCTCGAGCCCAATATTTAGTCGCCTATTTGCTCACTATATAAATAATGAACTAGCTATGAGTCAAGTACATATAGGATATAACTATTACCCTTGAAGAACCATTCTGATTGGAGGAGTCAAACATGCCATATGCCATCATCTTGAACAACCATCACACACCAACATAATAGTGGCTACACCAAAAGAGCCACATAACATACACCACAAGCCCACACTTACAAGTGATAAGCTTGGGTCCATCGTGCCATCAATATTTAGGAGGTGGAATGGTGCAAAATTACACACATGATGTTCCAAACAAGACCATCACATCCTTCACCATGAAGACTACACAAAGAAAAACCTCATGCACTCTCAAGATAGTGCAGCATGTAGTAACATCAAGTGTTGTTGGTGTAGTCTATTGTAGATATACATAATCACCTAGATGAAATCAATGGATTGAGTGTTTATAATCTAATCCTTGAATAGTGGCATTTTTTAAGGTATTCTTATGCCGAGCAATTGCTAAGTTCTCAAAGGCCATTGACATCACTCTTTGAAAGATATCTGCCTATTGAGGATATACGCTCACCCATTATTTTGTATCATCCAAGTCCAAAACTATAATAACATCACAACAAATAGTTGCAAGTAAATTTGGATCTTGTCTATAACGTCGAAAGTAAGGAGAGAAGGATGCTAAGGAGGCTTGTCAATTGAGCCGCTAGCCCATGGCCAACCAAGGTAATGGGAGATCTTTATCCCCCAAGTGCCATCTTTGTAAACCATATTAACGCAAACTTCTCTTCACCATCTGAACCATTCTCTTTGCCAAGCCATCTAACTCAAGGTGATAGGGGAGGTAGTATGATGAGCAATCAAAGCCTTGTCACACAGACATAAAACTCCTCCAAGAATTTTGTACATTGATCAGTCAAAACCTTAGTTGGTACACCAAAATGATTAAATACTCAATCCAAGAATAAGTAAGCTATCTCTTCATTGGACTTGTTAGGAAGTGCCACCAATTCAATCCAATTGGATAAGTATTCCACCACAACCAATATATTGATGATGTCTCATAGTCAATGATAAAGGTCCAAAAAAGTCCAAAGTCCAATGATAACCCAATCTCATGATAGATAATGAGTGTAACTATGGCATATGAATATTAAATGATGTTCTAACTCAATCACAAACCACATATCAGGCAACAAACTATTGTATATCAATTTTCATACCATACCACCAATAATGACTCTAGAGTAAGCTACATATACAATTTACTCCAAAATTTTCTAGCTCCTCATGAACATGACATACTAATTATGGTCTCTGAGATGGAAATGGTATTACTTGCACTCTACAATCCTCCCATACATGAAAAAGGTGTCTACCCGTCAATCTAAATTGTCTAGCTTGCTGAAAAACATGATCTCTCTCCTTAACACCAAATATGCCACCCACAACACTAGTGAAAAGATAATCCATCTCTAAGACACTATCATAAATGTCCTGTTGACCTATATCAATATCTCCATCCTTTGGATTTGTGTCCTCAACAACTCTCCTATATATGCTAAGAGAGATGCAACCAAGGTCTTGTCATTGGTTGAGAACAAAGAGAAGCGCATAATCAATTGAGCCTTTAACATTATGCTAGGCTCAATTTATGTAGTAGTAGATGGTTGACTAGCATCTAGTCCATCATGTACTCCATCACCACCTATCACACATGCACTGGGACATTTAGGAGGCATGGATGTTGTTTGTAGTGCCTTAAAGAGTATGAGAGACTAGGAAAATTTGACTTGTTTACCAACTTCTCCTCTTTTTGGGTCCAACTCCATGATGTTCCTTTAGGGTCTAGAGAATGTATTGCACTCTTAGTCATTGTGGTAGCTGCATCTTCCTATGCCACTTTGCACATAAAGTCCAAGACATCTCTATCACCAACATAAGAGGTGGAAGCCTCAACACCCAAATCTTATTTCCTCTAAGCTATGGCCATGCTAGCCAATCTTTGTTCCAACTGCTCAATCTAATAGCTATGGTTGTATCATAAGCAAGGCAAGTACTCCATTCCTACTAGATGTGGGTCCTCTACCACCTCATCCTCCATGATCTAGAACTCCTCTACCACTTACCATAGCAGCTCTACCACTCTATAACTCTAGGTGAAAGTTGATATTGGTCTCCATTGTGACCAAAATCTATGGAAATGGTCACACTATCTCTATGTTGTTTGTGATGCACTAAAGGTATCATGTCCACTACTTTGAGTGCACTCTCTCTTGTGGTGAGATCCGCCACAAGTCCAATTAGCAACACCACCACTCCTTGGCTATTGCTAACCTAAAAATGAAGGTAAGAGTTTAGTTGCACTAGGCCTTCCACTTGCTCCATAATATCTACTCTATCCACTCTTTCCTCAAAATCCAGCATGGTGTGGTGCACTCTAGAAGAAGTAACAATTGTGGATGAGGTCTACTTGCCAAATCTAGATATCACCACTATCTACTCCACCATGTTGAGCTCATTGCACTCAATCAAACTAAAGACCACCACAAAAGTAGGTGAGGTAGCTTGTAATAATGTAACATCATGTACTTTAATATCACAACTCTTTGTCTAGGATCCCATACCAAAATTGGATTGCTTGGGCCTCAATAACTGCATGATGAAAATTCATCCGTTGTCTCAAGCAAGTGTATGCCTTGCATAGGCTCTTTCCAACCTTTCATTGGAGCTCTTACAAGCTCCTTTGCTTGTTAGTCTGCACTCCCTAGTAGTTTTTCCTCAAGCACTAGAAGAACTCCACCATGGGATTAAACCCCAATATTGCATCACCACCTATACCGTTACTCTCACTCATATTAGCACCATATCCAACTAGTGCACCTCCACTAGATACACCAATGCTATTAGAGCTAAAACTTGTGGGTACTACCAATCTACCTTTAGCAACCAAGCTTGAAGTGATAAAGATGTAGTTTAGAGACCAATATTCTCTCCATAGCTTGATCTCCTCCAAGTGGACTCTCTTGAACTCATGATAGTCATACATCAATGGACCTTCTAAGTGTTGAAATAACCCCTTCAATGCCATGAAGAGTGTGAATAAAGTAAGGTTCCACATCTATTCCCCATCACACCAATTTTCTAACTCTTGGATGAAGTCATCCAACTCAATGGTACACATTGTATCAAAGTAACACTTGGGGCTTTGAAGGCCCATAAATCTTGTCCATGTCACACAACAACAATGTGAACACACCAAGTGCACTCTCAACTAAATACACTCTTGTATCAAACCCCAAATCAGAGTCAATCTACTCCCTCACTAAGACATGAGATACAAGCTTATATCAAGCACCACTCTATGTAAATCCAATATGTATTATAACAATATCTCCTCTAGAATCCTCAAAGAACTTCATTATTACAATGCAACTCAAACCACAACCTTAACCACCAAAATTACTCCACCAAGGATCACCACCAAGTGCCACCACCAATTGAACATAATTCACTAATTTAGCACTAATTACAACAACTACACTAGAAGAAAAGATAACTTGTTACTTACCATCACAACACTCACTTTGACAATTTATAAGTCATCACTTTTACCTCATCAAAGAGAAATTGACTGGTCATCACTCCAACCTCATTATTGAGAGTATAATAGAGCACCAATGCTATAAAGTCAAATCACCTCACACAAACATGATGCACAAACAAGAAGTAGAGGATGGGGGAGAGGTTCAATCACAAGATGTTTAAATGACACCTTCCATATCATAAATCAATACCAAATTGACTTTGCCACCATTTTGCATTTGACATAATAAGAGTGTCTACCTACTCTTAAGCTACGAGGATCACCAAGGATGAGATCAAACTTCATTCAACAATTAGGTATTTGTTACAATCAAACCATACCCACTCTAGCTAAAAGACTCCAAGTGACATTCATCGGCCTCTATCAATCATAGCCAGTAACTCAAAGGCTCAACAACAAAGAAGTAAGCTCTCTAGAGCTATATCTCAAAAGTATACCTCTTTGCTTGACCTAAGTCTCTAGCTCTAATGGTGTTGTTGATAGCACATCCAATTATGTGAATGGTGCAAGTGATTATGGATCCTTGTAGTAATATGGAATTTACAAATGGGTTTTTCAAGACTAACAATGTAAAAAATAGGCCAAATTAACCAAGATTTATAAGAATATTCTAAAAGCATCTAGGAAACTACTTGGTACCTTCCAAGTATTGGGTAAGGTGCATGCCAAGTGACAAATTCTAGGAGAAAGCTTCTTGTGAAGTTTCCCAACTAGCTTAGCTTGCATGCCAAGTAGGTGGCTTCTAGAAGGAAGCTTCCAAACTAGCTTAGCTTGCACGACAAGTAGTCAATTTCTAGAAGGAAGCTTCCCGATTAGCTTGGCTTGCACTTAAGAAGGCAGTTTTTAGAAAAATTCTTGAGAAGCTTCTCAAGAGCCTTGTATGTTCTGTATAATTACCAAAGCCCAAGCTCATGCTAGGCATTTGGAGTTTCACTCATTTCCTCATTCCTCATTTGGAGTCCCAATGTGATTTTTCACTTTGATCTTTCATTCTCCTATTTCTCTCCTTGATCTTTTACAATTCCACCAAGTGAGAAGTAGCCATAACATGAAATCCAACTGCCAACAAGTAGTCCACGACTAACAACCAAAATAACAATGATTGCCAACACTACCATTCCAACGTCCGAGCAAACTAGCCTTGGTGCTACAAATGTCATGACAACTACCTAATCAACTCTTATATTTACCACTTGGACCTAATTGAACCAAAATTTGATAAATGACTAAAACAATGGCCTTAAAGCCTTAATGCAATATATCATTCCTATGTAGCAATTCATTTCTAAGATAATTCCAAAATTGACCATAAATGATTGAAGTTTTAGACAACAAGAACATTCTTTGCTAATTAACACTCATAAAATGCCTTTTCCTACCATGTTGTACCTTGGGATGGTTAAATATATTTTCCAACTTGAGAGAAAATTAAATGGAAGAGCTCAATAGAAGGGATGGTTAATTATATCTATGTAAATGATTCATTGTAAAGCTCTTGTCCCATGGACAAGCCAAAATTAACTAACAGCCTAATTAAGAAGCCAAACACCACTTACATGTCAATGCAAACACTTCATGCCAATCAAAGTTCACCCTTTTCTCTTTCATTGGCTCAAGTTAATCTAATCACCAAAACATATAATGAAATATAAAGCACACAAGACAAAAAGACATAAAAATTGAAAACTCAATACAAATAATGTGAATCTAGGAAAAATCCTAATACACATAATCACTCTATAATATAATGATTCCATGTAAATTGATCTCTATCATATACCTTTGTAAAGCTAAAGCCTCAAGAGAGTGTAGAATTCTCTAACACTAAATTTTATTTCTAACTTTGATATTCTCATAATAAGGCACGAAAGAAATGCATGGTACTCCACTTCAACCTTGCTCATAGAACATAATATGCAAAACTGCATGGAGTGGTCTATATGAGTCTAACTCCATTCTTTTAGAACAAGTTGATGAGAGGTAGTCCTATATGTCTAAGTGGTGTAGATATTTTAGCCAAGAGATGATTTTGTCCAATACACAAACATATAGTTCATGAACTATTAATAGAACATCATCTTAGAATAGGTTTCACCCCAAAGACAACATAAGTAAGAATTACTCCTTGATCACGTCATGTCGCACATAGAAAGATGTAGAAAGATTTTACCTTATGACCCAAATAACAATTACCAAGTCCATGGAGCTCTCCAACTCCATGGACCTGGCTCTAGATAAAGACATGAAGCTAACAACAAAGCTTACGTTTCTAGAGGGAAAAGCATATTTGGACATATCATTCACAACCTCCAATCATTGTTATATACTAGTGCTCTAACTACCAATCAGAACGTGGCTAACATAGTTTATTGGCTGTAGCATTTCTTTGCGTGTCATAAAATTTCCGCCAATTCCACTCCCGAAAATTGCGTGCATTCCACCTGGAACAGGCCCGAAAGAAGCGGTCCGTCCGCCGACCGAAAAGGTTTACTTGAAATGAAAGTAGAGTCCGAAGGTGAAGACGGAGAAATAGTGCCGAAGAGAGTGGGGGTGGGAATCAAGTCGAGAGTTCTTAGTAGAAGGAGGAGAGGTCAGGGCAGATTTCTGAACTCCTGCATGCAGATTTTGACAAAAGACGGTTCAGGTTTTTGACGGCGACTGGGTTTGGTAAGAGCGGACTGTGTCTTGGTGGATAATTATGGGCTCAAGGAGGAGAGCCGATCGTCAATGCGCCCACCAATTTGCTAGAGTACTTTCGCAGCAGAACTTGCTGATTGCAACGTCTCTTTTTCTTCGAGTTTTGAACGTGTACGCTTCGGCTGCTGGTGAGTTTGGTGACCTGGTCAGGTTGTGGAAGGATTAGTTTGTGCCTGAAAGAAATCTGGAGGAGGGCATTTGGACCAGTGTATGATTTGGTTAATGTTCTTGCTTGCGAGCCTGGTTGGCTACCTCAGTTGCCACCTTGAACAAGAGAAAGTTCAAAGCTGTAATGTTTAGCTTAGTAGGGTTTATGATCTGAATTCACTTCGAGGAATTTTCAACCTACCCCCCGTCATGGCCAATGCCAAGGATGTTACCGACAAGTTTCGTGAAGCTGTCCGATCTGCCGCTGCTATTGAAGGCTTCGATGACGTAAGGCCCTGCCAAATGTCCTTGATTACCGTGCCTCGTCTTCCAAGAAAGTTGTCAGTCATTTATTTTACACCTAAGAGGGGTTTTACGCTTTTGTAAGTTAATTGTCGTTGTTGGTGTATCATAGGACAAAATGGCCAGTATTTCGTCGGCCCTCATCATGCGGAAGCCAGTTCCTCGCTCCGAATTCACTAGCACCGCTATGGATATTGTAAGATTTCGCTTGTATTACTTACTTGAAGTTTCACCTGTCACAAAATTTTGCCAGTTGAAATTAGTTGGTTTAGCAGCTCGAATTCCGAGTGCCTTTATCAAGTGCTGAGTGAATCCTGCGGTAAATCTCCCTTGGCAGCTCGGAAACATTCGATCTATGCATGCATTTATCATGGCACATGGAAGAGATTATTCCGATCGATATCGAAGTACTGAGAAAGACAGAGACGTTATTGAGCACGAGGTTCGAACTGCAAACTTAGTACTTATATCGTCTATCTTGAAAATAAATGAGTTTTTTCGCGTCATTCTTTATGGTATTTTGCGTAACTCGTCCATCTTTCGACTGGTTGGGTGATGTCTCTAAATAGGTTGTCATGCAATCATAAGACTAAATTCCTCAGAAGATGTGTTTGCTGTCAATCGACTGACGACAGCTTGCGATTTTTGCTCGTTTCCAGGTGGGTATGTTCGTGAAAACATGCAAGAAACGTATCGATCTACTCAAGGATACCATTGGTGTAGAAGAGAAGAGAACAGCACGGTCAGGGTGGCTTAGTGGTCTCGGGAAAGGTGGTCTTAGTAGGGATCTAAATGCTCATCAGCACGGGATGGTACGAGCATTAACTGACTAACCTGTCTCCTCATGTTCCTTGTTTGCGCACTTTCTGTTTGCTCTCTCCTTTAGTAGAACACCGACTGGAGAGATTCATATGGGTTGCACCGATGTGGCAATACCTGATGTCGACTAGGTCAGGTATTTCGTCAAGATTACCCTTTCCTGGCTTCCGTATGTAGAACCAATGGCCCTCGCTACTGTCTTTGTCTCAGGTGCTTATTTTGAGTGAGCATCTCCATGCTGTCACTGCCCAGTTTGATCAACTACGGGCTGGACGATTTCAAGAAGCGATTGATAAGCGAATGCCCAAGCGAAGGCGGGCTTTAAAAGCACTGAATCAGACGCAGACAGGCCTTGCACAATCATCCAGTGACTGGCCAAGTTCGACCCAAGAAGTGAAAGCTCAGCCAGAAGCCTACCAAGCTCAAGAACAGCTAGATATGGAAACCCGCATGTTACAGGTATTAATCCAGATTTGTTTTGCTGATGGAGATCGGAGTCCCGGTAGCTTTTTTCCTGTCATTTTCTAACTTCTTATACACCATCTGAGATCTGCAACTGGATTGGAAGAGATCAATAATTGTAGAAGCAATGATTCATTTCACTGTAATTGACTTTTTGGTAATTACTTGGTCTCGACTGTTCTGTTGTATAGTCTATGTGGTTTGTAAAGAAGTCCCAAAGCATCTCCGATCTCTTACGACCATGCATCTCCAACTTCATTGTGAAAGTCGTGCCATGAGGGCAGAAATCCTTTTACAAGATGTCATAGAGAGCAACAGATACGGATCCTCTTGTAACGTAGAGCGTGCATACGGGATCAGTAACCTCTTGATTCCAGGAATTAGTGCGGTTTAACTTTTGTGGTGAAATCTAGAGTATTTAAAAAGTCTTAGTTTCACTCGGATGTAGGTGCTCCTATGATCAGTCAATAAAAGAAGTATCGTGCAGTCGGAGGCAAACCTTCAAACATGATGATAGTATCTCTCGTGTTGCAGGTGGAACTTACCAATCTTATGGACACCGTCCAGGAGACTGAAAGGAAAATGCTTGAAGTTTCAGCTCTGAACCACTTATTCTCGTCACATGTCCTGCAGCAAGCTCAACAGATTGAAAAACTCTATCAGCAGGTTGACTGTTCAACTGAACCGTTTGTAACTTTGATATCTACTTTAGCTCGCATCGTCATTTTTGAGCTTTTTCTGACGTCAATTTTGTGGTAATTCTAGGCATTGGATGCCACGGTGAACGTTGAGAAAGGCAATAAGGAGCTGACGAAAGCCATTAGACGGAGCAGTAGCAGTCGTCTGTACATTGTTCTTGTCATGGTTGTGCTCACTCTCTCTTTGTTATTTTTGGATTGGTATCAATAGTTCAGGATGTTCTGTCATACTTGACAAATTGTTGTTTGTCTGTCATCTGGAGTATACATTGTGCCCTCAATCCTGCAATTACCAGACCATGACAGCGTTGGAATGACTAAGAAGAGGGCAATTGAGTGCTTTGTAAATAGGGAGAAAGACGTGGATGGCATCACCCGTACAAGTTTTGATGTACTCCTATCCAGGACTGTACCTCGCAATCCTTAGTATTGAAGGTGATACCGTGATAACCAAGAAGAGGCATGTGGACATAGATCCACCTGTCGCTACTGTTACAGTGCCACGAATGTCTGTCTTGGGGTTTAGCTATGGCAGAAGTTCATTATGCTCCAAGAAAGATCGGAAAACAACAATCGTGGAAAAGGAGGCATGGGTGTATTCGAAATCGGTGCATTTTGTACGGGACCTGGCATTCTACAGGGAGCCCTTTTGGTATTGGACCGGTAGCGTGAGTGAATAACTCTTCATGCAAGACGTAAGCTCAGGAAGTTCATGGACAGCGAAGTTCAAACGAGGTGTTCCAGTGCCTCGCAGATTTTTACGTGTACAGATTATGCATCCGGTGAATAAAGCGTTGACTGTGACCCCAAGTTTGGAAGATGTCTTCTGAGTACTGACCATCTTTCGAATCAATAATGAATGCAACAACGTTTTGTCACCTATCGTGTCATTGATGCCACACGTTGTTGGCTTCTGCAGTTTTTGGGGACATGAAATACTGTCTCGTGTGTTTTCATTACTCCTATATGCATTTATTCCATCTTCTTGTATTTCTCCACCGTGGATGGTCTAACTGCATTAGAAAAGTTGCAACAGGGGGAGCCAGTCTTCCACATGGAAGGTTGCTATCTGCAACTGTGTAAAACCGTTTCAGGAGCAAACGAGAAAGCTTCATCCTTGGTACCCGCCATCTTGGACGATACAATGATGATCTTCCCTCTTCAGACTGGCATTCCATTCAGATCCACGTAGGACTTGCCTCTATCATCTGGTGAAGACTATACTTCTTTCTTTTATGAACTAAAATGATGTGTTATACTAGAAAACTGATATTGCGTGCAGTTGTTGCTTAGTAAAGTTGAGGCAGTTGAGTCCCTTTTTAGGGGTTTCGCGACTAGATTCAGGTGTGTGATATTTACTGGGATTTGCCCTCTTTAGTTTCTTCAAAGGGACCAACTCAACTCAAGTTGTTATATACCTTGCCATCGTCTTAGGATTGCACAAACTTTTAACGTTATTCTCTCACTGACGTGCCAAATTGTGAGTGCCTAGATTAAAAGGGTATCTTAAACCTATTTCATTAAACTGACGGTTGAACATATGATAAACATTAAAATCAACTTATCTGCCTTCTGTAAACATCAGAACCGTTCCAAGTCGTAATCGGAATTGTGGGCAGTTGGTGAGTACACCGGGGATAGCGGCCTCAATACAGTTATCTCACTTCAGCACTACAAAACAAATTACACTAATCCTCTATCTAACCAAGTACTGGAGCTCTGGTCAAACCCTTGGGTAGGTTTTCACATGTGCTTTACTGTGATGTCTACGGCGATACTTCTCACCTTTTACGCGCGACGGAAGAACGACGCGTCACTCGGTTTGAATCCCTACTGATACAGAAGACCGGTTCATCGTAGTCCGCATGGGGGCGTTCAACTGTCAGCAGTGTTTAACTGGGCCGGATGAGAATTCACGTTACAATCAAAACCAATTGGGAAGAAATCTGTTACGCGAATCCTTGGTGCAGTCGGTAAGAGATCGTGCAATGAAATGACCTCCGTTTGCCTGGATCATCCATAAAGCCCAAAACTCGAAATCAAGCTTATGAGATAAGAGGGACAAAAGGCGGCTTAATAGTATATCTGAAGGGAAAAGGAAAAGAAAATACAAGAGCCCAAAGAGCTCAAGGAACACGAGCTCAAGGCCCAACCAAAAAGGGCTAAAGGCCGAGGAGAAACAATGCTCCATTGGAGAAAACAAAATGATCTATAACGTAATTTACGGCTGAACTGTGTGATATAGGTGCGATTCTTTTGGAGGACCTAACAAATAAGAATATAATCAAATAGGATGTTTCTAACTTTTATTACCAATCTACTTGGTGTTTGTATAGAAAATCATCGTTCGCTTGTTCAATGATGAAACTAAACTGAAGTTGTTAGTTATTTAGAAACAAAATCAGCATAAGCTATATTTTATCTTGTTTTAAGTATCGGAGAATCGAGGAGGCTTTGGGAGGACTTATATACACAATATTTCAAAATTTCAATGGAAGTGGAGCATTTCAGATAGAATGAATCGAATCTGTGACTATTGCTGCTGCCGAACTCAAACTTTTTGCTGTCTATCTTTGATTCTCCGATACTTAAAACAAGATAAAACATAGCTTATATTTATTTTGCTTCCAAATAATTTAAGATTTTTCTTCAGTTTATTTTCAGCATTGAACAAGCGAACTTCAATCATGACTTTCAATACAAACACCAATTAGATGGGTAATGCGTGTACTGTACACATTTAAAATATTTTTTTTTTTCTTCTCTTTTACACAAGGATATGGTAGGATAATTGTGTTGGGAGAAGGAAACGCTCTTAGTTGAGTTTACTTTGGACTTGTATTTGTAATGGTACGAAGTGAACAAGCACAAGGCCAAAAGCACTCCAAAGGAAAAAGCCAAAGGAATCACGTTTGAAGGGTGGTCTGAAGCAAAGAACACAAGCATAAAGGTCATTCGGACCCAAAGTTTGTAAACCAATTTGAATGCACTGCCACTTGGGTAAAGAACTGCCACCAAAGACAGTTTGCATTCACTAAGGGGCTCACATATGTGGAGAGTGACTCCACACCTAGTGACTAAAATCAAGTGCACTTGGAGCAATTTCACTTTTTACCAGCAATTTTAGTCTTGAAGCCAAAGAGTGATTAGAAATCCAAACCTTTGTAGTTCTTCACAAATTTTCCAAACCTTTGTACTTGTGTGTTTTTCCTTCACAATAAGAAACATGGCCTTCATTCAGAAACATATGAGGAAAATAACTATGGCAATTTTTCATAGCACAACAATTAAAAAGTAGGCAGTTTACTTTAGGAGTGAACAGATCCAAAGTCAATATCTCTCTCCTTCTTGCTCTAGAATTGGGAGCTGAGTGACTTTGGGATCATCCATGAGATGAAGAGGAGAAGTACTAGAACTACATGGGATTTAAGAAGGAACCACTATGCTTGGACAAAGGAGAATTGGAAAATTGTAGTAGTGCGGATGCAAGACCATATGGAGGCATGACTCTGGATACAAATTTTTGCCTATAGACAAGGTGCTGAGAGATCAAATTGCTGCATCCTTCAAAGGGAAGAGGTCCACCAAAAGCAACTGGAGGGTGTGAAATTATAAAGACCTAGCTCAGAGGATGGTCGTGGAAGCAATGATGAAATTGTTCCAACCAAAGGGAACAACCCACCTCAACAACAACCATGCAATCTTCTTCAAGTATATGTATCAAGGAGAGCTATTAAATTGGGCAAACATGCTCTACTTGTAGGCGAGGAGCATGCACAAAGAGTTCAAGGAATATGATGGAGCAATAGACTAAGCTCCTTTTTCCATACATTTCTACATGATGCTCAACTTACTAACAAAGGATGAGCACAAGAAGTCCTCTAGTCATTTCCATCTAGTAGGATACTTTGATTTGCAACCCAAAGGAAAGGCACTCATTCAAAAGTACCAAGTAGCCAATGCCAATTGTGTAGAATCTAGTGAGTTCATGCTAGTGGATGAAGAAGGAACTACCACCATACACAAGTAGAAGAGATAGACTCTATAAAGGCCTCAAAATCCAACCAAGAGCCAAGGAAAAGCACTCAAATCATAGATATGCCTTTGGAGGAGGAGGTAGAATATTCCAAAGACAACGATCTAGAGGAAGAAGAAGATTTCATTACCTTGCAAGGCCTACATAGGAGTCTGAAGACAAAGGTCAGTACAAAGATGCACAATCTACCCTAAATCCAAAATAGAGTGGAACAAGAAGACTAGGCTAAAGACAACCAAGAAGAAACCCAACTTTGGGCTACAAAACTCCTTAGCCCCACCCAAGAAACAAACGCCCCCAAGGAGGACATGTGGTGCCAAAAGAGAATCATGCAAAAAAGCCAAAGGGAAGGTGGACATAGAGTCCAAAAGCAAAGACTTTCTTAGTGTAGTGGAGCTACAAGAAGAAGACATTGCAAAAGTACAAAGAAGTTTGGTGATGGATGGTTCTAATTTTATCATCAATTCAGCGGGAACAATGTTGAAGCTGATAGAGAGAATCCTACCATAGTATTAGGAGGCTTAGGTAATTATCACCAAATACAATTCCCTTGTCCATAGGCTGCACAAGAATTCATACATTATGAAGGCAAAGCAAGACAAGTGGAAGAAGGATGTGAAGAAGAACAAAAATTTACACAAGGAGTGCCAAAAAGTGAACTATAATAGTCCAAAGATAAAAGAACATAAGATTGGAATTCCTAAGACTTAGATGCCTCAAAGGGGCACCATGTCTTTATTATATAGTAGAGAAGATCCTTTTTAAGGGAACTATAGCCTTATATTAGATATATGGATTGATGATATATCAACAAGCTACACACTTAGATTCCATTTGGTTGGTCAAACAAGTTTGACCAAAGGGAACATTTTAGGAATCTTTATGTAAACAACTCAAGATAGAATGGAAGTGGTACCATTGGAAATTTGTCAACAAGAAAAAAAAGGGAGGAGAAGCAAAACTTTTTCTCTTAGGGAGGGATAAGATTCTATTTTTCAAGGCATAATTCTTTTGTTTAGGTTTCTGGAATTGGCTTTGAAGTTTTGATATGTTTCCAACCTCTACCCTATTAGTGGAAGTTTTGTACATATATGCATGGTTACATAACATACATTGCTGTCAACATCATACACTATAGAAGAAAAACTCATATATAAGTCATACATGAACTTTAAAGTGCAACAACAATCAACTCATTGTTTTACTTGAATCATAGTCAAATTAGATCTGTACTCAAAAATCTACCAAAAATCAAGCACTAATTACTTTCAAGCTACACCCACTCTAGCTAAAAGACTCCAAGTGATGCTTGCCGGCCTTTATCCAACCCATAGCCAAGAACTCAAAGGCTCAACATCAGAGAAGTGAACTCTTTGGAGCTGCACTTTGAAAGTAAACTTCTTTGCTTGACTTAGGTTTCTAGCCCTAATGGCACTATTGATAGCACATCTAATGGTGCAAATGGTGCAAGTGATAGTGAGTCCCACCATGTGATCAATAGCCCTTACATAAAATTGGACCGCCAACAAGTAGTCTGTGAGTAATTACCAAAATACCTATGACAACCAACACTACCACTTGAGCATCCAAGCAACCTAGCTTTGGTGCTACAAATGTTGTGATAACTATCATGTGTATATACTTTGTTACATAACATACATCACACATACATTGCTATCAACATCATACACTATAGAAGCACAACTCATATTTAAGTCATATATGAACTCTAAAGTGCCATAATTGCTCTCTAGCTAGTAGCTAGGTACCTCCAACTCTAGATAACTATCTACTCCAAGTACGTGGTATACCTTATGGTGTGAAAAGATCAAGAGGCCAGGTGCTATTGAGCCTCATTGTTAGTCACTTGTCTAAAATTTATACCACATAAAGGGTGAACTAGCTATAGGTGAAGTACATCTAGGACATAACTTGTAAAAGACCGAGACCGAGGAGAGAAATAGGAGAATGGAAACTCACATTGGGACACTTGAATGTGGGAAAAATCCAAATGCCTAGCATGAGCTTTGGCTTTGGTATTTATAGGTAACATACAAGGCCCTTGAGAAGCTTCCTCAAGCCGCTTTCTTAGAGTGCAAGCCAAGTTAACTAGGAAGCTTCTCAACAAGCTTTCTTCTAGAAGCCGCCTACTTGGTGTGCAAGCTAAGCTAGTTGGAAGCTTCTAAAAGCTTCTTTCTAGAAGCTACTTACTTGAGGTGCAAGCTAAGCTAGTTGGGAAGCTTCCCAAGAAGCTTCATAGATACTTTTGGAATGTTCTAGGCTAATTTGCCTTATGTGCTACTTTGTAAGCCCAACTAACTTTTTCGCTAAACTCCATATTGTTACATATTCCCCCGCCACTAGTTGGTGACGTCCTCATCACCAGTGAAGCTTCAAATTCCTGGATGGCCATGTGTGCATTCTGGAGGTGAGAAAGAGGTTCCCATGTGGCATCATGAAGGGGATACCCTTTCCAAAGGACCTTGTACTCCGTATGTTGGTGACAGCCTTGTTGAATATGGCGACGCGCATGGATACAATCAACTTTGTCCTCCTCATGATCATTGATAAGGATAGGAAAAGGAGGTGGTTGGACTCGAGAGGAAAAGGAAGAGGAGTTAGGAACAAAGGGTTTCAACTTGGAAACATGAAAGACATGATGGATACGCATGTGACAAGGCAAGGCAAGTCGATAAGCAACATGACAGACAATTTGGGTGATATCAAAGGGTCCTATCCAATTAGGTGCAAGTTTACAAACTTGGGTATCAAGTGGGAGAGGGAGGTTACTAGAGGATAGCATGACTTTATCACCAACTTCAAAAGTGAGATCATGATGATGGTGGTCCGCATGTTGTTTTTGGTGATTCTGAGCAACAAGAAGGTGAGACTTGGCTTGTTGGAGAGATTGGGATATAGTGGTCAAGAATGTAGAAGTATGAGGAACCTAAGATGGAGGGGGAGCAAGAAGAGAATCTGGAACAAGTGGATCTTGGCCAAAATTGAGAAAGAAAGGAGAAAATTTGGTGCTTGCTTGTTTGGAATTATTGTAGGCAAATTCTATAGCTGCAAGACATTCATCCCAATTGGTATGGTGGAAATTGACAAAGGCACACAATATATCCTCCAATGTATGATTTGCATGTTTGGTTTGGCCATCAGTTTGAGGATGATAGGCCATGGACAAAGCAAGCTTGGTGTTGAGTATCTGGAAGAGTGCTTGCCAAAACTTCTTGGTAAATCAAGGATCACGGTCGAAGATGAGTATAAGTGGCATCCCATGATGGTTGAAGACATTGTCAAAGTAGATTTGCACTAAGGTTGGAGCATCCACGGTATCATAGGTTGGTGCCAAGTGGATTTCTTACTAAGCTTATCTACAAGTACCACAATTGCGGTGTATCCTTGTTTTGTCCTTAACAAGGATGTGATGAGATCCAAGATCACATGCTCCCAAAAAGCGGATGGAATGACGAGAGGTTGAAGGAGTCCACTCGGCTTCTGGTTGCTGGCCTTGTTATGTTGGCAACTCTCACACGATCGGAAAAATTCTCAAACATCTTGTGTCATGTTGGGCTACCACCATTGATGTTGGAGGGTACCCAAGGTCTTGTCCACACCCATGTGACCAGCAATGGGTAAATCATGGGCTTCTTGAAGGCATTCAAGTCAAAGATCACCTTTAGCTAGAACATAGATCTGGTCCTCATGGAATAAAAGGCTCTCCTTGATGGAGAAGGTTTTGTACTCCTTATTGCATGCCGTAAGGCAACCATGTACCATTTGGAAGAAGGGATCTTGGTGTAGAGCTAACTGAAACTCCTTTTGGACCTTGGAGTCAACTGACACTATTGAAATTGCCGTTGTGATGAGAGGAAGAGACTTCAAATCAGGTTGTCGTGATAAAGCATCAATGATGACATGGAACCAACCTAGTTTGTACTCAAGTTTGATGTCATACAATTGAAGTTTTCCCCCCATAAATAATGTCACCTCTTCATGTGTTCCAAGTGTAAGGTCTGCAACAATGGTTTGTGATCAGTTTGCATGATCACTTGTTTCCCCAAGAAGTAATGCCTCCATACTTTGGTGGCATATACCATTGCAAGTTGTTCTTGATCTTGAGCAAAGTAGTTTTTTTCAGTCGTGTTGAGTTGGCAAGACACAAAGGCAATGGGATGGAATCCATATGAGAATTCTTGTTGCAACACGGCTCCAATTGCAAAGTTAGAAGCATCAAAATCAACCACACAAGGTAGTTGAGGATCATATGGTTGAAGAATGGGTCTTGAAGACACCATATGCTTTAACTTCTAGAATGCTTCTTCATGCTTGGTGGTCCATTGGAAGCTCAAGTTCTTTCCCAAGAGGTCAATCAATGGTGCAGCCACATGAGCATAATAATAGATGAACCGTTGGTAAAAACTGGCCAATCCATTGAATGCCCATACTTCTGTAGCATCCTTTGGGGTAGGCCAATCAATAATGGCCTTGATTTTCTCTTCTTCCATCTTGATCCCCTCTGATGAGATCTTATGACCCAAGAAGGTAACCTCCTTTTGCCAAAAGGCACACTTTGACTTCTTGCAATAAAATTTCCATTGTCGTTGTCATCTTAGGACTTCTTGCACATGATTTATGTGTTTTGCCTCTATCTTACTATAAATTAAGATATCATCCAAGAACACCACCACGGACCGATCCAATATTCCATCCAACATCCAATGCATTTGATCCATGAAGACTACTAGAGCATTAGTGAGTCCGAAAGGTAGAACTCTCCACTCAAAATGCCCATACCTTGTACAAAAGGTAGTCTTTTACACATCTTCTCTATCAATAAGAATTTGCCAATAGCCGCTGCAAAGATCCAACTTGGAAAAGTAGCATGCTCTACTTAGTTGATCAAGCAAGTCATCAATCCAAGGCAAGGGATATGCATTCTTCATGGTATGCTTATTGAGCCCACGGTAATCAATACAAAAACAAAGTCCTCCATCCTTCTTTGGAACAAATAGTACCAGTGCTTCCCAAGGAAAGGTACTATATTGTATGAAGTCCTTCTCCAACAACTATGTAAGTGTTGTTTGCAACTCCTCCAAATCCTTTGGTGAGAGTCGATAGATCGGTCTACTCACTGGAGTACTCCCTGGCAATAACTCGATCTTGAAGGGCATACCTCGATCGGAGGGCAATCCCTTTGGTAGATCATCCAGAAACACGTCTATAAACTCCTGAACTATCCAATCAACCATTGCTTGATGAGGCTCTTGGCCTTCCTCCAATTGTTCTAGCGCAATCGGCTTGATCCACACCGCAAATACAGACTTATCTTCCTCCAAAGCTTGCTTTATGGCTGCTTTACTAACCAACTTCCCTTCTAGGGACTCATCTCTCTTCCAAGCTTGCTCCATGGTTGCCTTCTTGGCAAACTTCCCATCTTGGGACTCCACTCCTTTCAAGGTTTGCTCTATGGCTACCTTCTCAACCTTATGACATTCAAGCCAAGATAGACCCAAAATGATATCATAGTGTGAAGTGTAACACCCATTTGTGCATGTGTGTGGTATTGTGATATTTAGCTTGGTATTACAAGTACTTAAGAGATATTATTTATAGAGATAAAGGATGGTTCTATATTAGTCATGGTTAGCTAAAGTTAGTCATAGCTAAGATAGATGGGACCTTACTTTAGAGGAAGTAGAAAAGATGAGCACCACTATTTTGGATTTTAGTGTGTTGACTTGGTATTATTCCTAGGTGTTTGGCTTTGGGGAAAGAGTTGAGAACTCTTGGGCCCGCAAGCCTTTTTGTTTTGGATTCTTCTTTAGTCCAAGGATAGCCCATGTGAAGGAATCCTTGCTTTAGTGGTTGGGTCAAGATAAGGGGAATATGCCCATGTGAATGGATATTCCTTTCTACTTTTTGACTTTACTTGACTTTTAGTCTAGTAACTTGAGTTACTACGGTAATTAGTAACTTTGGTACGTAACTATTTCACAAGTATATAAACAAGGAGTGAGGAGGTACTCATCATCCTTTCATTTGCAACTATCTCTCTCTCATTGAGTTCTCTAGTGAGCAATGTCTTGAGCCTTGGAGTGTTAGCCTTGGAGGAGTATGATGGAGTTGGGGTTCCTTGCCTTCTTAGTCCATGGTGCGCTACCATAATAGCCATCAGAGGTTCATCCTGAGTGAGAGACAGGCCGGCTCACATTTTTGGTTCCGTTGCCGGGACCTCTCTAGAAGGCAAGATAATGTTCCGCGTCCAATTCTACATTAGGCAGAAGGAGGCTATGAGAGCTCACTTGGAGAGAACATTAGGAGAGGAGAGGGCTGAACTTATGTTAGAGAACCAAGATCCATTTGTATACCCTGTAGTTCATTATGATGTCTTTGAGGTGATTTTGTACATCTTGTACACATGAGAGGAATTGGAGAGATTGTGTGAGGTGGATTGCAAATTTTGGGGATTAAGGTGATTTTGGGCAAAATCTCAAGTTTGAGATCTGGACTTGAGATTTCTACACATGATAGCTTGGGTTATCTTTCAGTTAGCACACTTCAAATTATTGAGAGAGCTTCTATGCGCACTGGGCTAGAATTTTTGAAAGTTGATAGGGTAAAGTGCTCCCGCAACTGCATGCTCTCTGGAAAATTGTACAGAGTCTGCCATTTCTTCAATTTTTAGTGAATTGTCCTGAAAATTTCCAAGAAAATTCAATGCATTGTATCCTACCTGGTGCCACAAAAATTAGAGAGAGATCATTTTTGCGCAGTGCGTTATGAGTTTTTGAAGTGAGGGGGGTGGTTTTCAGACCAAATCTGAAATATGGGTGCTGAATAGAAAGGTGTCTAGGCCAAATGGCTTGATGAAAAGATCTAAAATTTTGCAGGGAGGGACGCCCTAGAGTTCTGATCAAGTGTGGAAAATTTCAGAGGACTGTGACATATTCGTTGGGAGATTTGAGTGACATTGTGAGGAAGGGTCAATTCTGCAGAGTGGAGATCTCATGCATGAGAAGTTTGAGATCAACAAAAAGCATGTTTGAGTGTTTAGATTCATCTTTGGGAACATGGAGGGTCATCAAGAGTGGAAATTGAGATTATGCAAGGTTCCCCAAGGGTTTGAGGTGATTGTAGGGGTGGATTTGAGGAAAAGAGAGTTTACAATAGAATTTGAAGAGAGTGTTGAGAGGATCCAAAAACCTACACCACTTGGAGGAAAGAGTGAGTCTAAGTGCTTTCTATGTGGAGAGAAGGGACATAAGGCAAGTTCATGTCCATTAACCTTTGAGAGCAAGAGATTGAGGGAAAGGAGAGGCTTACTTGACTTGGGTTTGCATGTTGGACCTTCTTCACCAAGATTGGGAGGGAGAAGATCTAAGACCAAGGAGTTGTGTGAGGTTTGTGGAGTTGAAGGACTTCCAAAAGGACATGAGTGTAGTGGAGTAAAAGCACTTTTGGAAACTTTGGTGAAGGATCTTGGAGAGAGTCTTAGTACAGCTACAGAAATACTACCACCTTCATCAGCTAGTTCTCAAGATTAGTGATGGAGATAATCTTTCAACTTATGGATAAACTATCCATGAGAGTTAGATTAATATGCACTCTAGGATTTGATGTTGCTATAGAAATCTTGGAGCAACCTGAACCTTTTGTGTTCTCTAGAGTGGATTATTCTCAGATGGTGTTAGTCATGTATATACTCTATTAGTAATAGAGTGAGAGAAAAGAAAAGAGAAAAAAAAAATTAAGAGAAAAGAAAGATAGTGAGGGGTTAAGATGGGGAAACTTCCGGTTTTCTTTGGCAAGGATGGAGAAGATGTGGAGGCCTTTGTGAGAGACTTCAAGAGAGCTTGCATAGGAAACAATGAGAGGAGGAAGAATGAGTGGGCCTCATTATTACCAGATTTCTTTGAGGATGCAGCACTTACATGGTATGAGTCAGAATACCAAAAGAGAGAGAGGAGAGAGGGGGAAGAGGAGTCTTGGGAGACTTTGACTTCAGCACTCATTGAGAACTTTCTTCCTGATGAGAGTTATGAGAGATTGATGAGTGAGGTTACATTTCTCAAGCAAGGAGATGGAGAGAAAGTGAGGGTCTATGTGGAAAGAGTGGAAAAGTTGGAGTCCAGATTTCGCATAGTGTTGAGGAAGGGTGGGGATGATGTGGAGACTACAATGATTGGCATAGGGGCCATGCTCACCAAGAATTTTGTGGGAGGATTGAGACCACAAATTAGAAGCAAGGTGAGATATGAGAAACCTTCTTCCAAGGTTGAAACTATCAAGATCGCAATTAGTATGGAGGAGAGTTTGGAAGGGGATGAGAGTGATTTGGTGGTGAAGGAGGTTGTGCATCCTCCTCAAGGCTACAAGTATGGTGGAACTTCTGATACTTTGGTGACAAGGGTTGCACCACAAGTAGTAGTTGCTCCAATTCTTGCACCTCCACCAAAAGATCCACTCCAAACCATCACAGAACAACTTGCGGATCTCAAGATCAATGTGGTGCAACTATGGGAGAAGAGAGAGGTGGATCAGAATGTAGGGAGAGGACCTAGGAGTTATGGAAACTATCCATATAGAGGAGGCCAACCAGCCAACAATTTCAATGATAGAAATTGTTTTGGTTGTGGAGGAAGAGGCCATATCCAAAGGAATTGCCCAAATTCCACTTACCATGGAGGAAGGGGTTATGAGGGAGCCAATAGAGGGAAAGAGGGAGGTAGTGAAACCCAAGTGGCTCCTAATCCCAACAAAGGTAAGGGGATAGCATCCATAGATGTGGTTGAGAGCAAGTATGAGAAGGGAGAGTGCTCAAACTCCAAGGGTCTTAATTTGGAGCTTTTGGCACAAGAGAAGAAGAGAGCTCGTTTTGCAGAGGATGTTCACTCTTCTCAAGGATTTACTTCAAGCAAGGATACTCCTATGTCTACTAGGAGCACTCGCACCTCAACACCATCAACAACAAAGACTCCAAGGAAGAAGTTGGGGATGGAGGACTTCTTGATCTCAAAGCAACAATGGAACTACAATGTGTTGGAGGATGTTGGTAGTCACAAGGCTAACATCACAGTGGGCCAATTAATTGCTTTGAACCCTACCTTGAGAAAGGAGCTTAGAGGTGGTTTGAGTTCTACAAGGAGCAAAAAGAAGAAGAAGGCAAAAGTTCCAGTATCAATGGGGGTGGTGGATGCCAAGCCAGCACCATGGGAGGCTTGTGAATATGCCTCCAAGATTGATGTGAGAGTGAATGGTCACAACATCAAGGATGCATTGGTTGATGGAGGATCAGCAGTGAATGCCATGTCAGAAAGGTTGATGAAGAAGTTGGGTATGATACCCTCAAGACCTTCAACATTTGTGGTGAGCATGGCAAACAAGCAACAAGTTCGACCAGTAGGGGTGATGGATAAGGTGGTAGTTTCAGTTATGGGAGTTCAAAATCTCATGACTTTCCAAGTCTTGAAGGATTCAAGCTATGACTTACTTCTTGGGAGGCCATGGTTGAGAGCAGCACGCACAACTGATCGATGGCACAAAGGGTACTTGAGGATTGGGCCATCAAACCATAGAGTCACTGTTCCTGTGACTAACACCACCAACACTTCACATTCAGATACCCCATCTTCTAATTATTGGGAATCAGATTCTGAAGAAGGAGCTTCAGGTGTGGACACAAGCATGGAAGAGGAGACTTCCACGGAGGAAGATGAATCTGAATCTGATTCAGATGTGTATCCCTTGTGTGCTATGGATTTTGCACCTAAGCCAGAGGTTTTGAAGGACCCAGATAAATCACCATTGACACTTGAGGAGGTAGAGAGAAGGTTATCTACCCTCAAGTATGGCCCAAATGTTACCAAGGAGGAGAAGGTGAGATTTGAGGAGATTTTCCGCAAGTTCATCCATGTGTTTGCTTTTAGTTACAAGGATTTGAAGGAAGTCACCTTGGAGGAGCACAAGATAGAGGTGGAGTCACATGCAAGACCAATCCGCCAAAAGCAACGTCGCATTAGCCCACCAATATCTTTGGTTGTGAAGGAGGAGATTGATAAGCTCAAGGAGGCTGGATTTATCTTTGAGGTGGAGAATTCAGAATGGGTGTCTCCAATTGTCATTGTGAAGAAAAAGAATGGCAAGCTTCGGGTATGTGTGGATTACAAGAAGCTTAATGCTGTTACCAAGAAGGACTACTACCCATTGCCATTCATTGATGAGATCTTGGAGGAGGTTGCAGGTCATGAGAGGTACAGTTTTGGAGATGGTTATAGTGGATATAACCAAATAAAGATTGCACCAGAGCATCAACAACTCACCACATTCACCACACCTTGGGGAACTTACGCTTTCAAGGTCATGCCTTTTGGGCTTTGCAATGCTCCAGCCACATTCCAACGGTTCATGAACAAGGTATTTGAACCTTTCATTGGGAAATTTGTGAGAGATTTCATTGATGACTTTTGTGTCTATGGGAGCAAGGAGGAGCACTTTGAGCACCTAATCAAAGTCTTGCAACGCTTGGATGAGGAAAATGCATCACTCAACCCAGAGAAGTGCATTTTTGGATGTGAAGAAGGTCTACTTTTGGGGCACATCATCTCCAAGGATGGAATAGCAGTTGATCCTGAGAAGGTGAGGAAAATCTCAGACCTTCCATTCCCTTCAAGCTTGACAAAGTTACGCCAATTCTTGGGAATGGTTGGGTACTATAGGAGGTTCATCTTCTCATTTTCCAACAAGGCTTATGCATTGACCATCTACATGAAGAAGGGTGTAGATTACATGGTGATTTTGGAAGACAAGGAGGCTCTCAAAGCTTTTGAGGAGCTCAAGCAATCCCTTGTTGTAGCTCCAATTCTTGCTAAACCTGATTGGAGTAAGCCTTTCATCCTCTACACTGATGCTTCTAATGTAGCTATAGGATGCACTCTTAGTCAATTAGACCAAGATGGGCATGATCATCCAATAGCTTATGCTAGTAGGCAGATGGTTTCAGCAGAGAAGAACTACTCTGTCACAGAGAGAGAAGGGTTGGCAGTGATCTTTGGTCTCAAGAAGTTTAGACACTACTTGATTGGAGGGAAAGCCACAATTGTCACGGATCACAAGGCTTTGAAGTACATCTTCAACAAGCCTAATGTTGAAGGGAGACTAGCAAGGTGGATGATACTCTTGTCTGAGTATGACTACACAATTGAGGATAGGCCAGGAAAGAAACATGCAAATGCTGATTTGTTATCTAGAGCCTATGATCATGATGGAGATGAGCCAGTAGATGATTCCTTCCCGGATGAGGAGCTCATGACAATCTCAGTCACTCAAGAGATTCCAATGGAGTACAAGGAGATTGTGGATTTTGTGACAAGAGGTAACTATCCAGAAGGGATGCATGCTAGGGAGAGGAAGGCCCTTGCAGCAAGATCTAGACCTTACACAATGGTGGAGGATATTCTTTTTCACCAAGGAGCAGATGGTCTACTTCGAAGAGCAGTGGGTAAGGAAGAGTCTATCCTACTCATAAAGGAGTTTCATGAAGGTTTAGTATGTGGAGGACACTTTGCAGGAAAGGTGACTGCTTTCAAGATTCTAGATGCAGGTTACCATTGGAGAGGGATTTTCAAGGATTGTCTTGATTATTGCAAAACTTGTCATGTTTGTCAAGCTTTTGCTAGAAAGTCTACATCCACTCCACCACTTAGATCAATTCCATTGCTAGGACCTTTTGAGAAGTGGGGAATTGATTTTGTAGGACCTCTCAATAGAACCCCAAGGAACAATCGGTACATTGTGGTAGTTACTGATTACCTTACCAAGTGGGTTGAGGCTAGACCATTGAGGGACAAGAATGAAGATGAAGTGGGTAGATTTCTTTATGAACGCATTATCACTAGGTTTGGATGCCCTTTGGAGTTGGTTTCTGATAGAGGAGGAGAGTTTACAGGAAGCATTACTACAGCCATGCTACGACATTTCTCAATCACACATAGAGTAACTACATCCTATAAGCCAAATTCCAATGGCTTGGCAGAGAGAACCAATCAGACCTTGTGCATGATGTTGGCCAAAGATGCAGAAATGGAGGGGGCTAAACATCATTGGGACAAGAGGATTCATGCAGTTTTGTGGGAGTATAGGACAACCATGAAGACTTCCACTGGATATTCTCCATTCCAATTGGTGTATGGTATTGAGTCTACCTTACCTATTCACTTTGATCTTCCTACCTTCCAAAGCATTCATAGGAGATTGAAGAAAGCACAAGGAAGTGATGCAGGGAAGTCAAGGAAGGATCAACTCATGGAGTTGGAAGAGGCAAGAGCAGTTGCTATGGTTCGAGTGGAGCAAGCCCAAAGGAAACAAAAGGAGAGCTATGACAAGAGGCAAGGCAAGAAGAAGGTGGAGCCTTTCAAAGAAGGTGATTGGGTAATGTTGTTTGATTCCATTCGATTCAAGAGAGTGCAAAAGAAGTTTTTGCCTAAGTACTTTGGACCTTTCATAGTAGAGAAGGTGTGTGGCAATTACACCTATGATCTCAAGGAGTTGGGAGGAAGACACTTTGATAGGATTAACCATGATAAGTTGAAGATGTACCATAGAAGGTAGAGAGACCTTCACTTTGAGGACAAAGTGAAAACTTAGTCCGGGGGTAAATGTAACACCCATTTGTGCATGTGTGTGGTATTGTGATATTTAGCTTGGTATTACAAGTACTTAAGAGATATTATTTATAGAGATAAAGGATGGTTCTATATTAGTCATGGTTAGCTAAAGTTAGTCATAGCTAAGATAGATGGGACCTTACTTTAGAGGAAGTAGAAAAGATGAGCACCACTATTTTGGATTTTAGTGTGTTGACTTGGTATTATTCCTAGGTGTTTGGCTTTGGGGAAAGAGTTGAGAACTCTTGGGCCCGCAAGCCTTTTTGTTTTGGATTCTTCTTTAGTCCAAGGATAGCCCATGTGAAGGAATCCTTGCTTTAGTGGTTGGGTCAAGATAAGGGGAATATGCCCATGTGAATGGATATTCCTTTCTACTTTTTGACTTTACTTGACTTTTAGTCTAGTAACTTGAGTTACTACGGTAATTAGTAACTTTGGTACGTAACTATTTCACAAGTATATAAACAAGGAGTGAGGAGGTACTCATCATCCTTTCATTTGCAACTATCTCTCTCTCATTGAGTTCTCTAGTGAGCAATGTCTTGAGCCTTGGAGTGTTAGCCTTGGAGGAGTATGATGGAGTTGGGGTTCCTTGCCTTCTTAGTCCATGGTGCGCTACCATAATAGCCATCAGAGGTTCATCCTGAGTGAGAGACAGGCCGGCTCACAGAAGGTGCCACTACAAACCTTATACACTCCAAATACTCCTTCCCAACTTTGAAAGTAACAGGATGCAAGGTAGGGAATGCATAACCCTTTCTACCATTTGCCATCATCAAACTACTTCCAATCATTGGCTTGATAAGAATACCCAATTTCTTTGCTACTTGCATAGACATGCAATTCTCTAAACTTCAAGAATCAACCAAAATCCTACAACCCCGATTAGATATCCTACCTTGCAAGTGAAGTAAACTTGCATAGGTTGAGCCTTCAATCCCATTAGAACTAATCAAGCTCCTAGTAGATGGCTTGAAATCTCCTATTGGGATTCTTTGTTTCCTTGATCATTTGGTTCCAAAAACTCCATCTAGGCAACTTGTTGATGTCACCCATTCCTAAGTGGACATTCAACAATGCGATGTCCAACTTGGCAACAATAAAAACAACCTCCATTTTATTGCAATCTTTCTCTATCTACTGCACCAAGTGGCCTCCGTTGGATAACATCAATCTCCATTGGTGATGGTTCTTCCACCCATGCATATTGTATTAGTAAGCTTGGTGTAAGTCAAGGTTGAGACCAAGTTGTCGCAACCAAGTAATCAAAGCGCTCAGCCAATTACACGGCTTCTTCTATGTTTTGTGGTTCTCGCATGGTCACCTCCAATTTGGTTCATGACTTCAATCCTTGTACAAATCAATCCAGAACTTCTCCTTCTTGTATATCTAGAATTTGCATGATGATGTTTTGAAAATGTGTGATGTAGCCTCTTACGGAGCCAATCTGCTTCAACTTTGCCAATTTATCTTGTGCGGCTTGGGTGGCATTTATAGTTTGAAATTGACCAAGTATTACATCCTTGAATTCTGTCCATGTCAAGATTGGTGCAACAACCTGTCGTTTAGCTCGCTCTACTTGGAATCACCACCAAAGTTTTGCCACACTATCCAATTGGCTCGAAGCCAAGAGAATATATTTCTATTCATCTTAAAGATTGGTGGCTTTGAAGTAATGTTTGCAATCAAACACAAAATTCTCCACTATGCCCAGAAGATTCTTGCCTTCAAACACCTTGGGTTTTGGAAATCAAATAAGATCTTCTCCAACTCGGATTGGCGCTCTCTCTATATGTTCTTGTTGTTGTTGGTCTCGTTCATCCAAAAATTGAGTAAGGTGCTCAATTTGTTGCTACATCGCAAGGATAATGTTTGGTATTGCCGCCATAGCTACTACTCTATCCTACTACTCCCAATTTATCTAATTAATTAACACATAAATACAACATGTCCACCTTTCTCCATAAGTGACAACCGGGAGTATCAAGGGTTCCTCAAACATGATGATCATATGTAGAAAATCTTGTCCAAAGTATGAGGTGATGAATTGTGTGAAGCGGTGATTGGGTAATATTTGGATATGAAAATCCCAATGGTTTGGTAGAAGTGGATTTGGTGGTCCATAAATTCCATCCATCCCATTCTTGCTCTAATACCAATGTTAAAAACCGAGACCAAGGAGAGAAATGGGAGAATGGAAACTCACATTGGGACACTTGAATGTGGGAAAACTCCAAATGACTAGCATGAGCTTTGGCTTTGGTAATTTAGGTAGCATACAAGGCCTTTGAGAAGCTTCTCAAGAAGCTTCCTCAAGCCGCTTTCTTAGAGTGCAAGCCAAGTCAACTAGGAAACTTCTCAAGAAGCTTCCTTCTAGAAGCCACCTACTTGGCATGCAAGCTAAGCTACTTGGAAGCTTTTAGAAGCTTCATTTTAGGATCTACTTACTTGAGGTGCAAGCTTAGCTAGCCGGGAAGCATCCCAAGAAGCTTCTTAGATACTTCTAGAATATTCTAGGCTAATTTGTCTTATGTGCTACTTCGTAAGCCCAACTAACTTTGTCGCTAAACTCCATATTGTTACATAACCACTATCCTTGAGAAACCATTGTGAGTAAGAAGAGGAGTCAAACATACAATATGCCATCCTCTCCAACAACTATCACACACCAACATAGAAGCAACTCCACTAAAAGAGATGCAAAATATACATTGCAAGCTTGTACTTACAAGTGCCAAACTTGAGTCCATAATGCTATCAATTTTTAGGACGTGGCATAGTGCACAATTGTGCACATGATCCTTCCAAAAAAACACCATCATGTCCTTCTAATATGAGGACTTTAGAAGGCACACTCTCAAGATAGTGCGGCTTGTAGTAACATCAAGTGTTGACGGTGCAATCTGCTCTAGATATACCTTATCACTTAGATGAAATTGATGGATCAAGGATCTATAACCTTCTCTTTGAATAGTAGCATAGCATAAGGTATCCTTATGATGAGTAATTTCTAAGTTCTCAAAGGCCATCGGCATCACTTTGCAAAAGATCTTTGCTCATTGGGAACATGCGCTCACCCATATGTTTGGATCATCCAAGCCCAAAATTATAGTAGCATCTTGAGAAATTGTTACATGTAAATCTAGATCTTGTCCATAGAGTAGAAAGTAAGGAGAGAAGGATGCTAATGATGCTTGCTAGTTGAACTAATAGCCCATGGCCAACCAAGGTAATTGGAGATCCCAATCTCCCAAGTGGCCTCTCTGTAAACCATACTTATGAAAGCTTCTCTTCATCGTCTGAACCACTCTCTTTGCTTAGCCATCTACCTCAGGGTGATCTTGGGAGGTAGTATGATGATCAATCAAGGCCTTGTCACACGAAATCCAAAAATCTCCCAACAACTCTATACATACCTTGATCAATCAACTTCAATTGGTGCACCAAAATGACTAAGAACCAAATCTAGGAACAAGTAAGCCATCTCTTCACTAGACTTGTCAAGAAGTGCCACCAACTCAATCCACTTGGAGAAGTGCTCCACCATAACCAAAACACACCATTGATGTCTCACAATCAATAGTAAAGGTCCATCAAAATCCAAACTCCAATAGTTACCCAATCCCATGATAGGTAATGGGTATAATTATGGCATTTGAGCATTAAATGAAGCCCTAACTCATCCACAAACCACACATATGGCAAAAAACTACTATATGTTAGTCTATATACCATACCACCAATAATAACTCTTGAGTAGGCTATATGTATGCTTTACTCCAAAATGTCCTAACATCTCATGAACATGATGGATCAATTATGAACTTTGAGAAGAAGTAGTAGTACTCGCACTGTACCATCCTCCCATACATAAAGGAAGTGTCTACCTCCTATCTTAACCACTTGGCTTGCTGAAGTACACAATCTTTCTCCTTGGCACCAATTATGTATGCTACCCACAACACCAGTGCAAAGTTAATCTATGACTAAGATATTATCATGAATTTTTTGTTGAACTATACCAATATCTCCACCCTCAGGATCTATGACCTCAATAACTCCTCTTGTATGTACTAATAAAGATACTACCAAAGCCATAGAAAATATACATAGAAAGGTAGATGCATGCTAACCTAACATCATCTCTTCATCTATCTTACCATGCTAATGTGCTCTGATTTGATCCGTTGGTCGGGACATGGGTTTTTACTCAACCCATCTGCATCATGGTTCACCATTCCAAGTTTGTGAATAGATGTGAAATCATACTCTTATAAAATCAAAGCCCATCATGCAAACTTCCTTAAAAGCTTGTCAGACTCCATCAACCACTTTAGTGGTTGATGATCAATGATGAGAGTGAAAGGGTTACCAAATAGATAACATCTAAAATATGCAATTGCCTACACTACTACCAAGCACTCTCTCTCATATGAATTATAATTTGCTTGCATTAAATTCTTGGAGTGACTAGCATAAGGCACCACCAATTCCATCCCCTCATCATCTTATTGGGTAAGCACTACTCCAAGCTCCAATATACTCCAATCTGTATGAATTTGGAATGGTTGTCCTTTGATTGGTCTCTTAAGAATAAGGGCAGATGTCAACCTCTCCTTGAACTCTTTAAAAGCCTTACATGAAGTAGCACTTGGTATCAGCTTGTATCTCGTCTTAGTGAGGGAGGAGATTTGATACATGAGTTGATTTAGTTGAAAGTGCACTTGGTGTGTTTGCATTGTTTTTATGGGACAGATATAAGAATTATGGGGCCTCTAAAGGTCCCAAGTGCTACTTTGATACAATTGGTATCATTGAGTTGGATGACTTTATCCAAGATTCAATAGTTGGTATGATCTACAATAGATGCAGAATTTGACTTTATTCACATCTTCATGGCATGGAAGGGTTGTTCAGCACTTAGAATATCCAATGATGGATGACAATCATGAGTTTAGGAGAGCTCACTTAGAGGAGATCAATCTATGGAGATAATATTGGTCTCCAAACTATGTCTCCATCATTTCAAGCTTGGATGTTAAGGGTAGATTGGTAGTACCCACAAGTTCTGGCTCTAGTAGCATTAGTAGATCTAGTGGAGGTGCATTAGGTGGAGATGGTGCTACTAAAAGTGGGGGTACCATTATAAGCGGTAGTGAAATACCAAGATTTAACCCCATGGTGGAGTTCTTCCAATGCTTGAGGTAAAACTACTAGGAAGTGCAGACTTACAAGTTGAGGAGCTTGCAAGTGTTCCAATGGAAGGTTAGAGAAAGCCTCCATAGGGCATACACTTGTATGAGACGGTTGATCAATTTCACTTAAGGAGTTATTGAGACCCAAATAGTCCAATTTTAGTATAGGATCATGGAATAGAGTTGTGACATAAAGTACATGATGCTATGTTGTTACATGCTACTTCACTTACTTTGGCAATGGTCTTTAGTTTGGCTGAGCACATTAAGCTCAATATGGTAGAAGAGAGAGTGGTGATATTTGGATTTGGTAGGGAGACCTCATCCACAACTGTTACTTCTTCTTGAGTGCAATAGAGTGCACCACGCCATATTATCTTCCAAGGATAGAATGAATAGCCTAAATCCTATGGAGCAAGTGGAAAGCCTAATGTAGCTAGACCCTTACTTTCATTTTAGGTTAGTAGAAACCAATGAGTGGTGGTTTTGCTTGTTAGAATTGTGGTGGAGCTAACCACAAGAGAGAGTGCACGTAGGGTAGCAAAGATGATACCTCTAGTGCATCATAGCCAACACATAAATAGTGTGACCATTGCCATAGATTTTGTCACACTAGTGATTGATGCTTTGACATTCACCCAAAGTTATGGAATGTTAGGGCTGCTATGGCAGGTAGTTGAGGAGCTCAAGGTCAAGGACAACAAGGTGGTAGAGGTGGTGGTAGGGGATCCATACCTAGTAGGGATGTAGTACTTGCACTTGCTTTTGATATAGCCATAGCTACTTGGATTGAGTAGTTGGATTGATTAACATGGCCATGATTTAAAAGAGATCAAATTCAAGTGCTAAGGCTTCCACTTATTATGCTTGTGATAGAGATGTATTAGACTTTATGTGTTGAACAACACAAGTAAATGTATTTGCCACAATGACTATTTGTCATTGGATTACTTCTTGGCAATAACTCAACCTTGAAGAGCATACCATGATTGGAGTGCAATCCTTTTGGCAGATCATTTGGAAACACATCTATAAACTCTTGATCTTTTTGATCAGCCATTGTTTGATGAAGCTTTTGGCCCTCCTCAGATCCTCCATGCGCAATTGTCTTGATCTACACTTCAAAAATAGATTTATCTCCCTCCAAAGTTTTCTCTATGGTTGCTTTACTAAAAGATTCTCATCTTGAGATTGACAATTCTTAGATGTCTTACTCAAAGGTGCCATACAACCAAATTGGTAATTCCTACCTTGGTATTGTACTTGAATTCATTATCAGGTCCAATCAAATTGAACCTTATGACATTCAAGCAAAGACAAACTTAAAATGACATCATAGTGTAGAGATGTCATTACAAATCTCATACACTCCAAATACTCCTACACAATCTTGAAAGTAACAAGATATGAAGTATAGAATTGTGGTATCCACATTTTTCATTTTGGACGAGTTTTGAAGAAGAAATACATTGCTAAAACCAAATTGAAACCAAATGGAGGAGAAATGAGGGGAAATTTGTATTTTGATCAAGCTTGAGGAAGTTGACTTTGTGTCAGATGAAGACAAACTCAGCCAGGGTTGAAGGAGGAATAGAAGTTACAGGTTGAGATTCTTGAGAGGGCTATATCTCAATGTTCACAAGTCCAAATCAAGCGTGCTATATTTCGTTGAAATTGTCTCGTTCAAGGCTTTTTGTTGCCACCAAAATTGCAAAGTTTGGAGGTTTGTAGAAGAAGTTACAAGTATTTGAAGTTTTGGGAGTAAATGTATATAATAAGTTAGTGTCTTTGGGTTGATGTCTTCGGGCTTCTGACTTGGGACTTTGGACTTGAGACTTCGGACTTGAGACTTTGGACTTTGGACTTTAGGTTTACACAACTTTGGGTTAGAAGCTTCTTCACTTCAAGACAAAGATGATTATATTTGAGATAGTCGGACCTCGGAGTGGAATGAAGATGACTTCAGGAATCTTGCCAGAGGCATTAGAGGAAGTTAGAGTAAGGAAAGAAAATATTTAGAATACCTATGACTTCAATTTCAGTTCTGATTGAAGATATGATAGAATTAGAAGAGAAATAGCAATAGTGAATAAACTTGAAGTGCAAGATCAGACTATAAGTGTCTTCGGGTCAGTAACATGAGAGATTATGGGAACATGGGTTACAAATTGAAGGCGTAGATAGTGTACCCATGCTTTCAATTACAATTCTTGATGAGTATATAATAGAATTAGCAAAAGAATTGATAGTAGCTAGACCCGATATTGCAAAAGTAGGAATTCAGGTGTCATCGGACTTGTTATTTGACACGTTAGAGAGGAGTGGATCAAGAGATAAAGAGTTAGATAAGTCACCCTTAGTGCAATTGTAGTTCCTAGTGAAGAAGTAGTAGAAGTAGTGAAGGAATTAATAGTTGTAGATATACCCGAAGAAAGAGAAGTGATAGGAAGATCATCGGGTTTGGAAGCTGATGATGAGGTAGACATTGGATCGGGGTAAGTAACAATTTTGAGATAGGAAGAGGCAAATATGAAGTGGCGGATATGAAGAGATGGATTGTCAGTTTGGATCTATAGGTAGAAAGAGATGTTAGGAAGTGGTGCATAAGTAGGAAGAACTACCGTTTGCTTCAGTATTTAAAGGGAGCATTTGCAATATGTTGTTCAAGTATTCAAATTTTTGAAGATAGATAAAGCAAAGTGCTGTTTTCAGTGCTCATTGCTTGAGCTTAATTCTGATTGTCAATTCTGTGATTATGTTTGTGAGTGTGTGGAGAATTTCAAAGTGCAAGTCAGTGTGTCTATGGATGTTGGATTTTGTAGCCTTGATCTTCATTCTGTGTGTTTGATCCTGAGTGAAGTGCATCAAAGCAATGCCTTGACAGATCTGAGAGGAATTGTAGTGTTGGTAGTTTCTGTATTTGTGAGTGCAGCATGAAGTTGATGTGAAGCAATTTTGATCGAGGAAGTTGTGCCTTTAGTGGAGGAGTGGATCACAATTCTAAGGTGAAATTGTTCTTTGGAGTGAAGTGCCATCTTTGGGAGAATCTGAATCATCACAATAAAGAGTTGTTTGGACATAATTTGCTTTGTTGGGATTATGTGTGTGTGTATTCGTGACAAGTTGTCAAGATTGTGAGCTTGTTACTCTCTTCTGGATGTAGTTTCTACCTGAGAGATTAAAGAAGAAATCAAGAAGAACTACAAGTTACTGTTTGACTTTGTATTTGACCAATTCTGAGTTGTATCTCTGCGAGAACAAACTTTACTTACCCGATTACCGCAAAAGTGATATTTGCCGGGTTGTCACAAGAATGTAGAACCCTTTCTACTTTCTGCCATAATCAATCTTCTTCTAATTATTGGGTTGATAAGAATACTTAATTCCTTTGCTAATTGCATCGACATTCAATTCTCTAAACTACAAAAATCTACCAAAATCTTACAACCACAGTTAGATATCATACCTTGCAAGTGAAGCAAACTTGCATAAATTGAGCTTCAATCTCAATACTAAGCAAGTTCCCAATAGACGGCTCAAAATCTCCTATTGGGATTCCTTATTTCTTGATCATTCTACTCCACAAACTCCATTTGGGCAATTGGTCGAGGTTGCACATTCTTGAGTGGACATTCAATAATATGAAGTTCAATTTGGTGATAATAAAATCAACCACCATTTTATCATAATCTTTCTTTATCTGCAATGCCCAGAGGTCATTGTTGGATGACATCAATCTCCATTGGTGTTGGCTACTCCACCCATGTGTAGTGTATTGGTAGATTTTGTGAAGGTAGAGGTCAAGACCAAGTTATTGTAACCAAGGAATCAAAGTGCTTAGCCAATTAGATGGCTTCCTCGAAGTGTTTTGGCTCTTGCATATGGTGGATAAAGGCCGATGAGTGTCACTTGGAGTCTCTTAGTTAGAGTGGATGTGGATGGACTATGTCAATGCCCAATTGTTGGTAGTGTTTAGTGAAGGATTGTGGATTGATCTAATTTTAAAATAATTTGAGTGGAAGAATAAATTGATTACATCATAAAAGTGAAAGTCAAGGGAAAATCTAATACAAGAATTGAAGGTGTTGGTGGTATTTCAAAGTTTGGTTGAATGTTGATATTTTGATTATGATTCAAATTTCTTTAGAGTGATTGTGTGCAAAAGCTATGTGCAATTTGATGTAAGTTTGGCAATGGGGCATACAATGTGCAAAAGCGCTTGTCAAATTTTTGAGAATATAGTCAATTTGAGATAGTGCGTGTTTAATTTAAGCCCAAGAGGTGAAATCAAGGTCAATTTGATGCAAATTGAGCTCAAAGTGCAAAATAGAAAGTGGAATTGAGAACCTATCTATTCAAATTAGGGATTTGGAGATCCCAATCATCTTAATTTGGCTCAAGTTAAGACTGAGAAAGGATTTGACGATTAGCCAACTATAGAGGAGGTATGTCAAATTGGTCAAAATTACCCAAGAGGTAGAATCAAGATCAATGTGATGCAAATTGAGCTCAAAGTGAAAATTGAGCTCAAAGTGCAAATTGGAAGTGGAATTTGGAATCCATCTCTTCAAATTAGGGATTGGGAGATCTGGATCATCTTGATTTAGCTTGAGTTGGGATTTAGTAGAGATTTAGTAGTTTTGATTTGATGGTCAGCCAAATATAGAGGAGGTGTGCCAGATTTGTGGGAGTTGCCTAGAGTTGAAGGTTGCTCAACTTGCCTTAGTGCTAGTGCTCGAGTTGGCCAAATTTAGAAAAGGTTTAAATTGGCAAAAAGAAAAGGACTCATTTGGCTGAATTTTGGCATTTAGAGACTTCAAAGAATATGGTTGTGGGCTAAAGAGCTATGAAGACGTAGAAGAACCAACAAACCAATGTGAGGCTAGCTAGTTTAGATGAGTTTTTGGTCACCATTTAGTTTTTGGTCACCATTTAGTTTTTGGTCACCATTTGGTTCATGGATTGGTGCCCTAGCTAACTAGTCCACCTTCACTTATTGTCCTAGTGACTATTTCACTTATATTTATGCAAATGTAGCTTTGGCTAAGAGAGGCAGTTTGATATTATTCTTGGTAATCTTGGTAGCTTAAGAGTAGGTAGACATTCTTATTATATCAAATTCCAATTGGTGATAGAGTCAAATCAGTGTTGATTTATGAAATAAAATATTTCATTTGACTTCTTGTGAATTGGACCTCCTCAATTCTTTGCTTCCTATTTGTGCATCATGTTTGTGTGAGATGCCTTGACTTTTGAGCGTTAGTGCTTTGATGTGCTCTTGGTAGTGAGGCTAGAGTGATGACCAATCAAACTATTTTTATTTCTCTCCAATGAGGCAAGAAGTGATGACCTACAAACCATGAGAGTGTGTGTTGTGATGGTAGGTTATAAGTTGCCCTTTCACCTAGTGTATTTGTCACAATTGAAACTACATTAGTGAGTGGTTGCAATTAGTGGTGATCCTTGGTGGAGTACTTGTGGTGATTATTGTTATGGTTTGAGTTACATTGTCACAATGGAGTTCTTTGGAGATTCTAGAGAAGATATCATTATAGTATATAATGGTTTTACCCAAAGTGGCACTTGATATCAACTTGTATTTCATGTCCTAATGAGGGAGGAGATTGACTTTGATTTAGAGTTTGGTACAAGAGTTGATTCAATTGAAAGTGCACTTGGTGTATCCACACTATTGTTATGGGATATGGATAAGATTTGTGGAACTTCTAAAGGCCACAATCACTAATTTGGTAAAGTGTGTACTATTGAGTTGGATAACTTCATCTAAGAGTTTGATAGTTGGTGTGATATGTAACAGATACAGAACTTGACTTTGTTCACACCCTTTATGGCATGGAAGGGATTGTTTTAGCACTTAGAGGCTCCATTGATGGATGACTATCATGAGTTCAAGAGAGATCTCTTGGAGAAGATTGAGCTATGGAGATAGTATTGGTCTCCAAACTACATCTCCATTACTTCACGCTTGGTTGCTAAGAGTAGATTAGAAATATCGACAAGTTCTAGTTCTAGTAACATTGGTGGATTTAGTGAAAGTGCACTAGTTAAAGATTGTGCTACTACAAGTGGGGTACCACTACAAGTGGTGTAGTACCAAGTTTTAACCGTATAGTAGAGTTCTTCTAATGCTTGAAGTAAAACTACAAAGGAGTGTGGATAGACAAGTTGAGGAGCTTGTTGAAATTCCAATGGAAGCTTGAAAGAGCCTATGCAAGGCATACACTTGCATGCGATGGCTCATCAATTTAACTTAGGGAGTTATTTAGGCCTAGGCAATCCAATTTTGGTATAGGATCCTAAACAAGGAGTTACAATGTAAATTAAGTGATGCTACATTAATATAGGCTAGGTCACATACTTTGGCAATGGTCTTTAGTTTGGCTGAGTGCATTGAGCTCAGCATGGCGGAGAAGAGAGTGGTGATATTTGGATTTGGTAGAGAGACCTCATCCACAACTATTACTTCTTTTTGAGTGCAATAGAGTGCACTATGCCATGTTGGATTCTAAGAATAGAGTGGATAGCTTAGATCCTCTGGAACAAGTGGAGAGCCTGATATAACTAGACCCTTACCTTCATTTTTAGGTCAGCAATAGCCAGTGAGTGGTGGTCTTGCTTGTTGGAATTGTAGTGGACCTCATGACAAGATAGAGTGCACTTAGGGCAACAAACATGATACATCACAACTAGCACAAAAATAGTGTGACCATTGCTATAGATTTGGTCACACTAGTGACCAATGCTCTGACATTCACTTGAAGTTACAAAGTGGTAGGGCTGTTATTGCAGGTGGTAGAGGAGCTCAAGGTCATAGAGAATGAGGTGGTAGAGAATCCACCTAGTTGGAGTGCAGTACCTACCCTTGCTTTTGATATAACCATAACTTTGTAGATTGAGTAGTTGGAGCAAAGATTGGCTAGCACGGCCATAGCTCTGAGGAGATTGGATTTGGGTGTTGAGGCTTCCACCTCTTATTATGGTGATAGAGACATCTTGGACTTTATGTATGCAGCAATATAGGTAGATGCATCTACCGCAATGACTAGGAGTGCATTATGTACTCTAGAGCTAGAGGAGCATCAATAGAGTTGGACCCATAAAGAGGAGAGGTTGGTAGACAAGTCAGATTCCACCAATCTTTCACACTTATTGGGGTGCTATAGGTAACATCCATAGCTCTTAGATGTCCTAGTGCAGGTGCCTTCTAGGGGGTGATGGAGTGCATGATAGGCTAGGTGCTAGTCAGCCATCTATTACATAAATTGTCTTGTACAATGTTGGAGGGCGGCTCAATTGATTATGCGCTTCCCTTTGTTCTTAGTCAATGCTATGTTTACATTGGAAGTTGACCCAACTTCATTGTTTTGGTTGGCTACCACACTTTGTGAGAGTAGGGATGAGGTACTTTTTGCTTCTAGAGCATAGGTAGTTGATAGTGGAGTTGACTTAGTTGAGGAGCATGGGATCCACTTAGTGACCAATGGTTTATGGTAGACAATAGTAGCTAGATTGGAGGAGTTACTAACTAGACTTACCTTTGAGCGAGCGTGGTTCATACGTGGAGTTGTCATATTGGATAACTAAAGGAGGATTTTTTGTTTGGTGAGATCTTAAGGGAAGGTCTATATACCATAGAGGCTCTTACTAAACTCTGGTGTGTAGCCTTGTATGGTGGAGAAGGTTGTAGTTGTTGGTCTGGAGCTACAAAAGACCAATGTGGAGAGGTGCCCATTTCAAATCCAAACATCTCTAGGAGTGGTTCTACATAATACATCAAATGTGGAGAGTTCATGTTGTCATGCATATATAAATCACTACACAACATACATCGCTGTCAACATCATACACTATAGAAGCACAACTCACACATAAGTCATACATAGATTCTAAAGTGCCATAATAATTAGATTATTTATCACTCTCAACTCAACTCAACTTAGATCACTACTCGATCTGTTACTCTATAAACTCCCAACAATTGGTCATTGATTATAGTCAAGGCACACCCACTCTAGCTAAGAGAATCCAAGTGACGCTCATCGGCCTCTGTCCACCATAGCCAGGAACTCGAAGGCTCAACATCAGAGAAGTGAGCTCTCTTGAGCTACACTTTGAAAGTATACCCTTGGACTCAAGCTAGGTCTGAAACCCTAATGGTCCCATTGATGGCACACTCAATGGTGCAAATTGATGGTGGGACCCACCATGAATTCAATACCCCAAACACAAAATCTGACCGTCGGAAAGTAGTCTCTAAGAAATTGTTGAAATAACTCTAACTACTATCACTGCAACTCTAGTGTCTGAGCAATCTAGATGCAACACTACAAATGGCGTGACAATTGTCATGTGTATATACATCATTACACAACATACATTGCTGTCAACATCATACACTATAGAAGCACAACTCACACATAAGTCATACATAGGCTCTACAGTGCTATAATCACCTCCCTAATTGGCGGTTAGGTCCCTCTAACTCCAAAGAGCTATCTACTCCAAGTATATGGTATACTCTATGATGGATGGGCAAAGATCAGGAGGCCGGGTGCTATGGAGCCCCATCGTTAGTTGCTTGTCTGCAATCTATACCATATAAAGAATGAACTAGCTATAGGTCAAATACATCTAGGAGATAGCCACTGTCCTTGAGGAACCACCGTGAGGGGAGGAGTCATACATGCCATATGCCATCTTCTCAAATAGCTATCACACACTAACATAATAGTAGCTCCACCAGAAGAGCCACATAACATACACCTCAAGCCTGCACATACAAGTGCCAAGCTTGGGTCCATAGTACCATCATTGTTTGGGAGGTGGCACTGCACACAATTGCGCACATGATCCTTCCAAACAACACCATTACGTCCTTCTAACATAAGGAATCCATATGGCAAAACCTCACGCATTCTCAAGATAGTGCGGCCTATCAAAACATCAAGTGTCATTGGTGCTGTTTGCTATAGATATACATAGTCTCCTAGATGAAATTAGTGGATTGAGGGTCTATAACCTCCTCCTCAAATGGTAGCATAACATAAATTATCTCTATGCTGAGCAATCACCAAGTTCTCAAAGGCCATCGACATCACTCTCTGAAAGATCTCTGCCCATTGAGAACATGCGCTCATCGATACATCGGGTCCTCCAAGTCCAAAACTACAGTAGCATCTTGACGAATGGTTGTAGGTAAATCTAGATCTTGTCCATAGAGTAGAAAGTACAGAGAGAAGGATGCTAAGGAATCTTGTTGGCTAAACCGATAGCCCATGGCTAACCAAGGTAATTGGAGATCCCAATCTCCCAAGTGACCTCTCTGCAAACCATACTTTTGCAATCCTCTCTTCACTGTCTAAACCACTCTCTCTGCTAAGCCATTTGCCTTAGGGTGATCTTTGGATGTAATATGATGATCAATCAAAGCCTTGTCACACAAGACCTGAAACTCCCCCAAGAACTCTATACCTTGATCAGTTAAAACCTCAGCTGGTGCACCAAAATGACTAAGAACTCGATTCAAGAATGAGTAAGTTGTCTTTTCACTAGACTTGTCAAGAAGTGCCACCAACTCAATCCACTTGGAGAAGTGCTCTACCATCACCAAAATATACCAATGATGTCTCACGGTCAGCGGTAAAGGTCCAGCAAAGTCCAAAATCCAACAATAACCCAATCCCATGATAGGTAATGGGTGTAACTATGGCGTAAGAGCATTGAATGATGCTCTAACTTGGTCACAAACTACACATTTGGCAATAAACTGCCATACCTTGGTCTGCATACCGCGCCACCAATAATGACTCAAGAGTAAGCTATATGTACGCTTTACCCCAAAATGTCCTAGCTCCTCATGAGCATGAAGGACCAACTATGGTCTCTGAGATTGAAGTGGTACTACTCGCACTCTACCATCCTCCCATACATGCAAAAAGTGTATGCTCTCCAATCTGAACCATCGAGCTCCTTGAAGAACATGATCTCTCTCCTTGGCCCCAACTATGCCACCCACAACACCAGGTCAAAGATAGTCCATCACTTAGATATCATCATGAATGTCTTGCTGAATTGTACCAATATCTTCACTCTTTGGATCTGTGACCTCAATAACTCCTCCTATATGTGCTGAGAGAGATACCACCAAAGCTCCGGAAAATATACATAAAAAGGCAGATGCTGCCAACCTGGCACCATCTCCTCATCTGTCTCACCATGCAAACGTGCTCAGGTCTGATCTTGCTGGCTGGGACATGGGTTTCTACTCAACCCATCTGCATCACGGTTCACCACTCCAGGTCTGTGAAAAACCATGATATCATACTCCTATAAAATCAGAGCCCATCGTGCAAGCTTCCTTGAAAGCTTGTCGGACTCCATCAATTAGTTCAATGGCTAATGATCAATGATGAGAGTGAAAGGGTCACCAAATAGATAACATCGGAAATGTGCTACTGCCCAAACTGCTACCAAGCACTCTCCCTCATATGAACTATACTTTACCTCTGCTGACTTGTTAGAGCAACTAGCATAGGCCACCACAAACACCTTCCCCTCATCATCATGCTAGGTGAGCACCGCTCCAATCCCCAACATACTCCAATCAGTATGAATTTGAAATGGTTGTCCTCTGATCCGTCTCCTCAAAATAGGAGCAAATGTCAACCTCTCCTTGAGCTCTACAAAAGCTCTCTCCTGCTCATCTCCCCAACACCACTCTTGTTTAAGCTTTGTCAGCTTTGTCAAGGCCTTGGCAATGGCACTAAATCCTCAAACATAGCAGTGATAGAAGTTTGCCAACCCAAGGAATGCTCGCACTCTGCTCACATCCAAAGCCCAAGGAATACATGCAATAACCTCCACCTTGGTCTGCTGAACACCAAGTCCTTTGGGGTAGATAGTGTGACCCAAATACTCAACCCACTCATGGAAGAACCTACACTTCCCAAGATGTAATTTGAGTCCATGAGATCTCAATCTCTCAAACACCTCCAACAACTATCTCTCATGCTCCTCCACAGTAGTGCTATTGACCAAAATGTCATCAATATAGCACCAAGCAAAATTCAATCTAGCTAGGATCCTATCCATGACTTTTTAGAACTCAATAGGAGCATTCTTTAACCCAAACAGTAAGAACCTCCACTTAGATAACACATCATTGCCGTGAGGATCAATAGCCCAAAATGGTATCTTGGACTTATCTTCCTCCTTGATTGGCAATTGATGATATCTTGCTCGAAGATCCAAAGTATTGAAGACCTTTGCATGCCCAATCGCATCAAAAATCTCCTTTGTGTAGGCATGACATACCAATCAGCCCTAGTTTGTTGGTTGATAGGACGGTAGTCTCCATACATCCGCCTATTTGTGTAGTTGCCATGCATATCATTCTTGGCTGGCATCACTATTGCTGATGCATACTCTCCACCAAACCAGCCTCAAAAAGGTCACTACTCTAGCTCTGAATCAATATCCTCTCCATCTCACTATATCAATAAGGACGTCGGAAAATTGATGTATTGCTAGTCAGCTCAATCTGTATACCAGGTCCCTTTAGAGCACCCAAATCTTTCATACTGAAGGCAAAAAAACTTGTGTGGCTCCTCAAGAACCTCTAAACCTCCGTCTTTCCTCTCCAATAAGCTTGGGTCCAAGATCTGGCTCCCAAGTATCATCTGTAACTGTAGTAGGAGTGGAAGACGTTGTGACTGGCTACTACACTAGGCCCTTGGGAGCAATAGTGTCATGCCCCTGACCACTAGAGGTCCCAACCTTTATGTGAAAAACTCCCTCCGCTCTAGCTGCAAGCTCCACACATCCTCTAGCTGCATCCCAAGTGGACCAAGAGTGTAATCCAAGTAGCCCACGCTCACCTGGATGGACTCCAAGTAGACCACTCTCCCTAATAGCTATTGGTTGTCCCCAAGAATACTATGTCTACTTGGTCCATCGCCCCTAGCATGTGCCAGAATTGTCTCAATAGGCACAAGGCTCACAAGTGTCCAAGTGGTGATGTTTATCAAGTGCATCCTACGCTGCTCTACCAAGCCAAGGCTCACAATCTAGGTCAAACACTGACCTAACACCTGATGCATGGATGCCTCTGACACTACTGGAACAATAGTAATACCGGTGCAAAAACCCAACGCCTACTCTCTCTCATCAATGTTGGGCTCCACCAACTGCTGTAACTATGAGACCTAAACAAGTCTAATCTTCCCTCTTGAAAAGCATGAGAGCTTGGGAAACTCACGAGTGTGGGAATTATGGCTCTAAGCTATCCAACTAGGTTCACCATTGCCATAGGTGACCTATCAGCCACTACCACTGTCTAAGACTGACGTCCAACATCCAAGATATCATCAACAAGGATGTGGTCAAGTCATTGAATCCCATCATAAGCACACTATAGAATTTCTTTGGGTAAGAGGTCCGTCTACCAAAGACAAAGACAATGAACCAATGATCCCACTCTGGCTACATCTAACAATATAGTAGGTCCCATCCAAGAATGGACCTGATGTGTACTTGCCACCACTCTAGTGCGAGAATCACCCATCAAAGGAATGTTCTCCGAAAGGTAAGCTGGAGAAATGGATTGATGAACCTAGAGATGTTGTAGTATCCGTAACATCTCCCAAAACACACCTAAACAAGGTCCTGAAGACCCAATCCACGGCTTGCACGTATATGTCCTTAACATGGCCATCCTGAAAGCACTAAGTGAATAGGCTCATGTCTCTCCAAATCATGCGCCCTCAGTAAGGAAATGTTTGCTTGTAGGGCCTTCTGGTAACCTCTGACTGCTGACATCGGTAATAACTCCGGATACCAATAGGCCAAGTCTGCCACATGATGTAGAGAGACTCGCCTAACAGTCTCATCTCTCTCTACATACAAATACCTATGTACTTGTATACTTGCCTGTAATACCGTAGCTAATCCGGTGCTAATCCCACCAAACAATTCCAATAGACATATCCCCTCTATTAGATACTGCCAAGCAATGAGTGTGGTATGTAGAGGTGTCAAAGTAATCAACTCTGGAGGCTCATCCTCACACTCATCTCTTGATGATATAAAGGTTCCACTCCAAGCCTGTTGCACCAACTTATCTACATGTTGCTGCAATGCCTCCTTTGAACTCCACAATGAAACATCCAAGGTAGATGGAACAATCCCACTTGTACTCCAAATCCAAGTAATCTCCTTTGGTACCGGAGTATTCTTTGCATGGGCGTTCCCCTCCAACAAGTCACCAGGCCAAGTAATTGCACCATGGAAAGCTAAAACTAATGCTACCATGGTCTTAGATTGTAGTGAGCCAAGACTGCCACTACTGAAGCGTATTGGTAATTGACATACCCGTCCCTCACCTGACTGCCAACCTGGTCTGTAGGAGGCTGTCTCCTCCCAATAGTCAATATTGAAACCCATGGGGTATAACATTGCTCTCCCAACTAGCACATCATATGACTTAGCTATTGTTGCAATAGCTTGAGCTCTCACCACCAAGCTATCAGTCGGATGACCATGCTGAACCTAGACAACAAGCTCTCCATGTGTGATGTACTGTGTTGAACCACTACCTAGAGATGTCTGGATTTGAAATAGACACCTCTCTACATCGGTCTTCTATAACTCTAGACCAACAACTACAGCCTTCCCCAACATAAGGAGCTACGCACCAGAGTCTAACAAGACTCTCTGTGGTGTATAGACCTTCCTTGAAAGTCCCACCAAATGGAAAATCCCCCTTTGGTTATCCAATAGGACAACACCAAGTGTGAACCACGCTGTCTCAAAGGTCAGTCTAGTTGGCAACTCCTCCAATCTAACCATTGCTGCCTGCCATAAACCATTGGTTGCTAAACTGATCCCATGCTCCTGAACCAAGTCAGCTCCACTATCAACCACCTCTACTCTAGTAGTAGGAACCACATCATCTCTACTCTCACAAAGCGTGGTAGCCAACCGGAACATTGCAATTGGGTCAACTCCCAATGTAAACATGTCACTGGTTGAAAACAAAGGGCAACGCATAATCAGCTGAGCCGCCACCAACATTGTACTAGACTCAGTTTGTGTAGTAGTAGGTGGCTAACAAGTAGGTAGTCCGTCATGCACTCTATCACCACCTACCACACTTGCACTGGGACGTCTAAGAGCCATGGATGTCGTCTGCAATGCCTCAAATAGTATGAAAGACTGGGGAAGTTTTACTTGTCTCCCAACCTCTCCTCTCTGTGGGTCCAACTCCACTGATGCTCCTCTAAGCTTTGGAGCACGTACTGCACTTCTAGTCACTATTGTAGATGCATCCACCTATGCTGCTCCGCACATGAAGTCCAAAGCATCTCTATCACCAACATATGAGGTGGAAGCCTCAGCACCCAAATCTGATCTCCTTTGAGCAATGATCATACTAGGCAATCTTTGCTCCAATTGCTCAATCCGAGTAGCCATACCTACTCAGAAGTAAGGGCAGATACTAGGTGTATCCCTACTAGGTGTAGATACTCTACCACCACCTTTACTACCTTGTCTTCCATGAACTGGAGTTCCTCTACTACCTGCCATAATAGCCCTACCACTTCGTATAATAGGTCCTCCACTTGCTCCATAGGACCTAAGTTTTCCACCTTGTCCTTGAAAACCAATTGGGCGTGGTGCACTCTGTTGCACTCAAGAAGAAGTCATAGCCGTGGATGAGGTTGCCCTACCAAATCTAGATGTCACTACTCTCTCCTCCACCATGTTGAGCTCAATATGCTCAGCTAAACCAAAGACCACTGCCAAAGTAGGCAAAGTAGCCTATAACAACGTAGCATCACAAACCCTACATGGCAACTCCTTGTCCAATATCCTATACCAAAACTGGACTGCTTGGGCCTCAGTAACTCCCTGAGTGAAATTGATCAGCTCTCATGCGAGTGTATGCCTCGTGTAGGCTCTCTCCAGCCTTCCGCTAGAACTCTTGCAAGCTCCTTAGCTTGTCAGTCTGCACTCCTTGGTAGTTCTGCCTCAAACACTCAAAGAAATCTACCATGGGGTTAAACCCCAATACCACACCACCTCCTACAATGGTACTTCCACTTGTAATAGCACTATCTCTATCTAGTGCACCTCCACTAGCTCCACTAATAGTAATTGAGCTAGAACTTGTAGGTATAGCCAATTTACTCTTGGCCACCAAACCTGAAGTGATAGAGATATCGTTTGGAGACCAATAGTATCTCTATAACTTGATCTCCTCCAAATGAGCTCTCTTGAACTCATGGTAGGCATCCATCGATGGACCCTCTAGATGTCGGTTTTTGCATCTGGTGCAAATCACACCAGGTATCAAACTCTTGATGGAGTCATCCAACTCAATGGTACCCACTGTACCAAAGTAACACTTAGGGTCTTTGGAGGCCCCATAAATCTCATCCATGTCCCACAACAATAGTGCGGATACACCAAGTGCACTCTTCACTAAATGAACTCTTGTGTCAAACTCCAACTCAGAGTCAATCTCCTCCCTCACTGGGACTTGAGATACAAGCTGATATCGAGTACCACTTTGAGTAAACCTACAACGTATTGCAGGGCTATCTCCTCTAGAATCCTCAAAGAACTCTCTCATGATAATGTTACCACAACCCCAAATTGCAACAACAAACCGGAACCACAAATTGCAACCGCAAGTACCCCACCAAGTGCCAACATCACCAAATGCCGATGCCAACTAAACACTACACACTAATGTTACTCTAACCGAGATAACTACACTAGGGGAAAGCGTAACATGTAACCTGCTATCACAACACGCACTCTCACGGTATGTTTGTCATCACTTCTTGCCTCACCAAAGAGAAACAAAGATAGTCTGACTGATCATCACTCCAACATCACTATTGAGAGCACACTAGAGCACCAACGCTCAAAAGTCAAGGCACCTCACACAAACGTGGTGCACAAACAAGAAGTAGAGAATGGAGGTAGTCCAATCACAAGAAATCTAAATGAAAACCCTCCATCTCATAAAACAACACAAGACTGACTCTGCCACCATTTGGCATTTGACATAAGAGAAATTTGTATCTAAGTCCCATGCTACCTGGATCACCAAGAATGGGATCAAACTGCCTCTCCTAGCCAAAGCTACAAGTGTATAGATCATAATGACACAATCACTAGGACAACAAGTGAGGATGGACCAGTTGGCTAGGGCACCAGTCTAGGAACAAGAGATCTAGGGGTCAAACCTTGTTGCGCACAATCTAGCATGATGGGCAAATTTTTCCAACTAATGACCAAGATCTACTCTAAACTAGCTAGTCTCACGCTAGCAAGTTGGCTTGCTGGCCCTTCTAGGCCTTCATAGCCTCTCATAGCCCACAGCCCTATGACTTGAAGCCTCTGAACACCCAAATGAGGCCTTTCTTCTTGCCACTTCAAACCTCTTCCAAAATCTGGCAAAAGTCCTCCAAACTAGCAAAAGTCTTCCGAATCTGGCCAAATAGCAAAACTCCTCCAATTTGCTCCTAAAATTTTCTCCTTCTATGCTCAAAAATTGGCCAGCACTTTCGCACACCGTGTGCTTTATTGCCAAATCTCCATCAAGCAACAAGGTTCTGCACACCAGGGATAAACTAAATTGCAATCGAGCTACCAACAATCTACCGAGATACCATCAACACTCAAAGTTCTTGCACCCGATTTCCCCCTGATTTCACTTCTCTTATGTAATCAGATTATTTACCACTCTCAACTCAACTCAACTCAGATCAGTACTTGATTTGTCACTCTATAAACTGCCAACAATTGGACACTAATTATAGTTAAGCCACACCCACTCTAGCTAAGAGAATCCAGGTGATGCTCGTCGGCCTCTGTCTACCATAGCCAGGAACTCGAAGGCTCAACATCAAAGAAGTGAGCTCTCTGGAGCTGCAATTCAAAAGTATATCCTTAGACTCGAGCTAGGTTTGAAACCCTAATGGTCCCGCTGATGGCACACTCGACGGTGCAAACGGTGCAAAGTGATGGTGGGCCCCACCATGAAGTCAATACCCCGAACATGAAATCTGACCGTTAGAAAGTAGTCTCTAAGAAATTGCTAAAAAAACTCTTACTACTATCATTGCAACTCCAATGTCCAAGCAATCTAGATGTGACACTACAAATGGCGTGATAATGTCCGGATTCAGCTTGGTCATCCATGATAGCTCTATGGTGAGAGCTTAGGCCATTGTGATAATAGTAGAGTCATATGATGTGCTAGTTGGTGGAGAAGTGTTATATCCAATGGGTTTCAATGATGACTATTGGGAAGAGATAGCTTCTTATAGACCAAGGTGGAAGTTAGGTGAGGGACAAGTATGTCACCTACCAATACACTTTAGTAATGGCAATCTTGTCTCACTATAGTAAGGGACCATGACATCAATTTTAGCTTTTAGTGATTTTGTTACTTGACCTAGTGACTTAATGCCCATGCAAAAGACAAGTATGTCACCTACCAATACACTTTAGTAATGGCAATCTTGTCTCACTATAGTAAGGGACCATGACATCAATTTTAGCTTTTAGTGATTTTGTTACTTGACCTAGTGACCTAATGCCCATGCAAAAGATACTCCAATACCAAAGGAGATCACTCAAATTTGGAGTATGAGAGAGATCATTCTATTCATCTTGGATGTTTTATTGTGGAGTTCTAAGGAGGCATTGCAATATCATGTAGATCAATTTGTGCAATAGGCTTGGAGTGGAGCCTTTGTACCACTAAGAGACCAATGTGAGGATGAGCCTCCAGAGTCTATTATCTTGTCATCTTTGGATACCACACTCATTGCTTGGCAATATCTAATAGAGAGAGTATGTTTATTGGAGTTTTTGGTGGGATTAGCATTGGACTAGCTATGGTATTATAGGCAAGTATATGAGTACAAAGGTACTTGTATGTAGAGATATGAGACTAATAAGCAAGTCTTTACATCATATGGCACACTTGGCCTATTGATATCTTGAGTTATTATTGACGTCAACAATCAAGGGTTATTGGAAGATCTTACCAACAAACATTTCCTCATTGGGGGTACAAGATTTATAGAGATATGGTTCTATTCATTTGGTGATTTTTGGATGGCCATGTCAAGGACATACCAATGCTTGCTGAGGTGAAGGTCTCCAAGATCCTTGTTTTGGTGTGTTTTGAGAGATGCTACATATATTATGATATCTCTAGGTTGATTGGTCCGTTTCTCCAACTTACATTTTGGAGAACATCCCTTTGATGGGTGATTCTTGCACTCAAGTGGTAGTGAGTACACATGAGGTCCATTCTTGGATGGGACTTGCTATTTAGTTGGATGCAACCAGAGTGGGATCATGAGCTCATTGTCTTTATCTTTGGTGGACAAACCTCTTACCTAGAGAGGTTCTACAATGTGTTTATGATGGGATTCAAAGACTTAGACCTCCTTATTGTGGATGTTGGGTGCCAATCTTAGATGGTGGTAGTGGTTAATAGGTCATCTATGGCAGTGGTGAACCTTATTGGATAGCCCAGAGCCACTTTACCCACACTTATGAGTTTCCGAAGTTCCTATACTTTTTGAGAGTGAGGTCTTGGATTTGTTTGTGACTCATAGTTATAACAATTGGTGTAGCCCAACGTTGATGAGAAGGAGTAGGTGATGGGTTTTTGTACCAATATTATCATTGTTACAACAATGTTAGAGGCATCCATGTGTTCAGTGTTAAGTCAAGCTATAGACCTAAATTGTTTGACCTAGATTGTAAGCCTTGGCTTGGTAGAGCAACATAAGAAATGCTTGATAGGCATCATCACTTGGGCACTTGTGAGCTCTGAGCCTATTGAGACAATTCAAGCACATGTTGGGAGAAATGGACCAAGTTTGCAAGGTATACTTGGGACATAGACAGTGGTTACTAATGAGAGTGGTCTACTTGGGATGCAACTAGAGGATGTATGGAGCTTGTAGCCAAAGTAGAGACAATTTTCTACATTGAGGTTGGGAACTCTAGTGGTTGGGGGCATGACATTATTGCTCCCAAGAGCCCAATGTAGTAGCCATTCAGTATGTCTTCCACTTCTACTTCAGTTATAAAGGATACTTGGGAGCCAAATATTGGACCAAAGCTTACAAGAGGGGAAAGACGAAGAGTTTGGAGGTTCATGAGGAGCTATACAAGTTATCTTGCCATCAATATGAAGGATTTGGGTGATTTGAAAGGACATGGTATTTAGATTGAGCTTACTAATGATACAACTATTTTTTAATGTCCCTACAAATATAGTGACATGGAGAAAATAAAGACCTTTTTGAGGCTAGTTTGCTGGAGATTTCACATGGAGAGTATGCTTCAACTTCAATGATGCCAACCAAGAAGGATATGCATAGTAACTACACAAATAGGTGGATATATGGAGATTATTGTAATATGAACGTATAGACTAGGGCTAATTGGTATGCCTTGCTTACAATGGAGGAGATCTTTAATACAATTGGGCATGGAAAGGTCTTTAGTATTTTGGATTTTCAAACATGACTCACAATGATCATACTTTGTTTAAAGGTAGTTTTGTGCATATCTTCTTCAATAATCTTGATTTGGTTATAATTGCTCCGCATATTGAGTATGGTAAGGTGTTTTGCCCCATTGAGTTGATCAAATAGGTCATCCATTTGAGGTAATGGATATTTGTTCTTCACCATTTGTTGATTTAAGGCCCAATAGTCCATGCACATCTACCAATGTACCATCTTTCTTCTTTACAAATAAGACAAAATCCCTATATGGTGATATATAGATGAACTCTTTTTATAATATATCTTTGATTTGAGACTTGCATTCCTCCAACTCATGAGGTAATAATCAATATGGGGCTTTACAAGGAAGTGTTTTTCCAAGAAATCTCTTGATTGTATGATCTACTCTCATTTTTCTAGTAATCTTGGAGGTAAATCATAAGGAAATACATTTCTAAATTTTTTCTATGACATCTTTTAGATTTTTAGGAATTTTTCCATAAAGTTTTGCACTTTGGACTTCTTTTATTAGGCCCAAGAAGCACCTATTGGAGCTTACCAATAGTTGTTATCCTTATGATATAAAGAGGTAATTCTTACCTTTGGAATATTACACTATCTCCAAATATCTTCCATTGGCTAGTTCTCATTATTTTCTTTTGTCAATCTATCAACTTGTTGTAGTGCTCTATCCATATCATCCCAAGATCACATCATAGCAAGCTAACTGTATCACTTGCCACTCAATTTCTTCTTTATACTCTTCTATAGAAAGTGTTACCTTTCTTGGTAATGACTCTATTTGACCATTAGGTAATTTTATTTCTTCACTCTTGTCTTTCTTTAGTTTTATTCCTAGACTTATTGCAATAAAGAAAGACAAGAAATTTTATGTTACTCTAGTGTCTATCAATACTCTTACTTGATTACCTTTTAAGACTCTGCCTACTCTGTCTAATTGTACTTGTGTCTTCTTCAATCTTTGTGCATTTGTCCTCCTCTTCTTCTCCTTGCTTTTACTCCTCTCACTTGTGCAAGTAAGGCTGCAAGGTATTTTTCTTAGCAATCTTTGTTTTGTAATGTGATTCCAACATCTTCATCTTTGATTTTTCCCTCCAAGTTATTCAAAGGTTGCTTATATGGAGGTCAAGTGCCCCTAAAAAAGCAAGAATGATAGTTGATGGTTATATGCCCAAATTGGCCACAATTGTAACAAAATCTTTGTTTTGATCAAGCCTCTTTTCCCCTTGGTACTCCATCCCTCTTTTCTTCAACACATCTCAATTCTTGTTGGAATGGTCAACTCCTCGGTCTCAAAAATGAATGTTGCCCAATCCATAAGAACTAGTCAACCAACGTGTAGTCTTTCAACCTGATGGTTTTGTGTTGAGATTACCACTTCATCTCTTCCAAGGGCTCATGTTATTTTCTAAGCACACGCAATGTGTGACAAATTTTTTACCACTAGCTCTTATCAAATTCACTCTTTTAACTGCAATTTGAAGTTGTCAAGAGGTTCTATTGGGCTCATATTAGTTTTTGTGACTTACAAATCAAGAAATATCTTCACATATTCTTGAATGCTATTCTTTTGCTTCAACTCTTATAGTAAAATTTGAGCCATCTACAAAAAATCCATCAATTGGAAATTCTTCAACAACCTTTTTTGCATTACCATCCAAGTGATCTCTCTTCCTTTTGCCAACACTAATCATTCCTAAGCATTGTATCAAGTGAGAGGTTTATCAGCCAAGTAACTACATGCAATCATGCTTGTAGAATGATATATAATCTTGATTGTGAATAATCACAACTATCACTTGATTCTTTAGATTCAATTCTCCATTACTCTCATGGAGTGTTGTCCTTTGTAAGGCTCAATATTGCATGTCTCTTCATGCATAATAACAATGTGGTTTCATTGTTGATTGGGATTTGTGTCATTATCATGGGTGACTTTATACTTTGGTACTTTGGTCATTGTCATTGGGATGATTTTGCTTCTTGCATTACATTATTGTTCTTGAATATATGTACTTGACTTTGCAATACCTCCATAAGCATCTTGATTTCCCAAAACTCATTCAATATCCCTTGCATTCCTTGCATTAGATCTTATAACTATAGCTCCATGATTTGTATACATGATGGACTCTCAAGAAATGATTAATATGATCATTCGAGATGGAGTACGGATGATTAGAACCTCAAAGACTATCACTTGTTGATAATATTTCTCATCAAAATTTCAAATTACAAAATCGCTAAACATCTATCATTTGTTGATAATATTACTCACCAAAATTACAAACTACAAAATCCCTAAATATCAGTTTTGGCCTAATTATATAAGGGATTTTTACTTGAGTGTTGAAAGGAAGAGGCTTTGATATATTAAGATCTATTGTATCATAACAAAATGTAAATCATCAAATCTCACTCTCTATCTTATATCACAACAAGTAGAATCACAAGGTTTAGCAAATTTATTACTACATCCATGAAAGCCACTCCAAAATAGTAAACAAGGTACACTCTCACTTGCTCATGTTGGATGTACATAATCTTGATGTGGAAAAGATTTAGGGAGAGAAATTTAGGTGTTTTAAATTGTCCTCTAGGAGGATTGTAATCTTCCGAGGATAGAAAATCTTAAGAGAAACACAAAGCTTCACACTCAATACTCCAATGCACCAAAAGAGCACTGTCTTTATTACATAGCAACAATGATTCCCTCAAAGGAAGCTTCACCCTTGGATCAGATACATTGATTGGTGCTATGGCAATGAGCTCTAACCTTAGATTAGTTGCATGCATGTTGGTTTTGGTCCTTATCTGGTTGATCAAACAAGCTTTGGCCAAAGGGAATCTTTAGAGAATCTTCTTATAGGAATCTCAAAATTGCATGGATGAGGTACCATTGGAAACCTCTCAATGAGAAAAATAGAGGAGGGAGGGAAGGAGGAAGGAGGAAGGCCAACCTCTTCTTTCCATGGGGGGAAATAGACATGTTTTTGAGACCTAATTCATCCATTTAGGCCTCCAAATTGTCTCTAAAGTTTTTAGACTATTTTTGGTTCTTTCCCTATTAGTAGAAGTATTCTTTTGGTGATACCTCTATCTGATCTACTTAGTCTATTATCTAGAACATCCTTCTAGATGTTACCAAGCCAATTTTCACCTCTGGATAATATATCTAACTATTTGTATTACATTTCCAGGCTATTTTTGGCTCTTGCTCTCTTAGTAGTACTCTTTTGGTGACATCTCTATCCAATCTACCTAGCCCATCATACCTGAAATCCTTCTAAATATTACCAAGCCAATTTTCATGTAAAGATAATATGTCTAGCTCTTGGTATTACAAGGATCTATCCCATCCTCTCTTCAAAACACCCAACTTCTCAATCTACACTACTCTTTCTACCCTCGGAATTATTTAGTCTTGATAGTCCATGTTCTTCCAAGAGAGTGATCCACTCACTTGGATTAGAACATCTTCTTTGATACCATTGTAACAATCTAAAGACATAAGAACATAAGATTAGAATTTCCAAGACTCAAATGCATCAAATGAGCACTCTACCTTTATTATATAGCATAGAATATGCACTCCAAGGGAGCTACACACTTAGATTAGATACATGAATTGGTGACATGTTAGTGAGTTACACTCTTAGATTCAATTTGGTTGGTCGAACAAGTTTGACCAAAAGGAATATTTTGAGAATATTTATGTAGAAAGCTCAAAAAAGATGAAAGTGGTACTATTGGAAAGATTTCAATGAGAAAAATTTAAGGAGGAGAAGACATTGTCTCTTCTCCTAAGGGAAGTAAGATTCTATTTTTTGAGGTCTAACATTTTTTTAGGCCTTAGAAATTAGCTTTAAAGTTTTTGGATTATGCTTTATAAGTGGAAGTACTCTTTTGGTGACTCTTCTATCTGATCCACTTAGAATATCATATACAACATCTCTAAAGATATTACTAAGCCAATTTTCACCTTTAGATAATTTTTCTACATAATGGTATTACATGAACACACTCACACAAGAAAATTATGAAGTGAAGCATCAAAACACTTTCCTCATTGTAGATCAAGCCCAAAATAAAAATGACATTCAAAAGTTGTAAGGACACCTAAGATCATTTTTTTAAGCATAAGCAAATGCAGTAAGGGTACAAAGAGTAATTGAAGGTTAAAGACAAAGAGATGGTAAGTATTTGGGGTGAGTTGGGAACTGCTTAGATCAAGGTACTACCTTAGAAGTGAAACAAGGTGGCAACACAACTTGAAGGGATGGCACTAGACCTTGCAAAGGAGAAGGAGGAAATGGAAGCAAATTGACCCTAAATGTGGAAGTAAGGAAGGAGGTGGAGGCCTTGAATAATAAATTGGAAGAAGAGAAAGCAAGCAATTGGAAGAAGTTTTAGATAAGTTGGTTGAAGTTATGGATGAGGTAGCTCAAGGTAAGATGATTAGGAAAAAATTACATGAGTTAGAGTACCAAGTCTAGAAGTTGGAGGAAATGAAGTACCAAGACAGGAAGATGGACCAATACTCAATTCAACTTTGGGAGCACATGGACAAGAAATTCACAAAGTCTTATGATACCTTGGGGATTTATAAATACAATTTTACAAAGAGATGATCACAATCTCTATAAAGGTGAATGTAGTTCTTTGCAATAGAACTTTAGGCCAAAGAAATTTTCTCAAAATTTCTTCATAGTTGTAGGCTCTTTGGAGTAGGAAGTAGTCTTAAGACCTTTGTGGTTGTAGATATTTGTAGTGTAGAACCTTTGGAATTATAAGTCCAAAGGAGACAACATTGCAACTTGTCTTTAGGGAAGAATTGATGCCTTCCGTGACACATGTAAGTTGCCTATTAAACCTACATGTGAGTAGAAAAGATAAGACCGTAAGATAGGATTAGCAATGTATAGTGAGGATGAGCCAAGAAGATCTTCGGCTTCCCTCAAACTATCAGATTCATTTGGCTTAGAACAGGAAATACTATTTAAGGTCTTAGCTTAGTGTAAACAATTTATTTAGTCCTTTGACCATGAATAAAGCAAAGGAGCCAAAATCCCATTTTTTCTTGTGCTTAAATTATGAGTATTGGTTGTATGTCTTTGGTGAATAGGAGTGAGGAACCCGAGTGCTTGAGTGAGAGTCACCATTTGTACTTGTGATTTGGTATCCTTGAGTGTTCTAAAGGAGCAACACAATGCCTTGGTGGGTCAACAATGAATTGTAGTTAAAAGTACCACATAGTAAAAAAGCAAAGTGTTACTACCCATGCAAAGTGCCTTTAGAGTTGTTCCTACTAGGAAGTGTAGAACATAACCTTCAGAGTTGAATGTCTTTATATTGAAGCAACCTCTTCGGAGTTGACTACATCATCTCCTTCACAAAATGGTCAGAACTTAATCTTAATGGAAGTGATTAATTAATTTCCATTTATTGTAGTGTGCCGTAGCCTCTTCAGAGTTTACTAAATCATCACCTTCACAAAATAGTCGGAACTTAATCTTAGTGAAAGTGATAGTTTAATTTTCCGTTTGTTTTAGTGTGCCATATTTGGTGACACTACACTCTTCTTTTGAGAGTGGTTCATGCCAAAGAGGTAAAATAGATAACAATGAAGAATCACTAATTGTGACATTTCTCCTCAAATCTAGCCATTTTTTACATGTATAAATATATAAAGTTTTTGTACTTCTTAGGTTTTGAATGATTTCTGAAAATCATTTAAAATTTATCTTTACCTTTCTAAATTATTTGAAAGTCAAGATCTGTGTTTTGATCCCTTGCATTTTAGTAAATAAAATGCCCTTAAATATATTAAAATCCAAATGAAGTTGACAATAAATTCCATATAGTACTTGGAGGTTCTACCCTCTAACTTAATATCTTACCAAATTTAGTTAGTCTTAATTTTCAAGCAGTAGCCAAGGTTATTTGATATATATTCCAAAAATAGGATTCTAAGTTACCATTTTAGTAAGGCTATATCCAAATTAGACCAAAATAGATGAAATGAAAATAATTCAAAATAAAGATCAATACCCGTTAATATGCTTATGTACTGAAAAGAAATCTAAATTTAGAATGACCACAAAGACATGTGCACGAAAATAATAATTTAATCTATATTAGGAGCGTATGCTCGCCTAAGAATCCTGGGTAGGGTATAGTAGGGTCGACGTTTACCATATATCTTGAAATCCAGAATTTGAGAGAGCTATTACTGGTTTTGGCTGGATGGGGCCTTCGCCTTCCGGACTATACAGGGTCGACGGACGCCGCGTCCAGCTAGCTGGCTCCGTCCATGTTACAGAGACAGCTGGACACGACCGGGTGCCTCCGGTCCAGCACAGCCAGGATGAGGTCAATTGTGATTGAGCCAGGCGGATGGGCATTCCATATGAAGGCCGAAAAACAGTCCCAGGTCCATTCCCGTAGAATTGGTCCACGTCATCCGCGTGTCCGATATTGGGAACTAGGCCCACACGAGAAGTGTAAGTGCGCTGCAACGGCGCTGCTGACAGTGTGAATGAAACCGTACTCCTATCGGACTTTTATCAATCCCCCAGAAAGCCTCACTGTCATCTTCCTGTCTATGGTACAGTACTTGCTGTTCCTTTGAGACATGCTACAGTAACCCGGCTTAGTTCTACTTTCCTCCTGTTTTATGGACGGTGGTTGTTCGACACACGTTATCGGGAGAGAGTCGACTGCTTGCATGGTAGACGGGGGTTTGTTTGTGGAATCGAGACTCCGAAGAGAAGACATGACATATTGCGAAAAGAAACCAGATCACTGACGATTTGGAGAGAAGAATGATAACTAAGGTAATCAAAACTGCGGAATTCAGCTTTCCAGTCCGGATTTTCGCTCTTTAGTCATTTTTTGAATTTTACACATTGAAGTATAATAACCTCTTTATATTTTTCATGTTTGGAATAGATTCGATGTTTACTAACTAAAGACACTCAATTTCTTCTAACTCTAAAATATTTCACTCAGTGATCATCATTCATTTGCTCTAATCGTTATCATTCCTTTTTTTTTTTAAAATTGCAAATTTAACTATCCTCACTCACTTGTTTCTTTCATATACTGTGAAAACCATACTGCTCTCTCCAGAGTCTGGTTTGAGCTACCGGCACAGGGAAATAATGCAGACGGAGTCTAACATAATCTGCAAGATTAATCGGTTATATATCATGCGCGATAGTTCTATGGATCGTCGACAATATTTCTGGTGGTACAGCAAGATGAAGATGCCATTATGGACGACTCCAATCTGACGCAACAGCAAGAAAAACTTTTTATGCATACCAGATGACGAGAGGATTGGAAGCAACAGTCGTAGAACACCGGGGAAGAATGTAGGTCATTCCGCCAGATGTTGGGTACTCCAGCTATATACAGTATCGGGCAGAGAATGAAACAGGTGTTTCGTCACCAACATGCCTGGAAATAGCGAATGTCCCCCAAGAGCCCGCATAGTTTGATAAACTCCGGTGCTTACGTCGTCAGCCGGACCTGTGATAGGTTCCCGAGAAGATCTTCCCAAGCAGAGTTGGACTTAACCGATCTCCAAGTTGGCAAAGAGACTTAACGGACCTTGAAGCCTTGATCGGGCGTGTCAGTCCTATGTGGCAATGGACTTCAGAAACGCTATAATTTGAAACACAAGTTGCCGTCACAAACTCACTCCATGCCACCTACGGACATCACGTCTGTCCACGTGTCAGTTGGCGGTAGGTTACTTCAAAGAACCAAATATGCGGGTCGGTTAAGTCTTTCTCTGCAACACTCGGTGGAAGTATAGGAGGATGAGCCTCGAGTGCGAGATGTGCTTGCCAATGACTAAAATATAGTCCCCGTAAGAGTGAGAAGAGAGGAAAAGGCGATCGCGAAGAAAACAAAAAGGAAGGGAAAACCTCATCAAGCAGTACAAGGATGAGACAAAGAAATAAAGGCGATCGCGAAGAAAACAAAAAGGAAGGGAAAACCTCATCAAGCAGTACAAGGATGAGACAAAGAAATAAAATGGGGTTTAGGGTATATCAATAGTATCAGTCTAACCACATAGAACACATGAAGGATTGCAAGATCCCATCAAGCTGGACAATGGAGAGACAAAAGAGGTAAAATGGGGTTAGGCCCCAATCGCATTGATATGAGAAATCTGCCCTACCGGACCTAAGATATCCAAGTTATGCAAGTCGTAAGGTCTACAAACCACTGGAGCAACCGAAGAAGCATCTTTTAGAATGATTGCTCTCTTATGGATTGCACCCGCCAATGCTCTCTATAGAGCAATGGAGACACACAACCTAAAGTATGCTACAAAGTATGAGAGTGAGAGTGGTACTCCTCGCATCTAATATGAAAAGCTCTCATGCACTCCCTCACAAATGTATCAAATGCAATGTCCATCACTCCATAGAACTCCAAGGGCAGAGGAACAAAGAGGTGACCTCGTTGCACACCCCTATACTTAAAGACCTTGTGTGATATTGCTACACTCGCAGCCTATCCACGAGGATGAGTAATCACTCCTTCCAAAATTGCATAATGTGTAGGATCTATAACCACAACATCCACCATTGTCACCTGATCATCTTGGACCAAGTATAAGTCTAATCTTACATGTGTTGTCTGCAAAGAATGTGAACACTCCTTCCAAGAAAAGTATCCACTCTCTCGTGCCTTAGCAAACTTTATATCCATTATAGCATCATGGGTAGCTATCCTTTGTCCTTCAAAAGGACATTGTGTCATATGAGCTGCTGCTACATCTATTGTAGAACCTCCCTCACAAGTCAGTAACAAAGATGTAGATAGGTAGACCAAACCTATGCGGAACCTCATCGATGTAGAGAAGATGGTTGGGGTGCAAGTCAAAATGCCCTAATGCACTATCAAGCTAGGATCCAAGAGCTTGCACCCTTGTTGGAGCAAGAGCAAAGACATGCTCTAGTGGCCCAAGGAATGGATGAGTCAACTAAGAGAGAATGTAGCACATGCTGACATTGTCGCTCCATCAAGGAGGACTAGAAACCTTTGGTCCAATCTGATGGTAGTGAAGCAAATACTGGAAGGTCCTCCCGTGCTTATGGAAATAAACCATCTCTTGTCTAACGCAATAACACTTGGAGAGAAAAGGATCCCTCCTCCACCTTGGTCACATATATGTCCAAAATTGGCCTATCAACAACCACAAAATGGGAGGAAAGTAGGGGTATAGAGAGCTCAACTACCCAAAAATGCTATAGGTGCTATTTCCTCCATAGATAATAGGCCTACCCCTCCACATAAGATTGGTAGAGATGTCTATCTATGTGCTAAATCCCTCGTCATACACTCAAATGTCCATGGTCTGATGATATCACCAATGACTTCCATAATCCTACTATCAAATGCTCTCAGATATGAAAGGAAAGTCAAGGAAGGGGGAGCCATGCGGAGAAGGTAAGTTGGTCATCCGTAATACTAGAGGAGAGAATACCAAATGCCACTTGCGGATCTCCTAGTAGAGGAAGATCATCCACATGGAGAATATCTTCTAAAAGAGTAGTGTCTAATAAGCATGTGACAAAATCCTCAGATCCTACTTGCACTCCAAGAATACATAATCCATTTGTAGATATGACACACTCCTTTGGAAGCTCAATTTTGGGGAGAGATACTTGAAGAGGACCATGCTTTTCACTTTGACACCTTGACTCTATAGCACACAAAATGTAGTTTGATAGTCAAGTGATCAAAGGTCTGCCTTATCTAATCTACAGGGCACACAATGTATGTATCATTTGCTAAGGAGAGAAATGCATAACATTGCATGGCCAAATTAGTAGATAAGAGAGCTCTAAAGTGAGCCATTGCAAACAAAAATCCACCTAAAGGATCTCCCTATTGAGTACCAACAATTGACTCCAAGATGGTGACTCCCTCATATGACCACCCATGCTAGTAGTAAAGGGAAGCATGAGACCCATAGAATGACCGCACAAAAGGAATGAGACTCGCCAAGGATCCACCGGCCTTCTTAAGCTCTCTAAAGATGGATGCACAAGAGATGCTATTAAAAGCATTCTCAACATCCATTGTTAGGACAACTCACTCTAGATGGATATCTAAGAGTGCCATGATGCTTAAGGAAATAGCCTCACAACCTCCAAGTGTAGCTACTCCAAATTGATGTGAACTAAGGTCCTCTCAAAAGTGAGATTGATGCTAAAGAACAATGGTGCAACCAACCAAGCACAAAAAGATCTCTTTAATAGCAATCAGTCTAATGCTCCTTAATCCCTTCTCCATTGTGGGAAGTCGACTAACCCCTAACACCTGACTAACTTACATAGGAATATCTCCCCTCACTACCACAGTAGCCACTTGAAACAGCTTGGTAAATTCACTAAAAGGATCATCAACTTGAAAGCAATCTCTAAGATGCTCATAGACTATCTCTAACAAGCCTCCTGAGGAGAGGTGAGGGGCAATTCACAATGTTTGTGCAAAAAGGACCTATCAAGACATAAAAGCTACTCAGGCTGATAATCTAAACCTCTAATGGTACTCTCTCTCTCTCTTGCCATAGGATGTAGTGAGCCTAGAGAAGAGATAGTCTCATCAATGGGACTAGCCATAAACAAAGGGTGTAGCACTTGTGCTACTCTACTAAACTCTCCCACTTGACCCAATGTCCTACACCGTCATAATTGAGTGGACACTATAGTATCATGTGGCAGAACTTGTCTCTTAAAACATGCAGCCCTAACTGACTCTTCATGTAGGGTAGCGCCATCCTCCCCCCCTCCCCCCTCCTCCCCAAAAGCAACAAAATCTAACAACCACTTCTCTATGCCTCACACGTCTTCCTCTAGCATAACAAAGGGACCATCAAGGGAGTAAGAGGGATAAGAACAATGTTAACTCATCAAAGAGATCACGTGCAAAACAATCAAGAATTAGGCAAAAAGCCTCTCTAGCCTCATCATGGCACATATAAAATATAGTCTCATACACAACAAAGTGCTTGTACCACTTAAAACTAATATATCTACAACTTTAGTGCGCACCCTGAATCTCAATGGTAATCTGCAAGACAAACAAAACATTATCTTTAGTAAAATACATTCTTGGACTTTGAAAGAGACTTGAGACCTTGCCAACTCTGGAGAAGCTGAACAATGATTGCGACTTGGTAAATGTGCCAAGATATTGCAAGTACGGTATGGGATTATGACGAGATTTGCATTCGAGAGCGAGATTTGACTTTGTGTGATATCTTTAACATAACGCAAGAGAATACTTGACTGATTCATGACTATATCTGATGTACCCTCAGGAATGTGGCAATAAGTCCAAATATACTCGGAGAGGTACGCGACTTAGTCCTCGTAAGTAGTATTCGATACATCCAACTTGAATTAAAAAACTTTGTCTCCAAATATTAGCAGTGAAAGAAAACGTTCCTGTCAGTTTACCACACAAGCTCTTTTTGTTTGAAATACTGAGAACCCACCGAAGGATCGAAGAAATTCTTTTCGTAGTAATATTGGTTATCAACCAAGGGCTATACAATAGCCTGTAAATTCCCTTATCATCTTACATACTATGGACCGCCACGCTTTGTTTGAAGGATAAACAAACAACCATCTACGATAGATCAGGTGTGCCCGCAGTCTTTCACCATACACCACATCTGAAGCAACATAAATGTAATGTGATATACTTTATGTGCTAACACACTTTTAAGCCTAGACGAAGAGGAAGTATTAGGGTATACTTATATATATATATATTTCGAATCAGATGTTAATCATATCTCCATCTGTTTCCTACTTCTCGTAGCAGAAAGATGCCCGCGTACACAAAATGAAGGATGGGAAGACCCCCATCAAGCCGTACAAGGGAGAAATGAAAAAGGTAAAATGGGGTTAAGCCCCAAGCCCTACTTCTCGTAGGAAGTGTATGCTTGTGGTCATCGTTGGGTTTTCATTTCCGAGTCTAAGGGGGCCGCTAAACACATTATCGTATACGATATATACTCAGTTTAAGATAGAGAAAGGTAAGGTTTTTACCAGTTATATTTTTAAATGGTTTTTAAACTCGATGTTTGTCCATATATTTCGGTTAATTATGGTTAGACATATCGGATCAAGATAAAGTGAAAATTCAAAGATCAAACTTCTACCAAAGATTTGATGGATCATCAGTCTTGGTTGATGTTTGAATTATTATGTACACAGCGTGGGAAGCTGCTATCTATGAAATCACATATTGAGCTGAATAGCCGACTGTAGATCTGCTCAATTTTGGACTCTTAAAAGAAATCCCAAACAGAGTGGTTGGTATACGTTTGCAGAAAGTTAGCCTTCACTAACTTAACGCTAATCTCGGTATGAGTGCTTTTTAAAAATAATGATGTTTAAAGGGTCAGGCTGATATCGTTTACTACAAATAACACTTAGTAAGTCCAGTTATACATATTTAATACGGTGGGGGGCGTATATAATGGTTCTGGGGACTCGGTTTCTTCCTGTCCAATTTGACTGTACAATTCTTACTGTACGTATTCCCATGGGTTTGGAGGTTGAGAAACCGAGACGCCCTTTTTATACTAGCGGGTAAGTTGCGCTATTTTACCGAGACGGTAATTCCTTGTTAGTAGTTCATCGACCGAGCTCTGGCCTGAGTATCGACTGTAGTTCTTTCCAATTCCCGGCGCAGAAGCATTTAGAGCGCAGGGGATACGGCTTTTTGGGTGCCCAAGATTCGACCGACGAGGGAAGAGGCGATCGCAAGAGAGACAACCAAAATATGCGTGTCATTCGCAATCGTTTCGTTATATTGATGATGAGATCCTCTTGAACTGCGCAAGCTTGGTTTTGTCATCACTGTATGACAAGTTTATTCTCCGGAAAGTTGTTTACGTCATCTAACTCATGGAATCTTTTCAAACATTCTTATAATATCATGAATATGTGTTAGCAAGAGATTCCCTCGATTTGGATGAATGTGACAAAATTAATTCGAAAAATTCTAACACCATGAGATTGCAACACAAAAAGCGCGCCCAGGGAAGGAGTCTATATACGAAATCTACTTCTAGACTTTTTATTTATTGAAATCATTGGAAAAATAAATGCCATAGTGGTGCACTTTTTGTAGTAACCCTGTTTTCCAACTAGTGTATTTCTTCATTCCATACCTCACTTATGTGTTTGTTTTACCAGTACAATCAATGTGGCAAGGCCAATACCCGCTTGTTTATTTCCAGACTGATCCATCCTAAGCGATTCCATCAATTCTCGTTGAAGCTTCGCAAGTGCACTAGATTAGGGATCCAAGTGAATTCTTTCATGACTTCTAACTGATTCTTAGATGACCTGGTTTGTTGGACGTCGTAAACGCAAGAAAAGCTTGTTTTCTCTTATGTTTATAATGGTGATTTACATGAGGTAACGGGGTGGAAAAAACTATAGTTACTTGTAGACAAATGTGAATAAGATAGATTTGTTTATACTATTCACACAGGAGATGAGGTTTGAAGACGAGCACGGCAATAGAGTAGACATATGTAAACACTTACGAATCGGTTGAATTAATAAATGAAACATTTGAGATGAGTTTAAGCAAGTTTTAGTGGAATTTTTTTTATCAATCTCAACTAGTCAAGTAAGCTTTCACGCTATCCAAAATCTTGAATTAGTTCAATTATCAATACATGGATAGCATAGGCACACAAACAGATTTTGATTGATCTGGTTATTCATACATCCATGGCATGGTAGCCAGTTAGTAGTGTCTAAAGTTATGTTCTAGGACATTCTCAACTGGTTTTTGGACACCTCAAGCTCCGAAGTTAGATTATAAACATCAGCCTTGTTTAACATCACGAGGACTTATCTAGCAATCTTTTTTTGCAAATAATGCAAAACAGTCAATATTATACACTGCTGGTACTGGCCATGGCGGTAAAATGAATGAAGAAATATAGATAGACCTCCCCATCCATCACACATGCACCATGCGTTATCTGCGATGAACTTGGTGGCGGAAATAAGATTTCTTTCAAATTGCACCGACTTCTTTCACTTGAGGATGGCTTTTATGATAAGTAGCCAGTTGAATAGTCATCCCGGTAACAGCAAGAGCTACTCTAAAAATGTGTAACAGAATAATTGTCAAAACCATGTCACTATATGTCTCCCACGAGCTTCCTGCACCATTGTAAAAGTGATAGAAGTCACACTTTTCATGACCTTCAGTCCCACAGAATCGGAGCAATCACTGTAAAACCTTCACACTGCCACCCGACTCCCTTATGGTGGAACATGCATGGAAACTATGACTTTCTTCTCCTTCTTCACCACGAAGCAACCACTGAAAGAGGCAAGCGAGCAAAGAATGCGTTGAATATTAAGGCATGCAATTAATTTACTACGTATAATCTTATAATATCCAACCAAACAATGCAGGCATCGAAGAAAGAGAGGACTGCGTTGAATAGTGAGGTCATCAATACCGCGGTACGGTACAGTACTTTACAGAACTTTGTGAACCATTCTTAGCTTGCTTGAGGGGATATTCCAGAATGGAAGCATACGCAACAAATTTTATTTCGACGAAAATGAAAGTAATCTAATCGGGTATAATTAGATTAAACCCTCAACCCTAAACTTCATAATGAAGTTAAAGGCGTAGATTTTACAACAAAGCATACTCAATTTGAAATGGAAAGTCAAGACGTGCATTCTTCAGTTCAGCAATGGTGACAGCGTCTACATCACGTTCTTACATCACTTAAGAGAAAGAAATTCCTCCAATTTGCACTTGCCTTAAGATGCTCAGGATCCTTCCGCAATATCGGAATCGTCAGAAACAAAGAGGATTGAAATCCAAATTATGCAACTCGTGCTTGACTGATTTCATGTCGTATACGAAGCAAAAGAGAAGCAAAAGTTGCAGCATGGTTTTCGTTCCCGAAGGACCTCGTTTAGGCTATAACGTCGAGGTCAAATCCCTCCGCCCGCTTTCAGACCTGATGGTATCCCAAAATATTCTCGCATGCGGTACTGTGCCCGTTTCATAAGGATGCTTATTCCACTGCATTATCCCTTTATTCGAGACATTCCTCTTTGTTGTGTTGGGGAATATACAGTCGTCGAAATTGGACTCACGAAGGTGGCGAAATGAGTCAGAATGACTCGTGTTTCATGAGTTCAAAACGGGTTTCACCTCACCCCTTTCTTGGTTCACCGTCAGTCAAATACAATAGACGGTACAATTGTACGGCCATGTGGTGGTATTTTCTGGCCGCTGGAATGAGAGTACTGCGCAACGGACACGTCACTGCTGAGTTCCCCAAGTCTGCACCAGTACTGCACGGTCCTCCGGAAGCAGTCCGTTAACGTCAAAGTTTTGTGTCATCCGCAGGACTGCTCAAAACTTGCGCCGGTGAGTTTCGTTATCGCTGCTAATAACGCCGCGTCGCCGAAGGATCTAGTAGGAAAATAGATGCCCCACCGTAAAAGTCAGTGATTTGATCCGTTGTACTTGTTAAATGTATGCCAAACGTCCCCTTTGCTGTGTGGGATGGGGTCTTCCCATCCTTCTTGTGTTCTATGAGATCGGCTTTCTTCTTTTTTTCGCTGTGGAATATAACAATGCTTTACAAATGACTGCATCGAAGTTTCCACTCTCTTCAAAGGAAGATATGTAACACTGACTGCACGAAAGCCTATTCTTGTATTCTTGTAGACAAATTCAGTTGACTAACAGCTTAAGCTATCTCAACGAGAATAGTATTTATTTCTGTAATTCGACGTACTGTAGGCTCTTGATGCAACCAACGAATGGCGAGTACAGAATTGATTGAAACGTTTTGAGTTCCACAATGAGACGAAGGATCACACACGGGCACTGTCTTTTGTGCTTAAACAAATGGCCATGGCTTGGGAACGACAAGGACTCAAAATGTGGTTGTCTAGGAATTGTAAATTTTGCCTGGACTACTTCTTACGTGTATGATGAATTGTTTTGATGTTGTGTATCCTAACCAGTTGCCAAGAAATGCTGGTTCAGGAATCCTCTCTTGCGACAATTTTTCATCCAAAACATCTTAATTTGTATAGTTCAGATATTTTAGGTGTGGTAGAAGATTCTTTCTACGAATACTGAGACACTTAGCTAAAACATCTTAGCTTGTATAGCTCAGATATCTTAAGTGTGGTAAGGCAGATTCCTCTTACCTCTTACCCACAAAATCGGGCCTTAGCCCCATTTTACCTCTATGTCTTCCCCATGTACGGCTTGATAGGTCTTTCTATCCTTCTTCTTTTCACTCGCGGTCGCGTTTTCTTCTCTTCTTTATCCAAACAACAAATGAAAATCTATGATACTCAGTTACAAGGTTTGTCAAGCTCTCGTTGCAACAAGCAAACAATGTCTTTCTTTCAAACCTCTTTCTATGCAAAACTTCCTACTCTACTAAGAAATTATATCCAGATTCTCAAATGTTTATACTCTTTGCTTATTTTTCATACACCAAAAAGATAAGTTGTGCGAGGTTGTAGTCTGGCAATTTGTCGCCTTTGCTATGGCAGCACAAGATGCATATGGTGTTGATAGTGGACAAGTAATGTGCTACTATATATGTATATGTTTTATTTTGGATACATCTAGACATCTCTCCTCCCCATTTACCAATCTTTCCCAGTCACACACTTCTGCCAAGCTTCCACTTGATATGGCAGTCTGCTTTTGAGATTCATGGTGACTTGTGCCATCCGCGTGTCAACCTCAGATTCTGCAGAACTACTCACGATTATGACCGGAGTTGGCAACGCCTATGACAGGAAATTTGACTGTTGTGTAGGTGCTGGTAAGGTGACGAGCACTGGACATTGGGGATAGTAAATACTATGCTGGCGCGTGACTAACGCAAGATGTGACAAGATACTTTATAGGACCCAATGCCGAAGCGACCAACAATCCACAACAGTAGAACGTTTTCTCTTGTTGTTTCTCTTGAATTCTCGTGGAAGGAAGCCACTTTGCAGAGATGTGGTTACGAGGAGCGTAACCACATTTAGGAACAACAAGAGATAGATAGATCACCGATGGTAGAACGAATGAATGAACATCACGGGCTTTCTATCTAGTCCTCGGCTTAGCCCTTCGAGCTATGAATTTGATCATCAATTGTAAGGGAAATAAGAAAGAAAAGCCAATTTTGAGAATGCTTGAGAGAAGAGCTCTTCTCCGCTGCAGCAGAGCAAGACAAAGACGACTTAAAGTTCTGAACTTTCTGCATGGAAGTCAAATACACACAACACTTTTCTGTAAACTTTTCTGGTCTGATCGTAGGTTACAAGCATGAGTTCCTTGGATAGTTTTATTGAAGGGAGTGTTGTGGTAGTAGCCTGCTTCCATGAGTTGATGGTTTCATGAGGGTAGGGACTGTTAGAGATTAGAGTGATCTAAGAGTACCGAAATAGAATCAAAGAATTGCAATTGAGAAAGAGCAGAAGACGATCAGTTGATGTGATACCCACAAGATTTTGATCATAGAAGAACCACTGATCACAACCGTCCGTTCTGCAACATAGTACACACATGTACAGTAGGATGGAGCAGCAACAGAGCAAAGAAGCAACTCTAGCAGGCATCTATAATAACATTGGTCATCATATCATATTACCGTAAGAGAGTTCACTGTACTGGCATTGGTGGAGGATAGATAGTAGGCCAATCTTTTGGGTGGGCCATTATGTGCCATAACTCACTACACAACTTTCCGTGAGGTTGCACTAGCCTTTCCCACTTGCCTTTTATCCATAAATGATACTCACATCTTGGGCCCCGTGGAAGATATAGTTCAGGCAGTGCAGACTTTCATATTTAGTATGGAGTCCTTGGGGGGAATTTTGTAGCTCCTTTATCTCAAACACTTTAATTCAGGCTACTACCCATGCTCACTTCCTCTCTTGGCTGGGGAACACATAGGTGGCATACTCCCTCCTTTTGAGATGTTGTCCTAGGACCATCCTATTTGGCACATACATATCATCCCACATAGGTACTCCTACCACATCTACTATCCTTTGATAGTACCTTGCGGCATACCTTCTCCACACTCTTAGGATGAGGACCATGTATGTTCTGAAAATTACCAAATGATTGGGGTTGATTACATTTAGCTCTTCTTGTAGTCATGAGAGGATGTGGTATCACATCATAGGAGGCTGTTACACTAGTAGCTTATCTAGGAGCATGGGTACTAGTGGCTCCCTTGTTGGCATATAGGTTTTACATGGGGATTTTATTTTTTTTTTGCCACCTATTGTAACAATCGACTCAAGGACTTATGATTTCTACATATCTCTTAGATTGGCTCAAGACCCAAACATACAACACTTCCCTTCCTTTATAGACTATATATCCCTAGTTTCTAGGAAGTTTCAAGCGGAGCTCAATGAGTGTATGCACACTCACATCCTTTCTAGCATCCTCATTGATGCACTATTACTTGATAGAACTAGGATCCTCTCTTGTAGTGGGGAGGACGCGGGAGCTTGGCTTCATGCTTCCCCTTTCATTGTGGACTTTTGATTCATGTCAGAGGAGTTCACCGCGGCCCTTCGTCTTAGGCTAGGCCTACCGCATCCATCACTCTTGGGCTTACCAAACCATTGCCCATGCAATTCTTCATTGGATGCAAAGGGCATACATCTCTATGATGTGCAATAGGAGCAAGCCTACTAGGATCCATGATGCCATTAGAGATGTGGTGGACTAGATCCTACAATTGACACGCTCAAAGGTTTATATCGAGTGATGGATGGTCCTACAAGGCCCACCACACCGGAGAGTGCACATAGATATTGTCACCTTCAGAGATGGCCGATGTATGTTGTATGATGTGGTGGTGGCAAACCCACTTTGACCAAGATCTTTGGCACAAGCTAGGATCCAAGCAAGAGCTGCAACGATCATTGCCACTAGGAGGAAAGAGGACCACTATGCCCCATGGTTTGCCTTTGACACCTTTGTCCTCCTAGCAGTGGATTTTTTTGACCACCTTCATCATCTGTTTGATGGTCTCCTTCCTGAGGTGGCAAGGGGCTCACTATAGAGGAGAGACGCTTTGCTTGACTTTCTCACCCCATGCTTACCTTGCATTTTTTACAAAAGGTCTCTATAACACTACATAGATCACATGCTCCAAGTCTTCATTAACAAGCCTCAGTAGTGACAGTGTATGGTTCATCGATGAGTCTCAATAGAGAGTGCACCCGGTCGACGCCTCTCCTTCGTTTTTGCCAGACATATAATTGGAGGATCTATATCACACTGTGAAATTGTAGTATCTTTGTCACTTAGATGACATATTTTTAGTGTTTGCATCATTATATAATGCTTTGTTCCTTGTGCATGCTATGCTTTATTGCACTCTTTTGTTGGGTCTGGACTCTTTCTTTATTTCTTTATGCACCTTTTGGTGTGTTTGTATTCTTTTTCTTCTTTTCCAACAGGATATATTATTGGGCATGTTGGGCTTTATGACAAAAAATATTTTGGAGAGCCGTACCTGTACCGAGTTTGTACTCCCAAATTTTAGTCAAAAAGAAGTTGGTGAAACATGGAGGCCGGGGCAGGGTTTTACACCGCGAAAGGAGCCAAGTTACCAAGGTCGTTCAAACACGAATCTGACGACCTAGGGGTGGTTCACGTTAAAGAACCCGTAAGGACTGTAGATACTGTTATGTACGACCACGTGTCAGATGGAGGTCAAAGTCCCAGCTGTCATGGGCGCCCACCATGTAGACTCGGATATGGCGTCGTCGTCTTCATCGAAGAAGGAAAAGGAAGGAAAGTCCTGGATGCCTTTCCGTCCATGCGCAGTTGATTTCGCGGATGTGTATTCGGCTAAAGGAATTGTACTGTGCACATACCGGAGTTGTAAATGCGCAGGGTACAGGGTTATATCCCCGTGGACCAGATGGGGACGAGTGTGTGATCGTGAGACTCTTGACGGGGACTACGTAGGCTGGGTCCTGACCGTGGTGAACGCCCGCGGCTGCCTTTGGGCTTACCGTAAGGACTGTAGCGATGGAATGCACTGAGTAACGCTGTAGCCATAGGCCCAACGCCGTAGCAGCGGAAGTGGAGAGGGGACGTGACGATATGATAAGATGGGAAGGAGAGCAGAGAGTGGTTTTGGGGACAGACAGCTTTTGGAGCACTCAACTCCAATCGGAACACTGCTGTCAAGCGCTCCGCTGCTTCTGTGTTCGTATTGTTGGCGTTGTGGTTAATTGTCTCGCTTCTTAGTTCTCCTCTGTATTCGCGTGTGTGTCGACTCCGCACCACACCATTGGAGAAAGCGAACGCGAGAGCGATAGAGAGAGAGAAACAGGACGCGAGAGAGTAGGCTTTGTTTACTCTCGACTCTCGTGTGGTGTTTTGCTTTAGGAGGTGGTGTTGTTGGTTATTACCACAAGGGAAGGGGCCGGAGGAGGCAGTAATTGTGGAAGGGAAGGAAGAGATGACGAGGACGACAGGAGAAGGGGGAGTCGCGAAAAAGGTCGCAGGAGAACAAATTGGAGGATCTGAGGAGGATGTGTGAGCTTAATGTTGTTTGGAGATTGGTTGAGCTTAGCTCGGTTGTGGGAAGAAGAGGAGCTGGTAGTGAATAAGGCGAGGCGAGGCGAGATCGGGTGTGGTGTGAAGTTTGGGTTGATATTGTAGCAATTTGGCATATTAGTCTCTATTACAAAGGAACAGAGCAAGGGGACGACCGCTCGGGTTGAGAGTCGTCTCCTTGGCCGGGGTGGAAGGCTGATCGGTAGTTTCGTGGGGATATTCACGCACTAGAGAGAAACGAGGACGAAGATATTGACTTTCCCAGCTGAAGTTGGGAGTGGAGGACTGTTCATCATTTTGCTATGAAACCTTTGTTGATAGGGATTCTCGTTGTGATCCAGCTCGTGACGCTTGCACTAGCTTCGGATCAAGCAGAAGTGCATGCCAGCGAATTATGTAGCCTCGAGGATGTAGCTGTGTTATGTGGAGGATTTGCGAGGGGAGATTACGGCGACGTGGACAGGTGCTGTCAAGCACTCGAGGCTGCCAACGACAGGGGGTGTTTCTGCTCGGAGTCCCCGGCGTTCAGGAACTGGTTGACATTGGGAGGAGACGGGTTGTGTCATCTCCGGGTCTTTTGGGCGGGCAGCTCCCAGTGTGCGGATTTTGCAGGTAATCCCTTTGGCTTCCTCTTGCAGTAGTACACTGCACTTTGTCGTCCAAATTTCACATCCCGTAGCTTTGCATGGATATATGCCTATCATGCTTCGAACGAGAAATGTTCCAGACACGTTTTTCCCCGCTGACACCGCCCCCTTTAATCCCCCTTAAGGGGCGGATCGAATAAATTTGAGTTTTAGATGTCAGATTTTATTCTTCATGTACTCCTCTTGGGGGACTTACTCCACGCGTTTTCGCTGCAGGAACTCCAGCCTCATTGGAGGTATTGTCTAGCACGCGTTGGGCAAGGAAGTTAACGAACGAACTCATCTCGGCTCAAAGCCCTCCCGTTAGCAATTTGCATCCACCCAATAAGTCCTCCACTGAGTCAGCGGAGGATGCCAAGGATCCAAATTCTACAGAAGAGACACCAGAGGATACAGGGTTTCCGTCAGTACTTGCAGCAGGAATGGGTGGATGTCTTCTTCTCTCTTGTGCAATGGTATGCCCATGCTTTAGACCGAAGAAGAAGGAGGATGTCAGTCAGAACTTTGCCCAGGACATCTCAAGTAAGACAGGTCGTTCAAAACCCTAAATCATCCTTTTGATTTGAATCATATTTGATAATGTGGATTATTTGCCGGAAGGTCGAGTCCTTTTGAATTCATTTTCATAGTAAAATGTATTGGTTATTCTAGGACCTCAGTAAATGCGTAATTTGAGACTTTGAAAACTAGTTTACATTACCCCCTTGTGCTCGTTCATAGTTTTGCAGTACCCGTTAGTTTTCGTTCTATTAATTATATTGTCTTTTGTGGTGCAGTCAATTCCATCTCAAGTAGCCATGACAACTCACGTTCTTTAAATCGCCTCAATTCAGCGTCCAGTTTTAATTCCTACGCCAACTCAGCATCAGGGGTACCACAGGGTGTGAGTGGTGCCTTGACCTTCACTATGGCTGAACTAGTGAAAGTTACTGGAAACTTTTCCCCTTCTCAAAAAATTGGACAAGGGGGGTTTGGAACGGTTTACAAAGGCAAGTTGCGAGACGGTACGACTGTTGCTGTGAAGCGGGCCAAGAAGGTAAAACTCTTGAACTGTGTACCCTTCCTTATGATCGAAGTTTTGCTGCCTTGGAGTGATCATGGGTCTTATCGCTCGAACATACTTGGACCATATTCGCTGGGACTAATTCTCCCAATCTTTTGTGATCAGGATGCTTTCGAGAACCGTCTATCAGTAGAGTTTCAGAACGAACTCGACATGCTCTCTCAAGTCTATCACTTGAATCTAGTGAAGCTGATTGGATACTTAGATGCAGAACATGAACGAATTCTTGTTGTAGAGTACGTGCCTAACGGCAACCTACGGGAGCACCTTGACGGTATGCGGTTCTATTTCCACTTTTGGCGAGAACCTATTTTCAAATTTGTGAATCTTTTGGTTGTCGAACTTTCTGAGGCATCTCTCTGATTTTGTAAGTTGATCCTATTATCAGGTACATAAAGCTGAAAGATTGGAAATCCTGTACCTGGATCCTCTGTCCACTGTTCATGCCACCAAATCTTTCAAACAGATGCTTTTAGTGTCAATTGCTGCGTTTGGAGTTAACTTGTTTGGTGGCGTCTCGCGTTCTTATCATGCAGGTCAATATGGAACGGTGCTTGACATGGCCACCCGTCTGGATATCGCAATTGATGTTGCCCATGCTCTGACCTATCTTCACCTTTACGCAGGTAATGCCAATATCTTGCAGACCGAACACTAAATCATATCTAGCCTCTAAAATATTCAGAAGTGAGGAAGTCATATATCAGAGGCAACGTGTTTGCGTATCTAGGGCCACACCGATGCCAGTGAGTGACAGTGAGTTCTTTTTTATATGAGAAACGGGAGATATTGCTCAAGCATTTATAAGAGTGCTATTGATGAAGGGGTAATATTGAATTTTTATATCTCCTTTCCTTGTCGATGGCACAGTGAACTTGTGATGATGATAAACGATGCTTGTGAAAATAAGTTCTTTACTTAAGCGTGTAGGAGAAGCGTTGCGAAAGGAGACAAATTAGATGACATTTGAGAGCTTGTTTTCACCTGAAATCAACGCCAATGAATCTAGGATATCTTCTATGGAGAAGGAGGTGTAGTCACAAGTGTGCGTGATTGGCCAGATAGATATGGTGGAATTCTTAGTGCGAGATGGAGATTGTAAAGAGTACTACAGTCGTCAACAATATTCTTTGGTCATCAAGTGGCGAGTTTACTTACAGTTCGGCATGTGCACCTGGATATCAGATCGACCCATCATCCACAGAGACGTGAAGTCTTCCAACATCTTATTGACCGACACTTTCCGAGCAAAGGTTGCTGATTTTGGCTTCTCAAGAACAGGACCCACTGATCAAGGGGCCACCCATGTTTCTACTCAAGTGAAGGGCACAGCTGGATATTTGGATCCGGAGTACCTGACTACATATCAGTTGAATCAGAAGAGTGATGTCTATTCATTCGGCATTCTCGTGATAGAGATATTCACGGGAAGACGACCGATTGAGCTGAAACGACCGAGTGATGAGCGTGTAACTGTGAGATGGGTGAGTTATCGGGAGCTAGCATCTTGCTCAAGATGGTGTTTTCGTCCCTATCACTAGAGCTATGATCATCTTAGTGAATTTGAACGACCTACGTTTCTTTTGGATATCGGAACCAAGATGGTTGTGCACGGCAGAGCTTCATATACCTATCATGCTAACACACTTTGTCAATGTTCTGCTCAGGCCTTCAAGAAGTTTGTTGAGGGGAACGTCATGGATATTCTGGATCCACGAATTGATCCTACACCAGCTATTTACATGATCATGGAGAGATTAGCAGAACTAGCGTTTGCTTGCTCAGCTCCTACGAAAGCCGACAGACCAAGTATGAAGAAAGCACAGGAAGCTCTATGGAACATCCGGAAAGAGTATCAAGCTCAGCTTTCTAACGACCCAGCTCGTAGTCCTTCTCATACCTCTCATACGTCCCGTGCCACATTCTCCATACCAGAGACTGACAGTCGTACAAGTGCTAGTTTCTTGAGTCCTCGGCTTGCGAGTCCCACAAGATCGAGTCCCAACAGTCGATTAAGTCCTAGTACCAGCAACATGAGCTCGCAGAACATGAGCGGAAGATAGTTGCTAATATTCCTATTGTGAAGTATGTGAAAAATTCGTTTTGTGATCTGTAGTCTTAGTTGTGGAGAAAAAAGGTGAGTTCTTTAGATTAAGAATTTATTTGGCCTCGTGAGCTGTACTTTAAAAATTCCTTTGTGATTTTGAGGGAGACGGTTGGGAGCTATTGTCTCAGCTGAGTGTCAGTTTTAGTCGATTGATTGTGAGGCCTACAATAAAATAGTGGAGTTTTCTGTCAAAGTCATCTCTACCTCCTCAGAGTAATTGCAGGGGTGACAACTGATCTGCTAAACGTTCTTGGTGGAGCTGCCGATTTGGACGGGGACGAGATGTAATGATATTTAGATTTCTCTATGGATTATTAGATGTAGATTCAGCGTCGAAACGAATTTTCGTTGTAACTATGTAGTATAAAGTGAGAGTTGGCCCAGTTGTGGAAAGAAGAAAGAGTACAAAATTAGCAGAACCATTGAAAGCAATCAATGTAGTTCATCTCCCTACTCCGCTCCCTTCTCAATTTTGCGCACGAACTAAAACAAACGATCCTTTGTTTTGAACGTCGACAGTTTACGGTGTCTATTCACACTGCTGCTTTTGCCGGCACTCTTGATCTGTCTTTATATTAATTCTGCTCATGCAGTCAGATTTTATAGCTGTCTAAATCGAGGTGTCAGTATTTTCGACTATTGCCACGAGTGTTACATTGTTTTTCCTGAATCCAGAACACCATCTTTTCTGGAACGTAAGTCATTTCTGCACGCTTTCCATCCAACTTTTTGTGCATCCTTGCCTTTCCCTTCACTTCCACATGGATCCACTTTCCAGCAGGTGCCAGATCAGTCCTGGTATCTTCATCTCCGTCCTTGATAGAAAACAGGTTTTGTGTCCGGTTCCCCTCTACGTCCGGTTGCCCTCCACGTCTTAAATGTAGTCTTGTTGGATGAAGTATGTCTGCAATCGTGTCACATGGCACACATTTTAGACACCTACATGCGAACTAAGCATAAATCAGAATATCTGCACGCTACATGTCCAACCCAGTCAAACAAGAAACCCCTCGCTTACGAACGAAGGTGAAGGAGGAAGGGAAATGTTCTATGTCTATTTGAGTTTTGAGTTTGTTTAGTCCTGACTCAAAATGACATATACCGTATAGATCATATGTCACGCCAAATGCCGATCCAAATTATCTCTAAGCTATCCAAATAATATATATTGATATATGATGTGATTAGATCCACATTATAGCTTTTTCGTTTCATACCATAACGATGGACGTATGTATCATGTTCAGTTTCATTCGACTAATGTTACGAGTTCTCACAACAAGAAGGAAATCATAAATGTGGAAAGATCCAAAGAGAACGAGTTCATGACTGACAGATCTAAGTTCATATCTCCATGGCTTCATGATTTTTGGTGTTTGCTGTAAGTCCCAAAACTGACATCAAATGGATGTTCATAAAAGTGTGTACTCATATAGATTTCTCATATAAGCTCTATTGGGGCTTAGCCCCATTTTACCTTTTTAGTCTCTCCCTTGTAAGGGTCTTCCCCTCCTTCGTTTTTTCTACGCGGTCGCCCTTTCTCTTCTCAAAAGTGTGTACTCACGCTAGAAAGTAATATCTGCAGAATTGTGAGTCGTGATAAGAGGGAACAAGCATTAGTGGTGTTAGGACTTCAGGTAAGTGGGTGATGAGGAGTCATATGTAGAAGCTTAAAGAGGTCACCGAGGTGTCGTTATCTCTGCTGTAAAATAATGAAGTTTAGTCCACGGAGCATATTCTTGAAAGTAAAGTATCCTTAAAAGAAGAAAGGCGACCGTGTAGGAAAAACGAAGGATGGGAAGACCCTATCAAGCCGTACAAGGGAGAGACAAAAAAGGTAACATGGGGCTAAGCCCCAATAGAGTCTATATGAGAAATCTGCCCTACCGCACCTAAGATATCTGAGCTATGCAAGTCGTACGGTCTACACACAACTGGAGCATCCGAAGAAACATCAACTAATGTGATTGCTCTCTTATGGATTGCACCAGCCACTGCACTCTGTAGAGCAATGGACACAAGCTGTCTAAAATATGCTACAAAGTATGAGAGTGAGAGTGGTACCCCCTAACGCCTAACATGATAAGCTCTCGCGCACTGCCTGACAAATGTGTCAAATGCCGTATCCATTGCTCCATATAACTCCAAGGCTTAGAGGAACAAGGAGGTGACATCGCTGCATGCCCCTATACTTGGAGACCTTACGACCTGATGCTACACTCGCCGCCCATCTCAGAGGATGGGTAATCACTCCCTCCAAAACTGTATCACGCGTAGGGTCCGTAACCACGACATCCGCTACTATCACCTGATCATCTCCGACCAAGTATAAGTCGGCCCTGACACGTGTCGTCTGCAAAGCATACGAACGCTCCCTCCAAGCCAAGTATCCACTCTCTCGTGCTATAGCAAACACTATGTCTCTAATGGTATCATGGGTAGCTATCCTCTATCCTCCACCAATCCTACTGGCCCTCCAAGAACGTGAAGTCTATCTGTGGATGTGATACACCCTCTAGAAGCTCAAGGTGGGGAGGGGTACCTAAAGGGACCATGCCCTACACTTTGACACCTTGACTCTCAAGCCTACTAGATGTAGCTCGATAGTCAAGTAGTCAAAGGCCTACCTAATCTGATCTACAAGGCCTACGATGTGTGTATCATCTGCCAAGGAGGGAAATACACAACTTGGCATGGCCAAAGTAGTAGATAGGAGAGCTCTAAAGTGAGCCATGGCAAATAAGGGCCCCCCTAAAGGATCTCCCTGACGTGTACAAATAGCTGACTCCAAGACGGTGACTCCCTCCTGGGAACCACCATGTTGGTAGTAAAGGGAAGCCGGAGAGCCATAAAAAGACTGCACAAAAGGAATGAGACTCGCCAAGGATCCACCAGCCTCCCTAAGCTCTCTAAAGATGGATGCATGTGAGACGCTATTAAAAGCATTCTCAACATCCACCTGTAGGACGACCCACTCCGAATGGATATCTAGGAGTGCTCTAATCCCTAGAGATATAACCTCACATCCTCTCGATGTAGCTACTCCAAACTAATGTGGACTAAGGTGTTGTCGAAAGTGAGAATGATAGTGAAGGACAATGGTACAATTGACCAAATGCAAAAAAATCTCTCTAATAGCAATTGGTCTAATGCTTCTCGTGTCCTTCTCCATCACGAGAAGTCGACTAGCACCTAACACCCGACTAACAGACATAGGAATGTCTCCTCTTGCTACTGCTACAGCCACCTGAAACAACTGGGTAAAACCACTAGAAGGATCATATGCTTGGAAGTAATCTCTAAGGTGCTCATAAACCATCCTTGACAAGCCTCTTGAGGAAAGGCGAGGGGCAGTGCACAATGCTTGTGCAAATAGCGACCTATCAAGACATAAAGGCTGCTCAGGCTGATAATCTAAGACCTCTAGTGGTAGTCCCTCTATTGCTATAGGATGTAGTGATTGTAGGGAAGAGATGGTCTCATCAATAGGACTCGCTATAGACAAAGGGTGTAGCGCTCGTGCTACTCTACTAAACTCTCCCGCTTGACCCAATGTCCTACGTCATCGTAATCGAGTAGAATCTGTAGTATCCTATGGCGATGTTTGTCTCTTAAATCGTGTAGCCCTAACAGACTCCTCCTAAAGGGCTGCACAATCCCCCACTCGAAGTCAACAAAATCTAGCAACCACCTCTCTATGCCCCGCACGTCCACTTCTAGCATAACGAAGACACCATCGAGGGAGTAAGAGGAATAGGAACCATGCTAACTCGGCCAAAGGATCACGTGCTAAACGGTCTAGTGGTAGGCAAAAAGCCTATCTAGCCTCGTCATGGAGTGCGAGGTAGCCTATGGAATAGACGTGGACATGGAAAACTAGTCTCAAATAACCCCAAAATGCAACCCGCCTGAGAAGCTAACCACTCTCACGACTCGATCGGTATCCCTAGAACGATCAACAAAGGTATAGAAGACGCGTGCATACTCTTGAGTGTCACTGCTGTCGATGTGACCACTCGTCTCATGTGGGCATCCCAAGTGGTCCAATCATAGTCCTTGTGCATCCTTCCCACATGGGTCTTTACCCTTTGCGAGGTAAAGCGTCGGGGACACACCGGGCATGGTGTATCCCGACCCGCTCTAGGCGACCCCACATGGGAAGGTGTAGCCATGGCTAGCACAAGAATAATGATAGTAACACATGCTGCTCTTCTCCATATCTCCACATATCTGCAAAACCACAACCCCTCACATCCCAACTCACATAAGAAAATAATCTCTCAAAACCTTAAAATCTATAAAATTTCATAACTTTCAATTTCCATGTCCGAAATTTTTTAACTAAATTCTTATGGAACTTAATCATGAAAACCAAAAAATTAAAAATTAAAATCCATGACCCATCATTCTCAATATATAATGATCATTTTAAACACTAAAAATTCTAAAAATTCTCATAACTTTCTACTCCATTCTCCATAGTCTTCAATCTAAATACACATGGAACCAAAATTGAAAAAACTAAGAAAATAAACTATTCATTCGAATGATACATGCTAGAGAGCCCTCCTGAATGAAATGGTCTCACGGTCTCTCCCTCTCCTCTCCCGTCTCCACACGCTCCCGCCGCTCCCCCCAACCAAGACAAGAATGGGGTACCTCCACAATCCTTAAAATATGATACACGCTTACTCATAAACGGAGCCAAGTTCCTCCAAAAAGATGCTGTACGTTCCAATATGGTGGGATGAACTTTCAGAATGGAAGTCACTGGACGTCTCAATAACTAAATAGAGAGAAAACGCGACCGCGTGTGAAGCAAGAAGGATGGGAAGACCACATCATAATTACTAAATTACGACCTCTGCTTGTACTGTGACTGTACAAGCAATTGAAAGGCTTAGGTTTTTCGCCTAAGGGAAATCCGCTAAAGATTCATCTACCAACTGAGATTTTTTCACTCTAAAAAAATGTTCAACTTCTCCACTGAGATAATTGACACAAAAAGCCCACTACGTGGGGCTGAATGTCTCACAACAATGCAGAGGCAAATATGACTTCTTTTCCATCCTTCACTCAACGAAAGTGTAGGGTAAGGTGTAATCTTTATTAATCTCTTTACTACTTGATCCTCGTAACCTTCGAATGTTTTGTAAAGGTAATATCAGTATTAAATATCATTTATCTATATATATAATAAACTTGATTTCCGGTTTTGGTGCTCCTCGGCGTGCGTGGGGCACGAAATCCGATCTAGAACCGGAAATTTGTTGCCATAAGTGTTTTGATGGAGGTCTTGTTTTGGATATTGTCTGGTGTCCTCCATGGATTTTCGCGAGCAAGAACAAGAAGTTTGCCGCAAGTGTTACCACGAGTGTTCCTGGGATGACGTAGACCTGTAAGCTGGCTCCTAGGGTTGACGCTGGAAGCTTTCGGCTTTCGTTTTATCGTGTCCTCTGATAGACACGAGACAGAGATAGACTAGTACTAAATCTCCTCACTCTGGTTGAGCCAAAAGAAAGGGACTTTCTTTAGTCACCACAATCTTCCCCTTGTGGAACTTCACGATAAACCCGAGAAGGAGACAATCACGAACGCTTGCAACGAATCTACTGGCCCATCTATGAGAATCTTGTAACTAAAAGCGTGCACTTCTTCCTCCAAGTACGGTGTTGACAAATTGTTAATTGGAGAAATTTATCCGTCCGTTCTCGGCACAAAGCACTAGTTCATGTTTGAAATCTCTGAATTTTACGGTTCACAGGTGGGTTTCAAATGGAATTTACTAATCTCGGAAATAGTAGCAATGGTCCCGAGTTTTTTTCTTCAAGATTCCGTCTGTCGGAGATTTGTTTGTAGAGTAATAACGAAAGAATTAATAGCAAATGGAAACCGGATGGCTTGTTAACTGGAAAATATCTAGCCGACAGCATACTACTTCAGACGATGCACAATTCTACAGTTGCGAGATGCTTCTCATTCAGATACACAACTAGCCGTGCACACAGTCGACGTTACACGCCCTTTCAAGAAAGTTTGTGACATGATATGAAAGTGAAAGCAAGGTTTAGTAAGGACGGAGAAGGATCTTTCTTGCGAGAATACGTCATTGACAGTGATTCACTGGCAAATCCGTGTGCCATATATTCCTTGACAAGCACTGACATACAGGAGGAGTCTCAGAGAGAAAGGGCTTTCCTTCTCGCCTGACAAATGTTCCGACAGTCATTGACGGCTACGCAATCGATAGCGAATCCATCTGTCATATATCCTTGACAAGAACTTGACATAGAAGCAGTACCTTCCAAGGAAAACACTCCCCTTCTTGCATGACAAACCTTCAGACATCCGTTGACGACTACCAAACCTATCGAATAAATGGTCTTTTGTTTGGTCAAACCCCTGAGACCTCACTGAACAGGGTAATCAGGGGGCCTTTCACATTTTTGCCACCCAGCCGTCTTACAGAGTTTCTTCAATAACCCATCCCCTGCCGGTTCAAGAGTCCAGTGTGGGTAAAAGGATTCAGGTCTAAACACTGCTGCAGGGTTTCTGGGTTCTCCTTTAGCTCCTTTCAGGAAAGTGTCACCTTCAGACCGAATACTTCCTGACGCTGGATGATCTCTATCTGCAGCCTGCATAACCAATCCATGCAACCGGTGGCCAGATGAAAGTTATGTCATAACCCGGATTGAGTAAGACTGTGTTACGTGGAAAAAAGCAAAAAGGAAAAAAAAAAGAAAAAAAAGACGTTCGTTCTTTGTTTAGTTATTTATTTCTTTAAACCCAACCGCTAGCAAGCCTTTAAGCGTGTAAATTCTTAAGAACATCCAACCGGAATTCAGGTTATATGACATGAATTCTTACCTTCTCAGTGTAGTACTCAAAAGCAGTCTTGTTCGTTCCTGCCTCATAGATGTTGCATTGTGATAAGATCTGTGGTAGGAAGTGATAAAGGCGTGACTTCATAAGTGATTGGAGTAGATATAAATCCTTAATGACAACCAGCGACTATATCACAAATTAAATCACAGCCACTCAGGAGATCTTAGCTACTTGTAACGGATTTTCATAAACAGGATGAAAACTTTAATGAAGTGAAAAATAAGTTCTACGGTGACACTCTTTTCTTGTATATCTGCAATTTCGTGATTGCTTCCAGGTTAGATGTTGTACCTGTGCTTCGACACTAGCGCAGACTGCGTAAATAGCCCAGTTTCGAGTATAGTTGTTGTACAGATGAACTTTCCCGAATCGCAATCGTGGATGACGCTGTCTTGTCCCATCGAACCAGCAGTGATGAATTGTTACTTTTATGCACCGATCGTCAACGTGTTTCGGGTCAGCTCCGATGAGCATGGTTTTATCGTGCTTCAGAAAATGGCACCTACACCACAAGTACAAGCACCCGCTGAGAATAAGTCTGCCCACTCGAGAAGAATTACAGAGGGACGCAAATAAGGGCAGTTTTTATGGAACCAGTCAAGATCTAGTGTGGGCAAAACCAATTATATATACGCTACAAACCAGGGGACTCGAACTCGCTGTCACCGAAGTCTATTGAGCTTTCAAGGCTAAGTGAGCGCCGCCGTTAGTTGAACAACATGCTTTCGAGCCCACTTCATTCCATCTCCACAATCTGAATCAACTTCAACCTTGAGATCGTGATATTCGTGCATTTGCGGGTGATGTCAATTAGGCCGTCATCGAAATCTTGCAGCGTGCAGCGATCCACCCATATGTGCTTGGAGTTGGGCTTCATCTGTATACCATCCACATCGTGACCTCGTCCTCCTTCAAATTCCAGGTTGCATATAATCACATGTTCACACTCCTTCAATTGCAGTCCCTTCCCCATGATTTTCACTCTTTCGCCCCGTCCATCAATAGTCTTGTAGCTAGTAACTCTACAGTAACTGTCCAGGAAAATGATTCCTGATATATCAAAAACTATCCAAAGGGGGTCTTTCCTTTTGCACCCCTCACGAAGTGTGCCTGGTCCATGATCTGCCGACATCAAATCAGGCCATTGGAGTTGATCAAGTAAGAGTAACAATAAGCCTATCTACACATGATTTTAGCCACCAATTTTATCAGCGAAATCTGGAAGTAATATGTCAGGTTCCTGATTAGCTAAATATTCGATGCCAGTCAACTCCCCGCCTTAGAAACGAAACACCTTTAAATGCTGTGGAACTGTGCTGGCGTAGAAACTGAAGACACACTGGCTCACTACATCCTACTGTAGGAGCGTAAGTATGAGGAAGTTAAACCGTAGATTGCGGATTCAAGGATATTGCTTTAACTAGTTTCAGCTGAAAAAAGAGCAAACATGGTGCAGGATCTGCCAAATACTTGGAAATTTTTGGCACACATCTTGCATTTTAGGCTGGAATCTGTGTAGATCTCGCTAATTTCAATATTGAAAACTGAAAACGTCTTCGGGCCAATATCTTCAGATAGGTAGCCGGTGTTGTGCGTCAAGTCCGTACTGGCTTTCGATTATATTTTCAACGTGCTACTCATACGAGCCGATCTACTAAAGGTTTACAGAATAATCCTCTTAGTGCTTGCCGCGTGGAGCATGAACTCCATATTCAAGACATCTGCTGTAACTATAAAGACATCAGTTATGTGACTCCTGCATTCCATCTTTCCTTAGTTCACCTTCGTACTGTACATTATTCAAACACTGTAACCCTGGACTAAACATTAGTAACGCTCAACCATCAACTACGCAAAAGAGTACCTGCAAGTGAGGTGACATGGTAAACCTCGCCAGTGAGACCACCAATGGAAGCTTGTCCAAAACCTTCAGCTGCCCCAGCCAGGGCCCTCATGCATCTATCCACATTGCCGTACGGCTCCTCCCCCATGGAGGCCGCCTGTTTCGCAGCTGGGTGCGAAGGCCAGCTCTCTGAGACCCCCGGTGTGGAGGTCGGAGATGGTGCGTGAATCAGGGACTCACTACCCTTACCCCAGCAACAACAGCCAAGCATAATAATCAACCAAAGACTTCCACCCCAGAAAATATATTATCTCCTTCTTCTGTTGTCACCACTCAAGTTGCTCTTCCACCACACTTGAGTGCGAGAAACTTCCCGCTGCCGAAGAAGTACCTCCGAGCACCTACATACTCCTCAGCATCAAATTCAACCAGAAGAATTCCATCTCGCATAGTTCCTCCAATCAATTCCACTCCCTCCTAGTCTCCAACTCCCAATGTACCGACTCCGCACCAAATCGTTCGGCGTCCCCTTCTGCTTCGCTTCCCGATCTGTCGAAATCGCACAAGGTCTCCTGAACATGACACGAAGAAACGCTTGTGATCCTGAGCTGCGATTTGAGTTTCTCTAGGAGCTGCAGCGGATTTGCTCTGGCGTGAACCACAGAGCAAATCCGTAACTCTTCAGTCACGGCGTGTCGTGGAGAGCCTGGAACTCATTTCCTGGTGCGAACTGTCGCCAATCTGGAGGCGCACGCCGGATTCGGGATCTGGTTTGGACCACTTTATGTGTAGACCAAATCCTGCACATACCGTCGGGAAAGTCGCGGGGCTCTCGCAAGCGTTTATCTTTTGTCGTTAAAGACACTGATGGTCCTTCTCTTTTGTCGTTTTATGCTCTGGTGGTTATACCGCTCACCCTCGGGCCAAGTAAAGTGACCCTGGCACTGTCCAAGGGGTGGATCACTTCTCGATTTGGGTGATTCATTCAGGATAGAGATGTTTCAGATACTAATGATTTTAAGAATCGAGTGCGGGAACCAATTGAAAACTGGGGATTCTGGGAGCTGAACTAGCTATTCGGCACTCATGTCCCTCCAACGAATGGATTAATCGATGGCTTACAGTAAGAACGCGTGATTTTGTCCGTTGTCCAGCTTGTATGGTTGACTACTGTAGTCTTTTCTTCTAGGAGTTTAGCTCGATAGTATATTCACATCTGTCTCGAACAAAATCCGAGATTTGCTCTTTCCAAATCACACAAAAGGACAAGCGGCCACACTCGGTTGACATGCATTTGAAAATAATGGAGTCTAGAGGCCGTTCGAAGAATACGGGCATTCATGTCTTTGAGTCCCCCAGAAGATGAGCATCTCACGTCCCCTGAGATTCTTATATGTTGTGAAAGTTCAACGCTTGTGCCAGTCGATATGATACACGTGTCCTTAAAAGCCCGTGATCAGGGGCACAATGCGCTCGAAGTTGGTGATGATATTTACCACATAAAGGAATAGTTACGTCCAAAAGAGGCCAAAGGCAAAAGGGGACAGAATAAAGAGCACACAAATTCATCTTCAGATAAAGGAGGAAAGGCGAAGCAAAAGATGCGGCTCCTGATGACAACGGTTTTATTAAAATAATAGAGAACAAACCACTTTCGAGTCGAGAGATAAGAACAAATTCAGGCGAATGGAAAGCTAGTTTAATCCGGACCCTTTATGTTGATTAACCAGAGCTTTGACGATAATGTACAAGCCTAACAAGAGGTGCCTAATGAGAAAAAGCTTCGATAACAATGTACAAGCTAGGAAGAGCTGTCTACCGAGAAGTTATAGAATCCATGTCAAGCTCCAATCCACCTTTAGTCAACCGGTACGGGAAGGAAAGGGATGGCGACATTGGAGATTTAACAATCTTCAAAAGTTGTTGACCTACAGAGAAATCAAACAAACAAGATCAATCTGTTCAGCACTTCCTATCTGTCCACAACCAAAAGAATGAACGATGTAAACAACTCCCACATTTCCAAACATTCAGTCTATCGGGGGAAGAACGGTGGTAAAGTACGCATTCTCGAGATTTGAGTTTGTGATTAGAATACTTCCGTTAGGACGATGCGAAAGTGTTGATAGGATTCTATTATTTTGGAGTCTTACCCAGATTTTCTTCGGGAACCATGAGTGAAAGCTGCTAAATACTCTGTTAAGAAGTCTGGATCTCAAATGCAGCTTGATTAGAGAGTATTATACCGGAAGGAGAAGACTCTAAGACGAGGCGGACGTTCACAGAATGTGCCCACTTCGTACCGAGGGCAGCTGTCAAATGCTGTTCCAATCCCCCTTCTCCGAACTCAAGGTTGTGCGAATCTTGGTAAACCCCTCTAACTTGATTCGTTACCAGGATAGGAATTCGAAAGACTTCAGCAAGGAATCTGCCAAGCCATATACTCAAAATTGGAAGGAGACTCCATATAACAGTACATGTTTGTAGCGTCATGTGCAACATTAAAATGATGATTCTTTATCAAGAGGAGGTCTATACCCATTCTCATGAAACGAGAAGTATAAAAGTTTTTCTTTATCCATTCTCATTCACTTAGTGAGAATTGATAAAGAAAGACTTCGATCGTTGTTTCAGGCTAGTACCCTTCCTTAAGAAGTAATATTTCATCAGTTTGAAATATCCAACGCTTCCACTTCAGATAGAAAGGAATCTTACTTGAGAATTGATGCTTGTTGCCCCAGCATCTCTTGCCTCTGTATGATGCGATCGCGTCCGTATTCACTGCCAGGACCATACAGCTTAGATCCATCAAGTCGGAAGGTTCTAGGACTTATCGATTAATCACAAACCCATCAATGGATGGCCCAGTTTCGCCCGGCTGTCCGTAGCATAAGAGCGTTGAAACTGGAAATATATATGGCAGTATGAACATAAAGTCGTGGTGGGAAACTCTCCTCTCCAAGCTCGGAAGAAAGATTCACACATTCACAGCTGAAGAGTCCCCAGAATTCAACCAGAGTTTGAATCTAGAACGGGCTTCCAATCAACCACAAGCATTTGAAGAACTTTTCAACACAAACTACAGTCATAAAAATGAGAAAGAAATCAATGAGAAGACCAATCGACAGAACAATCAATCCTTTCAAGACCCTGCGGGGAGTAGTGAAGTACAGGAATAAAGTAAACCTGAACTAGGATGAAGAATTTAAATACCTCTGAGGAAGTGCAGCTATACTGTCGATTACAATTAATCTAACAGATCGCTCGATTATTCCCTTTTCAAGCTCCTTCAAGCTGGGTATCAGTGACGGCATCCAAGTGAGAAATGTAAGAAGCGGCCCACCGTTCGTTTGGTGCACAATACGAGATCCATAAGGCGAGTCAGGACATAAACTTCGAAAGCAATGCGTGACAGACACTATGCACGCATGGAGCTGGAACCACAACGCTGCTGATTGTCTTAAGTCGTATTTATTCATTCCCGGTACTAAGAAAAAAACTGCTTCTTGACCTAGTTTAGTAGAAAGTTCGAGGCACCTTTGCATGAGGTCAGAAACTGAGGATGGATGCAAGACCAGAACACGAACAGCAAGCTGCATTGTCCCAATCAAACCATGTGAGATGTAAAAGATGCCCATGAGGAAGTGAACTGATCCAAGTAAGGGGTTAATTTATTGATGTTTCGCAAGCTGCTCTGAAATCCAGTAGTAGAGGAAGTTTGAAGTTAAGTGTACCTGCTGCAGCATCTCCCTGTGGCAGAAAATGTCTGGAAACTTATGTTGCGCAATTTCCATCATTCTACAAGGAAGTATGGAAGATATCCTGGTAGTCAGATCCTACCACAGTGCCGTGTGTAGTTTATAATCCCCAGGACCAAGAAGAATTATTACATGGTAATTACTAGGTCCAGAAAGGATGTGCATGCTCCAGGCAGTGACCAGCCTGCAGAAGTTCATGCTGTACTACCGCCCTTAAAACTCCTCTTTTCAGCGATCTATCAATTTAAGTATTCAAGCAGAAAGTCTAACCATGATAACAAATAAACCTATGGATTGAAACAAAAGTCTACCTTCCTGAGGAGAATTTATGTTCAGTGTCGATGTAGACTACGCTGCCATCAAGGCCACCCAGTGTTTTGGGCATGGCGGTCAATACAGATAACATCAGACACACCTGGAGAAAATCATGCATGAGTGAAGGCCAAAACTGATGCCAAACATTCAACTTCGAAGTATTTAATAGGAATAAAGAAGCATAGTTGCAAAATCAAACCGGACGTTCCAGGTGCGACTTGGATGGAATATGGACAGCAAATTAATTCACCATTAACTCATTACCGCTGGATGCAGAACACCGACCAGAAGGGGAATGATCTAAAGAGGATAGGGACACTCCGTCTACCTGACTTTTCCCTACTCCAGCGGCCCCAACGATCTCAGTTATTAGCCCAAAGGGAACCCCACCACAGAGTGCACGATCCAACTCTTGCAAGCCTGTCGCAAGATGCCCACCCGCGACCTCTTTGGTGTTTCGCTCAATCCATAACGAGAGAACCTGAAATGAGTTTTCGTCAATCGCTGACTTCTCAATGATTGGCTTCAAATAGGCATGGTAATAGTGAACATGTGAAAATTCAAATGTCTAATCTCCCTTAAACCTACAGAATTAGTCAGGGTGCCGTCAAGTAGCACCGCAATTTACCGAGCGGTAAGGTGGGCAGACACAGTCATATACACGATCCAATGCAGGAGACAGAACAGACATAGGCATATCCAGTAACTCCATAAGCTCCAGTTCCGTCTTGCACAGCACGTCCTGCAATGAAATTTAAACTTCAAACTTTGAGAGAAACACTAAATATCACCAACAAGTATCCTCGACATTTTTGCCACATTTCATTCTAGCATTTCATTTTATTGAATGCAAAAGAGTTCATACAGAAAGCACGGTGGTGGAGAACAAAGGACAGTGTCATCCACCACCGCATCCACTGAGCTCAACAGTAATACAACCGCTCGGCTTCAATCGAGGAGGGAAAACGAACCCACTGTTGTCGAATTGTTGAAATTCTAATTGATCCACACAGAACGGTCGAAACGAAACAAATTCGAGCGAGAAAAAGAACCTTCGCAGAATGAAGAGATCGTGCAGAGAAGACATTCGTGATGGTGCCCGGTAAATTCATGCTGCTTAGAAGCCTTCGAGACATGGCTACGTCTGGATTCAATCGCTTGGGCGATTCCACATGATTAAACCCAGATTCACACGGTGATCAAACTTGGACGACACATTCATACACGGATATTATTCCTCTAGTTCCGCATCTGTGACCTGGTTCCCGGTGGTGAGAACTGCGTACAAGCGGGAAACTGCAAAACATCGGCGTGACAGAAGTGACCTTCTGCGGTCGGTTAGACACAGACCATATTCACACGTGTCACGATCCCATCATCTGAACTAGATGTGGGCTCCCGTGAAATCCAAAACAGCGTTACTTAACCTACAGTCGGAGGTAACTCCACGCTGGTAATACCGTGTCAGGTCGGCTGGGAAGGAAGTACCACGGTAAGTTTCTCGTCCGACTGGCAGTACTTGGTTGCGTTGTGCTCTACTTGGTTCAAGGAATCTCATCCTTCACCGATACCAGTGGATTAATGTAATATTTGTGCAGGTTGAACTTAAAAGATGACTCGTTGCAGCAGGCCCCAAGATGATCTACGCAGCTAAATCTGCTGCTGTTTACTTGTATTCTTGTGCAAGTATCTCCTTACGCTATTCATTTGCACTAACTTGAGTGGATTACCTTCAGGACGAGGGAGGACAGTATCGACATTGGATTATATCCCTTTGTAGAATCGTCCAAATTGTGCCCTTGACTATTGTGATTGCATCTGCAGCAGTCAGTACATTCTAACCATCCCAAGGATGCTTTAAAAACATGTCATTTTCGATAAGAGGTCGCCGAGAGGCTGTCGAATGTTTAGAAGAGAAGATTTCTATCCTGATGGATAAATGCTTGCATAAACTACAATCTACAGTCTGGACAATGGAACGGGTCCATTCCATGGTTTCTTCAATAAGAATGCTAGTTGTTCGAATCTATCTGAGCCAAATATGAAGTAATCTGGAACTTTCCTCTGCCATTGAGTTTCCATATTTTCGTCACCAGCCATATAGACAAACATAGATGGTACACCAAACGCTCCTTTCTTGACTGCAAGGTCAGTGTTTTCCTGGGGCATCGAAAACAAGTACCAAACTCAGAAAAGGTTCAGCAATGAAATGTAATGCTCAACGAATAGAGATTATTTCCACGAAAGATGGTAACGGACCTTCAAACAGTTTTTGACGTCATTATCATTCGCCTTTCTCAGGTAATACATTGCTTCTTCCTCAGAGATACCCGCATCTAGACAGCACTGAAAAGTGAACGCCGAGTCGGCAAGGTCTAGATCCTGAAGATGTTTGATGCCGTATATAGCTCTCCATAGTGAACGAAACGCGTTCACTAGATCCTCTGACTCATATCCCTGTCGAGCATAATCAAGAATTGGATCAGTAGCAGCAGCTAGCTTGGCCAGTCCAATACTATATATCAACGGCGGGTAGAATCAGGCAATCCTAGCCAAGAGCGTATACTAATATGGTCAAAGGAGACGAAGACTTAGCATGGACAATCCTACACGTGAGTTTTAAAGACGCACTAGCACTGAGCTTGGTACACGGCTCTTCCTTATCAGAAACTGTACACATTACTGTCAACACTGCCTCTCTGCAGTGATGGGATTAAAATCATGATGTCCTTCAGCATCGTCATTTACTACTCAGAGAATCAGTTCTAATATATAACTACACTTTTCATTACACTGGGTACTTGGCACAGACAAATGTCAATCTCGAGTCATTTGAAGAGAAACACTGCTTGAAATGCTATAAGCCCAGTAACCGCCCGTCAATACCACTTGAGAGAACTCTGGTGAACTTCAGAAGTACATTAGGTAAGGGAGACAAACCTTTTCGAGTGCAATCGCAGTCAAGACACGTTGGCAGAGTATCGTGTTGAATTTTGGAGTGCCGAAGGTCGATGGAGCGCCCATGAATGGTACCTGCATGAATCGGGCGTTCACTGCCATGTCTTTGAGACTCCACTTCCCTGCCCACAGACAGCCAAATTCCCTGCTTGTGGCATGTAATGTGGAGATATGAAACGAAATGTCGTGCATAATCCACAATCAAATAATACATCGTCTTCCACTAAGTGACAGCAATAGCTTCTGCTGTCACATTGTGGTGAAGGTAATGGACAGCAGAACTTGTGGAGATATGAAACGAAATATGAAACGAAACTACTCCCAAACGTGCATATTTTCCAAGGAGTTGACAGAAGGACTTGATTGCAGAGAAGTGGAGGCAAATTTGACTCCCATCATCAACCATGGCCCAGGTGGGAGTTTCTAGTTAGCTCCAAACGACCAAAACGTATCAGATCTTCAGTCCATGGGGACATGAGAACTGAGAAAAAGCACAAAAAGATCTCATGCAGGCTTTCGGTCTGCTAAAGTTCAAGCATAGCCTTGGTGTAGCTCCATTTCCACCTACCAATGACTCTGGTGTAATTGTAAAATTGAGTTTGGAAAAAGGGCCTACTCAACACAGTGCTTGGCATAAGCTGTAGACTGGCGAGTCACAGCCGACTTGTCAACAAAATGATAAAAGAATTAACCTCTTGCAGGCACTAGCGATGGCATAGAATTTCCAGTGGCTTTCATCACTGCTCCCAGCAATACGGGCCGCAACAGCAGCCTCACTCCCCATCTTTCCTTATACCTGGGAGCGCAATCCAATTTTACAGTTGTCAACCAAAAATATTCCTGAATTTTGGCACGCTTCGGAATTGGGTATAGTTGTCCCTTTCTTTCTCCATTGAACACATGGTAGGGCACGGGGCAGTATTGAATGATGTCATGGATGATAGTGGTCTGGAACGAGAGGACAATCTTCTACCAATTACTACATCGTCGCCCTGAGCCTCTGGAAATCGAAAATGAAATCCTTCATGAGATCTGGCTGACGGGACTTAAGTACAATCCAACGGTTCCATGTCTTTTCAATAGAAAGTAAGTAACAAGGTGATTTGAAGCATTGTAAATACGCATAAATAACAGCTTCTCTGAGTGGAAATTAGTCGGGGAATCATGACTTTGCAATCACTAGATTAAATCATCTTAGATTAAATCTTTGGCTCACAACTCGTCATTCAAACCCATCCAGCGGCTGCCCCGGAGGAAGCAATATGTAAGAATCAAACTGGAAAGACGTACTCACCGAAGAACAACTTCGGAGCAGAGCCATGAATACGGAGAGGCGCAATCGATACACAGATTTATCACTGGGACTGCCATTGTCGATTTCACAGCGGTGCTCCAATGTCCTCCGAACTCTGATGTCCAAAAGTTCCTTGATGTCCAAAAGTTCCTCAATGCAGGGAGGACAATTGTTGTCACTGTTTTGAGGCGATGCTCAACATATCAAAACGATATGCACCCTGCTTTGTATCCGGTGTAAGAACGAAATCTCAGGGAAATCTAAGATGGAAAATTCCTACTTGCATACACCTAGACCAGCCCAATAAGCCATCGGCCGGGCCCCATTTGACATGGCCATATCTCCCTTCGGCGCTCAAACCAGACTCTGATTTTTCGGGGGAACTTTCTTCTTGACTCGGAAACCACAAAGACAAGGTGAACATACCAGAGAACATGGTTCTGGAGTCAATTGGAGCTGTTGCCTATACCAGCAGATATTAAACCCAGCGGAGCCATCGAGGTTGGCAACGGGTTGGTTACATATTGTTAACCCAGAAGCGAAGAGTTTGAGCTGGTTTAGTTCTCCACTTCGGCAAGAACGTGGTCTCCTTCGATGGTGTTACGTCCACGCCACGACGTTTCATTCCTGGTCTTCAGATACGAAGATCCAACCTACAGAGTGCAACGGAGATACGGGATGGAAACGATAGTTGAAGAAACCTTACTACTCAATGGATGTGGTAGTTGGCTCTGACGGTAGATGCTTTGACGATTATGTTTCTAGAAACGAAGGTACTTCCTTACCTCGAGGTATACTTCCTAGAGAGCATATTTTGTTCTGTTAAGGGTAAGGAGAAGGAGCATTTGATTTTCGTAGAGCAATTACTGTGCGATGGATATTGACTCCTGTGCAATTGAGAGTGGATCATAGTTTACACGAGTCCAAGTAGAGAGGATGGTCAATTTCCACGGAAATACCGTACGGAGACATTGCAAGCTAGCTTCATACATGCAGCTCGCGGGAGTAGAGTAGGAGACGCTCATGCGAACATGTGTTTGATTTCACAAGCGTACTTGTTAAAAGTTAATATCTGAATATCAAAGGATATGCTGCGAATAGACTTGCTCACTACTATAACCAGAAAACCCGTCAGATCCTGGAAGTCAAAGTATAATCATCCTCCTTGAACTCAATAGATTAAATTAATGAAATTAATGAGATCGTTCAAATTAATGAATGTAAAATTGCTGGTCCCAAATGGGCGAGTGCTTCCCAACTGCTGTGGGAGAATGAACAAAATTCAAGTTGATATGAGGCTACCGCAGACCGCTAACGGCATACCTCAGTCCTACTCTAGGGGCCTAATTTGTGGTCTCTTGTCACAACTTATCTTCAAAGGATAGCTGTCGACATGAACTATTGACAACGACAGAGCACCGATGAGGAGAGTAAACTATACAGAGTGACAAGTTCACTGTAACAAAAGTGTTGTGTGAAGAACTAAACCACGAAGACCCAACTGCTAATCTACTTTTGCACGTTTTGTACTCAAATTGGATATCTAAAGGGATATTAACCTTTGGTGTGACCAGTATTTCGTTTATGTCGACTGAAATCAGATACAAACCGAAACGTCTGCTCACAATCTGGACAAGTGTAAGGTCGTTCACCGGTATGTACTCGTATGTGCTCAGTGCGTGCCCAAGCCCATTTGAAAGACTGGGGACAATCAGGCCAGGGGCACTTGAGAGGGCGGTCGGGTTGATGGACACGACGGTGCTGCAGTAAGTACTTGTGCATAAAGAATCGTTTGTTACACCCTTTGAACGTACAACGGTTCTTTTTGTGGATGCCCAATTCCGCTTCTGTAGCAAAACTCATTCTGCAGCCATCAAGATCACACTGGAATTCCTTGTCCTCCTCGTCCTTCGGCTTCCGCCCAAGGACTTTCTTTTTCTTGGGCCTCCCCTTCTTCTTTGCTTTCTCAACTGTCAATTTTGGCTCATCTCCGTCCTCGTCGCTTTCCGGTTCTTCAGGTGGTGGGATACGTGCTCGCAACCTTGTGCTTTGACCTGCGGCACGGAGTCGGCAATAATGAAAATTTGCGTAACCAGTACCATTGCATGCTTATACATGTTTTCTGTTAAATACCTTAGTATACCTGCGTATCATATTCCATGTTACTCGTTATGGATCTCTCCACTTAATAACGAGGTTTGTGTAGGAATAGAAACAATATCAACATTCAGATTGGACTTACAGAGATGCGTCCACTTTCTTAACACCTCGATATTCACTTTGCTGTGGTGATGAGTTTCAGATAAAATGAAGACGGGAGATGACTAGGGGAACTTCAACGGCTACCAACTCGACAATCCAAACACTTCAAGATAAGTAGATAAGTGTTATGGAATCAACTAGAAGTCAGTGGATGGCTTGGCTTCACAGTACTGTTGACCTAAACAGGAGCTGCAAAGCGGTGAGCCCCAGGTTTCTCTCAGGCTGATGGGTGTTTTAAGACCAAGAACAGGAAACGAGAGGAAAAGACTGGTTTACCAACATCTGGCCGGTCAATCTGGGAAGAAGAACGAAGGTTAAAACATCAACCATGCAAACTCATAATACAAAGACAATGTTGAAGAATGGTGGAACCTATCGTCGGTCAAGCGGCAACGAACTTGACACCTCTACCCGAAATGTCCCACATTTTCAACTACGGAATCTTGCGTCCTGGAAAAGTTTGAGGAAGGGTGGCAAGGATGCACTTACTTGCACGACCAAGCGAATGGTCCACAATCTCAGGTACCCTGTCGCAATCTTCTGCTTCAAAACGAGCCTCCACACATTGTACAGCTTGCAAGTTATGTGGCTCGGAAGTGTTCACTTGCGTGTCATATTTACCCTCGCGTTTCCCTCCGCTCTTGTCCGCTACAGAGACGTCCGCGTGAGAATGTTTCAAACTTGTCCATATCTGTTTCAAGGGCTTCGACCGCTTGCCCCTTGTCTTACCAAGAGGCTTCCGAATGGAATTGATATGAGGTAACAAATCTAAGGGATGAACTCCTGATGCACATTGCCCAGAATCATCCGAAGGTTGAGTTCCACTAGGTAATGGAGCTCTGTTCTTCTGCAACTTCTGACTATCAGAATCATGATTGTGAGATTCCAGCATCATCACTGGAAAGCAGGAGCCCTCATCTACAGGAACTTCATCTATCTGTAGATTAGTCGATTCCCTCCCAAAACCTTCTCCCTGTGCCAGGAACTCGCCTCTGCAGTCAGATACTCCGTAAACGTATTTGATGTCCCTGAGAGTATGTTGCGATCCGTCGTCATCATAGTCAAACTGTTCAAGCTCATTCTCCGGGTGACAGGAAGATTCACACAGCTCCTGATTATGGTTTACTTCTTCCATGAGAGTAACTGCTTTGTCACGGTTTGACGCCGACGAAGGTTCCTCCTGGAACTTGACATTCTTGCCGGTGTCAAGAGACTTCACTTTCTTACCCGATAGGCCGCCACCACATCCATCTGTCTTCCGTTTCCACCCGAGCAGCTTTGAGGTTGTAACACTCTCAACATCGTTGGGTGGTTCTTCACTTGATGCCCCTTCTACTGGAAATCGTTTACAAGGAGTATTCTCGATATCTAACATCTTTCTCATCTTCAGTGCCGTTTGATGTCTTTCTATGGATATTTGTTCATCTGGTCCGTAACCCTGCACAAATGTACTAGAAAACTTGCCCTTGACAGGTCTCGTAGAACTGTTAGGCATCTCGTACCCAGTATCTCCACCATGATCGCAATTGGACGATATAAACATGTCATTGGCATTTTGAGTCGTATGTAGAGACTGTTCGTTTCGAAGTCTTGAGCTAGCAGGAAGCGAGGAAGCAATGGGGACATCACACCAAACTGCTGCCCCTTTTCCAGGTGTCTGACCTCTGCTTCCACCATCTTTGGCGGGAGATGACAAATATAGATCTGCGTCGCTACTGTGTACGATCGAGCCACTTCGCACAATGAGGTCACTGGACTGGGCCGATGGAGGTTGACTCCCGAACACGTCCAGCGGTGGGATAGGTGGCTCAGTAGGATATCCTGCCGGGCATAACTGAGTTGAGTCAGGATAACCTCCCCGGCTCATACCGACCGTTTCTTCTTGTAACTCGGGGGAGGCATGACGACCAGGAGGAGGTGATCCGACTTTCTGATTGTCTGCCCCAACAGGTGCCGCGATTGCCGAGTTATGGTCCACGGCAACACCTACAACATCACGAGAATAAAATGAACAAATGACATGTCAAAGACTTGTTAGCCAAATCCATCGTGTTGCTGCTAGGACTTGGAGTTGCATCTCAGAAGTCAAGTGCAGGAGTTCGTGATTCAAGTCCTTGGGAAAACATAGGCACCCAAAGGTGACCGTGAAATACATGATCTACCGCAATCTTTGTCTACGGCATCACGTAGCCCGGATGATGAACATGACAACACAAAAATGTGTCCACAATGCTTTACATGGTGGTCCAAAGAAAATCGTGAAGGTCCCAGAGAAAAGAGTATTTGAGTACATCTACAGTTATCAATGGGTCATTTGCTTGAGATTGTCAGATATTCTGTGCGGAGCTCCTAGAATATACTACAAAGTGCAAACAAAATTCAATATTCGAATTAGCGAGACCGAAGGTTGTGTCAATAACCTGTATGATGACACTATCTCCGACAGCTACTGGACACTCGCCCAAGGATCAACATAAGCCGCACTAGAGGATGTATATTGCATGATGCCCCACACTGTGTAGCGGTTACAGTCCCCAACAAAAAAGATATATGAGGCAGCTCAAGTAACTGCCTCAGTGACATGTTGATTACGCAACCAATTTGATAACATTACCTGTACTAAATTCAGAACTGTGTATGTTGGAGATGTAGTTCGGACGCTTGGTTTCGTCGTCTGGATCATAAGTGGCCAGTGGCATTGGCTGCGGCATCCCACCAGAAGCTTGACTCGGTAAATCCCGATTCATGATATGAACGGCACCGTCTGCTTCTAAGTGATCAGTGTAGGTAGCAAGCTCGTCACCATTAAGCGGAGAGCAACCATCGTCCCTGTTATTATCCATGTTTTCTTCTTGATCATAACTCCTGCGTCCTTCTACCTGTACTTTCCCCGAAGGTAAAGTTGCGGACTGCCCAGCTTCAATACCGGCGCCAGACCAGGGCTTCACCTTGTATCTAGCAACAAAGTTCGTTCTCAAAGGTCCAACACCTGAATCTTCTGAAATTTGATCCTTCCCCTGATCTAGCATCTTTCTTTGTCTTCCGCGTTTCTTCGCTGCAGCATTCTGCTGATACTCGAAAGGTGTCATCATCGTACCTATAAGACCACTGACCATGGGTCCCCCGATATGTGCTGATGATTCTATGCTTCTACATCCTCCTAACAAAGGATGAACCTGGTTGACCCGCCAGACCTTTCCACACCACTTCCCTGCAACCATGCACTTCTTCTTCTTGGATCCTTTGGATTGCCCTTCAAAATCTTCCGCAGTCCGACAAATCGAATGTGATTTCGGATCATCTACGCGCTTTCTTGATATACCAAGCCTTCCTGCCATCAAGCTGGTTCCTGGAGGTCTGCCTGGTTTTCCCTTTCTGAAAGGTCCTGCTCTAAACGCGCCGGTAACTTTCTTAAAACTATCAAAAGCTTCAGATTCTTTTGTAGTAAAGCGCGGATGAACAAGCATTCCCAGCTGTGTTATCCAATCTGTATATTTACGTTCATCATTTTCTTCAACGTCGACAGCCAACTTGACGAGTTCGATTTCATCCTTGGAACCTTTCGAGAAAGAAACGTCTCTCCAAGTATGATCAATGCCCAGCTCTTGTGCTATGTCTTTTGCACGCAGCTCATACTCCTCAAAGCCTGCAAAACAATCACCGGTCGCTTAACCTCCAAAAAGAATTGAGGGGATTGGGGGACCGTAGGTCACCTAATGGCAACGCCAAGAACCTACAGCGAGGTCACATGGGAGCCAAGCTACTGTCTTTCTAAGTGATGCCACGCAGACGAATAGCATGTCACAATTACTGAAACGAGAAGACAAAGATAAGACGACGATTGTTATCTATCAACGAACCTGAATGGCACACTATTAAAGTGTGTGACCCTCCAATATCCTGCAACCTCTTCTGAGCTTCCACGGCATGTTCTAAGCACAAAACTCGGGGTCTACCGACATTTCTTCGTGCTTTTTGCCTGACTCCCGCCAAGGACGCTTGAACACCCTTCTCCGTTTGCAATGATTCCGGACCAGCTCCATAGACTTGATTCTCCGATGGGAAAATCGACGTGCCGCTGTTGGTAGATATTTGTACAGCGGACTCATCTGTGGCATTGCCATATAAACCAAGATGAGCGTAGGGTCCATAGCAGCTTCTCCCTTCGAGAAATCCTTGATTGCGCTGCACTTCAGCAGAAAACCTATGCTCAGACCGGATGGAAGGAATATCATCCACCATGGAGTGACAAATATTGAACGACTCATTTCTGAAGAAAAGGTCAGGCCCAGGTGTAGGCATACTTCTCGGAGTAGGCAGAACAGCACTCTTGATCACAACTTCCATGCGCCTTACTGGTTCCAAGTTTGATCTACCAAACTTATCAAGGGTCTCAACTGCTTTATGAATTCCAACTTCACGGTTAGGACCTGCTGCTTCATCGGTACAGGAACTGGGTTCAGGTTGCCAACTTGTGAAGTCTGATGGACTTTCAAAATTTATCAAAACGAGATCATCATCTTGAGTATCCGCGGTGAGAGCTTGCGAATTGATGCGGCGGTAGAACTCCTGCATATCATCCACCTTCTCCTCCCCAAGAACACTGGAAGTGTTCTCTTCGCAGGATACAGAACTGGCAGAACATCCGACTTCGGCTTCTTCGCCGAGAACTTTTGGCTCTTTTCCAGAATTCAGGTTTTTCTTTTCGTTCAGAATACTCTCTAGAGTTGCAAGATCTACAAGTCTATTGTCTTCCACAAAGGCAAAACCGCCCGAGATAAAAACTGACGGAAGATTTCTTGATCCCTCCACTAGGCTGCGCAATGTATACGAGGCAGAAGAGCTTACGGAGAAATGACATGGCACTTTTGAGTCAGCACCTGTGGGGTTGAAACCTAGCCAAGCAACATCTGAAGACTGGCCAACTACGTCAGCTAACAAATGCCCACCACTATCAGGTCTGGCAAAGATTTGACCACAACCATCAGCTTCAGGATCTTCGATTTCCGCTTCAGCTTCTTCTGCCTTCTCATCTTGTTTCTCTTCGCCTTCCACATCAGAGCTGTCATCATCATAGGTGGACACTAAAAGTTGCAAGGATGAGTATGTACCACCAGTTTTAACTTCTGATTCCTTACCAATTCCCAAGGTGGAAATCTGACCAGCTACCGTTCTCAGTTCCTTCTCCGTGTTTTGATATCCATCAGGAAAGTCACTCGTCATTCCAGGAAGTGACTTGAGTCGCTCTCCACTGACGAGATCTTCCAGAGTCGTTGCCTGCCAACTACCTCCACTCATACCTGTCGGGCCCTCTAACTTCTCTAGGTCTGTAGTCGCAACCTGTGCAATTCTTGAAGGCTCAACTTGCTCCTCTGCTTGATCGATGTTGGCCAAAGCTGAGGTCTTCACATGAGCAACTTCTTTCTTGGACTCGTTGTCGGGGATCACAAACTTCTTCACATCTTCCACGCTTCCGTTTTGTAGAATCCCATATCCACTTATGTGTGTCGGCATACCATTTGCGTGAGTGTATTCACTCTTGCGATCTACCTGTGCTGCTTGCCCTGACCCTAACAACTTGCTCCTACTCAGATCCAAGTCTTGATTCATAGCTGCAAACGGTTCTGATGCAAAAGAATCAAGATTAGTTCCAAGAACACCGTCTTCCCGGATGGAATTGCTGAATCCACCGACTGCAGGAATTGGTTTGACTGGCAACGGTTTGAAGGTCATTGATGCTGTAGAAGAAGGCTCTACTACGGCCATCGTAGCATAACACAGAATACCACAAGCAGCACATGGTAAAATGCCCCAGTCAATTGCTAACGCGGAAGTCGAACCAGGTAAGGCTCGATAGTACTGTGTAGCTTTTGACTCAGAACATACACCAGTTTCTGACGGTGCACATTGATCGACATCCTTGGGCAATAGATCATCGTGTCCACCTTCAGCGGATACCACGTCATTACATAAGATAGTCTCCGGGGTCGAAACTGCAAGTTTGGAAGGTGACACATGACTTCTGTGGTAAACATCTTCTGTTTGCACCAGCACCGAAGTCCCTGCTCGAGATTCCGCTTCAATATCAGTACTGTCAACGACGTGACTAGTCTCTATGTTTGTTGGTTGCAAAGAGCTATCAAGGAGGGGAGACTTGCGATCCGAATCTTCCAAAGAAGGCATGTTGGCTGTTCCATGATTCACAGCATCCTTTGCCAATAAGCAGCATGGCAATCCCTTGTCGAGTAGAGCACCAAGTAACCGGTTGTTATGTATCACATCATTCACAAACATGGTCTTCACCATCTCTTCACCTGGAGACTTCTTTCTGACCTTCAAGCGCGAGCTACGGGGTTCGGAGGGAGAGCTAGCCAGCATTCTGACATTCAAATTCAACGTTACAGAAGTCAGTACAAACAGATTAGTAAGTGCGACAACAGGTAAACGGGAATTCGGGCTGTTGCCCGCTCTCCCTGAGTTCATTTGTTAAGAACTCTTGGAACATTCTACGAGATCTCCAAAGGCAAGTGCTCTAGTTGGTTTCCATGTGGTATATCGGTACCGAGAGCAGAAGCCGTTCGTAGAATGGTGGATCCACACCCACATAGGACAAAACCGACGCACAAACTAAGGATATGCTATAGAGATGTTTCCATGTGCTCTAGTTACTCAAAGCTGATAAGCTGTGGGTCAGGCAGTCGATCCAGCCCGTTGGAAACGGCCAATTACTATATGGAAAATATCTGACCTGGGTGGGAGAGACATCGTGAGTAGGTACAGAAGCTGCTGATGTGAAAGCATCGGGAGGTAATTCATTGCTGCTCTCCGAGCTGCGGCGTCTTTAGCTACATCCAACCATCCAGGTGTTGCAAAGTTCGCTGCTTCCCCACAATTGAATCCTGAAATCAAAAATTAATAAGTTGGCGGGATCAGAAAGAAATGGGACACCCCAATAGCACATGAGCATTAGGTGCTTCGTGGTACGTACGAATTGCAACAACAAGAATGAGAAGTACCATATATTCTAATAGAGTACTGAGGGAAGTTACAACGAGCAAGCCCAGTGTGTCTTAACAAGCAGCTCGAAAACAGGAATACTGACCGAAGGACACCCAGCCAAAACATCCATCAATCTCTTAGAGCCGTAAAATATATAAGCATACAGGACTATTTCAACCCGCATAAAGCTCTGTACGTTCCTATCATTGAAATCTCCATTCCAAATGGAGAACGATCAGCTAAAAGTATTTCTTGACTAGCACCCGAGTATATGAGGACAGAGCATCTGACCCCAGACCTGCTCACATGGTGGGCAACAACACACAATGTTCTCGGAGCCTATTGTGTGGAACTTCGTCACCCTGTGATCCACATCGACGAGCTTCGCTCTTCCCAATAAATGGTAAATAACTATAGATCCCGAGTTACTGTCGAGGTCTTCCAAAGGCAGGGATACAGAGGACGTCCACTCGTCCCAAGGAGTCGCAGAAAATAAAAGAATTAGCAAGCATTGATGTATGGGTATGAATTAGACGAACCATGGCTAAAGCCCAGATGATATGCTCGAGGGAAAGTAACCACGTACTCGCCTGCATTTTGCACAAGCCTGCAAATATACATATAGAGTTCCGTTAGATGAACGTGCAGTACTTCTGATAAACAAACTCAGCCTTCGTGCAAAATGAAAATAATAAACTTCTGACTTCACACCGATGGCCCAATGGGTGTAAGACAAGTTTCCAAAGGCTTTACTGGAGCTCGAATCTAGCAATTTACATTTTACAACTGACATTGACTCTTCTTGAACTACCAACTGATCTTGGCCGCTGGACACGGTAAGAGAACGGAACCTGCAACAAGGAACACCAGCAGCTACGAGCACTTCCGGAGACATAACTGTGGTCTTCTCACCCAACAAAGAGAACGCAGCTGAAATCAACACCAACGACAATCTCGTAAGTTACAAGCGTATACGTTCACCCTGTTTGTCAGTTTAGATCAACAACATTCTATCGCGTGCTTCTAGACTTCGACTCATGACACCAAGACTGCGGCTCACGTTGGGTACATTCATATTTTCTTATCATCCGCGAGATTCAACATCCCATGCTCAGAGAAGAAAGTGACACATCACTTTTGCTCCACAGCAGTAATTCACTAAAAGATTTGACTTGGTAATAGCATTGTACATCCACCTCAGTAAGACAAAAGCCAATTATGTAAGGTAACAGGAAGTTGCCGAGAACATACGTCCTAAATTTCCCAACACAGCTGCCGACTTTTCACACTTTTCACACTTAAAATGGAACCGACTTTTCACACTAAAATGGAAAGTAACGAGCCCACGAATACAAGCATTTTGTGGAGCACCAGGAGGATATGTGGGATGCAACGATTAGAGACCAGAAAATAGGGACGTTCACAACATGAACCTCTAACTGAAAATCCAGTGCCTTGTCAATATGGACGACATTTTTATGATTAATTTGCAGGATAAGGTTGTCGTGTTCTGGACACAGATGCTGCCACTTCTGCAACACAAACACGGAACATCCTTGAAAACGGTTCTGCCTAAAACGTTGTTATGAAGAAACAGTAAGTGGCATTAAAGAAGTTGATATTTAATAGCGTACCTCGTGCATTGAGCTGTCCCCCATAGCCATGCACCCGCACTGCTTCTTCCAGAGCAGGGGCAGCGTCCCCAGGCACAGCATACCAAGTCTTGGATGCGCCTGTGTGCAGATAATTGAGACTGTGAAGCTCGTGATCTTCCACGTGCCAAGCAAACCAGCTAAACAGCATGCCTATGTAAACCATGGGAGACGTTACACCGGGTACCTCATCGGGCATGTATCGTAACAAAGATCCCTGACTACGAGCTACATTGCGCATATTCCACGCACTATTCGCTAATTTTCCACCAGCGCCTCCCCCGCTTTCACCACCGGCTTCCACGGCACCAGAGGCAAGTCGCATTGCGTCGTAGCCTTCAAATTCTTCACTAGCTCCCAGAGACTCATCGTCCGGGTAACTCTCCTCGCCTCTGAACACCGTACCGAAAGCTTGATCAGCTTCGTCAATTATCCTTTTGCGTTTCTTTCCCCGAAAAGATGAGTTGGAATCGAGAGGCTCCGCAAATGCTGAACCTGGTATGTCATTTGCATATTCTACTGAGATAGGCTTGTCCGCAGCAGCTCGCCAAAACAGAGATTCTACAGAAAGTGGAGAAGGGTCCCTGCACGTCCCTAGACGCTGTCGCGCAAATATTTTAGCTTTCTGCTCGAACTGTTCTAGTGTATATTTTTCTCCGCTCTCCCATACAAGTTTGTGAGTTTGAGAATGAGCTACCCCGCGAGTCTTCTTCGGGTTCCAGCCCAGCTGCTGTCTCCGAGTATCAAATTTGGCCCTCCCGGACGAGTCTGTACCAGACACATCTAGAGACAAACTCTTTTGCTTAACCAATTGTGGTCCAGCCATTACACCCCCCATGCTCCTAGACATGGAAGGACATGAGCCGTGGATTTTACTGCTAGGCACGTTTTCACGCGACAGAGCTAGAGAACGGTTGAGGTGAAAGGCGACAGTTTTCTTTGACGCCTTGGCATATGGAGGGACAATCTTGCACACACCATATTGACTCGCCTCCTCTTCAATCTTGAGAATGTACGCTATCGGATCCGCAAACTCTGCCTCCGTGGGGTGGTACTCGGGTGCCAGAGGCAGTGCCTTCAACCACGGAGGTACCTCAGGCTCTCCCATTTTCCCTCAAACCTCTCGACAACTCCTCCTCCTCCGCCACTTAAATTAACTATCTTCTCCTCCTCTTTCTCCTCCTCCCATTAATTCCATTCTGCGTCGTCGTTCTTCTTCCTCTCTCTTTCCCTGTCAACACTCTCCTCCTCTCCCTCCATCCTCCTCCTCCGTCTTCTCCTCCTCCTTTCCGTTCATTCCCTTCCCCTGCCATTTCTCCTCCATTCCCCCTCCCTCTCTCCTCCCTCTCCCGGACTCCTACAACAATCTCTCTCCCTTCTTCTTCTCTCCCTCCTCGTTTCCTCTGTTCTCGATCTCTCTCTCTGCACATAGACGTGCTTCCCCTGTTTCAATCTTTTTTGACGCGAAAGAAAAATTTTGTTTCCACTTGGGCACCAAGACACAACAAACAACAGAGATCACCGGAGAGAAAGCCCCAAACTGTGTGGCTGCTCGGCTCTGCTCTTCCTCTCTACGTCTCTATTTCACTCTTTCTCTCCCTCTCCTGCTCCTGCTGCACCTCGACGACCTGTGGATCCACCTCTCGCGCTCGTCTCTGTCGCAGTTCCTCACTCCATTTCGCCTCTCATGTTTCTCATCTCTCCCTTTCCTCTGAGAAAGGCGAGGTGAGTGAGAACGAGTTGTCAGAGACGGACAGTATTTGGGTTCCGAAGCTCTGCCCAACCCTAGCACCGAGCCCTACCCATGCCAAACCTCACGCAGTTGTCGACGAGTCCACTCCACACCGCCAATCACCTCGTGTTTCAGGGCATGGGTCTTCTTAAGGCTCGCCCTACCTTCCGGACCCTCCACCACCTGCCTGCGGCATTATAAGACAAAGCACCGATCGCTCTCTCTGTAAGCAAAGCGCTATACCTGAATTCCCGTTTTAAGGTCCTTTTCCTCCCGTACTTGTTTGTGTACCACACTCCTCATTTCCAACCATTCTACAAGCTTTTAGTCATCCGTCGGGAAACTATGTTTGTGTTAGTAAATTTACATGTTTGACATTTGTCATCTCGTGACTCGTGATTCCAATCATTGCATTGCTATCATGGAAAACTTGTACATTTATCTCTTTTTAGGAGCTACAAATACTATCATAGTTAAAAGTGAACAGGGTTATATCTGTATCTCCAGCTTTTATTCTAAACGAATGCAAACTGATAAGAACGATAACAACTTGTTTTTCTGCATTGTATTTTTTACCATTTCTTAAATATAAATAGGCATATTAGAGGTGCCATGCTTCTTCTTCTTTTTCTCTTCTTTACATGGGCGTGGTTTTGATGAGGTAGATTACCGTTTCTTATTATTTTCTATAACTTTTTATTTTGTGCTTCTTCTTTTTCTCTTCTTTACATGGGCGTGGTTTTGATGAGGTAGTTTACCGTTTCTTATTATTTTCTATAACTTTTTATTTTGTGCATTGATTTCACAACATATTTACTTTTCATTTATTCTCATCTCGGCTGACTGACGTGAAATAGAGAGTTTTCTAAAAGTTCTCTGATGTTATTCTAACAATGTGAAAGCCAATTACCTATCTTTTCAATTTTAAATAACTTTGAAGCTAGTCATAGTGAATATGATTACAACATCCCTTCAAAGATATTTAGGGTAGGATATAGAATATTTTGATTGAGAGATGTATCTCTATTTTGCATAAACGTATTTTCATTTTTTTATATAAGAACATTCTTCTATTATCTTTCATAAAATTCACGAGATGTTTAACCGCAATTGCAATTTCTAGCAACCTAATATTCACTGATAGCTATCTAATGCTTTTAACCTATTTTCCATAACTGATTTTGTAATAACATTACATGCATTTACTCAATCATGCAAAGAATCCGTTATTGAAATGTAAATATGTGAACTTACATCAATTTTAGTACAATTGATGGATTACCATTGATAATCTGTAGTCCAACAAACACTCAAAAGTACAAGATACCTACTATTGAGATAACCATTATTCATTTGATACTTTCTCTTTTTCATTATGAGTATATCTTCCGTGACAATAGATTTGTACAATATTTTTATGTCATCATAAATCATCCCAAACCAAAATTTTAATGTTTATTATGAGTTATACTGGTTTGCTTTATTTGATCGTGGATTTCTACACTCATATCACTTGATTCTTGTTCTAAGATAACTTTGCAAGTAAATGATGTTAGAAATCTCTTAAATAGTTATTACACCTAGAGAAATGATGTGAGGAATCTCTTGTAGTAGTACCAAAGGTATATCAAGTATATAAGGAAGAAATAATGCCAGTTTTCTAAAATGGTATGTTGAAAATTATGATTTATTGACTTAAGTTTTTGCTGGAGTTCAACGGTTTTCTCTTATGTTTACACTAGAGAAAGTTTGCTATGTTTACACTATGTTTACTTTATATTATATATGCATTGATTAAATCTAAACCAAAAAAACTATATTTCAATCTAATTTACATATTTTCACTCTAGAAGTTAAGATGTATGGTTACTGGTTTTGGATTATCTACAGATATAAAATGGTATTATAATCATATGTTTCCATTCTCTTTTTCTTAAATGATAAAACTTGTATATAAGATGTAAATTAACTTTTTTTAATTATAGTTGACTGAGGGCCTGTAAAACTATGAGATATTTATACTTGTACTTTTACTTATAATTCAATTCAGAAACTGGAGCCAGGAACATATAAGAATAATTTTATTAGCAGTACTCTTCTTAATTATAGAACTACTGATTTAAATATAATTTATATAGCTAAATAATGATATAAAAAGTGTCGTATAAAATTATCATGAGAAATCACTACTCGATTTGGGAAATATCCGAAGTTTATAATTTTTTGATATAACTTTGATGCTAGATAAGGATAAAAAAAAACCATCAAAAAGAGAATGTGATAATTTCAGTAAAATTTGATATGAAGGACATATTATGAAGTATTGTCTAATATTATTCCGTAATATGTTCTTATAGATTAGGGAATAATATTTGAAATATTTAGCTAATCAAGTTAAATACTTCACTATGCGAACATCTTGACATAGAAAATTACAACCCAACTCATTTTTTACTATAGAACAAATAATAAATTACAGCATAATTTAGCGGCATTTTCTGGATCATATAATATCATATGAAGTTGAGAAAATAAATCATAAAGTAACATACAATTTGATTGATCTGTGATTCAGTTGGGATAAGATTATAATTGGTAATGTTTGTCATCTTTCGAATAAATATAATATGCATTCAAGTTCTTTGGCAGTCTAGATACCCAAGGCTCGTGCCCATCTTCACTACGTTGTTAAACTATAAAAATCAGTTTGAGTTGCGTCTAACATTAGAAGGGTACAACTTGCTTTGCTCCCGTCAAAAGAGATATACTCAAAACTTCTATTGGAACACGTACTGAAAATTGGATATGCGTAGGTACTTCAACTCTGGTATCTCAACAGTCTCTCTAAAATTTCTGAAGTACACGCAAAATAAGGAGTTGACAAAACCCAGAATCAAACCTCTTAAATTCTCATGCTAGACTTAAAACCATTCCTTTGACTAGCAGAAAATGGGTTCTACTTTTGTATTATTTTAATACAAAAGGATAGAACTTCACGGCGCCGAGATGCTTTTGACATGTGACGCGCACACATCAACAGGATTTGGACCTTTCCCCATGCACATCATAATATTACAAGAGCTAATGCTGGTAACATTTAGTTACGGCCATGAAGCAGAGAGGGACTGGACACGAGTCGATGTTCATTATTTGCAGAAACTTGATAAGTCATGGTAATAGAGAAAGAGAAGGAGACATTCGCAACCTTAGACCGAAAAGCGATTGGACCAGATGTTTGGAAAAAGTCCGGTGTACGAAGCACCTAAAGGTGATAGCTGTCTCCAATGGTCTAGAGCACAACCCTCACCTGTCCGTCTATCTGTCAGATTGCATCGGCGCAGCTACTGTACCGAACTGCGGTAAGTCAGCCCACGTGCAGTATGTAGTGGTCCTCGAAGGGGATAGGAGAACCACAGTACTGAGCGAACCACGTCCAGAACTCATTTGGAACTCCACCTTGCAGGTTCTCATAGTCAAGCCAAAGCATGTGAAGAGTTTCTTCTCTTCTGAAGCTCCAGTTTCTTCGTGCCTTTATGTCAATTGAGCGCATCCAACTTGTCCATGTGGGTGGTCTTGTAAACCAAAGAGCTTGTCTCGTCTGCCTTCTCATTGTCAATGGTCGTTGGATGTCCAAATCTACCATCAACCATCTTATTCTCGTCAAGTTGACTGACGTGATATGCTCAGGAGTACATACTCTGAATGAATTGCCTTTGCTTTACGTCTTTTTCTTCCCCTGTGATATATCCTAACTCTCTACTGCATGCCACAGTACTCAGAGAAAAGATAAACTTTTTCTTATATACTAATTAAACTTTTAGTAGGAAGTGACGGGAAGGAAAGGAGGGCGAGAAGTGCAATCAAAGGAAGTTGTGGGATATTAATCTGTTGAAACTCCTTTCTAGAATTTAGGGACCGGAGTCTGGTCGTGGATCAGAAGATTTTACACTAAGTGGGAAAAATCAGGACTTTTGGTCTCGAGTTTACTCTCCTCGTTATTCGGCATGTCTTGGGTTGGTTTGATGTAGTTATAAATTTATTTCACCCAGTATGACCAGTATAAAATCTTGTTCCTAATCCAAAGCACTTAGACAGAGTGTACCTTATCTCGATTCTCAATATAAATAACTTTAAATTTTAAAAAGAGTAAATCAGCCCGATAATCTTCTGAGACTATTGAAAGATGTGGGTCTCCTCGCATCATCAATGACATGATCAAAATCTGCATGGTAATGATGCTTTTATACAAAAGTTTTGCACGAAAGGACAAGGACTTCACGAGAATGTTCATATTTTCCTAAATTTCGCTGTTCCGCATGTACACAGGTACGTATCAAAAAGTAAACAATATATGTTTATCCTTTGCCACTGTAGACGAGTGGGGCAAACTTGCTATGATGTAGGAAAAGTTGGTATGGACTTCTCACGGGAAATTTGAAGGTAATGCTATGAGACCTGGTTTAAATCACAAGAGAATGGAGTAGAAGTTTTATAGAAGAGGTAGGTGATCTTTGATTCCACAACATATAGAGAAAATACCCTGCATGACATGGATCTGGTAGTAGATCCAGCCATATCTTCATTGAATAGAAGTTGAAAAGAGGAAAAGGAGCTCTATCTATGTTTTTGAAGAAGTTTTCTTGATGATTCAAACCAAGTTTTTAGCCGGAAAACCCAACATTCAAAAGGAGTAAGTAGATCGCTGTAGTCTGATTACTATAGAATGTGGTAGGAAAAGTTAAATCCTGAGCGATAGTATCAATGATACGAGTTTTATCACTATACATCCATATCGAAATTATCATGTGTCGAAGTCCCTTTGAGTAGGTAAAATACTTAAGGCAGTTACGTCTAGTAATTATGCCCAAAGAAATGATGAGGAAGGTTGAAATACACCGATTTAACTATAAATCTAAATATAAATTCCTTGTTGTTTGATTTGTTCAAGAACCTATTCAAGGTCAAATGCTAGTAGCTCTTAAGAACAAACCTCTATACAAGACTTAGTAAATCCGAAGAGCAAGGAAGATTTACTTAAGATTCCACAAGGAAAATTCTTACTTGCTTGTTTATATTCTCCACCCTCAGGCCCAAGACAACATCAATACTAGTACTTCTATTTAAGCGATCTATAAAGAATACCAATATACCTCTTTTTATCTTTTTGATTAGGTCTTCCCATCCTTCGTGTTTTTTACGCGGTCGCCCTTTACTTTTTATCTTTATGCATATGGATTGATATAAATTTACTAGTTTATATAACCCCGCGCGTACATCTTACAAATAAACACAGATGGCTCCATCTTCTATTTTCTCCTCAATTGCCTATAAATATAAACACTCAATTAATATTTCTCAAAGAGGTAGAGGAAGATTTCAAATATTAATTATTTAATGTGTCTATCCACGATGAAGAACTCCTGTACATTATAGAGACATGTACAGTAAAGACATAGTGTGAAGAAGTTTGTCCTCATCTGAGTGCGAGAGAGGGGACAGCTTTAACAGAGATCGATGCCAACATTGAGATTAAGATCGTTGAGCCTCAGGGCGGACATGATTTAAGAAGAAAACCTCAAAACTTGAAAGAATGTGTTCTTTGCACGTTGGTGTTCGGTGAAACACACGTGCACTATCCAGTAACTTAATTAGCGATTTAATCAGTAATTATGACTGGATTGTTCTAACTACAGCGTGATAGATCCCAGTTACCTCCGCAAATGAGCGACGAGATAACGCTAGCGAACTCGGTGGCGATGGCGATGCGGCCCGGGTAAATGCTACCGACGGAAGCTGTCAAAACTCGATCGGTGGACATTCCTACCGGGTTGGTATCTTGAAATGTTACCGGGCGACCTGAGAATATTGCGACGCTTGCGAAACTATTTGAAAGTTTAATGTCTCTTTTCACCGGCTGATGCAATCCTTCCGCCGACAATTCTCGGAACCTGCCGGGATTGTAACCCAGCTGCCAGGAACCCTCGGACAGAGCCGATGATGGTTTTGCTGCAGCTCGAATCTCAGAGTAGAATACGTGAGAGATATGGCGTTCAAGGGCGATTACGGATATGATTAATTTGATCATCGAATTTCTTCGACTGAAATGAGATCGTTGTAAGTCGGTACGAGATGGCATTTGTTGCGAGCATTAGCGCTCGTTTCTGCAACATTCAAGTAGCACGGTGCTCAGTAGTCGTTCGATCGAGTCTGTATGATGTATTGGAGGTGCCGAAAACCGCCACTTCTGCAGAGATTAAGACTGCTTATCGTAAATTGGCCCTGCAACATCACCCTGATGTGAGCTCCAAGCCTGATTCGCAAGAGAAGTTTATTGAGCTCAGCAATGCGTATGAGGTAAGTGAGGGTTTTGAGGATGTTTGGTAGTTTGGTCATGTATGTCTGATTTCAATCGGGTTTTGAGCTGAATTGATTTTTTTGGATTTTGAGTTGAATACTTGGCATGTCGCTTATAGTCACTGAGTAAACGAGAGCAGCAGTAGTAGAGTTCATTTGAATCTCAAGACTACGCTCTTTATTTACTGAAGAAAGAATAAAAATGAAATAGCTTGGCCTATATGAAATGAAGAAACTATGCAAGAATATTTGCGCTTGAATGCAACAGTTGTGATTTCCCATGATAATCGCGCAGTAATTTGCTTGGCTGGCAGAGAATAAATCTTGATCCGATACAGCACCGTGTCACTTGAAGCATTGGGGATATATATGATATCTGATGTCAATGTCGGGAGTTGCAGATTTTGATCGATGACTTGACCCGTGCTACGTATGACACGCATGGTTTAGAGAGACTGAAAGGTCGATCTAATCAGGGTGCTGCTTGGGACGTTTGGAAAGATACTTCCTGGGACGAGTTTAAACCTTTTGAAAAGAAGTGCGTTCGAAAGATTCGTAGCGTAAGCTGAAAGGGATTTTTTGACTACGTTAGATTGGTTAGCTACAACAGTTTTGGGGGAACTTTCTGTATATTTTCAACTCAGTAATCAGCCATCTTCTTGCGCATGTTCTGAACTTTGTTCCGTGTTTTGTATACCACCAGTTGTATTCATTGCTCACATTGTGGTTATTGATCGAACAGATCGAGGAGAGGAGACGCGCGAGCTTTTTCATCAAAGAGGGGAACCCAAGATTCTGTGCTGCAAGATAAGTTCAATACAGGATCTAACCTTTTCACAGAAGCACAATTAGGAGATGTTGTGGAATACTACTTAAATGACGCTGCCAAAGCTCAGCACCAAGACGGACGATTAAAAGGTACGGAATACTTACTTCTAGTGTCTACTCTTGCGGACAATCAGTTAATTGGTTTCCTCCTGGTCCAGTTGTCATAGGAGTGGATATCGTGCGAGTTTGTACCATAAGAAATGCCTAGTGTTAGCAATAATTGCTTGGTGAGTGGGCCTCCACGGTGAATATGGCATCAATATTATATCATCCCTTCGTAGTGGACAACCGCGTAACGCATCGCGTCTCTTTTGGCTGGTCTATGTTTGTGACTCAAGCAGGTGTCGGCCTCGTTGTTAGTAGAAACATAGGTGAGTACATTAATCACTTAGGACAAGTAGGTGTAGGTTTATGCTGGTGCGGTTCGGGAATTAAAGTGAGTGATCTTGTTGTTCTGCTGCTAATTCTCCCGACTTGCTGCCGGGATAAATGCAGATGACTGCTACTCTCCGGGGATTCATTACTGAAATTTGACTTGTTTCTTTCCAGATAGAGGAGACCGACACAAGCTACCCTTGGAGGTCAGTATCAACCTTCAAATCTCAGCTCATTTCAACCTTACGCACTGGCAAGGTCCGAAGGTGTTTATGTGTATTATAACGCTTAAGATTTAGAGATACATGCTGGACTATAATATACCAAACCTACTCGAATACTAAATATCAGGTGCAAAATGGGAGCAGTTCCATAACGTCCGTTCATTCTTTCCCACCACGTGATCCTAGTAGGCAGGTCTCTCTAACTTCGTCGGTGTTCAAGGCCGTCGATGGTTTTAAGCCTTATGATGGTATACATACGCAGTTTCTGGAATAGGTCCGAACGATCTCCAATCATAGTCATTCCTTTCATGACAGTGGAACATGAGCATGCTCTCGTTTAGTAGTAGGTACCAATACTCTCTGTGGTTTCCTCGATCATCACGGCTATTTGGATAGAATACCAAGGTCCTCGATCCGAGGTAGAACATGTCTAGGTCCGGCTCTACCGCTTCAGGAATGCCTTAGTGGATGCTTTTGATCTGTTAGATGCTACATTTGACTTGCATGGTGCTGGTTGCGTGCAGAAGATTCAAAGTTTACGACGGTAACTAACTTCATACTAGTATCTTTATATTAAGTTTGTCGGAGATACTTTTGCATGGGTAAGTAAAGGGCTATAACCTTGAATGTTATACTGTGCAGAGTGTTGATTTGGTGGAACTTGAAGCTCTTTATAAAGAACCTGACAGTGAAGAGTGGCGAGCAGATCCAATGGAGCCTCCTGCTTTTGCCTCCATGGCTACGCTTCGAATCTTGAGATCCGTAAGAAACCCCTTACTACCGACAGGGCTCAGCTACTGTGTTTTTTAGATCACTTGTCTTCACACTCTTCTTTCTTGTTTCTTTTAGGCTCTTATGGAATCCTCAACTCTGGGATTTTATTGTTCAGGATTATGACCGTGTACCTGATAACTGGAGGATACACGACGAACTCTCTCCTGATTGTGGGAGCCCAGAATATGCAGAGGAGATTATTCTATGAGATATTTGACGTATAGTTAGAGGATTTGCATGGTAGCCTACCGACGTGCAGAAGAATTTCTCACTCCCTATATGTACTGGGTCTTAATTAAGGCACTAGACGTAGGACGAGGACTATAATGCATTACCTCATTTCATTCCTCGTCAGAGGAATTTGAGTGCAGGTGGCGGGTCCTTCAAGTCTTTTGGAACTATGTTTAAAATTAACAATCTCCTGGACAGTTTGTAGAATATGTGTACACAATTTGAGGGCTAGACATCAGGGCTTGGAGAATTGGACGGCAATGTTATAAGCATGATACGAGTTGTTTGCTGTAGGTGAAAGGTAATCTGTTGCGAAGGCCCTTTTTCTGCTGGATTGAATTTCTTGGTTCACATCGGGAATTCTGCATACTATTCAGCAGAGAGGGACTGCAGCAGTGGGACTTCACCTGGCCATTTGTAATGAGGAGCTTATTTTAACGTAGCCACGGTTACAGCTTGCTAATCTAAGATGGGACTCAGGAGTGTAACTTGGTAGTGTTGTAAATGGGAACATACCCCCCAGTAGAAAATAAGTCATTTCCATGCAATTGATGTTTGCGTGAAGCACTTTTTAATCTTTGCTCTTTGAGTTACTCGGGAAACATCCTCGAAGTTTGCCGGAGTCTTGAAGCTTCACTGTTTACCTCTCGCTTCTCAGACGCCTGCTGGCTTCTGATATCTTACAGATATCCGAAATCTTGTCATAGTTCATTTTCTCCCAAGCGAAATATCTCTCCCGATGAAACTACTATCTCAGAGAAATTCAACATCTCTGGACTAGTCCATACTTCCCTATTAAATATGTCCCAGTCCCTCGTATGGCGATCCACAAGGGGTCTACTTCTCTTTCTTAAAATTCATTAATCATGTCTGAGGGGTCCGGGACATATATCTGATTCTTTCATCAGTCGCTAATTCCCCTCACTACGTCGACATCGGCTGGTCCAAGACAGTGGAAAAGAAGTGATTAGTCAAGCACCACTATGAAGTTGTAGATTAAAGGATGATGGTTAGTAAGCTCCGGCTCTGCCCGTGGACACAGGAAGGAATGAGGCGATGCGGAGTTTGTATAAGGACAAACGTACAAACATGAGAGCGAAGATACTTCAGCACGAAATCCGTCGACGAGGCCCCACTTACCTCTGATCATTCATACCCTTAACTGTTCGGTTTAATGAAGTAAACTGCAATCGTTCTCCGCTCAAAGCCAGCACTCGTTAGATTCTTTTCGGGCAACCATGTGAATTATTCTGGGTTCTGGGTTTTTGGCTTGGAACGGGACTAGGCTCTGGCGTATGTTACTGCAGACACGCATTGTTTACTTGCAGGTATGGTTAAGGCGGGGTAGAGGAATGGAGGTGCTTTTATTCCAAATTTAAATTTCGAGTGCGGGCTGGGTCGGGATTAGGCAGAGCAGGTTTATGAGAGCGAGAATGAGTAATGAAGCAATTGTTGAATCCAGCTATGGCCAGACGGATCCTCCAACTTGGTCAATTTAATATGGAAACTGGATATTCGAACCAGTGACCATTTTACTGAAGAGGGACTGTGAATTGGACGCTGCAGTTATGTGTTTCTGTATCTAAGGATGCATTGAATGCTCGTGAATTCCTGGTCGTGCTTCATGATATTGGAATTGTCAAGAACTGATGTCGGGGGAACCGGTGTAAATTCTCTTCGGCAGATTTGACGAACCCTAGCTCCGTGTTCTTTGCCCCCACCCCTGCACCACGTCACACATAAATTTCAACTCCCAGAAGTTTCGTGAAGAGCATGCATTGAGCATTTCGCCAGATTATCGACCTTAGATAGCAGGGTATAGATCGATAATCAGTTTTTTAGGATCCCGAGTACGGTAGGACAGTCCGCTTCCAATAGGCAAGCTTTCTCGACAAGCAGAATCTCTCCCGAACCCGCTGGCCTACTTATGTTTGAAGATATCATCTCTGCATCTTATTCAGATACGTCTGGGGCAATTTTACTAATTGCGCAGTGGAGGGAACATTCTCAGCTGGAGGAAACTATCTGCCGGTGGTTGTGTCATGGGTTTGCTCTCTGGAGGACCAGTTCCAGATGGACAGAGAGATGTGGTTCGTACAAAAGCAGCTTAGTGGCGGTATGAAAGCATCCAGTGTTCTCCGGGTACTGGGAAGCTTGAAGTGCAATTACGAGATGGTAATTTACTGTGCGAATTACGTATTGAGAGATTGTCTTCTGATATGAAGAGGTAGAAGTAAAACGATTCTTGAGGGGATTTTCTAAATGGCGATGGCCACAGTTCTTCCATTGCTTCCTCTCAACCCTGTGCCGAGAAGCAGTTTGAGACAGAGTTCGAGAAGGAGCCAATGGTCCGCTTCAAAATATGTAAAATTTGACACACCTTCGCTATATCCCCAGTTTTGTCAATTTAGGAGATGGACTTCTCGACACAGAATCGTAGCTGTTGCAGGGCCTTCCAAAGAGATATACAGAGATGAAGGTGCTGCACAGACGGTTGTGCTGGATTGTGGTGAAAATGTGCCCAGTTATGTGGGCCCCGTTATAGGGACAATTAATGGAAACAAGCCGTTCTTAGGGAAATCGATAGCGAAGCTGCGGGTTTGGGGTATCGTGACAGCTCTGTCAATGGTAATAGCCGTAAGAGTGGCTGCTGCATCCGTCGTTGGACCTTCACCTGCCGAGAAGAAGAGAGACCTCGTCTCTTCGCCTGTAGCGGCTTCTGTTTTGGTTACGGGAGGTGGCAATGGAGTGAGTGCGGATTCCCATGATGCAGAGCATTGCGGAGAATCCGATGGCGATTATATGGACGGTAGCCTTTCGACTGAGGAGAAAGGAAACGGTCGAAAAGCTTGGCGGATTGAAGCTGAAGGACGAGGTACTGTCTAGAGAAACCTGTACGGTCTAACGTCAAGCTGCTCTCTTTCATCTGGAAAAACGTCCTCTTGTTCCCCTATTAGCTGCTTTTCAACCCGTGTTCCCTGCTTATTCAACTAACATCTATAGGCTCCTAGGAAATCTGTAGCAAGTACGTTATACAGCTAACATGTACCCAATTCGTGTCGAATGGATAACTGTAAGGGATCATCTTTCTTTAAACATGCATAAGAGGATTGTAGTGGTTTTCATGTGAAGTTGTGCTCCTTCTCATTTTTCTGGTAGTAATATGATGTAGTGTGAAGTTTCTCGGTTCCTCATCGTCCTCATTACCTGAATCTTACTGCTTACGACGAGTCATCTTAAACGCGCCTAAAGCAAAGACATGCTTGGGAGACATACTGATTCAAACTTTGATGCAATATAGTTGCCATCTCAGGAGTCCCAATAGCTGCGGATCTGGGTGAAAATGGTGAGGAATCACGACGAGAGTTTGAAGAATGGAAAGCTAAACCTTATGCACTTACCGTGCCACTCAATATTGTTGGTCTTCAAGGGTCTGTACCACCTGTATGGCTCAAGGTTAACTTTCAACACAACTCCTCTAAAGGCTTTTAAGGTTAATTGAGGATAATGCCGCACAATCAAGGGAGATATTCAGAGGATAGTGTTCAAATGCAGGCGTGACCATCAACGTCTGGAGATTTGAATCACAGTTAGGCGGGAAAGCACATATTGTGAACAGCTACTTGATCATTCTGCGATATCAAGTAACAGGCACTGCTCGGAGCTAGATGACAGAACTGCTCGCCGGGTGGAGGCCAGAAATTTAAACACGTGCTTGCAACCGCACAAGTTTATATGAATCTGAATTGGAACAGTTTTCCAGTGAAGCTCCGCCCTTCAAGTCCGTTGCGAAGAAACTCTTGAGTAAAACAACAATGCTTACTTTTATCCAGTTTAGGACCATTAACATCCATGTAGTCATATATCTGAGGTAACCTGGGAAGCTCTCATTCAGGGGATTAATTTTCTTCTTGTTGGGTCTACTGGTGATTGACAGGACTTCGCAACTTCACAAGGGAAGAGGGTGAAAGTGGTGGCAAAGTTTAAGCCCAACCTCAATGGTATATACGCAGATCTTTCAAGAGCAGTGACCAAGAAGCAGCTAACTCCTCAATCTGCTCTCGCGGCAGACTTGGTGACCATCGGCGATTCCTGGCTTACTAAATCTATATCTGGAGGTCTCCTAAGCCCCATCGAGAATGTGGAAAAATTTTCGTGGTATCAGCGCCTGGGGACAAAGTGGCATGTGAGCTTCCCGTAATGCTCCTCTGCTTCTTCACATTTGTAATTGTCTTACAGATGTATCAGTCCTACAGCAATATGATTATCACTGGTCACTCTCTCATAACCAAATATATCTCATAATCCGTACCCCATTCTGGGAGCTGATTTTATGTTGAAGATATGATGTAGATAGTTAGTACATTGTCGACTTTGAGTGAGACATTACGTTCTACACAGTTGAAGTAACCTGCAGACAGAACTACAATGGGCTGAATCGTTCTGCATGCTATTGGCTACTTTCAGGCTTCTCCAGCTCATGTTTTGAGACTCTTAAGATCTCCATACCATCAAGAATGTCTCAATAAAAGTGTTGTGGTATGTCATGTTCCATAGAGATACCTGCGCAGGAATGACAGAGGAAATGTGGACCCAAATGGCAAGGTTTGGGCTGTTCCATATCGATGGGGAACCTTAGTCATCGCATACAATAGAGAGAAGCTTCGATCGCATGGAATCACACCGATTGAGGTTAGTCTTGAGATTCTGACTGACAGGGGTGCTGTGTGCAATCGATCAAGGTTTAGTAAAGCCCATTCAAGTTGCTGGGATGGATCAAAGCATCGTCAAATGATGACAAGCGTTAAAACTTGATTGTATGGTTATGCCCAGGACTGGGAGGACCTGTGGAAACCAGAGCTGTATGGGAGAATTGCAATGGTCGCATCACCGAGGGAAGTTGTGGGTGCAGTTCTGAAAAGTCTTGGTGCCTCTTACAACGCTCAAGACTTTGAGACGGACGTTCCAGGTGGAAGACAAGCTGTTCAAGAGAAGTTCAAAGCTCTTCAAAAGCAGGTATGCAGTGTTCCACTCGAGTGCATCTGGCTCACATGTGGGACTCCAGGACTCCAGGACTCCAACCATCTATCTTCAAGCTCCGTTTTACTATATGAATAGCTCACGAAATAGTTCACGTGAGATATTTCCTACTGCTACTGTTTCCCTTCAGCTGGTACACCTTTCCAATGTGAAGACTGGGTGTTTAGGAATATCTATGCATCTCTAGTGAAGGTGGTGCGAGATGTAGGAGTTGAGAGAAAGCAAGGTGGCTAACACTTCAACAACGAACCATTGCAGGTCCGTCTGTTTGATAGTATTCAGTATTTGAAGACCCTAGGAGCAGGCGAAACGTGGGTAGCAGTTGGATGGTCAGGGGATGTCATCCCTTTCGCCAAGCGGACATCAAACATTTCTGTGATTATTCCTCGATCAGGAACGAGCTTATGGGCGGATCTTTGGGTAGGTTGCTACCCTTCTTGATCTGTACGCTACTATCAGAACCTGACCGCACATAGATTTTTTCAAATTGTCCTTACCTCAGGGCTGGGGTATGATCAACAAGGTAAGTGCACTGTTATGACTGGGGGTAAGTGCACGTATAGCTACGCTCATCCAGACCTAGGAGGGCTTCTCCTTCAATCTCGCCTAGTCAAAATGACTCTGAAGTTGGTCATTCAGTCCCTTCCTTTGATTGCAGATACCCAGGTGCTTATATAATCATTTCTTCAACTTTGAAGTTTGTAAAAGAGTCCAGTCCGTACGACCTCGTCAAATCATAAGTTCCTTTCTCAGGCTTTTATTGGTAGTTGATTACCTCCACCCTGTAGGTTATTACTGAGCATAAGGGACACAGCAACCAGTCATCATTATATGAGGACGTCCTGCTCTTCATTCATTTTCGTTCCTCAGATGGTCCTCGCTTTCTCCGTTTCTACAGGCCGTACCAGCGACCACGCCTAGCAGCAAGAAGGTTGGGGGTCGAATAAGGGGACCATCTCCCCTTGTGTTTCAGTGGCTCGACTTCTGTCTTCAGTCTGCACGAGCTAGCTCCTTCAAAGGAGATGTGTTCATTGGAGCTTCTCCCCTTGCACTTGCTCCAAAATTCTCTGTTCAACACAAGAGTTTGGGAACCGGAGACGACGCTGATAGCAATTTGGACCTGCAAAATGGTGTCTATCATGCACCTGATGAGACACTTTCGTTCCTAGAAGAGGTGGAGGCCTCAGTTCCTCAACATGTACTCGAAAAGAGTGAATTCTTGGAGCCTCTGAGCCAGACAGCTGCTGATGACTTCAAGTGGTTGCTGTCTAAGAGGCCCGAGGAGTCCAAGCTAGGATTAGAATCTCTAAAACGCAGTGTCCAAAATATGTTTGGTAGGAGGGCAAGGTCTGATTAGGCCTCGTTGGGAAAATTTCTAGCAGTTTATGCTGTCCAAATGTAACTCCTCCAAATCAGAATGGCTGCTTAGATTAAATATTCTGAGGTCTTGAGTACTTTCTCGCAGCGAGAAGATGCTCTACCGTGGTCATCAAACTCCTCTACATTGAAGAATGTGCAGGAACAATACCAACATCTTTAATCAGTGAACAAATGAGACCTTAAAAGTACAGTAAGTCGAAGCGACCATTGGAACCATGACTACAAAGGTGCAGTGAAACGACCCATCAAAATGTAATTGCTATCGTCCACAAGACCATCGAGTAAAATCCACCTTACCTTAGAACCTTGCTAATTGTATGGAGATCAGGCACTTGAAGAAACAGGAAGTACAAGCAAGCAGGAGATTCTAATTCCACTCCATTGGTGAAATAGTGTATGGAGCAAGGTACAAGCTTCATCTTGAATCTAGTCTGCCTTATAACCTTGCAACACTTTGAGCTACGAGATCATCATGTCATCTACTATTACATATCTGCGTCATCATTTACGATACCCTGAGCGCAGAGCTACAAAGAGATATTGCCATGGGATATACCTTTGAGACTCTGATGTAGAACGTCAAGCGAGAACCTGTCAGTCCGCAATGAAGAGAACATTTTACTGTAGCAAGTTCATCCCTCGTTGTCTCATTTCCGGGCCTTTGGAGCACACGGCCCAAGTTGTGAGTTCCAACATCGAACTGCTTTCTTCTCCAGGGACATGTCTTCGATTGCTATTTAAAGATTGCGGAAATGCCCCACTTGACTCGCCGATCGAAACCTTTGACCTTGCGTCATGCTTCATGCAAGAACCGAGATTCATGCCATGACACACGCTCTTCACTTACCCACTTGGTTAACGGAACCACAACTAAAAATAAACTACAACGTAAAGTACTCCACCGTGGTCGCTTCTCGTTGCGGATGCATCTTCCTGCCGGGGTTAAGTGAGCACATTTAAAGGGTTGTTGATCTGCTATCATTGTAGGATATCGATGCGATTGCTTTCTTGCTTGTTGTCTTACGTGGGTTGCCTTTGTTACTGCTTTCTAGTTTCACAATCCTTCTTCGTGTCCTAAATGTACCACATAGACGGTGTCAGCCTCACAGTCTTGAGCCGAAGTCCAATGCGAGTGTATAATGGGCATGGACGAACTCTTGCACACAGGCGGTGAAGAAGAAAGAAACCTTTGCCATCTTAATTCCCACCAGTAGACTCTAGTAGTGTACAGTACAGTCGTAGCTTACTTTTACAGGATCAGAGTGCTGCACCCGTTTGATTGACGTTTAACTCCACTGATCAGGGCGACGCAAAGAAGGAGCAGAGAGTCGCAGACAACGTTGTCTTGGGGACTGTGATCTGACCTACTAAGTACTGTAAGTACTGTTTGCCTCAACTGTCAGGTGTATACAGTTAAAAACTACGGTGCATTGAGCTAATGTAGCTCAAGAGTCAGCTGCTGTTGCTGCTGCTGGGTGATCTGGAACAGTCTGCAGGATACTGTACTGTATACGGTCTCTCGAGCTTTTGGAGTTGAGAGAGTGGGATCTGGACCTCCTCTAGGCCAGGGGGTACATTTGGGTACATTTGGATGTACATTTGTTGGGGGGTGACCAGAGTGGATAGATAGGTAAAGACTGGCTCCCGTAGTTGAGACCAACCGATTGGAGCGGCAGCTGACAGACCTAGATATTGTACTGCTTGATACATAGCATAGAGCGGATGCCGAGAGCAACAGGGAGATCAGAAATGCTCACATTGAACCCGGGACTTTGTGCGTCTGGATCCCGACGGAGGTATTACAGCAGAGAAGGTGAAGAATATGCTGTACTGGCCTTCAGATTGAGCCCAGGGAATGAATGTTTGAGAAGTCAATTACGAGGACGCTAATCGGTGGAGGAGGGGAAGGTAAAAGTCTGTGTTTAGTAACTGCTGGCTGGATCATCCGATGCAAATGGGTTTTGGAGGATTTGATCATTTGTTGGTATAGAATCGAGGAACCTTGGAGGCAGGTGAAGCTTGGTGGATGGACGATTGAAATGATGCGAGGACTCGGGGTCAGGAGCGAGTTGTGATTTAGAACGAAGTGCCTTGGATGAAAGAAGCCTCCAAGGTTACGGTTTCGTGTCATTAAATTTGTTGGACCTAGAAAAAGGAGTGACGCAGAGAGTGCTCTCGAGCTGGAGGAGCAGCTCCCATCTACGTCTGCATCAACTCTAAGCTGCAATCAGCTCTAAATCATCCGACTTCGCATTTATTCGGTGACTCCTAATGAGCTCAAATATATCCACTTTCTTGACTGAGCTGCAACCCAACGGAGCACTCGAATGGCACGCTACTGATTGGCGTGTGGCAAGACTTGGCGAGGAGAGTATCTGTTGAGTGATGTTTGAAATATGGAGACAGTCCAAACAAGAAGAGGTTTCAGGTCTGTCTTGAGCTTTGAGTAAGTGAGTGAATCCCCGGCGCTGTCATCAGTACCTGAGGTTAGCCCCCCTGGCCATTCGTACATCTCTTCTTCTTCTCCATATTATTGCTCTGCTGGCACTTTGCGTTCCCGCCCTTAAGTTTGCAAGCAGGCTGTGAATTAGGCCCAGACACTTCTCATGCTGCATTTAGTTTTCCTGGAGACAGCGGAAAATCTACTTCCTCTCGTCCTTTGAGCTTAGGGAAATCTGCCGCAGGTTGATTTGTTCCGCAATAGTGCTGGGAGTAGGGTATTGAGAAAGAACAGGAGCATCAGAAGACGAAATGGGGACTGATAATCAAAAGGACCATGACACGAGCAAGAGCCGAAGATTCCCGCAGCACATGGTTATGATCCTTCTTTTTGCGATTGTGAGCACCAATGTTGTGATCCTCTATGCTTTCTCCAGCCGCTGCAATTACCAGGACTGTGGTGCCAGCAGCGGGCAGCATATGTCTGGGAATAAAGTAGCAAGTAGGCAGGTGAACGGCAGTCACAGCCAGGAAGAGGTTCTTCAAAGTTATGAGAAGGAACTAGCGAAGTTGAGGGCAGAGATCAAGGCTCTACATCAAGGAACGGAACGGATTATCCTGGACCGCACTCAAGCAATTTGGGATGAGTTGATGGCCAGGCCTATGTCATGTGGGAGCAATGGGGCAGGTGTAGAGAGGTATGCTGGGCAAGATCCTCTTGACAATCCCTTTCTTGCATGGTCTCTGGGTGCTCAGAACCGAGAATTTGAGAAGTATGTGGAAGCTAGGAAGTTACCTTTGGGATGGAGCTCCACTCTTCTTAGAGATACCGTAATGTCCCCCGTAGGTCACGGTTGTGCATTGATGAAATCAGACTTGGACCTGTACATGAAATACAAAGTAGGGGCCGAGTGCCCTGATGACGAAGCCATCACACAGAAGCTCCTTGTTGGGGGCTGTGAACCTCTTCCGAGAAGAAGATGTTTTGTCCGAATTCCTAAGAACTACACCGAGCCACATCCACTTCCAGACTCACTTTGGAATGCCACCGCCGATGGAGGAGTTATATGGACAGCCCACACTTGCAAGAGTTTCGAATGCTTGAAGAACAGAGTCAAGGAGAAAGTGTTTGCAGATTGCCTTGACTGTTTTGATCTCCAAGGGAGGGAGAAATCGAGGTGGGTGACAACTGGAGGAGATTTGGACTTCACAGTGGAGGATGTTCTGCAGTTCAAGAATGGGACTATCAGGATCGGGCTCGATCTAGGTGGTGGAACTGGGACTTTTGCAGTGAGAATGAAAGAGGCTGGAGTTACCATCGTGACAACCACCCTCAACCTGAACGGCCCATTCAACAATTTTGTTGCTCTGAGGGGAGTTATTCCTCTTTACATGACTGTCTCTCAAAGACTACCTTTTTTTGACAACACTCTGGATATTGTGCACTCCATGCATGTACTGAGCAACTGGATTCCAACAGAGACTTTAGAGTTTATTCTTTACGACATCGACAGAATCCTCCGCCCTGGGGGCCTCTTCTGGTTGGATCACTTCTTTTGCGTCAAATCACAGCTAGCAACGTATGAGCCTATGCTGGCAAAGCTCAACTACACAAAGTTGAAGTATCACGTTGGAGACAAGGTTGACAGGGGACGCGAGCTGCAGGAAGTGTACATTTCAGCACTCCTCATGAAGCCGACCAGAAGGCTATCCAGCCTATAAGCACGAGAGGTTCACTCGGATTGATTGATTAATCTTCTTGGCTGTCACTTTTCTTGCTACTTCCGTAGTCATTAGAACTTCCATCGTTCTAACATCTTACTTTGCAAGCCTTTGGGAACTGGCAGCTGAAACTCTCGATAGCTGTCAGTCAGTCCGTGCTCTCTTTCCGCCTTTTAGATTCAGCAAAGGAAATAAGTGAGGTCTTGGAATTGTTTGGTCACCCGTAAGCTGGTACTTTGTTCGAGGTGGGTGTGAAAATTCAAGTCAGTAGTTTTGAATCGTGACTTCGACAGTCAAAGCAAAGTTGGCCTTAAGAAAGAAGACGGGTCTCGGAAATGTGATACTCATCTGATCTGCTAATTTCCTTCAGGAAGGAAGCAAGAGGGAGCTCTGGATCCCTCTTCCTGTAGTCAGTTTACAAGCTGGGCATTGATCCAAACTAAGATTTTTTCTTAGCTGACTCGTGTTCATAGCTGTGGTTGGTACGTCTTCTACATCTTTGAACACGAGACCTGGTACTTTCTCTATTTTGAGCAAGTCCGGCAATAATTGTACATCGCAGAGAGATCTTTTAATCCTCATTTGCTGAAATGCATATTCTAAATTTGTTGTCTGGATTTACTTTGCATAGGATCAACGCAACGAAATTGTCCCGTTTTCTCACTTGAAGAATGTCAAGAACATCATCAAAATTTATGCGATGCGAATGTGCGGTCTCTCCGCAGACTGTCACACGAGCTTCCTGTATCTGTGACTCAGGTAGAAACATGTAGTTCCTCATCTGCTCGGCAGGTGAAAGAAATGATAAATAGTAGTCGTCTATTAGGCTATTGATGTGGAAGCAAGATAGTGTTTCCCACAGCTGCAGTTCCGGTGTTAACTGCATTTATTTTCAGTGGTCTTTCCGGAAGAGTATACAAACGGATACATCGAAGCTTTACGATATGAGCGGAAGTTTATGTGGACAGTAACATCCGTACACTTGTTAGATGGAAGTTATAATCCCCTATACAAGAGGGGAAACATTTCGGTCAGTTTTTCTTGGCACAACCAAATAGAGGTCAGGTCATCATAAGCTAGGATTGTCACCAGAACTGGAATTTCGCTAAATCAACCCTTCTTTCCAGGGGTTTGGTTCGGACTCAGCAGCCAGTCCAAGACGTCTCAGACCCGATTCTCAACTACTGTCGTTACTTGGGTTTAGGGTAAGTACGATTTGATTACTTCGCAAGCACCGGGAAAGAAAGGTGTCACGATATTAGTCTACACGCACACAATGGGCTCACTTCGCGCTCGTAGAAGCTCACCCCTGAAATTCTACGGTTTGGGGTGCAATATGTGTTGCTAGATGTGCACAGGTTCGTCGGACAGAGATCTGCAGAGTCAGTTCCAAGATTCTCCACAAAATATGGCAGAATATGGTCTGACAAGGTTCGTCGACATAGATGGCAGATGGTTATCGATCATTACATTGGGTTTCGTACAGATATCGATCATTCGGCCTGGATGATTACTTGGGATAATGTTCTCCAAGTTCAATCAACATTGGTCTACGTCGCGGGTCCATTATAAATGAACATAAAATTCACACGCGCAATGCAAATCACGCGGCTCCCCCACCTTAAGAGTATGAACTCTCAACATTATCTTTTCCTGCACCGACAGCGCATGGTTTCAGACAAGATTCATCGACGCAGATGAAAGTTGGTTCAGTACAGCTGATTATCAATTTTTCAGCGTGGATGATTATTACTAGTGGCATAGTTTTCTCCAAGTGCAATGGACTAAAATCCTTGTCGGCCCATTTAAAAAAAATTCAATTTCACGAGTGCAATGAACACTTTGCGATCCAGACACCTATGAGTATAAACTCTCAACTTTATCTTTTCCACCACCTAAACGTATTCTCAAGGGCGGAGGCGCGACAAACCGTAGATGAGTGATCCTATGTATATCCTTCAGGTTCGATCGACACGGATCTGACAATGTCACACAACCATCCTCACCTACAATGGCAGTGCAACGAATCAGATTGCCAGGCACATTATATGATCCACCCGTTCTAAGTATCTCCGACCTCCTCCTGCAACTAACCGTCCTCTAAGGCGTATAAGGCCCATAAGGCGTAACAACTGTGGATGTTCCACAGCGTTGACGAACAGGATAGGTAGTGAGCGGAACAAAAATGCCGTCAGAAGACGTGTATATGAAGTTGATCAATAGATCCTAACTGGCTTTCCCATGGAAGTCTTGAGGTATAATACTCTCACCTGCAAAGCAAGATATTTCAATAGTCAGCAAACAGATATGAAATGGAGTAAGCCAAGCATCTCAATATGAGGGTCTGGGATTAAACAGTAAGTGCTTGAGGAAGTGAAAGGGAACCCACATTTTGCCAATTCTTCTTCAAAAGAGACACCAAGAAGTTCACACTGAGCTGAGTGTTTTGGAAAATCTGCTTCTCTTCCATCTCGCAGTTACCAACGGCAACACCCATGCAGAGCACCTTCTTCAGCTGGAACTTCACCATGGCTTTGGTCTCGTTGACCTTAGCTTCCAGAGACTCTTGGTGAGAGACAAGAGCGGGAAACTTTCCTGCTTTGTTGAGACCTGGACCCAAGAGACGGGGAATTTGCTTGATCACTGCTTCGGAGGCCAAGAAAGCGTGGTACTTCTTCGCCAACTTCTTCACCAGCTTCTTATTCTTGTTCATCTTCTTCAAGGACTCAATGTCCATGTAGTCGAGACCCATCTTCTCAGCTTCCTCAACGTGCTGGGCGTCTCCAAGCATACACACCTTCATCTTAGGTCTGGGCACATGGGGCAGTCTTACTGATCCGCTAAAACGCTTGTCTTTCTGCGGGTCGTAGTTCTTGAGACCAATCTGAAGTTCCACAGTTTCTGTAAACTTGCGGTTCTTCTCCTTGGCCTCCGTCACGACTTGCGTGATGGCCTCCCTGAGGACATCGCTCTGAAGCTTACTGAGAATTCGCAAAACATCAACATGTTAGGATCTTTCGCCTCGGCAGCCATCTGTATGTACCCTCAATTAAGCGGTCAAAGAGCAACTACCACCCCTGGACCGGTCGCCATCCCAAGCCCTAATCGAGTGATCCACTTACCAAAAACAATTTTACCCCAGGATTTCACGCCCAGGTACCCATTTGGGGAGAGCAGCGTAGCGGGTAGCTGCTCCCCGCCCGCGGCTGGGTGGACCGCGTAGCGTAACCTCCCAATGGAGGCCAGCTGCGCCCGAGCTTCTACTCTGCTCCAAATTTCTTCATCCGCGAATTCAATAGCAATTCCAAATCTCGTAACAAATGCACCACGCACGCACCCTCAACAAAACTATCCATGAAACCCATGAACTCAAAGACTTCTCATCACGGTTTTTGACAATCCACGCAAATCTGGTCCGATACATACCTCATTTTCGCAGACGGGACAACACCACTCCGATCGAAAAGTGCTCGATCAGATATACACCCCCTTCCCACGACGATTTGTGTATATGAACGATATAGCACCGGAGATTCTATCCCTAACCCTAAGAGCCGGGTTTCATACGTACGGCTTGCAGTTCTGGCGTCCCAACAACGTCCGTCAGTTTTCCAGCATGCGACGGAAAAGTTTCTTTATCGAACGTAAAGAGTTTGGCTCACGGAGAATCCGGAGGTCTTTACTCCATAACAAGTAGAGGAGTACTCGATCTGTACATTAGGGGGTTTCCGAAATAGTTTTCCCATGTTTCTAAACTTTTCATATAAATTGTTACGAAACGTGGACTAAATGGGTATGGTGTGTGACTCGGAGGAAAATAAAGAAAAAAGGCGACCGCGTAGGAAAAATGAAGGATGGGAAGACCCCATCAAGCCGTACAAGGGAGAGACAAAAAAGGTAACATGGGGCTAAGCCCCAATAGAGTCTGTATGAGAAATCTGCCCTACCGCACCTAAGATATCCGAGCTATGCAAGTCGTACGGTCTACACACAACTGGAGCATCCGAAGAAACATCACCTAATGTGATTGCTCTCCTATGGATTGCACCAGCCACTGCCCTCTGTAGAGCAATGGATACACGCTGTCTAAAGTAAGCTACAAAGTATGAGAGTGAGAGTGGTACCCCCTGCCGCCTAACATGATAAGCCCTCGCGCACTCCCTGACAAATGTGTCAAATGCCGTGTCCATCGCTCCATATAACTCCAAGGCTAGAGGAACAAAGAGGTGACCTCGCTGCATGCCCCTGTACTTGGAGACCTTGCGACCTGCTGCTGCACTCGCCGCCCATCCAGGGGGATGGGTAATCACTCCCTCCGAAACTGTATCTCGCGTAGGGTCCGTCACCACGACATCCGCTACTATCACCTGATCATCTCGGACCAAGTATAAGTCTGCCCTGACACGTGTCGTCTGCAACGCATACGAACGCTCCCTCCAAGCCAAGTATCCACTCTCTCGTGCCATAGCAAACACTATGTCTCTAATGGCATCATGGGTAGCTATCCTCTGTCCTCCAAAAGGACACCGTGTCATGTGGACCGCCGCTGCATCTAGTGTAGAACCACACTCACAAGTGAGTAGTGAAGATGCAGATGGGTGGACCAAACCTAGGCGAAACCTCATCGCTGCAGAGAAAGTAGCCGGTGCGAGTCGGAAAGCCCTAATGCATGGTCGAGCTAGGATCCACGAGCCTGCACCCTTGCCGGAGCAAGAGCGTAGACGTGCTCTAGTAGCCTGAGGAATGGACGAGTCAACTAAGAGAGAATGTAGCGTATGCTCACACTGTCGCTCCATCAAGGAAGACTGTAGACCTCTAGTCCAATCTGGACGATAGTGAAGCAAACGGTGGAAAACCCTCTCGTGCTCGTGAAGATAGACTATCTCTCGTCTGCCGCAATAACACCTGGAGAGAAAAGGATCCTCCCTCCACCTCTGTCACATAAGTCTCCAAAACCGGCCTATCAGCAACCACAAAACGAGATGCAAGTAGGGGTGCCGAGAGAGCCCAACTACCCAAAAACGCTATAGGTGCCATCTCCTCCATAGAAAGCAAGCCAACCCCACCACATGAGATCGGTAGAGCCGTCTGTCTACGTGCCAAATCCCCTGTCACACACTCAAAAGTCCCTGGTCCAATAATATCACCAAAGACTCCCATAATCCTCCTATCAAATGCTCTCAGACGTGATAGGAAGGACGATGAGGGGGGAACTGTACGGATGAGGTAGGATGGTCGACGAGCAATACTGGAAGAGAGTATACCAAATGCCACCTACGGATCTCCTAGTAATGGAAGGTCATCCACATGGAGAACATCCTCTGCAAGAGCAGCGTCCAAGAAGCGTGTGACAAAATCCTCCGATCCTACTGGCACTCCAAGAACACGAAGTCCCTCTGTGGATGTGATACACCCCTCTGGAAGCTCAAGGTGGGGAGGGATACCTAAAGGGGACCATGCCCTACACTTTGACACCTTGACTCTCAAGCCTACTAGATGTAGCTCGGTAGTCAAGTAGTCAAAGGCCTGCCTAATCTGATCTATAGGGCCTACGATGTGTGTATCATCTGCCAAGGATGGAAATACACAACCTGGCATGGCCAAAGTAGTAGACAGGAGAGCTCTAAAGTGAGCCATGGCAAATAAGGGCCCCCCCAAAGGATCTCCCTGACGTGTACCAACAGCTGACTCCAAGACGGTGACTCCCTCCTGTGAACCACCATGCTGGTAGTAAAGGGAAGCAGGAGAGCCATAAAAAGACCGCACAAAAGGAATGAGACTCGCCAAGGATCCACTAGCCTCCCTAAGCTCTCTAAAGATGGATGCACGTGAGACGCTATTAAAAGCGTTCTCAACGTCCACCTGTAGGACGACCCACTCCGGATGGATATCTAGGAGTGCTCTAATGCCTAGAGATATAGCCTCACATCCTCCAGGTGTAGCTACTCCAAACTGATGTGGACTAAGGTGCTGTCGAAAGTGAGAACGATGTTGAAGGACAATGGTACGACTGACCAAACGCAAAAAGATCTCTCCAATAGCGATCGGTCTAATGCCTCTCGTGTCCTTCTCGATCACAAGAAGTCGACTAGCACCTAAGACCCGACTAACAGACATAGGAATATCTCCTCTCGCTACTGCTGCAGCCACCTGAAACAACTTGGTAAAACCACTAGAAGGATCATCTGCCTGGAAGCAATCTCTAAGGTGCTCATAAACCATCCCTGACAAGCCTCCTGAGGAAAGGCGAGTGGCAGTGCACAATGCTTGTGCAAATAGCGACCTATCAAGACATAAAGGCTGCTCAGGCTGATAATCTAAGACCTCTAGTGGTAGTCCCTCTACTGCTATAGGATGCAATGAGCGTAGGGAAGAGATGGTCTCATCAGTAGGACTCGCTATAGACAGAGGGTGTAGCGCTCGTGCTGCTCTACTAAACTCTCCCGCCTGACCCAATGTCCTACATCGTCGTAATCGAGTGGAATCTATGGTATCCTGTGGCGATGTCTGTCTCCTAAATCGTGTAGCCCTAACAGACTCCTCCTGAAGGGCTGCCCAATCCCCCGCTCGGAATCGACGAAATCTAGCCGCCACCTCTCTATGCCCCGCACGTCCCCCTCTAGCATAACGAAGACACCATCGAGGGAGTAGGAGGAATAGGAACCACGCTAACTCGTCCAAGGGATCACGTGCCAAACGATCCAGTGGTAGGCGAAAAGCCTGTCTAGCCTCATCATGGAGTGTGCGGGGTAGCCTATGGAATAGATGTGGACATGGAAAACTAGTCTCAAATAACCCCAAAATGCAACCCGCCTGAGAAGCTAACCACTCCCACGACTCGATCGGTATCCCTGGAACGATCAACAAAGGTATAAAAGAAGCGTGCGTAATCCCGAGTGTCACTGCTGTCGATGTGGTCACTTGTCTCACGTGGACATCCCAAGTGGTCCAATCATAGTCCTTGTGCATCCTTCCCACATGGGTCTTTACCCCTTGCGAGGTAAAGCGTCGGTGACACACCGGGCATGGTGTATCCCGACCCGCTCTAGGCGACCCCACATGGGAAGGTGTAGCCATGGCTAGCACAAGAATAATGATAGTAACACATGATACTCCTCTCCATATCTCCCCATATCTGCAAAACCACAACCCCTCACATCCCAACTCACATAAGAAAACAATCTCTCTCACAACCCTAAAATCTATAAACTTTCATAACTTTCAATTTCCGTCTCCAAAATTTTCAAATTAAATTCCCATGGAACTTAATCATGAAAACCCAGAGATTAGAAATGAAAATTCACAACCCATCACTCTCAATGTATAATAATCACTCTCAACCCTAAAAAAACTAAAAAACTTCATAACTTTCTACTCCATTCTCCATAGTCTTCAATCTAGGTGCCAATGGAACCGGAATTGAAAAACGAAGAGAATAGTCTATTCACTCGAAGGCTACATGCTAGAGAGCACTCAGATTTTATCAAAATCGTCTCACGTCTCTCCCTCTCCTCTCTCGTCTCCACACTCTCCCCGCAGCTCCTCCCGCAGCTCCTGAACAGAAAATGAATGAACAGAAAATAGGAAATGTTCCGGAGTTGTAGCCAAGTTCTTTATTATTAACACACTCCGTACGAGGTGGTTAATAGAAAATAAAGGATAAGGAATTTTCATTATCACTATGTAGTGCATTGATTGCACATTAGGGTTAATTAAGTTTTCGTTTAGGATTAGAGTGAAAGCGACGGCCACCAAAAGGAGCATCGAGGGTATCGGGGATGTTCGAAAACACCCATGGAAATGAAATGACAAGCGGCAACTGGGCAAATTTTTACCACCGAGGAAGATTGGAGGGAGCATGAGTGGAAAGATTTGAGTGCATGCGAAAATTGACCACCTGATGAAGATTTGAGAGACCCATAGCACCGAGGAAGATTGGAGGGAGCATGAGTGGAAAGATTTTAGTGCTTGCAAAAATTGACTACCCTATGAAGATTTGAGAGACCCATAGCCAAAGGTGGAATTGCGAGTGAATTTATTTAAAGTGGGAAGATTTGAGTGCGAGCCCGTGAGAAGGTTAGAGTGAGGAGTGATTTTTTTTGAAGTGTTACTCTCGATTTCATTATTTTAAAAAATTGTCTTTTGTACGAGTATGAAATGTATACCTTTCTTCCTCTTGAGTAATGAAATGAAATTCATGAATTTGTTTTCTTGCTACAGAATGAAATTGATGAGATTGTTTTTTTATGCACACAGAGATGTCACTTTGCTGAAATTTCACGGGGAGAGGAAGATGCTCCTTTGCGGAGAAAAGAGATGCCCTTTGCGGAGAAGAGAGATCCCCTTCATTGATAAGGAGTTATCAGTGGTGATTAAAAATAGAGTTTTGTCATGCCGAGAGGGAGCACCCATTTAGAACTAACCAGAAATATTAGAAAATGTATTCAATGGATGATTCGGTTAGATTTGGAGATATCGCTACCAGGATTAGAAGATGAGGAATTAGGAGGAGATTTAGATATGCTAGAATGTTTTATTAGTGGATGGGAGTATGCACATACTCATTGATACTTGGAACCCTGTGTTACTTACCCTCGTAGTAGAGAGTTTGTGAAGGAGTATTTTAGAAATCTAGATACTAAGGCCTTTTGCAAACTTACTAGAATGGATGGGGATTCTTTTTCAACATTAGTTGATTTGATTAAGACTCACCCGATTTTTGAGAAAAGGTACCAAAGAGAGCAGACACCCGTGTGAATCCAAGTTGCCATGGCATTAGATAGATTTGGGCATCACGGCAATGGAGCTTGTGTTACGCAGGGTTTGAATATTTAGGGCATTAGTGCTGGTTCAACAATTGCTTTTACTGATAGAGTTATGACAGCCATATTAGATGTGATGAAGAGTCAAGTTGCTTGGCCCAAACTTGAGGAGAGGAAGAGGATATTCATTGTTTTTGCACAGAAAGGTTTTCCCGGTTGTGTTGGTTTGGTAGATGGAACATTGTTTCCTCTTGCAACCCAACCAATTGTGGACGGGGAAATATATTTCAGCCACAAGGGTTCATATTCTATAAACGGCCAAGTTATTTGTGATGATAAAAGGAGAGTTATACATTTTTCCAGAGGTATGTTTTATGTTATGTGTTCTTTTGTTAGGTATTTTTGCAATGCATTGGTGATCCTATTTGTTTAGTTTATTAAAAGTATGGCTTTTTTTATTTGCAGGAATGCCAGTGTCATGTCATGATATGACTTGTTTGAAAAAATTGTCACTATGGAACGATTTGAACCGAAGAGGGAGGTGTTGCACTTTTGAGGCAAAGGAGTACCTTTTAGGTGATTCGGGTTATGTACCCATGCATCACCTAGTACCCGCTTTCAAGCAGGCTTGCTCAGAGGACAAGCAAGAGTTCAATAAATATTTAGCAAAGGCAAGAGTGATAAATGAGCATTTTATAGGAGTATTGAAAGCTAGATGGCATTCTCTTTGCGAGCTAAGAGTGCAACTGAAAGACAATAGTAGAAATGCTTATTTGTTAAAGTGTGTATCAGTGTGTATTATTTTACATAATTTTTTAATCAATAGGTCTGACCTTTGGTCAGAGGACGATGGCGGATTTACAGAGGAGACTCAAATAGATTTAGAAATGTCATTTCATGGTATAGAACTTGGTAGAGAAGAAAGTAGATCAAGGGTAATGTAACATTGCCTTGATTATAACAATGATGATATACTCGATTGATTGATTGAGATTCCATATAATAAAATATATATTCTCAGTATTCATCTCATATCTCATAGTCTGGTAACTTAGACCAGGAGTCCATTTCTTAGACCATGAGTGTATCTTGATGTAATATTGGGATAAGAACTTCAAAGGATGCAAAAACAATTCTATGAAGCTTGATGTATACATTTGTAATTTGTACATTTGTAAGTCCTCCGTTTAGACTTACATGCACTTGGAAAAAATTGAGCCGATGTTGCATACACCGTGAGATGATGCTCGTAGACGATGGGTGTTGCTCACAAACTTAAAAAAAGTCATCGAGTGGCACTCGTAGACACTGGCGGACGCTGGGAGTGCACTGGAATATGCACACATATTACATGCACTCACAGGCGCTGGTAGGCGCCGGTGGTGGGCGCTAGTGGTGGGCGCTGCATGAATTGTGCAACGCTTGCCTGCGCCGGTTGGCGACATGGAGTGCCGGATGTTGCCGCTTGGGATTTGGGTTCTTTTGGTTGAAAAAATGCAATTTTGCCTCCAAAACTATTCATTTTAGGATGTTTTGTATTGAATTTTTTTCCGGCAGCCTGGGTTATATAAACCTTTTTCTTTCCATTCCTATCATTTGAGTGGGTGTGGATGTCTTAGAAAGCCTTATTCTCGAGTGTGTGGAGTGTTGGAAGCAGAATTTTACGAGTGAGTAGCTCGAAGGAGAAAGGGCAATTTTGAGAGTCATTTCACAAGGCAAAGGGTGTGCGGGTGAGCCATTTCAAGAGAGGGTGGGCGGGTGAGACATTTCAAGATTGGGGAAGGAAAGAGGCAAACTAGCTGGCTGAAGCACAACTCGAGAAGCAACAAGGAGTGATTGAGAAGAGAGAAAAGAGAGCATTCAAGAGACAGAGCACATTCATTTTCAACCATGGCAGAAATCTGGGGATATGAAAAGATAGTTGACGGGCCCAACATGAGAAATACTCAGGAAGGAGATTGGCTCATATCTTTCCATACCATTCAACACCCAACCAATTTCATCAAGTGGTGCTGGTTAGACAAACATCAAGTTTGAATTGCTATTTTGGGAATTTCGGAGATTGATTTAGATATAATGGGGCTGAAAATAACTCTTGGACTTCACTATCCACGGCCAGAGGTACTTTTCAAACATTCCTCATTGTTTTCTTTTCATTCCATCTTGATATGTTCATTGGATTTTTGGAAAATTGCTTTCAAATTATCAGCGCCTCCCAGCCTGTCCCGTAGTGCCACCCAGTGTCCTCCCGCGCCGTCCAGTGCCATCTAGCTGCATCCCAAACCCTAAACCCCTGTGCACGAGCACCTTCTCCGCACGCCACCCAATGACCCCCTGTGGCACCCAACTACCCCGCATGGCGCCTAGCACTTTCGTAGGGCTGCATAGACCTCCTCGGGGCTCTCCTTGTCCCGTAGTGCCTACCAGCATCATCCTGCATTGTCGAGCGTTTTCCAATGGCATCCTCAGCCCCTTAACCCCTCGTGCAAGCATCTTCTTGCGATCCAGCACGGCACCTAGGACCTCCGCGGGGTTCCTAGCTACACCCCTCACTGTCCCACAGGGCCATCCAGCATAGTTGCACCTATGGGCGCCCCCGTGCGGCATTGAGTGCCCCCTCGTGTCATCATGCGTCTCCCAATTGCGGCTCCTAGCGGTGCCCAATGACCACGAGCGGCACTCCACAAATCTTTAGAGTGTTAAACCTGTCCTCAAGCACCTTCGAGCGGCACCCAGCGGCACCCCCTAAGCTTGAGTCCTTGGGACAAGACTTTGATGTGAAATTTTTGGTGGGTTTTGCAGGTCATTCCATGTATAGAGTTTGTGAGTTCATGGGACAAGGTCTCTTGCACAAGTTTGGTAAGAGGTAGGCAGTTTCAATTGACTACAAATATAGTTAGAGATGCACTTGCCATGCCCAGGGGGAGAACACCAAGACGGAGGACAGTTCCTTACACAACTTTCTCAGACTAGTTTCCACAAAGGGACAGGGTTGCAAAAAGATATCTTGCAAGGCAATGTGTATATCCTGCATTCAAAGCTTTCTTCCAGTTGATGGGTGCACTAGTTGCACCCACTATTATGCCCAAGATTGTACATAGGCATTTGGTACTCAACACCAAGACCAAGTTGAGGAGATTTGGTGTGGAGGATTATGATTGTGGAGAGTTAGCTTTTAGAGCTATCATTGCGGAGGTGTGGAGTTTGCAAAGCTAAGTGAGGAGTCCTAAGGGGCGTAGGTTCAAAGTCACCTTCCTTGGATAGATACTCATGCATCTCTTTGTGGAGAGAGGTTTCATTCCAGAGGAGGACGTGATGTACCTGAGTGATAGAGAGGAGGAGATTATACATGAGGGAGAGCATGGTGATGATCATGAGGATGCAGATAGCTCGGATGAGGACGAGACTACTGATGATGGGGAGGATGAGGGAGAGGATGAGGATGGTGAGTGATTGATTGATTAGGTTTGAGTTTGTCATATATATATATATATATATATATATATATATATATATATATATATATATATATTCATATATTTGTATGTTGGAAAACATACAAAGTTCTTTTGTATATACCATTATCGGATTTAATAAATGAGTTCATTTAAGAAGCTTGAATTAACGAACTTGTGAACTTGTATATTTGTATATTCAAATATGAATTTGTACTTGATGGATAACTAAATGTACCACTTGTGAACAGGTGTTCAACAGATTCGTGTTGAGATACAGCCCTTACCCTTTGTTGAGATAGCTCCTTTTCACTCTTCTTCCTCTTCACCACTTCCTCCATCTATGGAGGGAGTTGGTGACCCCATGCATTTCAGAGTACCTTCATCTCCTTCTTGTTCAGTTGACATCACTCACATTTTAGATGATTGTGTTTGAGTGGCTGAGTGTAGAGAGAGAAATCTCCTTGAGCATGAGAGTAGACTAGAGAGTGTAGAGGAGAGAGAGAGATTAGTGCTTGAGCGTGAGAGTAGATTGGAGAGTGTAGAGGAGAGAGAAAGATTAGTGCTAGAGCAAGAGAGATTCCTTTGTGAGCAAGAGGATTTACTTGCTGCAAAGGAGGAGAGGCATCTGACCTTGCTTACTTTTGAGATGGAGAGAGAGTAGAGATTAGGTGACTTGGACATGGACATACTAGGTGTCGTTGCCATGGCAGAGGCTTACAAGCTCCAATTACATAATCAGGCACAAGAGTTAGCATATGCTATAAAGAGGGTATGAGAGTGCACATGTTCAGGTAGAGGAGAGCAAGAGTAGTCTAGCTCAGATAAGAGCTCATGTAGAGGAGAGTGAGATTAGTCTAGCTCATTTGAGGGCTTGTGTGGCTTATCTTGGACCCAAACTACGTACTATTGCTCGCAAGACACATACTTGTCATGAGTTGCAAACCCAGACTGATGCCACCCATGTGTTACCTCATAGTGTGGAGACTCAGGGCACTCAGACTGAGTTTAGAGAGAGGATTCTTCTATTAAGAGAGTATATTCCACATATCCTCTTCCTCGTTTTCCTACGGAAGAAGATTATTATTGTAGATGTTACTTGTATGTGTTCATTATGGATTTGTGGTGCTATCGGTTTCCATGCATGGGAGAGCGGGATGACTACGCATGGTTGGTGTCCTCACACACAGTCCGGGCTTGTAGGGTGGGTAGCTCGTCTTGGTGTTAGCCATTTCATCCAGTTCTGTTTGCTACGCTTTGAGGTTATCTTGTGGATAGATCTTACTCCGGATGGATTGGAGTGGTTGCTATGGAGCATGTGGCAGTGGTCTGAACTCCCGGAGGGAGTTCACACTGGGTCTCTCCTCATGGCATGTTTGTGTTCTAGAGATATACAGCATGATTTGGAGTTCAAAGGACTTAGAGTTAGATCATATGAGCATCTGACTTCATTAGGTTTACCTCTTCGTGATCTTTTGATCATAGATAGTTATGCACTCTCTTATTATAGAAACCATCCACATGGTGCTATCCACCCTACCCACTTCCGTCCTTATAGGGTACATAGAGCATCATACACTTGGTCATTTGACCCTTTGATGAGTGCTTTGGACAAATTTGTCCATGACGATAGGCCTGCTATTAGTTGGGCAGAAGAGGAGTGGACATCAGGTAGATTGAGTTCTTATAGTTGTGACCCATATCCTTTTCTTGCTAGTGGTATCAGGCATTGAGACTTGGGTGAGAGCAAGTGGCCACTATGGTGGTCATTGAGTCCATTTAGGATTCAACATCATGTATACCATCATAGACTTGAGGATGCAGTAATAGCACTTGGACACCATAGTGCATCTCACTCTTCTTCTTCACCTCCTTGACCTCCATAGTCATAGGTTTAGGTTCTATTGGCTCCCCATTTATATACATATTATGTTCAGTTCTCCCCATGTATACATTTATGTTTTAGTTTACACTTGTGAACTCTCATATTGTGGTCTAACTCTTGTATTTTCATGTGTTATATACTCAATTGTGCCTTTTGTATCCAACGTGTCATCACCTTAAAAATATGGGTGCCATTTCCATCTAAACACTAAGCCCTAAACACATCACGAGCGGCCTTCATCGTCTATGTGTGCCAGCATGCGCCTATGAGCGACTATAAGCGACTACAAGCCATGAATCCATGTCTACCGAGCGCCTATCAACTTCATGAGTTTCTCGTAGTGTCTTCAAGCGCCACCCAGCGGCCACGAGCGTCAACTAGCACCTACCTAGTGGCCACAAGCACCTATTAGCGCCCATTAGCTTCTACAAGCACTTACGAGCGCCCACAAGCGCCGACAACCACTTGCCTTTATTCTTTTTCCGTGTTGCATTGCATTGAGTAGCGACCAACGGTGACTAGCGGCAGGAAAGACTTTTGGGCGGCTATGAGCGTCAACTTGTGGCATCTTGGGCTTATTGTGCAAGAAAGACATGAGAGGAATGGAGTGGTAACGACAACATCAAAAACTTGTGAGGAACTGAGTGGTAACAAGCTGCATCAGGCGGATACTAGAAGCATTTATCAAGTTTCCATAACTCATCTTTATTATAACCATAATAAAGGTTACATGGTGGTATACTATTCACTATCAGTAGAGTATGATGGATGTTGAACCTGAGTGAGCACTTTAAAATAGCTACTTATTTCCTGAGGAGTTTTCCCTACTTATGAGACTCATTTTGATTTCATGAGTGCGCTTTGATTCTAAACTCTTCTCCTTAAATTTGTGTTTGTCTGCCCTAGCTTTCCTTTTATCTGTGCTCAATTTTTTCTCAATTTAAATTTTCATCTTCTCTGTCTCTAATCTAACATGCTATGCTTTCATTCTCATCATTCTTTTCTCTCTCTTCCTCATGTTGGTGGCTTCTAGTTCAGCTAGTCGTAACCTCTCTCTGGATTCTATACTATTTACCTTTAACATGGTAATTTTTGCTAAATCATGAGACAATGACATACTAGGTGACAACTTGGGTACCTTACTTGCAGATATTCCACCTTTCCTCCTCTTTGGGTCACATTCCTCTTCTTGGTCTGCACAATTGGATCCATCTCTTGTAGAAATCTAAGGCAGTGGTGGTGTAATGAAAGTCCTCAATCGGTGGAACAAATAGAGACTCATCCTCTGGGGATAGGATTCCATTCTCCATGCCACTTGCTAAACTTTCCACCTCTTGGGTGTTTGCGACCAACTCAGGCACCACCTCTGGAGGACATGAGAATTGGGAGCACTCTTGTGCACCTTCATGGACCTCCTCCTCGCCAGCCTTGCAAATCTCGCTTGAATTAGGATTACAATCTCCTAAACTTACCATTGCCGGTGGACTTATGTTTGCTTTGGTCCCAAACTGTAATACTCCGAGGACAAGAGAGGAGAGAAAACACAGATTGCACACTCAAACATTTGATGCTCCAAGGGAGCACCTTCTCTTTATTATATATACAAAGAGGATCTCCTCCAAGGAAGCTCCACCATAGGATTATGGACACAGATAGGTGACATGTCAGCAAGCTCCACCCTTGGATTACTTACTTGGATGGGTGACCTGTCTGGTCTAGGTCCTATCTGGTTGGTCAAACGAGCTTTGATCAGAGGGAATCTTTTAGGGAATCTTCTTGTAGGAATCTCAGAATCACATGAGTAAGGTACCATTGGAAAGCTCTCAATGAGACAAACCAAGGGGAGGGAAGGCCAGCCTTTTCCTCTGTTGGGGGGGGGAATCTGCACATTTTTGAGGCCTAATTCATCCGTTTAGGCCTCCAAAATTGCCTTCAAAGATTTCAGGCATATTTCGGTTCCTACTCTATTATTAGAAGTCCCCTTTTGGTGATACCTCTTTCTGATCTGTTTAGTCCATCATGTGTAACATCCTTCCAGATGTTACCAAACCAATTCTCACCGTTAAATCATATGTCTAGCTATTGGTTCTAAGGTTCTCAAGTCTATTTTGGTTTCTGCCCTATTAGTAGAAGTACTCTTTTGGTGATACTTCTATCTGATCTATTTTGACCATCATGTATAACATCATTCTAGATGTTACCAAACCGAATTTCACATCTAGACCATATGGCTAACCCTTGGTATTACACAAACATGGCTTCCATTCTTGCAAAATGCGGGCACATTCCATTCAATTTATCTTCTATAGTTCTCCACCCTTTGCCATATTCCTTCTTGGTGAGACCTTCTCCTGTAGCCTTGCTCTTAAGCTCCCAAGTTTCTTTGTACTGTTTCATGTACCACAACCATTTCTTGTAAATTCTAACACCTTTCATAGAATTAGGAAATCCGATACCCTCTCTAATCAAAAAGGTTGCCATGAAACTAAATGCGATCAATTTTTGAATGGGCTTTTTGCAATTCCCACCATGAATTTGTGCAAAATGCTCAAGGTCCTCCAAATAATCTAGTATTTGGCTATAATGGTGTGTTGCCATGCAAAATCGTTCATCCTCCTTGGTTTTGCCGGGCATAGAAGAAGCCATCCTCAACAAGTCTCCAAATTTCCCTAATGGTTGTTGAGGTTGTGAATCCAAAGATGACTCTATAGGTCCCGGATCAGCGTTGATAAGGGAGTGTCCTACACTAAAACAAGGTACTTGATCTCCCATTGCAAAAAGTTTGTTGCACTCCTAGCATGAGAATCGTCACACTCTAATCAATTTCTTGGTTGCCACACGACGGCGCTGATCATTTCCCACACCAATGTAAAACTACAAAACCGCCATTACTTGCCTGACAACTCGCACATTTGCTCCAAAGGGTGGTGAATTCGAGTTTACAAATTTGAATTGTTGGGCGGGACCATTTTGGATCTTGAATACGGAAACCAGATCATCAATACGTGACTAAATGATTACGTGGCCACCCTCTTGAGGAAACACGTCACTCTTTCTGACAATCATTTATTTAGTCATGGTATTCCAAAACATCCGTAACAACTGATATGATTTTTATAAATGAATGCAATTTGCAAAATATATCCCTTAACTGAAGTTACAGAGCGTTCAATTATTACAATCTCGTATCGTTACAGAGTTCACTAAAAACTATTACAAAGTTTGTTATTTATCCCGTAGACATCTGTCAAACCTATTTCTGAAACCCCCTATTGAGTTTAGGAAAATATTTTCTTTGGACTTCTGTGACAGCATAGTAGACATGAAGGATGTGCAAATGGATGATAAAATGGAATTAAGTTCCAATAGCATCAAAGTTAGAATTAATATATAATTAAACACCTTATGAATATCCTTATGAAAAATTTATCATATTGCATCTGAGGTTTCTGCACTATGCAAATCTACAAACAAGGAAGATCTCTTAAATTATGAAAATCGAGTCTTCTAATGTAAAGAATTGGGTTTACATTAGATAATAGACATCTTTGCGCTTGGGGCAAGGAGGTGGGAACGAGACGCGTTAATTGCTGGTTGAAAACTATTTCCTAATAGGATTGGAATTTTCCAAAGCGGGAAAGGATTGCTAGCACAATATATAGCTCTATGCAAAACAAAAGGTCGATGTAGATGACAAATCAGAGTAAGACTGATAGATAAATGGAGAAGAAGGCGCCAATAGTTTCTACATAGAAACTTTTTATGATCTTTTCTTAATATTCATTTTTAGTCTCAATATCATGCCTTTGATCTTTATCTCAATTAGCTCTTTTCTCTAAGTTATTTCTCATTTGGATTGCTTAACTTTTTTATGAGGTGGAGATGAAGTTGACACAATTCTATCATTAGTAAGTGGATCTAACATTTAACTATTATAATTTACATAAATTTTCATTTTTTACAATATTACATATATTACAATATTTATTTTATATAAAAATTAAGGGTATAAGCAATGATCAAAATATTTCTTTAATATAAATAAAACATGATTTTCTTATTATATCAATATAACATCATGAAATATATCTAGTTATAATTATACCTCACTTCTTCGACTAGATCTTTGGTTTGTTTGGTAAAACTATGTGTTGACATAAAATGAAGTTAATAAAAGAGATATCCATGGGTAGGTATACTAATTACTTTGTATCATTATAAAGTCAAAAATATAAAGCTTCATCAAAATTTCATATACTTTGTATATTATTAAAGAATCTCAAATTATCATTTGAGCTTCAAATTTTGAAGCTTATTACATAAATAATTTGGATAATAATTTTCTTTTTCTACACATTATAGTACTCTATGATAGAAATTTACATTAATCCATACTTTTGTGTATGTAAATCTACTAGAAAGCTATTCCAAATAACTAACAAAGAAACAACAAAATTTTAAGATTAAAGTCCATTCAATCAAATTCTATATGTAATACCCCACACATGTACCACTAAATTTGCCTAACTATCTGTGAAATAATTCATGCTTTTGCTAAGGTATTTGATAGCAAGCCAATTGAGCTCATTGTTATGCAAACCAAAGCAAAGAAGACTTTGGATTGCTGCAAATCATAGAGTAATATAATAGACTGGTTATTACATTTGATTTGAGACCAATAGACTTGGCATTGAAATTATTCATAAAAATGATAAATAAGTTGGAACAAACTATAAATAAGGATTCAAGGACAAAAGGTCAGCTAAATGAAGAGAGGAAGAAGATTCTGACTCAAGCTAAAGTATAAATTCCCTTTGGTCAAACTTGACCAACCAAATAATACAAGGATCAACATGTCACCAATCCATACAACTAATCAAAGGGTGGAGCTTGTTAACATATCACCAATCCATGTATTTGATCCAAGGGTCTAGCTCCCTTTGAGTGGATCTTCTTTGCTATATAATAAAGACAAGGTGTCCATTTGGGCCATCAAAGTATTGAAGGATGAAGTCTTGTGTTTTTTCTCTTATGTTTCTCTTGTCCTTGGAATATAATAATGGTATTAGAGTAGATGTTTTAATCCAAGTGAGTGAATCCACAAAATAATGAACAAGATAAAACAACCACTCCAGTAATTTTTTCTATAATGCTTTTCTAAACGAAGCCCAAATACTTTTTGGAAGAACACCGGCCATTAAGTTTAAGTGATTTCAAGGAGAGAAAAATACTGAGAAAAATTTGAAGGGATCTTCATCTCTAGCTTCAATACCCATAGTTGGGTTCAAGCCATGTGCACAAAATCTAAGGATTGGAAATGCTTTAGCAACCCTTCTTGTATTTCCATTTAAGTCATCTCTCTTCATAACAAATAAAGATTTGATAAGGAACTCACTTGTCGCAAGTAAAGAATCTATCACATTGGTCAACTTTTGTAGATAAGGAACTAGTAAAGAAATACGCATACACTATAGAGATATATTTTGTTATGATAATTGATGTTGTAATTATGTTAGAACATATAAGAATAAAAGTCTTTTTAGATGTTGAAGGACTACTCAAGGCTGTTTGAGTTGTTGTACATATATACATCATTATAAATCATTACACAACATACATCATTGTCAACATCATACACTATAGATGCACGACTCACACATAAATCATACATGAACTCTAAAGTGCCATAATAATCAATTCATTCTTCCACTTGAATCATACTCAACTCGATCCTTCACTCAACAATCTACCAATAATGAAACATTGACTACAATCATGCCACACCCACTCTAGCTAAGAGACCCCAAGTGATGCACACCAACCTCTATCCACCATAGCTAAGAACTTGAAGGCTCAACATTAGACAAGTGAGCTCTTTGGAGCTACACTTTGAAAGTATACCCTTTTGCTTGACTTATGCCTCTAGTCCTAATGGTGCATCAAACGGTCCAAATGATGGTAGGTCCCACCATGCAATCAATAGCCTAATATGAAATCTGGCTGCCAATAAGTAGTCCATGAGCAACTACCAAAAAATAACTATGATTGCAAACAATACCACTCTAGCGTCTGAGCAAACTAGCTTTTGTGCTACAAATATTGTGATAGCTACCATGCATATATACATTGCTACACAACATACATTGTTACCTACATCATACACTATAGAAGCACAATTCAAACACAAGTCATACATGAATTCTAAAGTGTCACAATCACCCCTAGTTGGTGCTTAGGTCCCTCCAACTCTAGATAGCCATCTACTCCAAGTATGTGATATTGTAAAGGCCCAAGGGAAGATCAAAGTGAAAGATCACATTGGGACTCTAGAATGAGTGAAACCATGAATGTCTAACATGAGCTTGGGCTATGGTATTTATAAGGAGCATACAAGGTTCTTGAGAAGCTTCCTAAAGCCCCTTTCTTAGAGTGCAAGCCAAGCTAACCAAGAAATTCCTTGAGAAAATTCCTTCTAGAAACCATCTACTTGGCATGCAAATTAAACTAGTTGGGAAGCTTCCTAAGAAAATTTCTTCTAAGAGCTACCTACTTGGCATGCAAGCTAAGCTAGCCAAGAAGCTTCCTCTTAGGAGTCACCACTTGGCATGCCCATACCATGATATTGGAAACCACCAAGTAGCTTCTTAGATGCTTCTAGAATATCCTTATAATATTTGGCTAATCTGGCCTATTTGGTACTTCATTACTCTCGACTAACTTGTCTATAAATTCCATATTGTTACATATTCCACTTCTAGTTGAGGACATCCTTGTCACCATGGAGACTTCAAACTCCTAGATGGCCATTTTTGCATTCCAAAGGTGAGAAAGAGACTCCCAAGTGGCATCATGAAGGAGATACCAATTCCAAAGGACATTGTACTCAATATGTTGTTGGTGGTCATGTTGAATGTGGCAACATGTAAGAATACAATCAACTTCATACTCCTCATGATCATTGATAGAGATGTCAAGAGGGGGGTTGGATACATGAGGAAAAGGAAGATGTATTAGAAACAAAAGGTTTCAACTTAGAAATATGAAAAATAGGCAAGGCAAATTGATGAACAATTTGCATGACCTTCTCACCAAGTTGAAAGGTGAGGCCATGATAATGTTCATCTATGTATTGTTTTTGACAATTCTGGGTAACAAGGAGATGAGATTTGGCTTGTTGTAAGATTGAGATATTGTAGTCAAGACGGTGGAAGTATGATGGACATGAGATAGAGGAGTAAAAAAGGAATCTAGAACAAGTGGGTCTTGGGAAAAATTAAGGAAGAAGAGAGAGAAATTGGTGCTTACATGTTTGGAATTATTATAGGCAAACTCAATAGCGGCAAGACATTCATCCTAGTTGGTATAGTGAACATTGAAAAAATCATGAAGTATATTCTCCAAGGTGCAATTTGCATGTTTGGTTTGTCTATCAGTTTGAGGATGATATGCCATGGACAAAGCAAACTTGGTGCCAAGTAGTTGAAAGAGTGCTTGCCAAGATTTTTTGGTGAATGAAGGATCATTGTCAAAGATGAGTACATGAGGGATCCTATGATGCTTGAAGACATTGTCAAAGTAGATTTAGGTCAATTTTGGAGCATCCACTATATCATAGGTTGGTGCCAAATGGATTTGATTACTAAGCTTATTGACAAACACCACAATTGTTGTGTGATCTTGCTTTGTCTTGGGCAAGGATGTGATGAGATCTAAGCTCATATGTTCCCATCAAGTAGATGAGATAGGAAGTGGTTGAAGGAGTCCACTCAATTTTTTGTTATTAGCCTTGTTGCATTGACAACTCACAAGGTCAAACAAACTCTTGAATATCTCAAGCCATGATGGGCCACCACCATTGATGTTATAGTGTATCCAAGGTCTTATCCACCTCCTAAATAAAAGCCTTGTCAAGCCTAAAATTGAGCCTTGTTGAGCCTTCAATCCCATTGGAACTAATCAAATTCTGAGTAGGTGGCTCAAATTCTCCTACTAGAATTCTTTGTTTCCCTGATCATCATGCTCCACAAACTCCATTTGGGTAATTTATTGAGGTAGTACATTCTTGAGTGTACATTTAACATTGCAATGCCCAATTTGGTGACAATAAAAGCAACCACTTTTTGTTGTAATCTTTTCTTATTTGTAGTGCCAAGTGGTCTCCATGGTTTGTGATTGATCTCCATTAGTGCTGCATCCTCCATTTTTGTGTAGTGTATTGGCAGGTTCTATGAATGTTGAGATCAAGACCAAGTTGTCACAACCAAGTGATCAAAGCACTTAGCCAATTGCATGGCTTGTTCTGAGTGTTTGGACTCCCACATGGTCACTTCCGATTTGGTATGTGATTTTAAACCCCTCATAAATCAATCAAAAGCTTTATTTTTAGTACATCTAGAATTTTCATGATGGTGTTTTGCAACTAAATGATGTAGCTTCTTATAGAACCAATCTACTTCAATTTTTCCAATCTATCTTGTGTGGCTTGTATGGCATCTATAGGTTGGAATCACCCAATTATTGCACTTTTGAATTCTTCCTAGGTCAAGATGGGTGCAACAAACTATCATTCAATTTATTCACATGGAATTGCAACCATAGTTTTGTTACTCCATCCAAGAGAACCTATCTCTATTTATCTCAAAAATTTGTAGCTTCAAAATAACATTTGCAATCAAACACAAAAATCTCCACTACAACTGAGAAATTCTTGCCTTCAAATGCCTTGGGTTTTGGAAATTGGATTTTCTCTTCTCCTTCTCAAAATATTTCTCTCTCTACATGCTGTTGTCATTGATGGTCTTGTTCTTCCAACAATCAAGTAAGGTGCTCAATTTGTTATTGCATAGCAATAATAACTTCCTAAAGTCATCTTCTTAGAGTGCAAGCCAAGCTACTTGGAAAGCTTCCTTCTAGAAACTATCTACTTGGTATGCAAGCTAAGCTAGCCAAGAAAATTCCTCCTAGGAATCACCCCTTGGTATGCAACACATTACACAATACTTGGAGTTACCCATTAGCTTTCTAGATGCATCTAGAATATTCTTATCATTCTTGGTTAATTTGACTTATTTGTTACTTTGTTAGTCTTGATTAACTGAACTATAGACTAAATATTTTTATAAATATGCTCTATGGTGGGGCAAAGATCAAGAAGCCAAGAGCTATCAAACTCAATTGTTTGTTGCATGTCTGGAATCTATATCACATAAAGGGTGATCTAGCTATAGGTCAAGTACATCTAGGGCATAAACCACTATCCTTGAGGAACCATTGTGAGGGGAGGATTCAAACATGCCATGTGCCATCCTCTCAAATGACTATAACACACTAACATAGTAGCAGCTCCACCAAAAGAGCCACCACCAGCTTGTATATGCAAGTGCCAAGGTTGGATCCATAGTGCCATCAATATTTGGGAGGTGGCATGGTGTAAAATTGCACACATGATCCTTCCAAGCAACACCATCATATCTTTCCAACACAAGGACTCCCAAAAGCAAAACCTTGCACACTCTCAAGATAGAACATGTAACATCAAGAGCTATAAGTCTAGTCTGTTGTAGATATACATAATCACTTGGATGATATTGATAGATCAAGGGTCTATAACCTCCTCCTCAAATAGTAGCATAACTTAAGGTATCTCTATGATGAGCAAATGCTAGATTCTCAAGTGCTATCGATATCACTCTCCAAAAGATCTTTGCATGTTGAGAACATGCACTCATCCATATGTTTGGATCATCAAAGTTCAAAACTACAATAACATCATGGCTGCACATAAATTTGGATCCCATCCATAGAGTAGAAAGTAAGGAGAAAAGGATGCTAAGGAGGCTTGCCAACTGAACCAATAGCCCATGGCCAACCAAGGTAACTAGAGATCCCAATCTTCCACGTGGCCTCTTTGCAAACCATACTTATGAAATCCTTTCTTCACCATTTGAACCACTCTCTCTATGCTAAGTCATCTACCTTAGGGTGATCTTGGGAAGTAGTATGATGATCAATCAAGGCCTTGTCACACAAGATCCCAAACTCCTCTAAGAAATCTATACCCTGATCAATCAAAACCTCAACTAGTGCACAAAACTGACTAAGAACTTGATCCAAGAACAAGTAAGCCATCCTTTCATTGGATTTGTCTGGAGATACCACAAACTCATTCCACTTGGAGAAGAGCTCTACTATAACCAAAACATATTGATGATGTCTCACAATCAATGAAAAAGGTCCAACAAAGTCAAACCTCCAATGGTAACCCAATCCCATGATAGATAATGGATGTAATTGTGGCATAAGAGCATTAAATCATGCTCTAACTTGGTCATAAACCACACATCCAACAACAAATTGCTATCCATTGGTTTGTATATCATACCACCAATAATGAATATAGAGTAAGCTATATGTATTACTCCAAGATTCCCTAGCTCCACATGAGCATGACACACCAATTGTGGTATATGAGATGGAAGTGGTACTACTTGCACCCTACCATCCTCCCATACACAAAGAAGGTATCTACCTTCCAATCTAAATTGCTTTGCTTGCTAAAGAACATGGTTTCTTTCCTTGGTACCAATTGTGTCACCCACAACACTAATGCAAAGATAATCTATCACAAAGACATCATCATGAATGTCTTGCAAACATATACCAATATTTCTACCCTTTGGATCTATGACCTCAACAACTCCTCTTGTATGTATAGAGAGAAATATCACCAAGACCTAAGGAAATATATATAAAAAGATAGATGCATGCCAACTTGGCACCATCAACTCATCTATCTCACCCATGCTAATATGCTCTAGTCTAATCTTATTGGTTGGGACATTGGTTTCTAATCAACCCATCTCCATCACGGTTCATCACTCCAGATGTATGAATAATTGTGAAATCATACTCCTATAAAATCAAAGCCCATCATGCAAGCTTCCTTGAAAGCTTGTTGGACTTTATCAATCACTTTAGTGGTTGATGATCAATGATGAGAGGGAAGGGGTTACCAAATAGGTAACATAAAAAATGTTCTACTGCCCATATTGTTGTCAAGTACTCTCCTTCATATAAATTATCCTTTGCCTCCGCTGAATTGTTAGAGTGACTAGCATAGGCTACCACAAAATCCTTCTCCTCATCATCCTATTGGATGAGCATTGCTCCAAGCACCAACATACTCCAATCACTATGAACTTAGAATGGTCATCCTTTGATCAGTCTTCTTAGAATAGGTGCCTATGGCAACCTTCCTTAAGCTCTATAAAAACTCTCTCTTGCTTATCTTCCCAACACCACTCTTCTGTAAGCTTGGTAAGTTTCATCAAGGCCTTGGCAATGGCACTAAATCCTCTAATATATCAACCATAGAAGTTTGCCAACCCAAGGAATGCTTGTACTCAACTCACATTTGAGGAATATGTGCAATATCTTCCACCTTGGTTTGCTAAACACCAAGTCCTCTAAGGTAGATAGTGTGACCCAAATACTCAACTTGCTCATGGAAGAATCTACACTTCCTAAGATGTGATTTGAGTCCATAAGATCTCAACCTCTCAAACACCTCCAACAAATATCTCCATGCTCCTCTATAGTAGTGCTATAGACCAAAATGTCATCAATATAACATTGAGCAAAATTTAATCATGCTAGGATCCTATCCATGATCCTCTAGAACTTGACAAGAGCATTCTTTAGCCTAAATTTTAAGAACCTCCATTGATACAATACATCTTTGCCATGAGGATGAATAGCCTAAAATGTTATCTTGGACTTATCCTCCTCCTTGATTGGCAAGTGATGATATACTACTCCAAGATCCAAAGTAATGAAGTCTTTTGCATGCACAATCATATCAAAGATCTCCTTTGGTGTATGCATGGCAAACCAATCAGCCCTAGTCTATCAATTGATAGGATAGTAATCTCCACACATCTACTTATCTACATAGTTTCTATGCATATCTTTCTTGGCTGGCATCATTGTAGCTAAAGCATAGTCTCCATGTGGAATCTCTACCAAACTAGCCTCAAAAGATCTCTATTTTAGCTCTAAATCAATGCTTTCTCTATGTCATGATATTTGTAAGGAGATCAAAAAATTGGTCTATAACTAGTCAACTCAATCCAAATACCCAAGGCCTTTCAAAGCACTCAAATCCTTCATACTAAAGCAAAAAAATTTGTGTAGCTCCTCAAGAACCTCTAAACTCTTCATCATTCCTCTCTTGTAAGCTTGGAACAATTTTTGGCTCCAATGTTTGGCTCCCAAGTATCCTCTACAATTGATAGAGGAGTGGAAGATGCACTAACTTGCTGCTATACTAGGCCCTTGGGAGTAATAATGTCATGCCTCCAACCACTAGAGTTTTTAACCTTAGTGTAGAAAACTCCTTCAACTCTAGCTTCAAGCTCCATTCATCCTCTAGTTGTATCCCAAGTAGAACAAGAGTGTTACCTAAGTAGACCACGCTCACATGGATGGACTCCAAGTAGACCACTCACTAGTAACCACTAGCTGGGTCCCAAGAATACCATGCCTACTTGGTCTATCACTCATAGCATGTGCTTAAATAGTCTCAATAGGCACAGAGCTCACAAGTATCCAAGTGGTGATGCCTATCAAATGCATCTTATGCTACTCTACCAAGCCAAGGCTCACAATCCAAGTCAAACAATTCTAGTCTATAGTCTGACCTAACACTTGATGCTTGGATGCCTCTAATATTGTATAACATTGGTAATATCAATATGAAAACCCATTTCATGCTCCCTCTCATCCGTATTGGGCTCCACCAATTGCTATGATTTTGAGTCCCAAACAAGTTCAAAATCTCCCTCTCAAAAGGCATGGAGCTTGGGAATCCTCATAATTAAGAGTAAAGTGGCTTTGGGCTATCCAACAAGGTTCACCACTACTATAGATGGCCTATCAACCACTACCACCATATGAGATTGGCACCCAACATCCAAAATATTATCAACAGTAAGATGGTGTAGTCGTTGAATCCCATCATAAGCATGATGTAGAACCTCTTTAGGTAAGAGGTTTGTCCACCAAAGACAAATACAATGATCTTGTGGTCCCAATTTAGTTGCATCCAAGAACACAATAGGTCCCATCCAAGAATGGACCTGATGTGTACTCATCACCATTTGTGTGCCTAAATCACCCATCAAAGGAACTTTCTCCAAAATGTAGGTTGAGAAATGGATTGATGAACTTGAAGATGTTGCAATATATGTAACATCTCCCAAAATAAACTAGAACAAGGATCCTATAGACCTTGACCTTGGCCATCACAAGTATGTCCCTAACATAGCCATCCAAAAATCACCAAATGAATGGGATCATGTCTCTCCAAATCCTATGTCATGAGTAAGGAAATATCTATTGGTAGGGTCTTTTGGTAACCCTTGGCTATTGATATTAGTAATACCTCAAGATATTGATAGGCCAAGTATGCCACATGATTTAGAGAGACTCACCTACTAGTCTTGTTTCTCTCCACATACAAGTACCTATGTACTCATATACTTGCCTTTAGTACCGCAACTAGTCCAATGCTAATCCTTACAAAAAACTCCAATAGGCATACTCCTTCTACTAGAGACTACCAAGCAATGAGTGTTGTATCCAAAGGTGACAAGGTAATAGACTCCAGATGCTCATCCTCACATTGGTCTCCTAGTGGTACAAAGACTCCACTCCAAACTTATTGCATCAGTTGACCCATTGCTGCAATGCCTCCTCAAAACTCCACAATGGAACATCCAAGGTGGATGGTATGATCTCACTCGTACTTTGAATCCAAGTGATCTCCTCTAGTATTTGGGTATCCACAACATGGTTATTTCTCTCCAAAAATTGCCAAGCCAAGTAATGGAACCATTGAAAGTTGAAATTGAGGCCATATTCCTTGACTATAGTGAGCCAAGATTACCACTACTAAAGCATATTGGTAGGCAACATATCTGTCCCTCATTTGATTGCCAACTTGGCCTATAGGAGGTTATCTCCTCCAAATAGTCAATACTGACACCCATTGGTTATAACACTACTCCACCAACTAGCACATCATATGAATCTACTATTGGTGCAATGGCCTGAGCTCTCACCATAGAACTATAAGTTGAATCTAGACAATGAGCTCTTTATATATAATGTATTTTGTAGAAACAACCTCTTGAGATGTTTGAATTTGAAATGTAAACCTCTCTACATCCATCTTCTATAGCTCAAGATCTACAATTATAGCCTTCCCCAACATTAAAGGTTGTGCACTAGAGTCTAATAAGATCCTTTATGGTGTATAGACCTTCCTTGAAGGTCCCACCAAAAGGAAAATCCCACTTTGGTTGTCCAATAGAACAACTCAAAGTATGAACCAAGCTTGTTCAAAGGTAGGTCTAGTTGGTAACTCCTCCAACATAGTTGTTGTCTTCCATAAACCGTCAGTCATCAAGCGGATCCCATGCTCCTCAACCAAGTTAGCTCCATTATTAACCATCTCTACTCTAGAAGTAGGAAACACATCATCCCTACTCTCACAAAGTGTGGTAACCAACCAAAACATTTAGTTGGATCAACTCCTAATGTAAACATGTCACTGGTTGAGAACAAAGGGAAACACATAATCAACTAAGCCACCTCCAACATTATGCTAGACTCAATTTATGTAATAGTAGGTGGTTGACTAGCATCTAGTCCATCATGCACTCCATCACCACCAATCACACCTACACTAGGACATCTAGAAGCTATAGATGTTGTATGTAGTGTGTTGGATAGTGTGAAAGACTAGGGAAGTTTGACCTATCAACTAGCCTTTCTTCTATATGGGTCTAACTCCACTAATGCTCCTCTAAGCTTTGGAGCACATATTGCAGTCCTAGTCACTAGGGTAGATGCCTTTACTTGTGTTCCTCCATACATAAAGTCTAGGACATCTCTATCACTAGCATAAGAAGTAGGAGACTCAACATCTAAATCTAACCTCCTTTGAGCAATGGCCATGCTAGCCAATCTCTGCTCCAATTGCTCAATTTGAGTAGTCATGGCTATATTAGAAGCAAGGGCACGTATTGCACCTCTACTATGTGGATGTCCTCTACCACCTTGTCTTCCATGACCAAGAGCTCCTCTTCTACTTGCCATAGTAGCCCTACCACTTTGTAACTCTAGGTGAAGATCAAAGCTTTGATCACTAGTGTAACCAAATCTATGGCAATGGTCACATTATCTCTATATTGACTATGATGCACCAAAGGTATCATATCCACTACCTTGAGTGCATTCTCTCTTATGGTGAGGTCTACAACAAGTCCAACAAGCAACACCACCACTCATTGGCGGCTATTGACCCAAAAATGAAGGTAAGGGTCTAGCTACACTAGGTCCTCTAGTAAGATCTAGGCTGTTCACTCTACTCTCAAAAGCCAACATGGTATGATGCACTCTATTGCAATCTAGAAGAAGTAATAATTGTAGATGAGGTCTCCCCACCAAATCTAGATGTCATCACTCTCTCCTCCACCATGTTAAGCTCAATGTGCTCAACCAAACTAAAGACCATTGCCAAGTAGGTGAGATAGTCTGCAACAACATAACATAACATTACATACTCTATGCTGCAACTCCTTGTCAAGGATTGCATACCAAAACTGGACTAATTGGGCCTCAATAACTCTCTAATTGAAATTGATAAGCCATCTCATGCAATTTTATGCCTCACATAGGCTCTCTCTAGCATTCTGTTAGAACTCTACAAGCTTCTCAATTTGTTAGTCCATACTCCTTGGTAATTTTGCCTCAAACATTAGAAGAACCTCACCTTGGGGTTAAACCCTAATACTATACCACCTCCTACATTAGTACCCCCACTCATAGTAGCACCATCTTCAACTAGTGCACCTCCATTGGATACACCAATGTTATTGGAGCTAGAACTTGTAGGTATTATTGATCTACCCTTAGCAAGCAAACTTCAAGTGATGGAGCTTGTAGTTTGGAGACCATATTGTCTCCATAGCTTGATCTCCTCCAAGTGAGCTCTCTTGAATTCATGATAGTCATCCATTGATGGACCTTCTAAATGTTGGAACAACCCCTTCCATGCTATGAAGGGTGTGAACAAAGTTGGGTTCCACATCTGCTACAAATCACACCAACTATCAAACTCTTGGATGAAGTCATCCAACTCAATGGTACCCTTATACCAAAGTAGTACTTGAGAACTTTGGAGGCCCAATAAATCTTGTCCATGTCCTATAGTTACAATGTAGATATCCCAAGAACACTCACAATTGAATCATCTCTTGTAACAAACTCCAAATCAAAGTCAATCTCCTCCCTCTTTAGGACTTGAGATATAGGCTAATACCAAGTGCCAATTTGTGTAAACCCACTATGTATTGCAATGATATCCTTTTGGAATCCCTAAAGAACTTTGTTGTGACAATGTAACTCAAAACCACAACTACAACCACTACAAGTACTCCACCAAGAATCACCAAAAGCAACCACCAAGTTCTACCACCAACTCAACATCACTCACTAATGTAATTCTAATTGTGAAAACTACACTAGGAGAAAAGGTGACTTCTAACCTGCTATCATATGCACTCTTAGGGTCTGTAAGTCTTCACTTCTTGCCTCACTTGAGAGAAATATAGAAAGTTTGATTGGTCATCACTCCAACCTCACTACCAAGAGCACACTAGAGCACCAACACTCTAAAGTCATTTGCACCTCACACAAACATGGTGTGCAATAAGAAGTAGAGAATGGAGAGGATCCATCACAAGAAGTTTAAATAAAAACACTCCATCTTATAAATTAACATTGCCACTATTTGGCATTTGACATAATAATTGAATGTTTATATACTTTTAAGCTACTAAGATCACTAAAGATAGAATCAAACTACCTCTCCTAGCCAAAGCTACATGTATATATGTATCAATCAACTAATCATTAGGACAACAAGTGAGGATAGACCAATTGGCTAGGGCACCAATCTAGGAACCAAAGATTTGGGGTTCAAACCCTATTGTGAAAAATCTAGAAGATTGATTAGATTTTGCCAAATGATGACCAAAAACTACCAAAAACTCATCTAAACTAGCTATTCTCACTCACACCAGCAAGCTAACTTGTTAGCCCTTCTAGGCCTTTGTAGCTTCTTTATCCCACAACACTATGCCTTGAAGCCTCTAAATGCCCAAATGAGGTCTTTTCTTACCAATTCAAAACTCTCCAAATTTGGCCAAGCTTCACCAACTTGAGCACTAATTAGGGCAATTTGAGCAACCTCCAACTATGGACAACCTCCAATTCTGGACAACCTTTGCCAATAGGATGCATCTCCTCTATAGTTGGCTGATTGCCAAATCCTCTACTAATTACCAACTTGGGCCAAATTGAGAGGATGAGGATCTCCAAATCCCTAATTCAAGAGAATAGGTCACAAATTCACCTCCAATTTTTCAATTAGGGCTCAATTTGCACCAAATCAACCTTGACTTTACCTCCTTGGACTCAAATCAAACACATATTGTCTCAAATTGGCTCAATTCTCAAAAACTTGCCCAATGCTTCCACAAACCGTCTACCCCACTAAAAAATCTGTTTTAATTCAAACATTGCTTCCGCACACAATTACTCTTAGTGAAATCTAAGACCACGATTGTAACAATAGGGAGTTTAGCGACAAAGTTAGTTGGGCTTATGAAGTAGCACATAAGACAAATTAGCCTAGAATATTCCGGAAGTATCTAGGAAGCTTCTTGGGAAGCTTCCCGGCTAGCTTAGCTTGCACCTCAAGTAAGTAGCTTCTAGAAGGAAGCTTCTAGAAGCTTCCAACTACTTTAGCTTGCATGCCAAGTAGGCGGCTTCTAGAAGGAAACTTCTTGAGAAGCTTCCTAGTTAACTTGGCTTGCACTCTAAGAAAGCGGCTTGAGGAAGCTTTTTGAGAAGCTTCTCAAGAGCCTTGTATGATACCTATAAATACCAAAGCCAAAGCTCATGCTAGGCACTCAGATTTTTCCCTCATTCAAGTGTCCCAATGTGAGTTTCCATTCTCCTATTTCTCTCCTTAAATTTGGTCTTTTACATTGGTATCAGAGTAGGAATGGGATGGATGGAATTTATGGACCACTAAATCCACTTCCACCAAACCATTGGGATTTTTGCCAAGTACTACCCAAGCATTGTTTCACACAATTCATCACCTTGCAGTTTTGACAAGATTTTTTGCATATGATCACCATATTTGAGGAACCCTTGGTGCTTCCGATTGTAACTTATGGAGAACGGTGGACGTGATGTTTCTATGTGTTAATAAATTAGATAGATTGGGAGTGGTGTGATAGAGTAGCAACCATGGCGGAAATACCCGATGTTATCCTTGCTATGCAACAACAAATCAAGTACCTTACTCGATTGTTGGATGAACAAGATCTTTGATGACAAGAGCAGGTGGAGAGAGTACCAATTCAAGAACGAGAAGATCGGATCAGATTCTCTAAACCCAAGGTATTTGAAGGCAAGAATCTTCCAAGTACAGTGGAGAATTTTGTGTTTGATTTTGAATGTTATTTTGAAGCTACCAATCTACAAGATAAGGGAAAACAAATTCTCTTGGCTTCTAGCCAATTGGATGGAGTAGAAAAGCTACGGTGGAATTTCCAAGTGGAACGAGCAGAATGATACATTGTTGCACCAAACTTGACATGGGCAGAATTCAAGAGCGCAATAATTAGTTGGTTCCAAGCTATAAATGCCACACAAGCTACACGGGATAAGTTGGTAGAGTTGAAACAAATTGGCTCTATAAGAAGTTACATCACGCAGTTCCAAAACACCATCATGCAAATTCTAGATATATTGGAAGGTGAAGCTCTAGATCAATTTGTGAGGGGCTTGAAGGCAAGAACCAAATTAGAGGTAACCATACAAGAGCCACAACACTTGGAGGAAGCCATGCGGTTGGCCGAACAATTTGATTCCTTGGTGGCAACAACTTGTACTTGACCTCGACCTCCACAGAGCCTACCAATACACTACACACAAGTGGAAGAGCCAGCACCAATGGAGATTGATGCCATTCAACAAAGACCACTTGGTGTAGCAGATAAAGATAAATTGCAACAAAATAGTGGTTGTTTTTATTGTCACCAATTGGGGCATTGTATTGTTGAATGTCCACTCAAGAATGGACGACCTTGACAAGTTGCCCAAGTGGAAGTTGTGGAGCGGAATGATCAAGGAAATGTGGAATCCCAGTAGGAGATTTCTAGCCGCCTACTGGGAGCTTGATTAGTTCCAATGGGATTGAAGGCTCGAACTATGCAAGTTTGCTTCACTTGCAAGGTATGATATCTAATCAAGATTGTATGATTTGATTTTGAAAGTTTAGAGAATTGCATGTCTATGCAAGTAGCAAAGGAATTGGGTATTCCTATCAAGCCAGTGATTGGAAGTAGTTTGATGATGGCGGATGGTAGAAAGGGTTCTGCATTTCGCACCTTGCATCTTGTTACCTTCAAGATTGGGAAGGAGTATTCGGAGTGTATGAGGTTTCTAGTGGCACCTCTACACTATGATATCATTCTGGGTCTACCTTGGCTTGAACATCATAAGGTTCAATTTGATTGGACCCGATGCCAAATTCAAGTACAACACCAAGGTAGGAATTTCTGATTAGGTTGTGTGGCACCTCTGAGTAAGACACCTAAGAATAGTCAGTCCCAAGATGGGAAGTTTGTCGAGAAGGTAGCCATAGAGCAAACCTTGAAGGGAGTGGAGTCCCAAGATGGAAAGTTTGCCAAGAAGGCAACCATAGAGCAAGCTTGGAAGAGAGATGAGTCCCTAGAAGGGAAGTTTGTTAGCAAAGCAACCATAGAGCAAGCTTTGGAAGAAGATAAGTTTGTATTCACGGTGTGGATCAAGCAGATTGCACAAGAAAAATCTGTGGAGGACCAAGAGCCTCATTAAGCAATGGTTGATCGGATAGTTAAGGAGTTTGTGGACGTGTTTCTGGATGATTTGCCAAAGGGATTACCCTCCAATTGTGGTATGCCCTTCAAGATCAAGTTATTGCCAAGGAGTACTCTAGTGAGTAGACCGATCTATCGGCTCTCACCAAAGGAGTTGGAAGAGTTGCGAACAACACTTAAGGAGTTGTTGGAGAAGGACTTCATATGACATAGTACCTCTCCTTGGGGAGCACCGGTACTGTTTGTTCCAAAGAAGGATGGAGGACTTTGTTTTTGTATTGATTACCGTGGGCTCAATAAGCAAACCGTGAAGAATGCATATCCCTTGCCTCAGATTGATGACTTGCTTGATTGACTAAGTGGATCATGCTACTTTTCCAAGTTGGATCTTTGTAGCGGCTATTGGCAAATTCCTATTGATGGAGAGGATGTGCAAAAGACTGCCTTTTGTACAAGGTATGGGCATTTTGAGTGGCGAGTTCTACCTTTTGGACTCACTAATGCTCCAGTAGTCTTCATGGATCAGATGCATCGGGTGTTGGATGGACTATTGGATCGGTCTGTGGTGGTGTTTTTGGATGATATCTTTATTTAAAGTAAGACAGAGGCAAAACACGTGAACCATGTGCGAGAAGTCCTAAGACAACTACAACAATGGAAATTTTACTACAAGAGGTCGAATTGCGCCTTTTGGCAGAAGAGGGTTACCTTCTAGGGTCATAAGATCTCATCAAAGGAGATCAAGATAGAAGAAGAGAAGATCAAGGCCATTACTGATTGGCCTACCCCGAAATATGCTACAAAAGTAGGAGCATTCAATGGATTGGCCAGTTTTTACCGACGGTTCATCCATTATTATGCTCATGTGGCTGCACCATTGACTGACCTCTTGGGAAAGAACTCGAGCTTCCAATGGACCACCCATCATGAAGAAGCATTCCAGAAGTTAAAGCATATGGTGTCTTCAAGACCCATTCTTCAACCATATGATCCTCAACTACCCTGTGTGGTTGATTTGGATGCTTCTAACTTTGCAATTGGAGCTGTGCTACAACAAGAATTCCCAGATGGACTCCATCCCATTGCCTTTGTGTCTTGCCAACTCAATACGACTGAACAAAACTACTTTTCTTGAGATTGAGAACAACTTGCAATGGTATACGCCACCAAGGTATGGAGGCATTACCTCTTGGGGAAACAAGTGATCATGCAAACTGATCACAAACCATTGTTGCAAACCTTACACTTGGAACACATGAAGAGTCGACATCATTGATGGGAGGAACAACTCCAACTATATAACATAAAACTTGAGTACAAACCAGGTTGGTTCCATGTCATCGCTGATGCTTTATCACGACGACCTGATTTGAAGTGTCTTCCTCTCATCAGAGCGACAATTTCAATAGTGTCAATTGACTCCAAGGTCCAAAAAGAGTTTCAGTCAACTCTACACCAAGATCCTTCTTCCAAATGGTACATGGTCATCTTACGGCATGCAATAAGGAGTACAACACGTTCTCCATCAAGGAGGACCTTTTATTCCATGAGGACCGGATCTATGTTCTAGCTAAAGGTGATCTTTGACTTGTGCGCCTTCAAGAAGCCCATGATTTATCCATCGCTGGTCACATGGGTGTGGACAAGACCTTGGGTACCCTCTAACATCAATGGTGGTAGCCCAACATGACACGAGATGTTCAAGAATTTGTCTGATCATGTGAGAGCTGCAGACATAACAAGGCCAACAACCAAAAGCCGAGTGGACTCCTTCAACCACTTGCCATTCCATCTGCTCGCTCGGAGCATGTGAGCTTGGATCTCATCACATCCTTGCCAAAGACAAAACAAGGACACACCGCAATTGTGGTGTTTGTGGATAAGCTTAGTAAGCAAATCCACTTGGCACCAACCTGTGATACCGTGGATGCTCCAACCTTAGCGCAAATCTACTTTGACAATGTCTTCAAGCATCCAGGGATGCCACGTGTACTCATCTCCAACCGTGATCCTTGATTTACTGGGAAGTTTTGACAAGCACTCTTCCAAATACTCGGCACTAAGTTTGCTTTGTCCATAGCCTATCATCCTCAAACTGATGGACAAACCTAACGTGCAAATTGTACATTGGAGGATATGTTGTGCACCTTTGTCAATGTCTACCATACCAATTGGGACAAATGTCTTGCATCTGCAGAATTTGCCTACAACAATTCCAAATAGGCAAGCACCGGATTTTCTCCTTTCTTTCTCAATTTTGGCCAAGATCCGCTTGTTCCAGATTCTCTTCTTGCTCCACCTCCATCTCAGGTTCCTCATACTTCCACATTCTTGACCTCTATATCCTAATCTCTCCAACAAGCCAAATCTCACCTCCTTGTTGCTCAAAATTGCCAAAAACAATATGTAGACAACCATCATCGTGATCTCACCTTTGAAGTTAGTGATAAAGTCATGCTATCCTCTAGTAACCTCTCTCTCCCACTTGATACCCAAGTTTGTAAACTTACCCCTAATTGGATAGGACCCTTTGATATCACCCAAATTGTCTCTCTTATTACTTATTGACTTGCCTTGCCTTGTCAAATGTGTATCCATCTTGTCTTTCATATTTCCAAGTTGAAACCTTTTGTTCCTAACCCCTCTTCCTTTTCCTCTTGAGTCCAACCTCCCCCTCTTCCTATCCCTATTAATGATCATAAGGAGTACAAAGTTGATTGTATCCTTGCACGTCGCCATATTCAACGAGGCCGTCGCCAACATACGGAGTACAAGGTCCTTTGGAAAGGGTATCCCTTTCATGATGCCACATGGGAACCTCTTTCTCACCTCCAGAATGCACAGACGGCCATCCAGGACTTCAAAGCTTCATTGGTAACGAGGACGTCACCAACTAGCGGTGGGGGAATATGTAACAATATGGAGTTTAGCGACAAAGTTAGTCGGGCTTACAAAGTAGCACATAAGACAAATTAGCCTAGAATATTCAGGAAGTATCTAGGAAGCTTTCCGGCTAGCTTAGCTTGCACCTCAAGTAAGTAGCTTTTAGAAGGAAGCTTCTAGAAGCTTCCAACTAGCATAGCTTGCATGCCAAGTAGGCAGCTTCTGGAAGGAAGCTTCTTGAGAAGCTTCCTAGTTAACGTGGCTTGCACTCTAAGGAAGCTTCTTGAGAAGCTTCTCAAGGGCCTTGTATGCTACCTATAAACACCAAAGCTAAAGCTCATACTAGGCATTTGGAGTTTTCCCTCGTTCAAGTGTCCCAATGTGAGTTTCCATTCTCTTATTTCTCTCCTTGGATTCGGTCTTTTATAACAATTGCATGTACCAACAATCAATAAAGCTTGGAGATACCACCTATGCACTCAGTTCTTGCACTCGATTCCTCCTTGACTCTCACTTCTTTGATGTAATCAATTCATTCTTCCACTCAAATCACACTCAAATTAGATCTATACTTGATCCTTCATTCAACAATCTATCCATACTCAAGCATTGATTACAATCAAGCCACACCCACTCTAGCTAAGAGACTCTAGATGATGCTTGTTGGCCTTTGTCCACTATAGCCAAGAACTCAAAGACTCAACATCAAAGAAGTGGCTCTTTGGAGTTACACTTTGAAAAGTCTAATTTTTGGCCTTTGTCCACCATAGCCAAGAACTTGAAGGTTCAACATAAGAGAAGTGAAATCTTTGGAGTTGCACTTCAAAAGTACACCTCTTTGCTCAACCTAACCCTCCAACCCTAACAGTGCAAATAGTGCAAGTGATGATGGGTCCCACCATGTAATCAATAACCCTAACATGAAATCTGGCTACCAACAAGTAGTCCATGAGCATCTACCAAAATAATTATGATTGCCAACACTACCACTTGAATGTCCGAGCAAACTAGCTCTGGCGCTACAAATATCATGACATAGTACATGGTCTGTAGGAGATCATCCCACCTTATCATCTTAACATTGTGCATTCAATGTGAAAATACTAATTCAAGAAAAATAAGGAGTGTATCTCATATAATAAATAAAAATTACAATGTAATATAATATAAAGGCCTTTATGATTGATGCATGTACCATGGATATTAATAATTTAATCTACTATTTATATTTAATAATATTGTATGTGCTCTCTATTTTCCTCTATATATGCATCAACCATAAAGTCTATTTTTTAAGTAGAATGACAAGGTAGATGAAGAAGAGTACTGATGTGAAACCCAAGCAACTAAAGAACAAAGGGAAGAAGAAATATTTAAAAATAAGAAAGACAAAGAAAATCAGAAGCAACAATATTTAATTAAGTAGTAATCTATTGGAAGTAGTGCAATAGAGCAAAGCTAAAGGCTAAAGTATAGTGTTGCAATCAATAATGTAAATCACAACAATTTAGGTTATTAAATATATATCTCTTTTTCTCCAAAAGGTGATATAGCAAATTATTTGATGATTTAAGATGACCTCCTAGATGATAAGTTCTTGTCTAAAGACTGCAAGAATCTAGAGAAGACTGTATTTTACCTATCAATAAAGGATAAAACAACCAAGTTCATTAAGTACATATTCATTATGTATGTAGAAAGTACATAAAGCAAAAGGATGAGCAACTGGATCTTTGTTTGGATATACCCAAATATCGGTTATTGAGATAATGCTATACATGTACAAAGTATACAAGGAGATGGAGGAGAAACAAGATATATCCTCTATAGTTGACAAGATATGTCAACTATAGATATATGTGAAGGATAAGAGGACAAATATTTGTTCCTTTCTTGCTCATGTGCCTTATGTCAAACAAGAATTCTAACAATTGTTGCAGCCAAATATAAGGAGAAAAAGAAAATTCACTTTGGACTAATTATGGAGAAAGGAGATTCAATGCTCAATCATGTAAATTTGTGGAGATGAAGATGATCACTTATTTACTTTGATCAAGAGACAAATTTGATTGGAGCAAGTGAGATTAAGACAATAGAGCTAGAGTATGAGTTGCAAGTTATATTATCATTTGGAGGAATCATAATTGATTAGGCACTAGAGTGACTTATAGGGTTAGCAATGTTTGGTATGGTAAAGGTGAAAAAAATATTACAAGGCCGTATAAATATTGGAGCAAGGTCACAAATGCATTTTGTTGTAGCAAGTAAAGTATCTACATGTTGGTCAATTTCTAAAGACAAGAAAGTAGTAAAAGAACAATGGATATAGGGTGTACTTATGAAGACGGATTCAAGGCACTTCTTTTGTAATAATTATTGAAGTTATAATCGCGTAAGATGCATGAGAATGAAAGTGTTCCTCCATATGATAGGCGTGATTAAGAGTATTTGAAAGTAATGTCTTTATGAGTTTATATGAGATCCACTACTTCATAACTATAACAAAAAATATATAAAATTATAGCATTCAATCAAATTATTACACAATGTTTTGATAGAAATAAGGGCCGACCATATTTAATGGTAGTACAATAAACTACTATAAAGCTGTCTATACGCTTGGGAGATTGCGATATCATATGTGTTGACAATATTGATTGATGGATTCGAGGGAACTGCATATGACCGTAGATCTTAGTTTCTAAAGGGCAATATAATGTTGTATTGCTCATATTTATCGTACATTGTTCCGGGTGGAAATCAAGAAGGTCAAGAGGTAATCAAGGCAAATGTGTGTAGTCTTACGTAGGTTGAAGATTGCACACATTAGTTTTGATTACCTCTTGACCTTCTTGATTACCTCCCGGGACAATATACGAAAAGTACCAAGCTAAGTTAGGAGGTATAAATCACGTTTGAGACGACTAGGAGAAAAGAAGATGCAAGTGCAAGTCAAATGGCTAATTTCTTGCTAAGTTTGAAGTCAAAACCAAAGCTTGTTCTGATCATCATGAGTGGTTGTGAAGCAAAATCAACAGCTTCACCTGGCGTGTGCTTTTTGGGATATAAGTTTACTCATAACGACAAGTAGCATGTGGGGTACGTTGATCAGGATGAAGTGCTATAGAGACTGACTTATGAGCAAGCTACTGCATCCGGATTGCCGTAATGCATCGACTACTCTGTTCATGCGAGAAAATGCGACCGCGTAGCAAACACGAAGGATGGAAAGACCCCATCAAGCGGACAAGGCAGAGACCAAAGAGACCAAACAGGTAAAATGGGGCTAGGTCCCAATAATACACGGATCTGCCCTACCGCACCTAACCTATTCTAGCTATGCAAGTTTGAAGGTATATAAACTACTGGAGCTCCGTTCATGTGGAGGTTTAATATGAAGGGAAGTCAATAATCCTATGGACGAGAAACATGTCCTCTAGTACTTCCTTGCTCAATACTTTGCTCATACTGTATTGTCTTTGTTATTGGGTCCTGCTATCGTGGTATCTGCGTAGAATTACGAAGGTTTCTGCAGATTTACCGCTGGTGGCTGATCTGTGGTGATCTAGCAGTCGAATGCCTTCTCTAACAGTCTAGCCCTCCCTTTGGAATGTGTGTGCAACTCCTCGCAGATCTGGGATTCTCTCATGTTTCATGCATCTTAATCTGGAGAATGATACAGGTGAATTAAAGATGCAGTCTCCAGCAGTGGAGCCTTATTGCTGTATCGAAACTTTCTGTAGGTAGAGCTGGATATTATCCTAGAGCACATATGGATACCATCTCGAAGAAACTGCGAGTTTACCGGTGGATTTCTGGGTATCATTAGCAATGGGACTCAATTCTGGAGGTACATTCGGCTTTAGATCGTTTGCAGTACAAATGAATACATAGCCGTCCTATGGGAGACTTCTTCCGCTGTGGTCGGGCCCTGCTGGGCCTCATCCTCGGGCAGCCTCCAAAGCCACTGATCACCACCCGTACTTCACTCGCTATGATCTGTTTTGATTCTGCGGCCTTGTGGGAGGGTCTTACCGCTCTTAGGGCATCAGATTCGTACTTTGCCCGGAGCAACAAGAGTCACAAGACCCCTCATGATTGTGACCCGGTTCTTGTCAATTGGTGCATTAAGCATATTATGATATCTTCAAAGAGATTATTACTTTGGGGCCCACCCTCTCCGCGTTCCTCTGAGTCGACGAAGACCGAAACGGCAGAATGTCCTGGAAGGAGCGAGGAAACACCCCTCACCGTGTTCAATTCAAGCTTTGGTCTTGTGCCATTCATAATTTCACCAGTCGTTCTTTACAGAGATCTCGTTTCACTATTTTCTTCATCCTGAAGGAAACTAATTAGAATTTCAGAGACATATGCTTTCCTCAAAAGCTGGCAAAGCACGAATTAACGAACTCCTTTCACAATGACTGTTTATTAGTATTTCCACTAGACAGGAAACAGTCAAAAACTTTTAGTAGGCCAGAATTGGCCGGAGAAAATGAACTGATTGAACACTCACGTGTTTTGGGCCGATCTTCATAGCTGGACTTCCTCAGGGCAGGAGACAAACTTTGGAAGCTCTAGAAAGTAAATTAGTCTCATGCTGCGGTTTTGCTGGACAGAGAATGCGTGTCCTTGAAGGTCGCTGCCATAGCCTCACGGCTTGGATGTCTGCCGGAAGCAACGGACTGAACACACAATGTAGGTTCTCTACATCCAAACGGAAAGTAGATGTGATGGAAGCACAAAACATCCGCGGAAATTACTCCCTGGATCCCGCAGATTTCTTTTCTGAGACTCTTACAGGAAATTCTCTACCACTTCCGTACCGGTGAATCATCTTGGACACCGTGGTCTTAGAGTCCTGCTGACTAGAAGAGTCGTAAGCAAGAAAGAATCAAACCGAGCCAGTGATATGAGTCAAAGGATTCTTATCGAAAGCGATGCCTCTGGGCCAGGATTGCCTGAATTGTCGCTTTCCTTTGATTTATGCACGCGTTGTGTATCCAGGATCACCTCCGCACGTTTCAATGCCTCGTCAACGTGTAGGTACAAAGGAGACGAGGCACTTCCCGACATCAGAGTCCCTTTCACAGGAGTATAGATAGTCGTCTCGGACCTCATATTTCCCAGTGTCTCTATCTCTTAGCATCGTCGTAGTTTTCTTTTTCATCCCTTGTTTATCGTTGATTTGGGCTCTGCCCCCACATAGAAAAAAAACCTCAAAATTTGATATTGAAAGATCGAGTTTTAGCAGATCTCCCGCTTGTTAAGCTTCTCTCGTTGCACGTTTCAGTAGAATTTCTCATAGATCTGTAGTTTCCGACAATAGTTCCTTGAGTTAAGAGTACTTTCAGATTAGTCCATTTGTATTCTTATCTCTATCTTGTATCTCAACTTCTCTGTAAAACTGGAGATTCCGCTTCACCGTCAAGGTTTAATCTGAATCTCTTCGTTTAGACTCAAAGATATTTGAAGGATAACCAGGCTAACTTCGCCTTCGGTTGAATCGAAGTTCTAGATCTTATATCGCAGATCTAAATGTCAGGAGGAAAGGTCTACCCTCCTGTCAACACTAATGCTCCTCCTGCTTACTACGGCCTCAAGGATCAACCTCTTCCGTATCCAGCAACGTACAGAGAGAAGAAGCACAGAAATCCGTGCTGCTGCTTTTTGAAATGGTTTTGCAGTTGTTTCTGGCTCATCATCCTTGCGTTGGGAATAGCCGCACTCGTTTTCTGGCTCGTTGTGCGCCCCAAGCTTCCCGAGTACAATGTGGTCGATGTCCGTCTTACTGGGCTGGATACAAGTGCGGCAACGGGGACTCTGAACACGACGGTGTCTTTCACTCTCGAGGCTTACAATCCCAACAGAAAGATGGAATTCTATTACAACGATATTGATATTGAAGTGACGTCTTTCGATCTAGTGGTGGGACAAGGCAAGCTGCCCGCCTTCCATCAAGGCCACAGGAACAGAACTTCCATCCTTGGGAATTTGAAATCGGAACAGCTTACTCTGCCTGTTGAGAAGAAAACCGCCTTGCTGACAGCTAGCGAGAACCGTACTTTGCCTCTTATTGTCAAGGTTGATGTTAAAACAAAGGTGAAGGTGGGAGATGTCAAGTCGGATACAATCAAAGTTAAAGTTCGTTGCACCGTTAACATTGATCCCACAATCACAGGTAAATCGCAGGTAAAGAGCAAGTCTTGCAAGGTCAAGACATAGATTGAGGTAGACGACATTTAAGATGTGCTCTGTGCATCAACGTTTCGAAAGCCTGAGACTAATTGCATCGTTTTCTGTTGGAAGGCTTGATCAGGCCTCGAGGCTTGCAGTATGCCTCGTTGTTCGTAAATTGTCAGGTTTTAGAAAAGTAGAAACTCAAATCCTTTACTTGGATGACTCCTTGTATATAAGCCGTAGGGTTGTCAGAGAGCATCAATCAAACATCACCTTTCCTTCTGATACTCGAGGTTCTATCGTCCGTATCGCCTAGGCTCTGTGAATCATGCGCTCATTTTCTCAACTGCAAATGACATGGTGGGTAATACTGGGGAACGGCCTGATACAAACCAACTTGTGACAAATCATGGAACCAAGCAGAAGATTTGACCACTTTGCTGAAATCTTTTAGTTCCAGGATTTGAAAGGTTTGCAATATGTGATCATACGGAGTGATGTGACCTCATAAACATCCATCTTCTCCACATTCTGAAAGGACCAGACTCTGTGCTTGCTAGATTTTCTCTTAAACCATTACACTTCTACTCAAGTCAGCTCACGCTTTGCTCTTAACAAATTCTTCATGCAAGGATCCTACTCCAGCTTCAATTTAGCTGCTCACAGAAGTTTTAAGAACGGATATATATGCAAGTGAAAGTGTTCGCTCTTTGTACAGCCGAGGTATGACAAGATAGCCAATTTCGAGTCATTGAAATCATATCATTTATTTCCAAGATCGACCTGTGGCAGTCTCGCCACCCATCACCAAGTTAGGAAACAGAGTATGCTATCAGAAGCTTTAGCTGTCATGACTGCATGGCCGTCGAGGTCGTTTGACAAAAAGCAGCTGCACGTCTCAAATGTTTTATTCACAGGAGGCATGGTGGATGTCATTTGTAGGTACTAGTCCCTCTTCGGGCCCTCGTATCACCCCACTTTCATTTAGGTTTGGAAATGTCATATTAACGTGAACCAGTACTTGTCGAACTGATTCTGTGGTTATCGAGATGGTGCAAACTTAATTGAATGTGTCCGAAACCAAGTAAATTGCACGTGAGGTCGGACAAAGCGACCTTGGAAATGTGTTGGTGTTAGAAACCACTTAATCTTTGACTATCCAATCACAACGTTTTTAGGGCTGTTCTGGGTGCCGTCAACTTAGGTCCACTTATTAACTTATTGCCCAGATTGATGAACTTTCTCATCTGGAACTGAAACTGACTAGTATCTTGTTTCAAAAGGAATTGATTAAGCTCTGTGATTGAAATTTCATCTCAGGATCTGAACCTTCTGATCATAGAAGTCTCATCTCGGCTTTAGGTGGAGCAACAGAATCTTTTCAGTGTTCCTTGCAACCGACAGTACGAGGTCCAAAAGCCAGTTCCGATCATTCTGATGGATTTGAAATAAATAAATCGGCAAATCGTGCTTATACAAGTTTCATACAACCATACTTTGTTCTACGTGTTGTAATCCGATTGCTGGTCACGTGGAGGTCAGTGTACTCAGGGGAGTAGTAGTTCATGAACATCTCACAAGGACTATAAAAACCTGTGTCCTGTATATCTATCTTAGTGTCAATCTCCTTAGTTCTTTCTACGAATCTCCACACAAAAACATTGTGCAGCATATGCTTCACTCGCTGGAAGACACCGAGAACATATGGATTGTTGTAACTTCCGGCTCTTCTGCGTAGTATGTTGTTATACATGTTCGATCCTTGTAAGTGCCAATCGATCGGTCTTCCTCATCACGAGATTCACCCTATACGTTGAGAATTCCCACCAATTCGTCAAACGATGCTAATCACTATGATGTCGTACCCACTCATGTTTTCCCATCCGCTGATACTTTGTAAAGATTTGATACTTTTGTGTATAGGTTCTCCACCTCAAGGGTTGTAAGATCGTCTTCGTTACCCACACAAGGATATAACCGCCCTGTCGATACCAACCTTCCCTTGTTTGAAATAAATACATAAATATAAAAAAAAAGGTATCCAAAAGAAAGGGGAAAGGACTAGACAGCAGAAACAAGTGGAAAAGGAAGGAAGAGTGCAAGGTCCAACAATCCATAAAGAAACGTAAAGGAGTACAAGGCAGAAACAAGTGCATAAGGAAAGAAGAGTGCAAGGTCCAAACGACCAAAAACAAAGATAAACACCCATAGAGTAGGGGGGAACCCAAGAAAAAGTGACACAACAACAAGCACCAAAGAAACAAAGGAGGGGTGGTTTGTTCCTGAATGGTGTGGTAGTACTCCAATGATATGTTTGGTAAGTGGGGAAGGAGGATCTTAGCTATGCTCAGTGTACCTATTGTAGCAAGTCGTCGATAAAGAACCCAATGCTTGTGCTTGATGCAAAGTGATTGACACATGTTGTCAATAATAGGGTGTTAGCATGGTTGGAGAGACAGCTAGTGCCTCTCTCCTCTCCAAAGAACTTTGTGTTGCATCCTTGAGGATGCAATCAAAATGGTGATGTAGGTGCACAAAAAAATCTCAATCTCTAGCGTGTCATGACGTTTGTAGTGCCAAAGCTAGGTTGCTCGGACGCTAGAATGGTAGTGATGGTAGTCATAGGTATTTTGGTAATTACTCATGGACTAGGTCCAAAACCTCAACATTAGATAAGTGAGCTCTTTGGAGCTACACTTCAAAGGTATACCCCTCTGCTCGACCTAGGCAACTCCAAAGAGATCACTTCGTTAATGTTGAACCTTTGAGTTCTTCGAGTTCACTTTAGCCAGCGAGCATCACCGGCTGAAGTTCTTAGCTAGAGTGGGTGTGGCTTGATTGTAATCAGTGCCCAATATTGGAAGAGTATTGAGTGAAGGATAGAGTACCAATTTTATTTGAATATGATTTGAGTGAAAGAATGAACTAATTACATCATAAAAGTGAGAGTTAGAGGGAAATCAGGTGCAAGAATTGAGTGAGTTTGTAGTATTTCCAAGTTTGGTTGATTGTTGGTACATTCGATCGTGGTCTTAGAATTCCTTGAGGGTGATTGTGTGCAGAAGCCTTGCATGAGTTCATGCGGACTTGGCAATGGGGCAACTGATGTACGAAAGCATTGGATAAATTTTTGATAATTGAGGCAATTTGAGATAGTGGATGTTTGATTTGAGCCTAAGAGATGAAATTAAGTCAATTTGGTACAAATTGAGCTTGAAGTGCAAAATTGAAGCTGGATGTGGGAACAAATCCCTATGAATTAGGGATTTGGAGATCTATATCTTCTCAATTTGGCTCGAGTTGAGAGGTAGTAGAGGATTTGACAGTCATCCAACTATAAAGGAGGTGCATCAGATTGGTGGAGGTTGCCCAAAGTTAGAAGTTTCTCAAATTGCCCTAGCTAGTTCTTGAGTTGGTGAAGCTTGGTCAGATTTGGAGAGGGTTTGAATTGGCAAGAAGAAAGGCCTAACAATGAAGGCTTAGAATGGCCAGCTTGCTAGAGTGAGGCAGCTTGCTTGAATGCTTAGGTGAGTTTTTGGTCACCATTTGGCAAAATCTACCCACCTTTCTAAATTATGCACAATAAGGTTTGAACCCTAGATCTCTAGTTCCTAAACTAGTGCCTTAGCCAACTAACCTACCTTCACTTGTTGTTTAAATGACTAGTTGATTGATATTTACACACAAGTAGCTTTGGCTTGGAAAGGTAGTTTGATCTCATCCTTGGTGATCCTTGTAACTTAAGAGTAGGTAGACACTTGTGTTATATCAAATGCCAAATGGTGGTAGAGTCAATCAGGTGTTGATTTATGAGATGAAGAGTTTTGTTTAGACTTCTTGTGATTAGACCCACTCCATTCTTTACTTCTTGTTTGTGCACCATGTCTGTGTGAGGTGCACTAACTTTAGATTATTGGTGCCCTGGTGAGCTTTCAATAGTGAAGCTAGAGTGATGACTAGTCAGACTACCTATGTTTCTCTCTAATGAGGCAAGAAGTGATGACCTATAGACCGTTTGATGCATGTTGTGATGATAGGTTATAGGTCGCTCTTTCCCCTAATATAGTTGTCACAATTAGAGCTACATTAGTGAGTGGTGTTCAATTGGTGGTAGCACTTGGTGGTGATCCTTGGTGGAGTACTTGTGGTAGTTGTTGTTGTGGTTGTGGTTGCGGTTTGAGTTACATTATCATGACGGAGTTCTTTGGGGATTCTTGAGGAGATATCACTACAATATGTAGAGGGTTTACATGGATTGGCACTCAATATCAGATTGTATCTTAGGTTCTAATGAGGGAGGAGATTGATTCTGATTTGGAGTTTGAACAAGAGTTTATTCAATTGAGAGTGCACTTGGTGTTTTCATTGTTATTGTGGGACATGGATAAAATTCATGGGGCCTCTAAAGGTCTTAGGCGCTACTCTAGTACAATGTGTACTATTAAATTGGATGATTTTATCCATGAGTTTGATAACTAGTGTGATTTGCTACAAATGTTGAACTTGACTTTGTTCACGCCCTTCATGGCATGGAAGGAGTTGTTTCAACACTTGGAAGGTCTACCAATGGATGACTATCATGAGTTTAGGAGAGCTCACTTGGAGGAGATTGAGCTATGGAGGCAGTATTGATCTCTAAACTACACCTCCATCACTTTAAGCTTGGTTGCTAGGGGTAGTTTGGCAATCCTTATGAGTTCTAGCTCTAATATTGTTGGTGGATCTAATGGAGATGCACTAGTTGGAGATGGTGCTACTACAAATGGGAGGTACCACTATAAGAGGTAGTGTAGTACCAGGGTTTAACTCTATAGTAGAGTTCTTCTAATGCTTGAGGCAAAACTACCATAGAGTGCAGATTGACAAGTTAAGGAGCATGCAAGAGTTCTAGTATAAGGCTTGAGAGAGCCTACGAGAGGCATATACTCACATGAGACAATTGATAAATTTCACTCAAGGAGTTATTGAGGCCCAAGCAGTCTAGTTGTGGTATGGGATCCTAGACAAGGAGTTGCAACATAGAGTACGTGATGGTACATTATCACAAGCTACTTCACCTACTTTGGAAATGGTCTTTAGTTTGGCTAAGCACATTAACCTCAACATGGTGGAGGAGAGAGTGGTGGTATCTAGATTTGGTAGGGAGACCTCATCTACAACTATTATTTCTTCTAGAGTGTAGTAGAGTGCACAACGCCATGTCGGCTTTTGAAGATAGAGTGGACAGCCCATATCTTATGGAGCAAGTGGAGGGCCTGGTGTAGCTAGATCCTTACCTTCATTTTCAGGTCAACAATAGCTAGTGAGTGGTGGTGTTGCTTGTTGGACTTGTGGTGGACCTCACCACAAAAGAGAGTGCACTTAGGGCAGTGGATATGATACCTCTGGTGCATCACAACCAGCACAAAGATAGTGTAACCATTGTGACAGATTTGGTCACACTAGTGACCTATGCTTTGACCTTCACTCAAAGTTATAGAGTAGTAAAGCTACTATGGCGGGTGGCAAGGGAGCTCCAAGTCATAGAGGACAAGATGGTAGAGGATCCACACCTAGTAGGGCTATAGTACTTGTCTTTGCTTTTGATACATCCATGGCTACTCAGATTGAGTAGTTGGAGTAGAGATTGGCTAACATGGCCATAGCTCAAAGGAGATTAGATTCAGGTGCTAAGGCTTCCACCACCACCATATGTTGGTGATAGGAACATCTTGGACTTTATATGTGGAGCAACACAAGTAGATGCTGCAATGACTAGGAATGTAGTACATGCTCTAAAACCTAAAGGAGCATTATTAGAGTTGGACCCACAAAGAGGAGAGGTTGGTAGACAAGTTAAACTTCCATAGTCTTTCACACTCTTTGAGGGACTATAGATGACATCCATAACTCCTTGATTTCCTAGTGAAGGTGTGGTAGGTGGTGATAGAGTGCATGATAGACTAGATGCTAGTTAGCCACCTATTATGACACAGATTGAGTCTAGCACAATGTTTGGGAAGGCTCAATTGATTATGCGCTTCCCTATGTTCTCAACCAATGATATGTTTACATTAGGAGTTGACCTAGCTTCAATGTTCCAATTGGCTGCCACACTTTGTGAGAGTAGGGATGATGTGGTTTTTGCTTCCAGAGCAAAGGTGGTTGATAGTAGAATTGACTTGGTTGAGGAGCATGCTATTTGCTCACCAACCAATCGTTTATGGTAGGCAACAATAGCTAGGTTGGAGAAGTTACCAACTAGACCTACCTTTGAGCAAGCTTGGTTCACACTTGGAGTTGTCATATTGGATAACCAAAGGGGGATTTTTTGTTTGGTGGGACCTTCAAGGAAGGTCTATACACTATAGAGTGTAAAAGACCAAGATCAAGGAGAGAAATAAGAGAATGGAAGATCACACGAGGACACTTGAATGAGGGAAAACTCTCAATACCTAACATGAGCCTGGGCTTTGGTATTTATAAGGAGAATACAAGGCTCTTGAGAAGCTTCTCAAGAAGCTTCCTGATAGAAGCTGCCTACTTGGCATGCAAGATAAGCTAGTTGGAAGCTTTCTAGAAGCTTCTTTCTAAAAGCTACCTACTTTGGATGCAAGCTAAGCTAGTTAGGAAGCTTCCTCCTAGAAATTACCACTTGGTATGCATGTTGTTCAATATTTGGAAGGTACCAAGTAGCTTCTTGGATACTTTTAGAATATTCTAGGCTAATTTGGCCTATTTGCTAATAGATCACATTACCATTGAGGCTTCAAAATCCTTAATGGATGTTTGTGCATTTTGGAGATAGGAAAGATGCTACCAAGTTGTATCATAAAGGGGAAACCCTTTCCAGAGGGCTTTATATTCTATATGTTGTTGGTGGCCTTGTTGGATATGGCAATGTGCAAGGATACGATTAAATTTATACTCCTCATGATCATTGATAGGGATGTGAAGAGGAGGAGGAGGTTGGGCAGAAGAGGAAAAAGAAGATGGATTAAGAACAAAAGGTGTCCACTTGGAAACATGAAAGATAGGATGGATATGCATATGACAAGGCAAGGCAATTTGGTAAGCAATAGGAGAAATGATTTGGGTGACATCAAAGAGTCATATCCAATTAGGAGCAAGTTTTTGGACTTGGGTATCAAGTGGGAGGGGTAGGTTACTAGATGATAACATAATTTTATCACCAAATTGAAAGGTGATATGACAACAATGGTGGTTTGCATATTTTTTTGATAATTTTGAGTAATTAGGATATGAGTTTTGGCTTGTTGGAGGGATTGGGATATGGTGGTCAAGAAGGTAGAAGTATGAGAGACATGAGATGGAAGAGGAGTGAAAAGGGAATCTAGAATAGGTGGGACTTGGCCAAAATTAAGAAAGAAAGGAGAGAATCCGGTGCTTGCTTGTTTGGAGTTATTGTATGCAAACTTAACAACTACAAGACATTCATCCAAGTTGGTATAGTGAATTTTAATGAAGACATGAAGCATATACTCCAAGGTGCAATTTGCACATTTGGTATGTTTGTCAATTTGATGATGATAGGCCATGGATAAAGAAAGCTTGGTGTTGAGTATCTAAAAGAGTGCTTGCTAAATTTTTTTGGTGAAACAAGGATCATAGTCGGAGATGAGTACATGAGGTATTCCATGATACTTGAAGACATTGTCAAAGTAAATCTGCACCAATGTTAGAGCATCCATATCAAAGGTTGGTGCCAAATGGATTTGCTTACTAAGCTTATCCACAAACACCACAATTATTGTGTGTCTTTGCTTTAACTTGGTTAAGGAGGTGATGAGATCCAAGCTCATGTGTTCTCATCAAGCAGATCAAATGGGAAGTGGTTGAAGGAGTCCACTCAATTTTTTGGTTGTTTTCCTTGTTGCATTGGCAGCTCTCACAAGATTAGACAAACTCTTGAACATCTCATGCCATGTTGAGCCACAACCATTGGAGTTGGAGGTTCCCAAGGTCTTGTCCACACCCATGTGAACAATGATTGGTAAGTCATGGGCTTCTTGAAGGCGCACAAGTCGGAGATCACCCTTGGCTAGAACATAGATCTGGTTCTCACAAAATAGAAGGTCTTCCTTGAAAGTGAAGGTGTTGTACTTCTTGTTGCATGTTGCAAGATGACCTTGTACCATCTAAAAGAAGGGATCTTGTTGTAGAGCCGTCCTAAACTCAATTTGGGTTTTAGAGTCAACGGCCACCATTGTAATTGCCACCATGATGAAAGGAAGAGATTTCAATTAGGTCATCATGATAGGACATCATAGAATGATGTCCTATCATGACATAGAATCAACCAAGTTTGTACTCAAGTTTGATGTCAAAAAACTGAAGTTGTTCCTCCCATCAATGATGTTTACTATTCATGTGCTCCAAATGTAATATCTGCAATAAGAGTTTGTGATTGGTTCACATGATCATTTGTTTCTCCAAAAGATAATGTCTTTAAACCTTGGTGGCATATACCATTGCTAATTGTTCTTGATCTCAAGGAGAGTAATTCTTTTTTGTATTGTTTAGTCAACAAGATACAAAGGCAGTGAGATGTAACCCATCTGGATATCTTCTTGCAACATGGCTCCAATGGCAAAGTAAGAAGCATCAAAATCAACCATATAAGGTAGTTGACGGTCTTATGATTGAAGAATGGGTCTTGAAGACTCCATGTGTTTCAGCTTTTGGAATGCTTCTTTGTGCTTGGTGGTCCATTGGAAGCTTGAGTTCTTGCCCAAAAGGTTGGTCAATGGTGCTACCACATGAGCATACTAGTGGATGAATCAATGGTAAAAGCTTACCAATCCATTGAATACCTGCATATTTGTGGCATCCTTTGCAGTAGGCCAATCAATAATAGCCTTGATTTTCTCCTCTTCTATCTTGATCTCCTTTGACAAGATCTTGTGACCTAAGAAGGTAACTTCCTTTTGCAAAAAGACACTTGGACTTCTTGCAATAGAACTTCCATTGACGTAGTCATCTCAAGACTTCTCACACGTGATTTACGTGTTCTACCTCTACCTTGCTATAGATTAAGATATCATCCAAGAACACTACCACATATCAATCCAATAGTCTATCCAACACTTGATGCATTTGATCCATGAAGACTATTGGAGCATTAGGGAGCCCAAAAGGTAGAACTCTCCACTCAAAGTGCCCATACCTTGTATGAAAGATAGTCTTTTGCACATCCTCTCTATCAATGGGAATTTGCCAATAGCCACTTTGAAGATCCAACTTGGAAAAGTATCATGCTTCATTCAATTGATCTAGCAAGTCATCAATTTGTGACAAGGGATATGCATTCTTCATTGTTTGTTTGTTGAGACCATGGTAATCAATACAGAAGTTGAGCCCTCCATCCTTCTTTAGAATAAATAGTATTGGTGCTCCCCAAGGAGATGTACTATATCATATGAAATCCTTCTCCATCAACTCCATTATGTTATTTGAAGCTTGTTTAACTCCTTTGGTGAGAGTAGATAGATGGGTCTACTCATTGAAATATTTCTTAGCAACTCAATCTTGAAGTGTATACCACTCAAAAGAGATTACCCTCCAATCAAGATTGGAGTGTAATCCCTTTGAAAGATCATCTAGAAACACATCTAAAAATTCTCGATCTGTTTGATCAACCATTGCTTGGTGAGGTTTCTAGCCCTCCTCAGATTCTTCATGCGCAATTGGCTTGATCTACTGTAATACAAGCAGTTGGACATATTATCTAGAGGTTGGACATATTATCTATAACTGGCTTAATAACATCTAGTAGGATGTTGTGAAAAATGGAGCTAGGTAGATTAGTTAGAGGTGTCACCAAAAGAGTACTTTTACTAATAGGGCAGAAGCCAAAAAATAACCTAAAAAATTTAAAGCCAATTTCTTGGACATATTATCTAGAGGTTGGACATATTATCTATAACTGGCTTAATAACATCTAGTAGGATGTTGTGAAAAATGGAGCTAGGTAGATTAGTTAGAGGTGTCACCAAAAGAGTACTTCTACTAATAGGGCAGAAGCCAAAAAATAACCTAAAAACTTTAAAGCCAATTTCAAAGGCCTAAATGGATGAATTAGGCCTTAAACATGGAAGTATTCTAATCGGTTAAGGAGGAAAAGTCTTGCCTTCTCCCTCTTATTATTCATCTCATCAAGGGCTTTCCAATGGTACCTCACTCATGTGATTTTGAGCTCTTTACAAGAGATTCCCTAAAGATTCCCTAAAGACCAACTAGATAGGACAAGGACTGACATGTCATCCATCCAAACAACTAATCCAAGGATGGAGCTTGCTGACCAGGTCACCAATCCATGTATTTGATCCAAGGGTGGATCTTCCTTTGAGGAGATCCTCTTTGTTATATAATAAAAAGAAGGTGCTCCGTTGGAGCATCGAAGGATTGAGTGTGAAACTTGTGTTTTTTTCTCTTGTATCTTTCTTGGAGAGTTCTCTTGTCCTCAAAGTATTACAATGGTATCTGAGCAGGTGTTTTAATCCAAGAGAGTAGATCAACCCTCGTGGAAGAGCATGAGCTATTGAAACCGAGTAATTTGAGGAGGAGAACACAGTGCAATTGCTAGATTTGTGAAGTGCTTTAGAGAGCAGATCGGATGGATGCACCGAGAGAATAATTTCATGCACCTAGCTTCCTATTCTTGAATCCATTTCACATCAAGATTATGAACATCCAGTGTGAGAAAATGAGAGTATCTCTAGTTTATCACTTTGGAGCAAAACTCATGGACAAAGTGATGAATTCACCTAACCCGGTGATTCTACCTGTAGTGGTATACAACAGAGAGTGAGATTTGACAATCTACATTCTATTAGGATGTTATGGATCTGAATGTATTGAATCCTCACCTTTTCAACATGCAAGTAGAAATCCATTATGTAGTTAGACCAAAAGTGATGTTTAGGGATTTTGTAGTCCACAATTTTGGTGAGGAATATTAGTGATAGCCTTTGAGGTCCCAATGGTGGTCCCCATAGTTCATGCATCCTCTCAAGTTCTAACCCTTTATTGAAGTAGGAAGTAGCAATTGAACATTGGTTGTGTGTAGGAGTCATGGATCCGTAGTTTCAGAAGTTGATGCAAGGAATGCAAGGGATGTTGAACAAGTTTTGAGAAATCAAGATGACCATGGAGGAATTGGAAAATCAAATACATATTGTCAAGAATGATCAAGTAATGTAAGAAGGGGAGCCGTCTCAACAACCAGCACCAGTAATCAAAGTACCTGGAGAGTTATGCATGCCGATGACATCAATTCCAGTCAACAACCAAGCCACATTCTTACTACAAATGAAAAAGACGTGCAACATCAAGCCTTACAAGGGACAATGTTCCATGGGAGTAGTGGAAAATTGGATTTCAAGAATGAATTGATACCTTTGATTGTTCACAATAGAGATCATTGATCATTCTGCAAGTGTGTTTGCATGTTTGTACTTGATTGATAAAGCCCTCACATGATATAACGCTTGGGAACGATCATTGCTGGTAAAAGGAAGAGGGGTCACTTGGACAACCATGAAAGAAAGACTACTCAAGAATTTCTAATCCATGGATTTTGTACAAATGGCCTGAACCCGACTCTGGGAGTTGAAGCAAAAGAATAGCATACAAGAGTACATGGAGACATTTTTGGATCTACAGGTTACGATAACCAATATAAGTCCAACCAAAGCTCTTGACAATTTCAAGAGAGGATTAAAACAATATATTTGCTAAGAGGTAATGGCGCAAAATCCTTGTACTATTTTTGAAGCCATAGCCTACTCCCAAAGAATAATAGGGGCGCTTAGCAGAGGTGAAGCAATAACACCTATGCAAAACTATTGGGTAGAGACCCACTATTTTAGGAGACCAATTCCTATGGAATTGGGTACCATTTGGTTTTGAGATAGAGGAGCAAAACCTCTCCAAGGAGAATGGAGATGGGTCAAAGAAAGGAGAGAAGAAGTCCACAAGGAGAAGAGGCTTGAGCAGAACAACAATGATGTTACAATTGTGGCCGAATTGGGCACATAGCCATGAATTGTCATGCTTGTCATCTTAGAGGCCCTTGGTCTCCATACAAGCAACCTCTGAACCACATGGAGATGTGAATTGAAGAGGAAGATATAGAAACCACATTGGAAAACAAATATCTCCTATAAATGTACCTTGTGGCCTTAATAGCTTGATGAAGAAGAGTAAAAGCAGGAGGAGGAAGAGGACAAGTGTGCAAAGAAGGAGGAAGATAAATGCACAATTAGTTGTTGTAAATGGAGTGCTAGAAGGCAATCCGGTGAGAGTGTTGATAGACCTTAGAGCAATAGAGAATTTCTTGTCTCACTTTGTTGCAATAAGGTTGGGGATGGAACTAGAGAAGGATGAGAAGGACAAAGTAGAGTTACCTAACGGTCAGAAAGAGAGGATTGAGTTGTTACCTAGAAAGCTAATATTCTCTATAGGAGAGTATCAAGAAGCAATCAAGTGGTGAGTGATACAACTAGCTTGTTATGATGCAATCTTAGGTATGTCGTGGATGGAGTACTACAACCCTATGGTGGATTGGAGAAAGAAAGCAGTGAAACTAGTCAATGGAAGATCTTTGGGATTAAAGGAAGATCACAAAGGCAAGAGTTGCATGTGTATGTTATAAGGACCACATCTATTGGTAGACAGATAGATGTTTCATGAGTTTAATAAGAGAAGTCCAAAGTGCACAACACAATGGACAAATTCTTGAGAGATTGAAAGATGTGATCAATGAGTTCCAAGATGTCCTTCTGGATGAATTACTTGTAGGTTTACTACCAAAAATGAGAGTAGATCATAAAATTGAGATACATATTGGGAATACTCCTCCTTGTAAGGCCCCTTATCAACCATCACCTCATGAGTTGGAAGAGTGTAAGGCTCAAATTGAAGATATGTTGCAGAAAAGGTTTATCCAACCCAACGTATCACCATATGAGGTTCCTATATTGTTTGTGAAGAAGAAGGACGGAATAATGTGCATGTGCATTGACTACCGAGGACTGAATCAACAAACAATGACAAACAAATATCCATTGCCTTGCATGGATTACTTGTTTGATCAACTCAATGTGGCAAGGCACTTCACCAAACTTGATTTGCGGAGCAATTACAACCAAATCATGATTATGGAAGAAGACATATACAAAGTGGCCTTTCAAACAAGGTATGGTCACTTTGAGTACTTGGTGATGATGTGGCCTTACTAACACTCCAACCACTTTTTTGAGTTTGATGAATGACATATTTCATCTATACTTGGATAAATCTATTATCATTTTTTCTTGATGACATCTTAGTCTATAGTAGGATGTTGATAGAGCATAAGCAACACCTAGGAGAAGTCCTCCAGATTCTATGATAGAATCAATTGTATGCTAGAATCTCAAAGTGCAAGTTTAGCAAATCTGAAGTAGACTACTTAGGGCATAGAGTAAGTGCAGGGGGTATCCAAGTGTTAACAAATAAAATAGAGGTTATTCAAAAATGGAGTGCTCTAGAAGATCAGACTCAAATCAAGAGTTTCTTGGGATTGATGTGGTTTTATCATCAATTTGTCAAGGACTTCTCCAAGGTTGCACAACCTCTAACAACACTATTGGGCAAGAGGAAGAGGTGGATATGGGGAACCACACAAGAATTGGCCTTTTAGGAGTTAAAATATGTATTACTACATGCACCAATCTTGAAATGGTATGACCCAAAATATCCAATCAAGATGGCTATAGATGCATCAGGTGTAGCAATATGAGCACTCCTACAACAAGAATGGCAGGATGAATGGCACCCAATTGCATATTTCTCTTGTAAGTTGCTATCAAAAAAATGCAACTATCATACCACCAAACAAGAAGAATTGATATTGTCCTTGCAACCAAAAATTAGAAGCACTATTTGGGTGAGAAAGCATTTGTGGTAGAGATGGATCATAAACCTCTAGTTTACCTCAAGACACAAAAAGATCTTTCTTGTTGATAGATTTGGTGGTAGAGTGGAGACAACAATTCAACATGAAAATCATATATGTGGAAAGTAAGAAGCACCTTGTAGATACATTCACCCTAATGCCAATGGCAAACAATTTGGTGGTGGAAATCAAAATGAACCTTGAATTTTGGCCCAAGATTCTTGCTACTACAAAAACTAATCCACAAATTGTAGGTGCTCAATCATCCAAATGCATCACCAGCACCCAAGGACTCACCTTTTGTGATGGCAAGTTGTGGGTCTTAGATGATATGGATCTAAGAACCACCATCCTAGCAGAATGTCATGATTTTGCCATTGCAAGTCACATTGGAATGGACAAGACCTTGGATGCAGTCAAACGCCATTACTATTGGCCCAAGATGAGTAATGATGTGATGGAATATGTTTAGAGCTACCTACTTTATCAACAAAATAAGGCTTCTAATCAAGCTCCCATAGGACTCCTCTAACCTATAAAAGACCAAGACCAAAGAGAGAAATAGGAGAATGGAAGCTCACATTGAGACACTTGAATGAGGGAAAACTATGAAAGCCTAGCATGAGCTTTGGTTTTGGTATTTATAGGTAGCATACAAGGTCCTTGAGAAGCTTCTCAAGAAGCTTCCTCAAGCCGCTTTCTTAGATGCAAGCCAAGTTAACCAAGAAGCTTCTCAAGAAGCCGCCTACTTGGCGTGCAAGCTAAGCTAGTTGGAAGCTTCTAGAAGCTACTTACTTGAGGTGCAAGCTGAGCTAGCCAAGAAGCTTCCCAAGAAGCTTCCTAGATACTTCCGGAATATTCTAGGCTAATTTGTCTTATTTGCTACTTCATTAGCCCTACAAACTTTGTCATTAAACTCCATACTGTTACATATTTCCCCACCGCTAGTTGGTGACATCCTTGTCGCCAGTGAAGCTTTAAACTCTTGGATGGCTGTTTATGCATTTTGGAGGTGAGAAAGAGGTTCCCATGTGGCATCATGAAGGAGATACCATTTCCAAAGGACCTTGTACTCTGTATATTATCGACAGCCTCGTTGAATATGTTGAATAGGATACGATCAACTTCATACTTCTCATGATCATTGATAGGGATAAGAGGAGGGGGAGGTTGGGACTCCAGAGGAAAAGGAAGAGGGATTAGGAACAAAGGGTTTCAACTTGGAAACATGAAAGACAAGATGGATATGCATATGCCAAGGCAAGGCAAGTCGATAAGCAATAGGAGAGACAATTTGGGTGATATCAAAAGATCCTATCCAATTAAGGGCAAGTTTACAAACTTGGGTATCAAGGGGGAGAGGGAGGTTACTAGAGGATAACATGACTCTATCAACAACTTCAAAGGTGAGATCACAACGATGGTGGTCCGCATATTGTTTTTGATGATTCTGAGCAACAAGGAGGGGAGATTTGGCTTGTTAGAGAGATTGTGATATAATGGTCAAGAATGTTGAAGTATGAGGAACCTGAGATGGAGGGGGAGCAAGAAGAGAATCTTGAACAAGCGGATCTTGGCCAAAATTGAGAAAGAAAGAGAAAATCTAGTGCTTGCTTGTTTAGAATTGTTGTAGGCAAATTCTGTAGTTGCAAGACATTCATCCCAATTGGTATGGTGGACATTGACAAAGGCACATAGCATATCTTCCAATGTATGATTTGCACTTTTGGTTTGTCCATTAGTTTGAGGATGATAGGCCGTGGACAAAGCAAGCTTGGTGCCGAGTATCTGGAAGAGTGCTTGCCAAAACTTCCCAATAAATCAAGGATTGCGGTCAGAGATGAGTACATGTGGTATCCCATGATGTTTGAAGACATTGTCGAAGTAGATTTGCGCTAAGGTTGGTGCCAAGTGGATTTGCTTACTAAGCTTATCCTCAAACACCATGATTGTTGTGTGTCCTTGCTTTGTCTTGGGCAAGGATGTGATGAGATCTAAGCTCACATGCTCCCATCAAGCAGATGGAATGGCAAGTAGTTGAAGGAGTCCACTTGGATTTTGGTTGTTAGCCTTGTTGCATTGGCAACTCTCACATGATTGGACAAATTCTTGAACATCTTGTGTCATGTTGGGCCACCACCATCAGCGTTGGAGGGTACCCAAGGTCTTGTCCACACCCATGTGACTAGCTATGGGTAAATCATGAGCTTCTTGAAGGCGCACAAGTTGAAGATCAACTTTGGTTGGAACATAGATCAGATCCTCATGGAATAGAAAGTTCTCCTTGATAGAGAAGGTGTTGTACTCCTTGTCACATGCTGTAAGGAAACCATGTACCATTTGGAAGAAGGGACCTTGTTGTAGAGCCGACTGAAACTTGTTTTGGACCTTGGAGTCAATTGACACCGTCGTAATTGCCGTTGTGATGAGGGGAAGACACTTCAAATCAGGTCATTGTGATAAAGGATCAGGGATGATGTGGAACCAACCTGTCTGGTACTCAAGTTTGATGTCAAAAAATTGGAGTTGTTCCTCCCACCAATGATGTCTACTCTTCATGTGTTCCAAGTGTAATGTCTGCAACAATGGTTTGTTATCAGTTTGCATGATCACTTGTTTCCCCAAGAGGTAATGCCTCCATACCTTGGTGGCATATACCATTGCAAGTTATTCTTGATCTCGAGCAGAGTAGTTTCTTTCAGCCATATTGATTTGGTGAGATACAAAGGCAATGGGATGGCGTCCATTTGGGAATTCTTGTTACAACGCAATTCCAATTGTAAAGTTAGAAGCATCAAAATCAACCACACAGGGTAGTTGAGGATCATACGGTTGAAGAATGGGTCTTGAAGACACCATACGTTTCAACTTCTGGAATGCTTTTTTGTGCTTGATGGTCCACTAGAAGCTCAAATCCTTCCCCAAGAGGTTAGTCAATGGTGGAGCCACGTGAGCATAATAATGGATGAACCATTGGTAAAAACTGGTCAACCCATTAAATGCCTGTACTTCCATAGCATCCTTTGGAGTAGGCCAATTAGTAATGGCCTTGATTTTCTCCTCTTCCATCTTGATCCCTTTTGATGAGATCTTGTGCTCCAAGAAGGTAACTTCCTTTTGCCAAAAAGCACACTTTGACTTCTTGCAGTAAAATTTCTATTGTCATAATTGTCTTAGGACTTCTTGCATGTGATTTATGTGTTCTATCTCTGTCTTGCTATAGATTAAGATATCATCCAAGAACCCCACTATGTACCGATCCAATAGTCCATCCAACACCCAAAGAATCTGATCCATGAAGACTGTTGGAGCACTAGTGAGCCCTAAAGGTGGAACTCTCTACTCAAAATGCCCATACCTTGTGCAAAAGGCCATCTTTTGCACATCCTCCCGATCAATGGGGATTTGCTAATAGCCATTGCGAAGATACAACTTGGAAAAGTATCATGCTCCACTCAATGATCAAGCAAGTCATCAATCCAAGGCAAGGGATATGCATTCTTCACTGTTTGCTTATTGAACCCATGATAATCAATACAAAAACAAAGTCCTCCATCCTTCTTTGGAATGAATAGTACCGGTGCTTCCCAAGGAGAGGTACTATGTCATATGAAGTCCTTCTCCAACAACTCTATAAGTGTTGTTTGCAACTCCTCTAACTACTTTGGTGAGAGCCGATAGATTGGTCTACTCATTGGAGTACTCCTTGGCAACAACTCAATCTTGAAAGCCATATCACGATTGGAGGGTAATCCCTTTGGCAGATCATCTGGAAACACGTCCGCAAACTCATGAACTATCTAATCAACCATTGCTTGAATTGGCTTGATCCGCACCACAAAAATAGACTTATCTTCCTTCAAAGCTTGCTCTATGGCTGCTTCACTAACAAACTTCCCATCTAGGGACTCATCTCTCTTCAAAGCTTGTTCCATGGTTGCCTTCCTGGCAAACTTCCCATCTTGGGGCTCCTCTCTCTTCAAGGCATGCTCTTTGGCTACCTTCTCAACAAACTTCCTATCTTGGGATTAACTATTCTTAGGTGTCTTACTCGGAGGTGCCAGACAACCTAATCAGAATTTTCTACATTGGTGTTGTACTTGAATTTTTCATTGAGTCCAATCAAATCGAACCTTATGATGTTCAAGCCAAGGTAGTCCTAGGAATGACATCATAGTGTAGAGGTGCCACTACAAACCTCATACACTCCAAATACTCTTTCCAAATCTTAGAAGTAACAAGATATGAGGTACGAAATACAAAACTCTTTCTACCATCCACCATCATCAATCTACTTCCAATCACTAGCTTGATAGGAATTCCCAACTCCTTTGATACTTGCATAGACATGCAATTCTTTGAACTTTCAGAATCAACCAAATTCCTACAACCTTGATTAGATATTGTACCTTGCAAGTGAAGCAAATTGCATAGGTCAAGCCTTCAATCCCATTGGAACTAATCAAGCTCCCAATAGGCGGCTTGAAATCTCCTACTGTGATTCCTTGTTTCCCTAATCATTCTATTCCACAAACTCCATTTGGGCAACTTGTCCAGGTCGCCCATTCCTTAGTGTACATTCAACAATGCAATGTCCAACTTGGTGACAATAAAAACAACCTCCATTTTATTGCAATCTTTCTCTATCTGCTGTACCAAGTGGTCTCTGTTGGATAACATCAATCTCCATTGGTGCTGATTCTTCCACCCATACATAGTGTACTGGTAAGCTTTGTGTAGGTCGAGGTCAAGACCAAGTTGTCGCAACCAAGGAATCAAAGCGTTCAGCAAATTGCATGGCTTCTTCTACATTTTGTGGTTCTCACATGGTCACCTCCAATTTAGTTTGTGTCTTCAATCCCCGCACAAATAGATCCAAAACTTCACCTTCTTGTATATTTAGAATTTGCATGATGGTGTTTTGAAACTGTGTGATGTAGCTCCTTATTGAGCCAATCTGCTTCAACTCTGCCAATTTATCTCATGAGGCTTGGGTGGCATTTATAGTTGTAAATTGACCAAGTATTGCATCCTTGAATTCTGCCCATATCAAAATTGGTGCAACAATATGTCATTTAGCTCGCTCCACTCGGAACCGCCTCCAAAGTTTTGCCACACCATCCAATTGGCTAGAAACCAAGAGAATCTATTTCCATTCATCTTGAAGATAGGTGGCATCAAAGTAACATTTGCAATCAAACACAAAATTATCCATAGTGCTTGGAAGATTCTTGCCTTCAAACACCTTGGGTTTTGGAAATCAAATGTGATCTTCTCCATCTCAAACTGCAGCTCTCTCTATATGTTCTTGTCATTGCTGGTCTTGTTTATCCAACAATCAAGTAAGGTGCTCTATTTGTTGCTGCATCGCGGGGATAACATTCGGTATTGCCGCCAAAGCTACTACTCTATCCCACTACTCTCAATTTATCTAATTGATTAACACATAGATGTAGCACATCCACCGTTCTCTATAAGTTACCACCAGAAGTATCAAGGGTTCCTTAGACAAGGTGATCATATGTAAAAAATCCTGCCCAAAGCGCGAGGTGATGAATTATGTGAAACAATGTTTGGGTAATATCTAGACATGAAAATCTCAATGGTTTGGTGGAAGTGGATTTGGTAGTCCATAAATTCCATTCATCTCATTCATGCTCTGATACCAATGTAAAAGACCAAGACCAAGGAGAGAAATAAGAGAATGTAGGTTCATATTGAGACACTTAAATGAGGGAAACTCCAAATGCCTAGCATGAGCTTTGGCTTTGGTATTTATAGATAGCATATAAGGCCCTTGAGAAGCTTCTCAAGAAACTTCCTTGAACCACTTTCTTAGAGTGCAAGCCAAGTTAACCAGGAAGCTTCTCAAGAAGCTTCCTTCTTGAAGTCACCTACTTGGCTTGCAAGCTAAGCTAGTTGGAAGCTCCTAGAAGCTTCCTTCTAGAAACTACTTACTTGAGGTAAAAACTGAGCTAGCCGAGAAGCTTCCCAAGAAGCTTCCTAAATACTTCCAAAATATTATAGGCTAATTTATCTTATTTGCTACTTCATTAGCCCTACTAACTTTGTCACTAAACTCCATATTGTTACACAACCTCTCCCCACTCCTACACAATGTTGGGAACATGTAAGCATAGATCTGGTTTGTGAATTTCCCAAGACCACCTCAGGGTTTGATTCCATCGTAGTCTTTGTTAACCAACTCAGCATAATGATTCATGTTTGTCCTCCTACCAAGGATGTGATTATCCCGCAACTAGTTCAATTGTACTTAGATGCAGTCTTTTCCCACCATGGCTTGTCTTGAGTACTCATCATAGATAGAGGCACTCAATTCACTAGTTTTTTTTTGGAGAACACTCTTTGGGTTCTTCAAAACCAAATTGACTATACCATAGCTTACCATTCATAGACTGATGGACAAATAGAGAAGGCAAATTGCACTATTGAAGACATGCTTTGGGCTTTACTTTGGATGAGCAAGAGAGTTAGGACACCTTACTCCCATTCGCGGAATTTGCTTACAACAAATAAGTGAATTTTACTTTCACACAAGTCACAATGTTCTTCCTCATGTGTGGAGAACATCCTTTCATACCTTCAAGCTTGATGAAGGTCCATCCGATGGCTACCAAGCTTGACACTATCAACACTTTTGTTTCTAGAATCCAACATGGGGTGGAGCACCCCAAACACATGTTGCAGATTGCCCGAAATCAGCATAAGCAATAGGTAGATGCACACCGCCAACACATGGAATTAATTGTGGGAGATCAAGTTTGGATGTCAATCACCAACCTCAAGTTAGTTGGTCCTCATAAGCTCAGACCTCATTTAATAGGACCTTTCTCCATCCTTTGTTGCATCTATGCCATGGCCTATCACCTTGAGCTACTACTCCATATGAAGATCTACCCAATGTTTCATGTTTTCTTATTATGCTGATATGCTCCCTGGCCGCCCCATTTCTCTTCCATCCAAGAAAGTTGACCTTGTCTAACCTTGGTTGATGAGGCGGAGGAGTATGAGGTCAAACGCATTCTCTAGAAACGCATCCATGGTACTTGCAATCTGCATGTAGAATATTTAGTCCATTGAAAAGGGTACCCACTGTACAAGGCAACATGGGAGCCAATAGCCAACTTGACCAAGGCAACATTGTTTGTTCAATCTTTTGAGCAACAATTTTGCAACAAGGACATTATGTCTTTAAAGGGAGGAAGTCTGTAATACAAGCAGTTAGACATATTATCTAAAGGTGAAAATTGGCTTGGTAACATCTAAAAGGATGTTGTGTACAATGAGCTAGGTAGATCAGATAGAGGTGTCACCAAAAGAGTACTTCTACTAATAGGGCAGAAGCCAAAAATAGCCTAAAAACGTTAGAGTCAATTTCAAATGCCTAAACGGATGAATTATGCCTCAAAAGTAGAAGGAATTCTTTTTCTCAAGATGAAAAAGGCTTTCCTTCTCTCCCTCCTTATGATTTGTCTTGTCAAGAGCTTTCTAATGGTATCTCACCCATGTGATTTTGAGCTCCCTATAAGAAGATTCATTAAAGATTTCCTTTGGTCAAACCTATTTGGCCAACTAGATAGGATAAGGACTGACATGTCATCCATCCAAACAACTACTCCAAGGATGGAGCTCACTAACAGGTCACCAATTCATGGATCTGATCCAAGGGTGGAGCTTCCTTTGAGTAGATCTCTTTGCCATATAATAAAGAGAAGGTGCTCCTTTGGGGCATCGGAGGATTGAGTGTGAAACTTGTGTTTTCTCTCTTGTATATCTCTTGGAGAGTTCTCTTGTCCTTGGAGTATTACATCTACATTGCAAAAATAGACTTATCTTCCTCCAAAGCTTGCTATATGGCTACTTCACTAACAAACTTTCCATCTTGGGACTTATCTTCCTTCAAAGCTTGCACTATGACTACTTTCTTGACAAACTTTTGATCTTGGGCTTGATTATTTTTTGGTGTCTTACTCAAAGGTACCAACCAACCTAATCAAAAATTCCTACTTTGGTGTTGTACTTGAATTTATTGTCGGTTCTAATCAAATTGAACCTTATGATGTTCAAGCCAAGGCAAACTCAAAATGACATCATAGTGTAGAAGTGTCATTACAAACCTCATACACTTCAAATACTCCCTCCCAATCCAAAATGTAATAGGATGTGAAATACGGAATGCAATACCATTTATATCATCTACCATCATCAATCTATTTCCAATCACTGGCTTGATAAGAATACTTAATTCCTTTGCTAATTGCATGGACATGCAATTCTTTGAATTTCTAAAAGTAACCAAAATCCTATAACTATGATCAGATATCATACCTTGCATGTGAAGCAAACTTGCATAGGTCAAGCCTTCAATCTCATTAGAACTAATCAAGTTCCCAATAGGTGGCTTGAAATCTCCTACTAGGATTCTTGTTTCCCTAATCATTTTGCTCCACAAACTCCATTTGGGCAATTTGTCAAGGTCTTCCCTCCTTGAGTTGAAATTTAACAATGTGATGTCCAATTTGGTGACAATAAAAACAACCACCATTTTGTCACAATTTTTCTTATTTACAATACCAAGATCTCCATTGAATGACATCAATTTCCATTGGTGCTTGCTCTTCCACTCGTGTGTAGTATATTAATAAGTTTTGTGGAGGTCAAGGTCAAGACCAAGTTGTTGCAACCAAGAAATCAAAGCATTTGGCCAACTGCATGGTTTTCTCTAAGTGATTTGGCTCTTGCATTGTCACCTCTAATTTGGTTTGTGACTTCAAGCTCCTTACAAATCAGTCTAGAGCTTCATCTTCTCATATATATGGAATTTACATGATGGTATTCTAGAATTGCATGATTTAGCTTCTTCTAGAGCCAATCTGCTTCAACTTTGCCAATGTATCTCGTGCAGCTCATGTGCTATTATAGCTTGGAATTGACTAATTATTGCATTCTTGAATTTTTTCTATGTCAAGATTTGTGTAACAAATTGTTGTTCAGTTCACTCCACTCAAAACTACCACCATAGCTTTGCTACTCCATCCAATTGGCTAGAAACCAGGAGAATTTATTTTTGTTCATCTTGAAGATTGGTAACTTCAAAATAACATTCTCAGTCAGGCATAAAATCTCCACTTCACCCAAGAGATTCTTGCTTTCAAATACCTTGGGCTTCAGAAATTAGATTCACTCTTCTTCTTATTGAAATGGTGCTCTTTCTACTTTCTCTTGTTATTAATGATCTCGTTCTTCCAACAATCAAGTAAGGTGCTCAATTTTTTGTTGCATAGCAATTGCTTATAACCTTGGGCATTTCTGTCATGACTACTACTCTATCACACTACCTCCAATTTATCTATTTTAGCATGTAGAGGCAACACGTTCACCATTTTCCATAAGTTGAAATCAAAAATACCAAGGGTTCCTTAGACAAGGTGATCTTATTCAAAAATTTCTACACAAAGCATGAGGTGATGAACTACGTGAAATGATGCTTGGGTAGTACACTAGCACAAAAGTTCCAATGGTTTGGAAGAAATGGATTTGGTGGTCCATAAATTCCATTGATCCCATTCTTGCTCTAATACCAATATAAACAATTGAGACCAAGGGGAGAAATATGAGAATGGAAGACCATATTGGATAAGTGAAAAATCTCAATACCTAGCATGAGCTTGAGCTTTGGTGTTTACAAGGAGAATATAAAGCTCTTGAGAAGCTTCTCAAGAGCCTTAAGCCATTTTCTTGGAGTACAAACCAAGTCTTCTCAAGAAGCTTCTTTCTAGAAGTCATCTATTTGCCGTGCAAGCAAAGCTAGTTGGAAGCTTTCTGGAAGCTTCCTTCTAGAGGCTACCTACTTGGGGTGCAAGCTAAGGTAGCCAAGAAGCTTCCTCCTAGAAGTTGCTACTTGGTATATATATTACCCAATATTTGGAAGGTACCATGTAGCTTCCTAGATACTTCTAGAATATTCTAGACTAATTTGGCCCATTTGTTACTTGGTTAACCTTAACTAACTTGTCAATAAACTCCATATTATTACATAGAGCGTCTTATTAAACTCTAGTGTGCAACCTCTTATGTTGGGGAGGGTTGTAGTTGTTGGTCTAGAGTTATGGAAGACCAATATGGAGAGGTGTCCATTTCAGATCCAAACATCTCTAGGGATGGTTCTACATAGTACATCACATGTGGAGAGCTCATTATCCAACATGGTCATCAGATTGATAGCTTTTGGTGAGAGAAGCCATTGTAACAATAGTAGAGTCATATAATGTGCTAGTTTGTAGAGTAGTGTTATACTCCATGGGTTTTAGTATTGAATATTGGGAGGATACAATCTCCTATAGACCAATTTGGCAACTTGGTGAAAGACAAGTATGTTGTCTACTAGTATGCTTTTGTAGTGGCATTCTTATTACAATTAAGGACCATGGCATTAATTTCAACTTTCAATGGTTCCATTACTTAGTCTAGTGACTTATTGGAGGAGAATTCATATGCAAAGAATACTCCAATACCAAAGGAGATCACTTGGATTTGGAGTACAAGTGTGATTGTTCTATTCACCTTAGATATTCCATTGTGGAGTTTTAAGGAGGCATTGCAATAGCATGTGGATCAATTGGTCTAGTTTGGCTTGGAGTGGAGCCTTTGTATCACTAGGAGACCAATCTGAGGATGAGCCTCTAGATTCTATTACCTTGTCACCTTTGGATACCACTCTCATTGTTTGGTAGAATCCAATAGAAAGAATATGTCTATTGGAGTTGTTTGGTAGGATTAACATTGGACTAGCTACGGTATTATAAGCAGTTATACAAGTATAGAGGTACTTGTATGTGGAGAGAGATGAGATTTCTAGGCAAGTCTCTCTACATCATATGGCACACTTCGTCTATTTGTATCTTGAGTTATTACCAATTAGTCAAGGGTTACCAAAAGACCCTACTAGCACACATTTCCTTGTTGTGGATGCAAGATTTGGAGAGACATCATCCCATTCATTTGGTGATTTTTGGATTGCCATGTCAAGGACATACCCATGATAGCCAAGGTTAGGGTCTCCAAGATCTCAATTCTAGTGTGCTTTGGGAGATGTTACTTATATTATGACATCTCCAAGTTCATCAATCTATTTCTCTAGCCTACATTTTGGAGAACATCCCTTTGATGGGTGGTTCTTGTACCCGAGTGGTGGCAAGTACACATCAAGTCCATTCTTGCATGGGACCTACTGTGTTTTTAGTTACATCCAAAGTGGAATCATGGGCTCATTGTCTTTGTCTTTGGTGGACAAACTTCTTACCTTGAGAGATTTTACAATGTGTTTATGATAAGATTCAACGATTAGACCACCTTACTATTGATGACCTTTTGGATGTTGGGTGCTAGTCTCAAATGGTGGTAGTGGTTGGTAGGTCACATATGGCAATAGTGAATCTTGTTGTATAGCCTAGAGCCACTTTACCCACACTTATGAGTTTCCCATGCTCCCATGCTTTTTGAGAGAGAGGTCTTGGACTTATTAGGGACTTATAGTTACAATAGTTGGTGGAGCCCAATGTCAATGAGAAGGAGTGGACTACGGGTTTTTGTACTAGTATTACCATTGTTACAACAATCTCAAAGGCATCTAGGCATCAAATGTTAGAGGCTATGGACCTAAAGTTTTTGACCTAGATTGTGAGCCTTGGCTTGGCAAAGTAGTGTGGATGCGCTTGATAGGTATCACCACTTGGACACTTGTGAGCTCTATGCCTATCAAGATAATTTAGGCACATGCTGGGAGTGATGGACCAAGTGGGTAGGGTATTCTTGGGAGATAGCCAATAGTACTAGTGAGAGTGGTCTACTTGGGGTTCATCCAAGCAAGCATGGTCTACTTGGATTACATCCTTGGTTTACTTGGGATGTAGCTAGAGAACATATGGAGCTTGCAACCAAAGCAGAGGGTTTTCAACATTGAGATTGGGAACTCTAGTGGTTAGGAGCATGACATTGTTTCTCCCAAGGGCCTAGTGTAACAACCAATAAGTACATCTTCCACTCCTACATCAATTATAAAGAATACTTGGGAGCCAAATATTGGACCCAAGCTTACAAGAGGGGAAAGACAAAGAGTTTGGAGGTTCTTGTGGAGCTACACGATTTGTTTTGTCTTTTAGTATGAAGGATTTGGGTGCTTTAAAAGGAGCTAGTATTTGGATTGAGCTTACTAATGATACACCAATTTCTTGATGTCTCTATAGATATAGTGACATGGAGAGAGTATTGATTTAGAGCCAATGCAAACACCTTTTTGAGACTAGTTTGGTGGAGATTTCACATGGTGAGTATACATTAGCTATAATGATGCCAACCAAGAAGGATATGCATGGCAACTACACAAAAAAGCAAGTGTGGAGAGATTACCATCCTATCAACCAACAAACTAGGGTTGATTTATATATCATGCCTTCACCAAAGGAGATTTTTGATGTGATTGGGCATGCAAAGGTCTTCAATACTTTGGATCTTTGATAAGATATCATTTCTTGCCAATTAGAGAGGAGGATAAGTCTAAGACATCATTTTGGGCTATTAATCTTCATGGAAAGAATGTATTATATCAATAGAAGTTCTTACCATTTGGGTTAAAGAATGCTCCTACCAAGTTTTAGAGGATCATGGACAAGATCCTAGCAAGATTGTATTTTTCTTGGTGCTACATTGATGACATTTTGGTCTATAGCACTACTATGGAGGAGCATGAGAAACATTTGTTGGGGGTGTTTGAGAGGTTGAGATCTCATGGACTCAAATTACATCCTAGGAAGTGTAGATTCTTCCATGAGCAAGTTGAGGATTTGGGTCACACTATCTACCCTAGAGGACTTGGTGTTCAGCAAACCAAGGTGAAAGCTATTGCACATATTCCTCAGCCTACTGATGTGAGCAAAGTGTGAGTATTCCTTGGGTTGGCAAACTTCTATCATTGATATGATATAGGATTTACTACCATTGCCAAGGCCTTGACAAAGTTGACCAAGCTTATACATTAGTGGTGTTGGGGAGATGAGCAAGAGAAAACTTTTATAAAGCTCAAAGAGAGGTTGACATCTACCCTTATTCTTAAGAGACCAATCAAAGGATGACTATTCCAAGTTCATATTGATTGTAGTATGTTGGGGCTTGGAGTAGTGCTCACCCAACATGATGATGAGAAGGAGTTTGTGGTAGCCTATGCTAGTAGCTCCAACAATTCAGTAGAGAGGAAGTATAGTTCATATGAGAGAGAATGTTTGGTAATATCAATAGCAATAGCACATTTCTGATGTTACCTATTTGGTAACCTTTTCACTTGCATCATTGATCATCAACCATTGAAGTGGTTGATGGAGTCTTACAAGCTTTCAAAGAAGCTTGCATGATGGGCTCTGATTTTATAAGAGTATCATTTTATGGTTATTCAGACTTAGAGTGATGTACCATGATGCAGATGAGTTGAGTAGAAACCCATGTCCTAGCCAACAAAATCAGACTAGGGCACATTAGCATGGTGAGATGGATGAGGAGACGGTGCTAAGTTGGCATTTTCTACCTTTCTATGTATATTTTCTGAGACTTTGGTGGTATCTCTCTCAGTGCATACATGATGAGTTATTGAGGTCACAAATCCAAAGGGTGGAGATATTTGTACAATTCAGCAAGACATTCATGATAATGTTTTAGTGATGGATTATCTTTGCATTGGTGTTGTGGGTGGCACAATTGGTACCAAGGAGAGAGACTATGTTCTTTAGTGAGCCAAGTGGTTTAGATTGGAGGGCAAACACCTTCTTTGTGTAGATGATAGAGTGCAAGTAGTACCACTTCCATCTCAAAGACCATAGTTGGTCCGTCATGCTCATGAGGAGCTAGGAAATTTTGGAGTAACCATACATATAGGTTACTCCAAAGTCATTATTGGTGGTGTTGTATGCAGACCAAGATAAAACACTTTTTTTACCAGATATGTGGTTTGTGACCAAGTTAGAGCATCATTCAACACTCCTCTACCGTAGTTACACCCATTACCTATCATGGGATTGGATAACCATTAGAGTTTGGACTTTGTTATACCTTTATTGTTGATTATGAGACATCATTGGTATTTTTTGGTTATGGTGGAGCACTTCTCTAAGTGGATTGAGTTGGTGGCACTTCTTGACAAGTTGAGTGAAAGGAAAGCTTACTTGGATCCGATTCTTAGTCATTTTGGTGCATCCATTGAGGTTTTGACTAATCAGGGTATAGAGTTCTTGTAGGAGTTTTAGGTCTTGTGTGAGTTTTAGGTCTTGTGTGACAAGGCCTTGATTGATCATTATACAACCTCCCAAGATCACCCTAAGGTAGATGGATTAGTAGAGACAGTGGTTCAAATAGTGAAGAGAGGATTCCATAAGTATGGTTTGGGATCTCCCATTACCTTGGTTGGCCAAGGGCTATCTGTTCAACTAGCAAGCATCCTTCTTTCTTTACTTTCTACTCTATGGATGAGATCTAGATTTACCTATAGCCAATTGTCAAGATTCTACTATAGTTTTAGAGTTGGATGATCTAGACATATGGTTAAGCGCATGTTCTCAACAAGTAGAGATCTTTTGGAGAGTGATGTTAATGGCCTTTGAGAACTTAGCAATTGCTCAACATACGGATACCTTATGCTATGATACTATTTGAGGAAGAAGTTATAGACCCTTGTCAATACATCAATTTCATCCATGTGACTATGTATATATATAGTAGACTATATCAACGACACTTGATGTTACTACAAGCCACATTATCTTGAGAGTGCATAAGGTTTTGCCTTTTGGAGTCCTTATGTTAGAAGGACGTGATGGTGTTGTTTGAAAGATTATATGTGCAATTGTGCACCATGCCACCTCCCAAACATTGATGGCACTATGGATCCAAGCTTGGCACTTGTATGTGTAGGCTTGTAATGTATGTTATGCAACTCTTCTAGTGGAGTTGCTACTATGTTGGTGTATGATAGTTGTTCAAGAGGATGGCATATGGCATGTTTGACTCTACCCCTTATAGTGTTCCTCAAGTTATGTCCTAGATGTACTTGACCTATAGCTAGTTCATCCTTTATGTTGTATAGATTGTAGCTAAGTGACTAACTTCATGTATGAGTTGTGTTTCTATAGTGTATGATGTTTAAAATTATGTATATTGTGTAACAATGTATATACACATGATAACTATCATGACATTTGTAGTGCCAAAGCTAGTTGCTCAAATGTTGGAGTGAGAGTGTTGGTAGTCATAGGTATTTTGGTAGTTAGTCATGGACTACTTGTTGGCGGTTTGATTTTATGTTAGGGCTATTGATCACATGATAGGACCCATTGGCACTTGCACCATTTGCACCATCATATGTGCCGTTAGTAGCACCGTTAAAGCTAGAGGCCTAGGTCAAGTAGAGGTCTATACTTTCAAGTGCAGCTCCAGAGAGCTCACTTCTTTGATGTTGAGCCTTTACTTCCTAACTATGGTAGACAGAGGCGGCAAGCATTACTTGAGGTCTCTTAGCTAAAGTGGGTATGGCTTGACTGTAATCAATGCCCAATTGTTTGTAGAGTGTTGAGTGAAGGATTGAGTACCAACCTGATTTGAGTGTGATTTGAGTTGAAGAATGAACTACTTATTGTGGCACTTTAGAGTTCATGTATGACTTATGTCTGAGTTGTGCTTCTATAGTGCATGATATTGACAGCAATGTATGTTGTGTAGCAATGTATATATGCACAAAAAGTGGGACAAAGGTATCTAAGGATAGTTAGGGTGTATAGTGGTCCTCCTTGCCCCTAGAGGCAATAATCACTTCTTCTCTCACTTTTATGCCTACCCTTGTCAAGGACTCTTCCCGTAGAAGGTTTGCCACCACCACATCATGTAAGGTGCGGTGACCATCCTTGAAAGTCATTATATCCACTTGCACCAGACGGATAGGTGGTCTTAGGAGATCTAACCATTGCTCAATCCAAACTTAGACTTGTGTAGCTCGTAAGATCTTAGCAAATGTATCACAAAGTGCATCATGGACTTTGGGTGGGCTCATCATCTACCACAATTATAGAAATTGTATTCCCACCATGTCATAAGGGGAACCGCATGTGCACTAGTGCGACAACTCTATGAGAGCTAGATGTAGGAGACCCAACCTCAATTGAAGGGCCATGGAAAACTCCTTAGAAGTGAACAGAAAGTCATCAATCAAGGGTGAAGCTTGGAGCCAAGCTTGAGAGCCTTTCTCCTTGCAAGAGGGGACCTAACTTTGTTAGGTAGATGCAAATCAATGAGGATGTTAGTAAGTGTAATACTATTAGCTACACAAATTATTTAGAGGTAGAAATTGTGTAGAGGTCAAAAATTCACTAAAAACTTCAAAGTCAATTTTGGAGGCCTAAAAGAAAGAAGTAAGCCTCAAAGAATGGAAACAAACAACCTCAAAGAATCCTCCCCTTTTGGGACAAAAGCGTGTTGCCTTCTCCCCCTTGTTTGTCTCATCAAGATCTTTCCAACTATACCTTACCCATGCTATTCTGAGCTTCCTATAGGAAGATTCTCCAAAGATTCCCTTTAGACATAGGACAAGGATTGATATGTCACCAATCCATGCAGGTAATCTAAGGGTGTAGCTTGTTGACATATCACCAATCCATATATCTAATCCAAGAGTGTAGCTCTCTTTGAGTGGATCCTCTTTGCTATATAATAAAGACAAGGTGCTAGTTTGGAGTATCGGAATATTGAGGAATCAAACATTGTGTTTCTTTTCTTGTGGTTTCTATTGTCCTTCGAATGTTATAGTAATTGTGTGAGTGTGCATACTCTCACACATCCGCCTAGAGCTTTCTAGTGTCAAAGGAGACAAAGTCAATAAATTCATGAGTGACATGCGTGCAAGACTTGGCAATGAGTCCAAGCCAATCAAAGATGTGTTTGGAGTGCATAAGTGGCTGAATCTACTATTGTAATAGGTCACAATAGAAAAGGATGACACTCATGTAAGAACTGGTTTGCTAAACAAGGGACCACTAGAGCCTATGCTCTATTATATGTTGGTGCAGTGCACTCCTACCACATGAGATCACATCCACCCAAGACTATGGGGAGCGTTATCTGCTGCTTACACCACTCATCTATAGTTGTGGGAGCATGCATAGCCTTAACATATGGGAGAAAGTATGGCAGATAGCACTATCAAACATCCACAAATGTGGCAATAGTGCCTCCAACAGTGGGAATGTATGCACCAAATATGAGACCCTAGAGAAGTAACAATTACTAAGAATAGAATAGGCCACCTGGATATTCTCCACCCATGAGAGTAGATGAGCATAGGTGATGATCTTTACTAAAGTCCCGTTCTGAACAGGTATAAAAATCCTCATGCTCCAAAGGAGAGGGCAAAACTCTCAAATCGCCAATAGGGGACTGAAATCCTGATGGGAAGTCAAAGAGAGTGAGGATCAAGCCTATGCTCCAAACCTTGCATTTGAGAATCTAGACCTCTAAGTGAAGTGTGAAATCCTGCATTGCACTAACTACATTATCCACATGACTTACAATATAAGTGTCGTCCGTTATGGATATAGGTGTGTTTCCGAGATGGATGGAAAGAACCAGATAGAAAAGCCACCTGGAGTAAAGCCTTGTAATGCTCTATGGCAAATAGAGACCACCTATGTTCGGCAGCAGGTTACCCTTGCATCCTCTCAATTGCAGGTTATGCAATCACGTAGAACTCTCGTTACATTTAGAAGTCATCACGTGTAAAAAAATTGTACTTGTTACCGGACACATAGCCCACTTTGAATCACGTAGACCTTTCGTCACATTAAGAAGTCATCACGAGTAAAAGAATTGTGGTTGTTACCCGACACATAGACCTCTTTGTCCCGCACCTTTACGCGCACATGGTATTTGAAAGTCCTACTGGATCCACTCAGAAATACCCTTGGCATCCCCACGAGCTTGGATGCTGCTTACCAAATTGTCATTTTATCGAAACCCAACGCCGGTTCTTTGAGTTGATTACGCTTGGTAAAGAAGGACAGTCGGAGGGTAGATGGAGACCCCACCTGTAGCTAGAAAGAATAAAGAAGTCAAGAGTCGAAGAGAAGTAATCATCGGAATCAATTGGCTGCAATTCACTTCATATATTTCATATGGAACGTTGGAGAAACTACAGACATCCAATCAAATAGACCCCTTCTACTTAATGAAGCGTCCAAGGTGAAGCCCTCGTTCCCCATGTGGATCTAAGGTGGACCGATCTTAGTATTCTCTCCAAGCCTGTCATAATGAACCAGTCGCTGGTTCTGATAGATGTGGTAAAAAGCTATGTCAACTCAGTCGCGGTAGACCAAGACCTGCGGCCAACTCGAGCTACTGGCAGCAGGAATTTCTGGTTCAGATAGTCCAAGGCCACCCGGAGTGGGGCATCTGGCATGATCCCTTGTCAATCTTCAAAACCTAACCGTACTTCACTCACCAGAGCGCATATTTTTGAGTATAGTGGTCGCTTTTGTCAGATGCAGGTGATGTAACCTGCATCTGACAAAGGAGTCCTTTGGCAACATCTGGACCTATTGAAGCAAATCGACTAGGCCATCTGCTTCCATCTGTACCCATTCGTCGTTTGCTGGGGAAGATTCCAAAAGCTGTCAGGAAAAGTAAAGGTGGAAAGCCAGGATATGCTCCAAATCAAGTGCCTGCCAGCCCAGAGGCACTAAAGTGCCACAGAATTTGTGGAACGGAAACGGAGAGGAAAGCAAAAGATGAAAGAATAGGAACTCTCTGCGTTCCCATGGCCTCTATCTATCCAAATGCTGGCGGGAGTTTTGGCTTTATCCCAAATACTGCTCCGCCTTCTACGTACTGGATTGCAGACACTGAGCAAACTCATATATAATGCTGCTCGATTTGCTTGTGGTGGTGTCAGTTTCTGCGTCCACGGGGTGGTAAGTTTCCGGAGGTTCCAAATATCAGATCAATCATAAGCTTTGCTCATACTTGGCCGGAGATACAAATTTCATATGCAATTCGGGAAGGATTCAGGTGCTGCACGAGGTTTCCAGAGAGCCATGAGACATAGGACTGAAAGCAGACCGGTGTGAACAGCAAGGTTCCAAGGGCTAATTGATTACAGATTGCAGACAGTTCTCTGAACGCAGGATGAAAGTACCCGGGTTCCAAGGAGGGGACATTAGGCTGGACCAAGCCGTGGTGGCGTTTCATAAATGGCTTCTAAACACGAAGAACCTGAACACTGTCTTCTGGAGCTGCTTGAGTGGAATGTCCGTGGCAACTGTACTTTTACTAGGGTTTGGAGTCATAGATGGAGCCATTTCCAACAACATGTCCAGAGGTGAAGCTATCAATCAGGTGATCAATGCTTTCTTCACATTTCTGATTCTGTGTCTTCATCCGGGTCGCTGCATTCATGCACATATGTTACATAGGTGGAACCCCTCGGATCAAGCCAAGCTTCGCCAAGCTTACTGCAAAAACGGGACCAGGAAACCGAACGATTGGTTCCATTTGCTGGTGGTGATCGCGTTATTGCAACTCAACTGCATCGGACAGTACATAGTTTGCTACTTCAATCTGCACTATAGCCCAGCTGAGCGACCAGGGCAGGTATTGATTTTCTGGCTCGTTGTATCCTTGAGTGCTGCGGTTGGAGCCGGTGTTTATTGCAGTCACTCCCCGTTGGGAAAAGACTATGAAGCGATCCAAGCACAACCTGTTGACATGGATAAGCTAGACGAACGGTCCATCAAGCTTTAGTTCACATGCATGCCTCCATTTCCTTAGGTTTAAACCTGGAGTACACAGTGCAGATGAAGCAATTTGTATCTCAGAGTAAACTACGCTTTATCGCATCTCAAATAATTGGGGTGAGAACCTTGTGGCTAAACTCACATTTGCTAGAAGGGAGAGAGTGATTGTTCTACTTGGACGCATCACCTAAGGTAGCCGCGGGATTTGGTGTAGATAAATTCCACGCCTCTTTGACGACAACTGCAAACCAAAAGTAATCGTGGTCATAAGAGCTCTTTCTCTAGAGTTATCAGCTGCTGCTAAGTTGAAATGATCGGAGGTTGATTTCGACGCAACTTGAATACTCTTCTTTGTTCGCCAACTGTAGAGCAGCATTAGTTTAGACGCATTTAGTACGTTAGTTCTTCCGTCCACAGCATTGAGCTCATCGATCGAAAATATCTTCGAGCGTTTGAAACTTTATGATGTATTTCAGAACCTTGAAGTATCGGAGTAAACAAACAACTCGCAATCTTGACCGTCACCTATACGCAATTTCATCAATTAGCTTCAGAAGATTGTTATTAACCGTGCGTATATTGACCTGGCAGCTTGGAAGCTCCTGTGTAATGTAACGTACATGGTGGGCAAGGACCACTGTGAATTATGGGAAGCATTCTGTCATACCCTGTTTCCATGAACAGTTGCGGGTGATTCCACTGTTCAGCAATCTACATGAACGAAATTCAACAGAGGTTTTTGACAGAGGAACTACTTACCTGGGTGGATAATTAGAGGGGATGGGATTGATTGTGGAGGACATTACGCGCTTTGGGTGCTCTCCGTGATCTTGGACTGCATGCGTTGAACTAGGAAATCCTGACATTGAGGCATGGCAAAGAATCCAATAGTTTCAGGGATACTGTCGCTCAACTATCGAAGCAAATGACGTTGCTGCATTTTAGGCACCCCAGGTAGATTCAATGTTCGTCGAATTTGACTATGCTGTAATTCTTCTCTCACTTTCGTCTCTCTTTGCCTCTGCCCTTCTTTGCCTGCAAATTGGTTGCTTGCTATTGCACTCTAAGAAAAGCTCAGAAATGAATTGCTCTTTAGAGACTCTCAAGCGGTCAAGTCGCGGTCAACTGAGTCACAATCTGTTCATTGTGTGGCTCTGTTCATTTGGTACCTGCTCGAAATTTCACAATTCTGTTTCTTTAAAGGTTGACATGGAAATAAACACCATTTTGGAACAGAATAGTTCCGAGCAAATGGATAACCGGTAACTGAAGAGTTGCTTGTCTTTTGCGATTGGTGAGTAGAACCTTGCTCCAAGATATCATACTAATGTTACCAGTACACTCAATCACAGAATCTAGCTAAATTTACGCTTCCATACATACATCCTGCAGCTGCCTATTCTTCTCACAAGATAATTGGACATTTCTCTTGAACAATTTGTGGGTGCATCAAATGCTCCTTGTAGACCCTCAAGGGTCGTGCAGTATATGATGTAAGAGTACGAATTAATCCGTAACTCCAGAAGACGTTGGCAAAATTTTCAGGTTCTCGTATCCCTGATCGGCCAAGTCTCAAGACTGTCCTGACAACATGGGCTCAAACGATTCCTGTAATCTTTCGATTCACTAATATCTCGACTTATGAGTTTCGTGAGGTCACTGGGATCCCCGAGAGTTTCAAAGGCCTTACTGTTCTGCGTCATCAATGATGTCCATTTGGGGACTTCCATTGCTGTCATATATTCCATCATTGGTCTGAATTTTTCACGAGCTTTGGATTTTAATTTTGTCGAAGTCGTCAGGCTCGTGAGATATATAGGTGGTCTAGAGAGTAACTTGAATTCTAAAAAGTGGCGAGAGCACGAAACTATTCAAACCTAGTCAAATGTCCTAATAACTCAGGTGTCCTCAAGAAACCTCCGCAGTTGATAACAAAGCAGTAAGTTGTCTCACGGACCTTGGGTGTCTACTGAACCTACTCACTACGGCCAATACTTCGAGGGAACTGGGTGATCCCAGTGATTCGGGTAAGAACTCTATATCTCCATCAAATAGATCTAGTGCCTACAATCTTGTGAGAATCTGGAATTGTTCTCCACTTGTGTATGCGCAAGATCTTGAGAGACTCGGACTGGCGCAATAGAGATAACCTGAGAACTCGCACCCTTAAGTGGAAACAGGTCTAGGTTTTGCACTGCAGCTAATTGACAAACAGTATTTGGTAAAACTTCGAGTCTTTTACATGCCTCTATCTTCAACTTGGCGAGGGATCCAAGTTATGGGCATACACTTGATGTCTCCACAGTAGCTTATCTTAAGCGTTTCTAACGCTTGGAATTGCCCAAGAGATTGCAGAAAATCTTGCGAATGATCGGAGTGCATTAGATGCAAGACTCTTAGAGCTTTTAATCCCCCTAAGGACCCGGGAAGGGATCTTAAACTGGGGCATGAAACTAGCTTCAAAGTTTTTAGTGGTTGGATCTGACCTATGTTTTCGGACAGCTACCTTGTAGTAGAAGTCTCCACCAACAACAAAGTTTTCAGAGAGCTCACCAAACATATTGAATTTGTCAGTGCTGCCAAACCTGGAAGATCGTCCAATTTGAGACTCTTGAGGTTTTTCAGATTGCCATAAGACTTGCACAACGAATCCAATTCGACGCAAGCTCTTATCTCCAGTCGGTTCAAGCTCTCGAGCTCACTGAAACCTTTAGGCAACCTCTTCAGACGCGCGCAATTTGCAACAACCGACCTTTCAAAAAATCATCCCCCTGGAGCTGTCTGGCAGTTCTGCTAAAGAATGAAGATCCTACACATTTAAACTGGCGAGAATCTTTAGATGACAAGAATCTCCTGGTATGCTCGAACATGGATTTGGACTTGGCCAGCCCTTGAAAGCTGGATAGCCGACAATAGTCTCAAGTTACTCATGGATTGGAACTGCAGAAATGAATGCGGTAGCATCTTTACACTGACGCTTTGGAGATCGAATTCTCTAAACTCGAGAGAGGACCTTCTAGACGTCTTTGGCAGGCTTGACATGTTTGGCGCATGAAGTCGCAGGAATCCCAGTTCGTGTATGTTGTCAGGAAGTTGTACAGAATTGCACGTGTCCAGAAGCACAACGGCCACATCTGGCTGTTCTGCCTCTCCTCTATCGTGAGAGATAATCCATCACACTTGACCACGTTATCATCCCCTAGGATCGATTCTAGAACAACACCATCGACATGAGCCGCAAACATCTCTTCCGCTTCTTCATTTGACAGAAATGGAACTACGTCAAATCCGACCACTGATTCCTAAGTCCGAGTAGTAACTATCAACCTAGTACCATTGCCAAAGGACTTTGGGTCCAGAAAGAGACGTTATCCGACACCAACAAGACCTTGTCTTTTTTCACCAATCTCCGAGGTTCTCGAACCTCATGCGAAGCGACTCTTCTACCAATTCCCTCCAAAGAAGCTCTCACCAACCAAGGACTGTAACGCATGTGAACTCTGCTTCTGTTTGCCGACTTCCACAAGCCATATATATTCAAATTGGGAATGAATCTCGAGAAGAACCTGTTTTGGCAACTGTGGATTTGCCATGCCTACAAGGTGCAGTGCCAATTGGGAGGTGTTTGTATACTACATCTGAAGCATCTCCATCATGCTGGCTGTGCGTTGAGGCATATCTACCATCGCCTTAGGCAGCTGAAGAGAATGTCGCTGGTACCACTCCTCCTAGATCAATCCAAAGAACAATATCAGCTAGGTGCACCTTTTAATCAGAGCAAATCGTCTGATGACAATTAGAATGTTCCAATCAGTTCAATCCGACTTATTCAGCGCTATAATTAGATACAACATGAGGTTCCGGGAAACCTCGGATGAACACACTCATCGACAACAGTACAACTCGTGATTACACACACATGCTACTGATCGCTACTAAACAACAGGAAGCTCTTAAGTTGTGCAGAGAAACTTTATTGATATACAAACTATTCTGTCTTGGAAAACGTTGTCTAACAAACAGTAGCAAAAAATTAAATGAGTTTACCATACCATCCGTAAGACTGTCATCTTCATTTCGTTCGTTGACAAGTACAAGACCTGTTAGTAAGCTTTCTAGTATGTTCCACAAAGATCTCAAATGGTCTAATGGCTGAATCAGGTTGCAGATAAACTGCTAGCCGGCATCTCTGCTAGTGTCCGAAGCGTATCCCGTCGTTGCATAAAGCTGTCAGAAACTTCTCCAGATGTAGAAAGCTCGTTGATCCCCGATCTTTAGGTCTGCGGAGACTAAAATGATCATCTCCAGGACGAACACTAAAAGATCCGGTAATCACACCGTGTGTAGGAGAGGCCTCTTGGGTCATAAGTGATGATGTAGAACTAGAGAACTGCATGAAGACAAGGAAAAGCAATCAGAAGTTAAGGCTTGCCTTAATGCCATTGTACTTTGACAAATATCAAGGTGCTTTTGTGGTTTATCTCAATTTGCAAATTTCCATAATAGCAAGGTCTAGGGTAACTGGTCTTAGGTTGACAAGACCAATTCTTACGCCGGCCGTAAAAAGAAATTACATTCTCGAGCCCAAATTCCATTTCTTAGCAAATGAGAAACTGGTGTCTACGTACGTTATTCATCTTGGTGATAGTCTCCATGCTGGTCTCGTTGGCTTCAGAGACACCAACTGTGTTCCAACCATGTCTTCCGGAAATTGTTAGGAAGCTAGAATGTTAGAATTGTTAGAATGTACCCTACCCTCTCAGAGTTTCTATTTAGCAACTCTCGGTTTTGTAACAAAGGACTTCCTCCGTGGATTTGCGTTCCCCTAAGATTCGAGAGCCTGAATGGGCACTGAAGTAAAAGAATGCTCCTTTGAAGTCTCTCAAGAAACGGAAAAGACGATATCGACGCATGCTGCTGCAGTTTTCTGCTACACCAATACCATCTGGTCTCAGGCAAATTTCTTTCAGCACACATACACTATCGCACCCTGTGCCCTACTACAGGACACGTTTGTGGAGAGTGCATGAGAGATATGACAAGATTCTCTCCTATTGCATGCAAGCAATACGAGAGAATCTGATCTGACTTGCAAGGTCCATTGATGCTTGCATCGTATCTTTAGCAAGTAGATGGGCTTCAGCGAAAGCTTCAGCGAGCAGACTGTACAAGGAACAAGTCGGGTTGTCCTCCCGCCTCCAAGACCTCAAATGCGCATCTTCTTCATCGGTGAACTGGAAGTCATGGAAGAGAACCACTGATAGAACCACTTTTAGGGAAGAAGAGTTGGTAAAATTCGTCACATAGCTTCCAAGAAAATGTCCAATGGCACGTACAAGCAAGTAGCGAGTGGGTGTCACCCGTGTCCCGGGCACGAAACGGTAAAATACGTATCACATAAAGTTCAGTATGAGAAGTACAGAATGGTGTGACTTCGAGGCTTGAGGACGAACACCTAACTTCGAGGGTTTATAAATTCAGTATCGTCAATTTATACATTACGTAGATCCTTTTGGCTCTTCTCAATTCACATCAGACCCCGACTGATTTCCTTGCATAAGTAACCGCTCGAGTACCCTATATCATAAAAGCCAGACAGGAACATCGAGCAGGACGCAGAGCTAGTTCTTTTCTATTTTGAGTACTACATCGACCATTTTCGTGTATGGTAGCTAAGGCTGGTTACAAGGCTGAGCCCTGCTAGTTTCTAGTTTGCAAATGTGATCCAGAAGGAAGTGATGTTTGACCGAGACAAATTTTGAGCAACAAATGTATCATCGGATGAGCTTGAAATGAATGAACTAACCGTTTGCAGCGTGAGTGTTGGGGAGCTTGTGGATAGACCTCTGAATGCCACCTTGATGTCACCCCGATGATCTGATTATTCAAGCCAAAAATCCACCATGGAAGTAGCAAATATTTTCGTTTCTGGCCATAGTCACTTCGCAACTCTTGCCCAGAAACGGTCCCGATCCATAAAAAATGTGGCTATGTTCGGCCACAATGATACGATGTATCAGACCCACGTGGTGCTACGGAAGAAGATTTATTTTGATCACACATGCCCGACATCACACTTTGGACAGTAACTGGAGAGACAGCTATGGAATCCACGCAAGGTGGAAATTCAACCGAGTTGAATTTCGTTGAGCTCTGTGAAACAAGTTTTCGAGAATCACATAGACAATTCAAAATGCGCTACCAAGGGGAAGGTACTGAAAGGTTTTAATAACATCAAAATGGCAGTCAAACTCTGCATCGAATTGTAGACTATTGTTCTCTGCTTTAAAAACAGTTTTTATACGGTGATAAAGTAATAATGGTTGGTGGTGCGAGATGTCATGAACCACTACACATTTATTTCGTGTGGTGAGAAGGTGCCCGTCAAAGCATACATTGGAGAAAGCAAGAACTGAAATCACAAGTCTAGGAATTTTGGCTTGAATAAAAAGAAAATGCCTTTCATCCAGCAACCTGCATTCTTCCTCTAGAGAGAGCCCCGAAGGAAATCCCATCGTGAACCGGGGTTATAAAGAGAGAGTTACTCGAATGACCTGGATAAACAACAATGTTCTATGAAACTATGGAGAGGATATTGCGATAATGGATAGCTTGAGTTTTCAGTTCAGTTACATGATTCAGGATACTTGTTTCATGACTTCAAAACGCTCTGCCAATGACATTTGGGGGCCCACAACATTTCATCTGTATATTATGAAAAGAAACGCAAGGGCTTGCATCTGTAGTCTCCATCAGGTTTTCGAGTATTTGATTCACTCCTTGTCTAGCTTGACCTGAGTGCGTTAGGACAAGCAGAACGTTTAGATTTGGCGAACGATTGCCTTGGAAAAGCATTCGTGAATATTTGGTGACACTGTATCCTATGTCCATGTGCTTCACATCTTCATAGCATTGTGCTCCATCGAACAGGTCTGTAAGCTCAGATCAGATCAGAAGGACTGGGCACTAGTGCTCTCCACAACGACTCTCCATGTGTCGGTCAGAAGCAGTTGGTAACATCCTCCAAGGCGCTGGATTCCCTGGACTCTGCAATGGCAGAAATAGCTCATGAATCTTTTTCTTCGCAGCACTTCGGTTTCAGAGGTATTAGAAAGTAACTCCAGTTCTTTTGGTATGACTCATACATGGATAGTTGAGGTACCAATGCCCTGGAATGAAAGCTAGAATTACGAATGACGTCTGAATTTGAGTTACCGTGCATTGTCTAAGTGTCCCTGCCGGTCTTATCCTTGAATCATTGACTTCGTATACCAGATAATCAACCTCAAGTTCGCGTTTAGCTCGCGCTTTAACCCCTGATCTACCGCATATTTTGGGTTCTCCTCTGTGGATCAAATCACGCATGGAAAGAAATCTGTAGATGAATTGACCATGTTTGAAGACAGAAAGGAGACCAAATCTGATCGCACATTGACGTCAAAACTTGTGAAAGCTTACGTTGATAGGTTCATGCAGCACACGAAAATTTTTAGTTTTGTTACCTTCCTATGGTATAAATTTTGTTTAGGGGGATTATAAGGTCGTCAACTGCAAATACCCACTTTGGATGCCCGTCGACAATCTGTGTGCCATTCTTGCAGATTAGAGCGTCCTTTCCTTCCTTCCTGAGACAATCTCACAGAGCAATATTGAGAGGACATGACGCCTCTTGAATTTGCGACCAGAGGCGATCATGACGAATTCAAGGGCTATAAAGTTATAAATAAGAAGGCTCCTCTTCAGTTGTCCAGGATAGACAAACAAGAAGACATTTTTTCTATGAACCAAATCAGAAAGAGCGTGAAAAACACAAGATTGGCATAAGCCAAAAGCACTTAGTTACAGCCATTAACATGACTCAATTTTACCAAAAGACTGTTTTATGACATGATTTACTAATATCACCTCGAGAATGTGGAGACAACAGCAACATATTCAACCCAAGCCCACAAGTGCAAGACAGGGCAAGCCCAAACATTTTCGTTGAAGGATTATTTCGATTTCACAATCTACAATCGTAACGTAGGCACCTCAGAGTGGGTCACTGTCGTAATTTGCGATCTGAGCATCATAAATGGTTTCCAAGTTCAGAATCTGACCCTTATCAAGAACCACAAGCTGGCTCAGGTGCCCTGATCGTTACAGGTCAAGAGTAGGGGATCTAAATTAAGAGCTTCGACGTTGGAAATCAGCAAACACACGAATGGAATCTAGTTATTGTTCTCTCCTAATTCTCCAAAGATAGTCTCTTGATCTGCGCTCTAGAAATCCTGCTTCGATCTAAACAATTAAAATGTCTTTGGGTCTTTGTGGATTGAGTGACTCGGCACCTTGTACTATCAGAAGTTTTATCTCCACGACTGAAGAACAAGGAATCAGTGCACGAGTGCGGCTTGCTTCCAGAACAAACAAATATACGTTCTTTAGATATCACTGAGTGATGTGACAATTTTTTTCACAAAAGTTGTTAATTAGGAAAGAAAATGATAGATGTTCAGTCAAAGAGTTTACATCTGATCATGCCTCCTGCAAGTTCTCGAACTACTGATAGTACACGAGGGCAAATTTAACGAATTTTGGTGAGCGCAGGTCCAGGATGTTCTCCTTCATTCCTGCTGACTTCATTCATCATGAACTGAAAGCAGATACTTTCAGGCTAGAAATAACTGCAAAGAGGGGCAGGGACTGATTCCATGGCTTCGACTACAGCCCTGCTTGTCCGGGTCAGCATAAAAATTGATGTCAGGCTTGGACAAAGTTTAGGATGTTCAATGGCAAGGACCACAAGCTTCGGCAACCAAAGCAATCGGATGGTTCTCCACTCAGCACTCGCGGAATGCCAAGCCCAACCATTATACAAACAGTGGTGCATGAGTGCGAGTGTTTTGACATTCGAGTGAATGCTAGTGGAAGCTCGAGTATATGGCACGGGAGGATCACGGTCCTTGGTATTAGCGATTTGAAGCTTCAACGTTTACCCGAGACAACAAAAGAGACTTTACTCATCAGAATCCATATAGAAATGGTCAAGTGGATCCTAAAACCTTCAAACTCTCTGGTCGGGGATTTGGCGGTATATAGGAATATATAGCTAGTAGGAGTTTGATATTCAAGAAGTTCCCTTCAAGACGTGTTGCCACACAAACCCATTTTGTATCTGAAGCCAAGAAATCTTCCTGATCGATCACCAGGCGGCCTGTATACCAAGAAGACTCACAGCGTGTGTTGGCTTTTAAGGAATGCCTGTAGTACGGAGATATGCCCTACTCTTCCATGGACTGGTGAACTTTTGAGTCAACTCAACCAACTCCGAGTTTTGATCGCCATGTTGTTTTGATGTATGTTGAGTTCTAAACTGATATCGAGCTAAAAGAATAAGCCACTACCTTCTCACATGAAATTCCGTTGTACATGTACAGTGACCTTAAAAGTGTATCCAGGTTTTGTTCGCGATAATCCTTTGGGTATGTGAACAGCTTGGAGAGAGTTTTAAAACAAGACTTTTAATGGTATAGTTCATGTCTGCGAAATAACTGCTTTCCTTTCCCACGCTTATTCGACCAGCTCATCAGATTCCTTGAACATGTATATGGCAGGCAAGAACATGCTCTTCAATGGCTTTCCTTCCCACATGGAAAGAGACAATCAAGCATTCTCCCTTGTAAAATATAAAATTGAATAATCTAGGATCAATTTGACTATGTTGCTAGATAAAGACCAGGTACTTCCATATCTGGCACACCCTAGGATTCTTTGTCGCAGGTTTCTAAAGTTTTCAACTATAAACTTCGATGAAATGAAAGAGGAGAGCTTTGGATGAAGGAAGCAGATAAATTGGTGAAATGAAAGCACGACACAACGACCTTGCATAAAAACATGTTCAGTGAACTGATTTTAGCAATATCAATAATTGGATAATTTGGGTTATCAGGGGATAAAATCTATGGTAAAGCTGGATTTTATACATCAACAATAGATGCAGTACCTTGAGATATTGGAAATACACTTTTTTGTGGTCTCTCAGACTCTAGAACTTAGTAATGAACCTCTCAAATATATTAGTGGATACGTTACTCAAAGTTTCCACGGATAACATATCAATGACAAGTACAGTTAGAGTCATGCTATTCACTTGATCTCCAGTCAAAATAGTCATTGTTATCTTATTCACTTTTGAATCCCGTGTGATATTTTAAAATCCCTGTGTCTTCCAATTCTTTAACACTTACCCTACCATTACAAAGTTCCAAGTCATTTGAAAGTGCCGGGTCCTTCGGGCCTTGCCCCCCAGGGCTACTGCCATCCCAGTCGACGGGATGCTCCCTTTCGAAAACTCCGTCTATTAAGTCCCTAAAGTGGAGTACAACTACATCGAGAGAAATCTTGGCTCCCACCACTGTGAATAACATTGCTGAGGAGGAATTACATCCAAACTTAAAGGCGGAGCTCTCAATACGGCTTGCACAGAAGCACAAGAATGTCAGAATGAAGATGGAAGATATAAACTATATTTTAGTAAACCACAACCCCAAACGAATCGAATACAGTAGCCTAGCCACAAGATGAAGGATGGATTCGCAACCCGGCATTGCATTGGATTATTGATCCCTAATTGGATTTGAATTGGATCATCATCTCAACGTCTTCGGATTACTTTATGGACTGCACATATATTACTTTAATCTGCACGGTTCCCCACTTCGCTACTGTAACAGTACTCTCACGCGAACGACCAAAATCTTGGAAGGAGAGACACAATTTATCCCATTCTTCAGTCAAGTTAGACAGTGTAAGTGTTCAGATCTATACATTAGACTGTTTGTTTAATCCGAACGTTCTTCAAGCGTGGAAGAATACTCTTGACTTACTGACGTATACTCTAGTAGTTAGTCACTCCATCAACGTTGTGCCCGTGTAAGCAAAGAAAATGGAAATAAAAATGTCTTGCCTCTATTCGTAGATTGGATTTATAACTGCAGCACTCTTCTTTATGATCATCGGTACACCTCAGCAACTGTCATCACACCAACCACCTGCTGGAAGATCAGGTTCAGTCCTAAATGGCATAAAAGACGTTGTTTGGACTTGTACTCGGTCGGCGAGAGTTTGATAAGGAAAGTAAAAGCGAGTTTAGAGTTGTAGCAAGTCAATTGCACATGAAATCAAACTGTCTGCAGTGTTTTGTCGGATGTGACAAGCCTAGATCTAAGGAGTGGCATACGGAAGACTGGAAACAGGGTTCAAAATGTATTTGGCAAAGCATGGAAGAAACCATGAGTGACATACAATTTATTTGTCACTTCCGGAATCTGCTGAGCAAATCGACCAAATACTATTCCAACTTGTGCTTCGAAAGTTCAAGGATACCTACAGCACAACTGTAGTCAAGTACTGTAAACGGGCACATGCGGAGCTAAATCTGTCCATGTTTCCTCCACTGGATTAGTATGAATCCACTTGATGGATATGAGGTGTGAGTAGGTGGATTTCATAGGAGAATAGGCTTTGTTCCTGACATCCTACTATTCCCCCGACTAGTCGTTGATAAGGACATGTGTAGATTCAGAACTTCTCACGGAAGATGTGAAAAAGGAAAAAGGCGACCTTGTAGGAAAAACGAAGGATGTGAAGACACCATCAAGCCGTACAAGGGAGAGACAAAAAAAGTTAACATGGGGCTAAACGAACCCCAATAGAGTCTAGATGAGAAATCTGCCCTACTGCACCTAAGATATCCGAGCTATGCAAGTAGTACGGTCTACACACAACTGGAGCATCCGAAGAAACATCACCTAATGTGATTGCTCTCCTATGGATTGCACCAGCCACTGCACTCTATAGAGCAATGGCCACACGCTGTCTAAAATATACTACAAAGTATGAGAGTGAGAGTGGTACCCCTTGACGCCTAACAGGATAAGCTCGCGCGCACTCCCTGACGAATGTGTCAAATGTCGTGTCCATCACTCCATATAACTCCAAGGCTAGAGGAACAAAGAGGTGACCTCGCTGCATGCCCCTATACTTGGAGACCTTGCGACCTGCTGCTGCACTCGCCTCCCATCCAGGGGATGGGTAATCACTCCCTCCAAAACTGTATCCCGCATAGGGTCCGTAACCACGACATCCACTACTATCACCTCATCATCTCGGACCAAGTATAAGTCTGCCCTGACACATGTCGTCTACAAGGCATACAAACACTCCCTCCAAGCCAAGTATCCACTCTCTCGTGCCATAGCAAACACTATGTCTCTAATGGCATCATGGGTAGCTATCATCTGTCCTCCAAAAGGACACCGTGTCATGTGGACCACTACTACATCCAGTGTAGAACCACACTCACAAGTGAGTAATGAAGATGCAGATGGGTGGACCAAACCTAGGCAAAACCTCATCGCTGTAGAGAAAGTAGCTGGTGCAAGTCCGAAAGCCCCAATGCATGGTTGAGCTAGGATCCAGGAGCCTGCACCCTTGCCAGAGCAAGAGCAAAGACGTGCTCTAGTAGCGTGAGGAATGGGCGAGTCAACTAAGAGAGAATGTAGCATATGCTCACACTGTCGCTCCTTCAAAGAAGACTGTAAACCTCTAGTGCAATCTGACGATAGTGAAGCAAAAGGTAGAAAATCCTCTCGTGCTCGTGGGGATAGACTGTCTCTTGTCTGCCACAATAACACCTGGAGAGAAAAGGATCGTCCTTCCATGTAACAATATGGAGTTTAGCCACGAAGTCAGTCGGGCTCATGAAGTAGCACATAAGACAAATAAGCCTAGAATATTCCGGAAGTATCTAGGAAGCTTCTTGGGAAGCTTCTCGGTTAGCTTAGCTTGCACCTTAAGTAAGTAGCTTCTAGAAGGAAGCTTCTAGAAGCTTCCAACTAGCTTAGCTTGCACGCCAAGTAGGCGACTTCTAGAAGGAAGCTTCTTGAGAAGCTTCCTAGTTAACTTGGCTTGCACTCTAAGAAAGCAGCTTGAGGAAGCTTCTCAATGGCCTTGTATGCTACCTATAAGTACCAAAGCCAAAGCTCATGCTAGGCATTCGGAGTTTTCCCTCATTCAAGTGTCCCAATGTGAGTTTCCATTCTCCTATTTCTCTCCTTGGATTCGGTCTTTTACATTGGTATCAGAGCAAGAATGGGATGGGTGGAATTTATGGACCACCAAATCCACTTCCACCAAACCATTGGGATTTTTGCGTCCAAATACTACCCAAGCATTGCTTTACACAGTTCATCACTTTGCACTTTGGACAAGATTTTCTGCATATGATCACCATATTTAAGGAACCCTTGGTGCTTCCGGTTGTAACTTATGGAGAATTGTAACAATATGGAGTTTAGCGATGAAGTTAGTCGGGCTTACGAAGTAGCACATAAAGACAAAGTAGCCTAGAATATTCTGGAAGTATCTAGAAAGCTTCTTGGGAAGCTTCCCGGTTAGCTTAGCTTGCACCTTAAGTAAGTAGTCTCTAGAAGGAAGCTTCTTGAGAAGCTTCTCAATGGCCTTGTATGCTACCTATAAATACCAAAGCCAAAGCTCATGCTAGGCATTCGGAGTTTTCCCTCATTCAAGTGTCCCAATGTGAGTTTCCATTCTCCTATTTCTCTCCTTGGATTTTGTCTTTTACATTGGTATCAGAGCAGGAATGGGATGGGTGGAATTTATGGACCACCAAATCCACTTCCACCAAACCATTGGGATTTTTGCGTCCAAATACGACCCAAGCATCATTTCACACAGTTCATCACCTTGCACTTTGGCCAAGATTTTTTGCATATGATCACCATATCGGAGGAACCCTTGGTGCTTCCGGTTGTAACTTATGGAGAACGGTGGACGTGTTGTTTCTATGTGTTAATAGATTAGATAGATTGGGAGTGGTGTGATAGAGGAGCAACCATGGCGGCAATACCTGATGTTATCCTTGCTATGCAACAACAAATCGAGCACCTTACTCGATTGTTGGATGAACAAGTTCTTCGACGACAAGAGCAGGTGGAGAGAGTACTAATTCAAGATGGAGAAGATCAGATCAGATTCCCTAAACCCAAGGTATTTGAAGGCAAGAATCTCCCAGGTGCAGTGGCAAATTTTGTGTTTGATAATGAACGTTATTTTGAAGCTACCAATCTACAAGATGAGCAAAAACAAATTCTCTTGGCTTCTAGCCAATTGGATGGAGTAGCAAAGCTATGGTGGAGATTCCGAGTGGAGCGAGCCGAACGATAAATGGTTACACCAATCTTGACATGGGCAAAATTCAAGAGCGCAATAATCAGTTGGTTCCAAGCTATAAATGCCACACAAGCTGCACGAGATAAGTTGGCAGAGTTGAAACAGATTGGCTCTGTAAGAAGTTACATCACGCAGTTCCAAAACACCATCATGCAAATTCTAGATATTTTGGAAGGTGAAGCTCTGGATTGATTCATGAGGGGCTTGAAAGCAAGAACCAAATTAAAGGTAACCATGCGAGAGCCACAACACTTGGAGGAAGCCATGCGGTTGGCCGAACGTTTTGATTCCTTGGTGGCAACAACTTGGTCTCGACCTCGACCCCCACAAAGCCTACCAATACACTACACACAAGTGGAGGAGCCAACACCAATGGAGATTGATGCAATTCAACAAAGACCACTGGGCATGGCAAACAGGGAGAAACTATGACAAAATGGTGGTTGTTTTTATTGTTGCCAATTGGGGCATCGCATTGCTGAATGTCCACTTAAGAATGGACGACCTCAACAAGTTGCCCAAGTGGAGGTTGTGGAGCGGAATGATCAAGGAAACAAGGAATCCCAGTAGGAGATTTTGAGCCGCCTACTGGGAGCTTGATTAGTTCCAATGGGATTGAAGGCTCGACCTATGCAAGTCTACTTCACTTGCAAGGTATGATATCTAATCAGGGTTGTTGGATTTTGGTTGTTTCTGGAAGTTCAAAGAATTGCATGTCTATGCAAGTAGCAAAGGAATTGGGTATTCCTATCAAGCCAATGATTGGAAGTAGTTTGATGATGGCGGATGGTAGAAAAGGTTCTGCATTCCGCACCTCGCATCCTGTTACCTTCAAGATTGGGAAGGAGTATTTGGAGTGTATGAGGTTTGTAGTGGCACCTCAACACTATGATATCATTTTGGGTCTACCTTGGCTTGAACATCATAAGGTTCAATTCGATTGGACCCGACGTCAAATTCAAGTACAACACCAAGGTAGGAATTTCTGATTAGGTTGTCTGGCACCTCTGAGTAAGACACCTAAGAATAGTCAGTCACAAGATGGGAAGTTTGTTGAGAAGGTAGCCAGAGAGCAAATCTGGAAGGGAGATGAGTCCCAAAATGGGAAGTTTGCCAGGAAGGCAACCATGGAGCAATCTTGGAAGAGAGATGAGTGCCTAGAAGGGAAGTTTGTTAATGAAGCAGCCATAAAGCAAGCTTTGGAGGAAGATAAGTCGGTATTCGCGGTGTGGATCAAGCCAATTGCACAAGAACAATCTAAGGAGGGCCAAGTGCCGCATCAAGCAACAGTTGATCGAATAGTTCAGGAGTTTGCAGATGTGTTTCCGGATGATCTGCCAAAGGGATTATCCTCTGATTGAGGTATGCCCTTCAAGACCGAGTTATTGCCAGGGAGTACTCTAGTGAATAGACCAATTTTTTGGCTCTCACCAAAGGAGTTGGAGGAGTTGCGAACAACACTTACAGAGTTGTTGGAGAAGGATTTCATACAACATAGTACCTTCCCGTGGGGAGCACTGGTTCTATTTGTTCCAAAGAAGGATGGAGGACTTTGTTTCTGTATTGATTACCGTGGGCTCAATAAGCAAACCGTGAAGAATGCATATCCCTTGCCTCAGATTGATGACCTGCTTGATCAATTAAGTGGAGCATGCTACTTTTCCAAGCTTGATCTTTGTAGCGGCTATTGGCGAATTCCTATTGAAGGAGAGGACGTGCAAAAGACTGCCTTTCGCACAAGGTATGGACATTTTGAGTGGAGATTCTACCTTTTGAACTCACTAATCCTCTAGCATTCTTCATGGATCAGATGCATCAGGTGTTGGAGAGACTATTGGATCAGTCCGTGGTAGTGTTCTTAGATGATATCTTAATCTATAGTAGGACAGAGGCAGAACACAAGAATCATGTGCGAGAAATCCTAAGACGACTGCGATAGTGGAAATTTTACTGCAAGAAGTCAAAGTGTGCTTTTTGGCAGAAGGAGGTTACCTTCTTGGGTCATAAGATCTCATCAGAGGGGATCAAGATGGAAGAAGAGAAGATCAAGGCCATTACTGATTGGCCTACCCCAAAGGATGCTACCAAAGTACGAGCATTCAATGGATTGGCCAGTTTTTACCGACGGTTCATCCACTATTATGCTCACGTGGTTGCACCATTGACTGACCTCTTGGGAAAGAACTCGAGCTTCCAATGGACCACCAAGCATGAAGAAGCATTCCAGAAGTTAAAGCATATGGTGTCTTCAAGACCCATTCTTCAACCATATGATCCTCAACTACCTTGTGTGGTTGATTTTGATGCTTCTAACTTTGCAATTGGAGCTATGTTGCAACAAGAATTTCCAGATGGACTACATCCTATTGCCTTTGTGTCTTGCCGACTAAATAAAGCTGAAAGAAATTACTCTGCTCGAGATTGAGAACAACTTGCAATGGTATATGCCACCAAGGTATGGAGGCATTATCTCTTGGGGAAACAAGTGATCATGCAAACTGATCACAAGCCATTGTTGCAGACCTTACACCTAGAGCACATGAAGAGTCAACATCATCAATGGGAAGAGCAACTCCAATTGTTCGACATCAAACTTGAGTACAAACCAGGTTGGTTCCATGTCATCCCTGATACTCTATCACGATGACCTGATTTGAAGTCTATTCCTCTCATCGCGGCAGCAATTATGACGGTGTCAATTGATCCCAAGATTCATAACAAGTTTCGGTTAGCTCTACAGCAAGATCCTTTCTTCCAAATGGTACATGGTCGGTTGACAACAGGTGACAAGGAGTACAACACCTTCTCCTTCAAGGAAGGCTTTCTATTCCATGCGGACCGGATCTATGTTCCAGCCAAAGGTGATCTTCGACTTGTGCGCCTTCAAGAAGCCCATGATTTACCCATCGTTGGTCACATGGGTGTGGACAAGACCTTGGGTACCCTCTAACGTCAATGGTGGTGGCCCAACATGACACGAGATGTTTGAGAATTTGTTTGATCGTGTGAGAGCTGCCAACGTAACAAGGCCAGCAACCAAAAGCCGGGTGGACTCCTTCAACCACTTGCCGTTCCATCAGCTCATTGGGAGCATGTGAGCTTGGATCTCATCACATCCTTGCCAAAGACAAAAACAAGGACACACCGCCATCGTGGTGTTTGTGGATAAGCTTAGTAAGCAAATCCACTTGGCACCAACTTGTGATACTGTGGATGCTCCAACCTTAGCACAAATCTACTTTGACAATGTCTTCAAGCATCATGGAATGCCATGCGTACTCATCTCCGACCATAACGCTCGCTTTACCGGGAAGTTTTGGCAAGCACTCTTTCAGATACTCGGCACCAAGCTTGCTTTGTCCACGGCCTATCATCTTCAAACTGATGGACAAACCTAACATGCAAATCGTACATTGGAGGATATGTTGCGTGCCTTTGTCAATGTCCACCATACCAATTGGGATGAATGTCTTGCCGCTGCCAAATTTGCCTACAACAATTCCAAACAAGCAAGCATCAAATTTTCTCTCTTCTTTCTCAATTTTGGCCAAGATCCACTTGTTCCAGATTCTCTTCTTGCTCCCCTTCCATCTCAGGTTCCTCATACTTCCACATTCTTGACCACTATATCCCAATCTCTCCAACAAGCCAAATCTCACCTCCTTGTTGCTCAGAATCGCCAAAAACAATATGCGGACCACCATTGTCTAGATCTCACCTTTGAAGTTGGTGATAAAGTCATGTTATCCTCTAGTAACCTCCCTCTCCCACTTGATACCCAAGTTCGTAAACTTGCTCCTAATTGGATAGGACCCTTTGATATCACCCAAATTGTCTCTCATGTTGCTTATCGTCTTGCCTTGCCTTGTCACATGCGTATCCATCCTGTCTTTCATGTTTCCAAGTTGAAACCCTTTGTTCCTAACCCCTCTTCCTTTTCCTCTAGAGTCCAACCTCCCCCTCTTCTTGTCCCTATCAATGATCATGAGGAGTACGAAGTTGATCGTATCCTTGCGCGTCGCCACATTCAACCAGGCCATTGCCAACATACGGAGTACAAGGGCCTTTGGAAAGGGTATCCCCTTCATGATGCCACATGGGAACCTCTTTCTCACCTTGAAAATGCACAAATGGCCATCCAGGAATTCGAAGCTTCACCGGCGACGAGGACGTCACCAACTAGCGGCGGGGGAATATGTAACAATATGGAGTTTAGCGACGAAGTCAGTCGGGCTCACGAAGTAGCACATGAGAAAAATTAGCCTAGAATATTCCGGAAGTATCTAGGAAGCTTCTTGGGAAGCTTCGTGGTTAGCTTAGCTTGCACGCCAAGTAGGCGGCTTCTAGAAGGAAGCTTCTTGAGAAGCTTCTCAATGGCCTTGTATGCTACCTATAAATACCAAAGCCAAAGCTCATGCTAGGCATTTGGAGTTTTCTCTCATTCAAGTGTCCCAATGTGAGTTTCCATTCTCCTATTTCTCTCCTCGGATTCAGTCTTTTACATTCCACTTTTGTCACATAAGTGTCCAAAACCGGCCTATCAGCAACCACAAAACAAGAGGAAAGTAGGGGTGTCGAGAGAGCACAACTACCCAAAAATGCTATAGGTGTCATCTCCTCCATAGAAAGAAAGCCAACCCCACCACATGAGATTGGTAGAGTCGTCTGTCTGCGTGCCAAATCCCCTGTCACACACTCAAAAGTCCCTGGTCTAATAATATCACCAAAGACTCCCACAATCCTCTTATCAAATGCTCTCAGACGTGATAGGAAGGACGGTGATGGGGGAACTGTACTGATGAGGTAGGATGGTAGACGAGCAATACTAGAAGAGAGTATACCAAATGCCACATGTGGATCTCCTAGTAATGGAAGGTCATCCACATGGAGAGAATCCTCTGCAAGAGCAGCGTCTAAGAAGCGTGTGATAAAATCCTCCGATCCTACTGGCATTCCAAGAACACCAAGTCCATATGTGGATGTGATACAACCCTATGTAAGCTCAAGGTGAGGAGAGATACCTAGAGGGGACCATGCCTTACACTTTGACACCTTGACTCTCAAGTCTACTAGATGTAGCTTGGCAGTCAAGTAGTCGAAGGCCGGTCTAATCTAATCTACAGGGCCTACGATGTGTGTATCATCTGCCAAAGAGAGAAATACACAACATGGCATTGCCAAAGTAGTAAATAGGAGAGCTCTAAAGTGAGCCATGGCAAATAAAGGTCCCCTAAAGGATCTCACTGACGTGTACTAATAGTTAATAGTGACTCACTCCGGTGAACCACCATGTTGGTAGTAAAGTGAAGCTGGAGAGCCATAAAAAGACCGCACAAAGGAATGAGACTCGCCAAGGGTCCACTCACCTCCCTAAGCTCTCTAAAGATGGATGCACTCAAGACTCAATTAAGAAAAAGATGTGAAGAAGAAATGTGAAAAACGTGACACACATAGGATAATAGGAAGGATAAAAGACCCATCAGTCCCAAGGATAAGACCTGAGAGGTAAAATGGTGCTAAATCCCAATTGCACCATATTTCTCATGGCATCATATTTCTCATTCCGTCCTATTGCACCTAAAATGTCATTGACCATCAGAAGCATCACTTAATGTGATTATTCTCCACTCAATTACAACAGTCATCGCTCTCTTCCGACGGGATGGACTTCCGTTTCCCGGAACGTCTTAATTATTGTAACTGTCTTGCCTTCAAATCCACTCGATGCAGAATAGGGCTTGTCAGCCCGAAGATTAAGAGAGCTTTGTTGGCGTAATTGTCTCAGGCTTGGAATCAACATAGGATCACGCGTTTCGTCTCCTCTGCGCAATAATTGCACGCTGATTTTGTGTCTGTGCGTCGAGCCCACGTAGTCTGTCTGTCTTGAGGCATAAGTTCACAATCGCGGATTTCTGGATATCGAAGATTGTTGGTTCTGGCAGACTCAGGGATCCAACTCCCATCCTCCTGCCGACAGATGTTGTCCAGAAGTTCATAGTTCTTCTGACCTTCTGTTTGCACGACTTCACTTCTGTCTTTTCGTGCTAGTGTGGGCACAGGATGAGCGACTACGATAGCAGGGCATCACGACCCATACCTCCATGTCCCAAGACTGTCAGAAATGTCCCCTGATCACATTTTGTCCATGACCTCGTCAAGAAAAATGGACAGGTAAATCCCTACTTGTGAACTCATGAGTGGATATCACAGCTTGTGGACACAATGACGAATTTGATCACAAGGGTCCAGTTACAGTTTGTTAACACCGACAACTGATATGCTTGGAAGAAAAACGCGACCGCGTGTGAAAAGTATGGTACCACTTTTCAACTCTCGAAATTGATGAAAATGTTCACCCATTGTTGGGTTGGTGATCCTGGGTAACAAATAATTGGCATGAAGTGAATCTTTACGGAGTAGGTAAATACGAGCACGCCCTTCATAATTTCATGAATCCATTTCTAGAGTGGTGAGTGCAGACTTCGGAAGTAGGCTACCCACTAACTAACCAGGTGCAATTGTTTTGTGAACTTGACAGAAGCTGTGATTTTCCTGAGTTGCTATTGGGAACAAGAACGCGGTGGGTAGCTGCAACTAGGGTGTTTCTGAGGGTTGGGTACATGTTGTACATGGTCTCCACCTTGATGATGAAGGATTTGACTGCGATAAACAACCACTCAATTTCATGTCAGAGGCTTCACATCAATGTCGACATTCGAGCAGTGCCTGGCTAAACCAATCGTGTTTGCGGCTAATTATTTCATCTGGATCCGGATTGAACTGAATTGCCAGCACTGTCATCCGCAAACTCTCTCGTCGTTTGGCTGCTGATTCATCGGATACGCAATCAAGCTTATGATGGAAGCTTGATTTCATGTAATAGAATAATAGAAAACGGACAACGGTGAGAAATTGCGACGAGAACTGGGCTACTGATCAACAGAATCACTTAATGTTACAGGGCATGAACAATGTCCACATTGTTCATAATGTCCACATAAGGAAACAAATATATGTCCACATTTATTCCCTGAGCCATGAAGGTCTCTTCCACACAAAGACGGAACGAACAGTTGCTACGCTAGCTCAATCGATACGAACAGGTAGAAGAAAAAGACAAACACGGCGTTGGCTCCGAACCCGTCACATTGATTATCCGACCACACCGCTAAGAATTTTGTACACAAGGAGCACATAGTTGGAGGAATAATATGGAGGAAATTTGATCTTCTCCTTCCTCAGTAAACGAACTTCTTGTTTCTATCCTGATGCTAAAGAATCTTCATAAAGCGTGAAATGGGTAGCTTTGACATGAAGCCTTTCCAACATATGCTAATTCTATCGAACCCAGCACGAAAAAACGTCGAATCAACATAATTTTATTCTTTGAATGCATTTCTATTTTATGAGACAACCCCGACGATTACGATCAGCAAACCGGCTGATCATCACAGGCAGGACCGCTGGATATGACATTCATCGAGCATATAATAGATGGAGAGAGTGTGTCAGCGATCCGCTCAGTTTACCGACGAATATGCTCTTGAGGCTGAACTTTCACCAGTTCTGTGTTCAAGGTTCAACTCCAACGGTCGTTGCAAAACTGCTGAGAGCAATGTTGAAAGCTTGAAAAGCTGAAAGCGGATACCGGTAATCCAGCGCGTACAGGCCTTTACCTATTTTCCCCAGCTGCATAACCACTGAGTCTTGTCTTCGGTCCCCTTCTGCTCGTGTTTCGTTTCTGAATCTATTATCCACTCTGCAGCCGTCCAAAGACCTGGAACTGCCCTCTGGCAGCAAGAGCTGAAAATTGTGCATGGATGGCAGGGTCGCCCGTCCTTTGAAATCCAGAGACCAGCATTGTCTCTGAACATCCCACTCTGGGATTTTGCTAGTAAACATGGCCACCTTTTCTCCCTTTTTCAGCAGCCCTGGCACTCCACTGAGTTTCAACTTTTTCTGCTGGAAGTGATCCCCGGAAGGGGGAGATTCCGCCTTCCTTTCAGCTTTCTCCTCCATCAATGACTTGCCAATATCTTCTCTCAAGCTCTGGTACCCTCGAGGCGTTTGCACCACTGATCGGAAAGAATTGTTCAGATTCGACATGCAGCTCCATCTCCAAAAAGTTTTGACAGCTAAAGGAGAAAAGCATGCATTCACGCCGTGGTCAGAAATTGGGCAGCCCATCCCCCAAGTCCTTTTCCTCGGGGCTCTGACCACACAAGTCATCTTCCGCTGCCTCACCCCGTCCACTGTATCCTCGGTAAATCTAACAAAAGTCACAGGCCTGGCCTTACTATTCCCATTTCTTGAAGATCCAGAATTTTGGTAGTCCCAGAGCACAAACGCCGTACCCCAGAAATTGGACCGCAATTTTCCCATGAATCCAAACGACCTGCGAGAGAAACTCCTCCGATCTGCACTGATCATGAACATCATGTGTCCCGGCCTCCACCTCTTACAGGCGCCCATGAGAAAATTGCACGTGCTTTCCCGCAGTTCCTGTCCTGAGCCGCAATCACTTTGATACAAGAAGAAAGTCCCACCTCTTCTACGCATAACGCATTGCATAGGCTTGTCCTGTGGCCCGGACTCACGAAGAGCCTGAGGGAACTGAAGCAGACATGTGGATGTAAAGGGATTGTATGCAATGTGGGTTTGGATGATTAATCGCCAGCTCCTGCATACTGCTGCCATGGCCACCACTCGTCTCATTTCGTCATTATCTGCTGCTGCCCGCTCCTGCACTTTCTGCACTACCAAAACTAAAATCTCCGAGGCAATGCTAGCCCATTGTCCTTCCCACCCCATGGAGCATTCCTCTCGATCCGATAACATCAGAGTGTAGGCGACAGGGCCTGGACCCGTTAGAGTCCTCATCTTTGCCTTGGTGAGGTGATCTGACCAGTTCCACTATTGGGATCTCTCCCCCTATATATATTGGTAAATGAGATAAATGGATCTCTCCCCCTATAAATACTACAGCTGAGACTGAGAGCTCCTGTTGCTTTGATCACTATACCTGGATTCCTACCTTGCAAATTGGGAAAGCCCAATTTGCATGGAAAAGCTACAACAACCGATGTGACATCATGTTGAGCGGAACGTCTAGCGAACTCTCTCCCCAGACGCCGGACGTCGATAATTAGCATGGAAAGTTCCCGGAAAGCATTGAAAGTGTCTTTTTTTCTCTCTCTCTGTCTCTCTGAGAGAGAAAGTCTGTGCGTTAGTTCTACGACCTTCTCTCTCTGTGTGTCACATCCTCATCTCTTTCAGCGTGGTCACATCATCCTCAAAGCGGATAAGCGAACGTATCCCATCACCACCGCCCTTATGTGACACAGATCTGCCACCCACAAACTGAGTGCGGATAAACTTTTCTTAAAGCCAATTGAGCTGCCGCTCTCCCCAATACCTCCCGGTCGCTCAAAGCAGCAGTAGTAGTAAACAGAGCTATGACATTGATCTCCTCCATGTCCCGCATTACCACCTCTCTCTCATCTCGTCCTCTCCTCATCACTCCACAGCCACAAAGTGAAAATGCTCGATTCCTCAATCCTCTCACTTTCTCCTCACCCTTTTCTTCTCCCTAGGTCACGCGTATACCCACGTAGCGTGTTATGATAAATCCCCCGTTCAATCCCTGACATTCCTCCCCCAAGACCCTCACTGTTCTTGTTGTTCTCCTCATCATCTCCCCGGAGTGAGCGACTGTTATTACCTCCATCATCTCCCTCAACAATAATCAATTCTCTGCTGCTTCCTTTCTTCGTTCATTACACCACTTCTTCCTTCTTCCTCGTGCGCTGCGTTCCCACAGACTCTCCTTTGTCGTTTTAGCCCCTGATCTACTCCCCTCCTACTCGTCAACCCGGCCCTTCGTTTGTCCTACTACAACGACTAGTGCCCGTAGTAATCGGGGACTGTAATCCACTGGATACGGCGTACGCTTTATTTCCTCCTCAGAACAGGTTTACCGTAAAACCTCCTGGCGGTCATTCAACTCCGACAGTGCACTCGTTGCCAATCACGTGACCCCACGTGTTCCAGCAACCAAACTTACGGGGTGATCCCGTACTCGGACTCGGGACTGGGACTTGGACTTGGACTTGATTTCCCGTAGTTGTAGATAGACCAGAGTACGTTCTGGACTCTGTTAAAGTACAGTACGGTGTCAGTTTCCTCAATTCTAGAAGAAACAGAAACCAGTAATTTCTGGGGATGATGATCCTTCAGTTTCCTGGAAAATACTTAGAGCTGTGGACATAAACTGCATGTACAGTACAATACTGTACTTCTCCTTTCTTGGCTTAAAAAACAGGTCGTTACAATAGTGCCTTTTGACTGTTTTGTCTACTACTGTAGGTTCTGGAAACATGGGCCCAATTGAGCCTGCTATATATGGCCGGCACTACAATAATTGGTTAGCCTTTTGTATCAATAATCCGTTGGGAAAGGAATATGTTTCCACACAAAGGAGTGGACTTTTCAGCTTAGGCCATTCTTACTAGGGCTTTCCTTTCTCTTTTTGGGAAATCAAGTCAAGTTGTTTTTAGCTCAGTGCAGCCAAAAATCATCCATACAAAGTAGAAATAGAATTGTGGGTTTACTATTTTATTTTGGATGTGTTGATACTACGCGAAATGATGAGCTAAAGGGGGTAGGAAAAAGGAACTAGGGGTTGGGTTGGTTTGGGATTGGCCCACCATGTGAGGTCTATTTTCTCACGTCTAGGGTTTGCTTTTCTCAGTTTTAGTGAACTAATTACTGGAAGAAGGGTGTGCTTTCTTGCCTTATTTCTTACACTACAAGTAGATTGGTGGTAGTTGATTACCATGTAGATTAAAGTAGTTAATCACCATGCTATTCAAATACCTGCCCTTGGGCACGAGTACTTGGCACATCTTGATGTATAGCATATATTTGTGCTTGCCTGCTAAAGATCTATGAGAGGTGACAGTTAAATACACAACCAGATGAGAAGTTAGGATTCGGTTAGTCGAGGTGAACGCAACACGGCACATGTGGTATGGTTATGTTTCACTTATTCTGTGGAGCACCTGGATCGTGACACTAGCAACACTAGCAATTAATGGTGTGTGGATGTAGATAAAATGCAATGTTACATGAACATATTCATGTCATAAACTAGCATGTTTACGCAGTACTTCTATCATAACTTGGTAAGAACAAAGAGAGAATCCACTCTAAGACGTCTGTCTATCATTGTCTAATAAGACAATGATATGTACAAATAAATTGTTCGTCATGCGTAGAGATAAACACCAGCAAGTGGAGATTGAGCTAAGTATGCACCGAATAACAAAACTAGAGTTGCTTAATGTAGAAACTTTGTATGATATGAACTGACAAGTAGGGAACTTCATAACATTCTTTGGAGGATACATCGTGAAATCAGGTCTGTAAGCCTTTGAATACGAGAGTTGCCGTTTTATGGCATGGTACAACTTTCTGAGTTGATCGGTAAATTTCTCTATTGTGTCATTCCATCCGACAGAATCGGCTGCTTCGAGAAACATGTCTTAAAATGTTCACTTTATTTATTGATGCCATGTTCCCTTTACTCTCCCCTTTTGCTTTTTAGTTCACTACTTTAACTGGTCGTTGCCAGTGCAAGCTGTCATGAACATGTTTCTGGTGACTCCGATTAGAGGTGAACGGGGGTCAAATTTATAAATCGACCGCTGCTACGCCCACAAGTTTCCCCGTAACTTTGTCTGCGCTCTCTCGTCCCTCCGTATCAGCGGTAGAAGCAGCCTTACTGAAACCAACACCTGTCAACGATGTATATGAGTGACCAAACGAAGCCATATTATGGGTCGTCGTCTTCAGCATTTGATCAGGCGTTGGTCTCTTTTTCCAGCTTTGAAGAAATTTGGATAGAAGATGAAACGGGAGTTTGAGAGACGATCTCATTCTGCAGAATCGCCTCTGGTTTACAAGAGAAGATAAACAATCCAAAGACGAAACCTCTATATGTATATCGCGGATCGGATATAATAGAATACCATTGAAGTGAGAGTAGCAAGGACGGCTTATTGGTAGCAGACGAGGAGATACACAGTCAACATCCTCCCAATGTCAGGCGAATGTACTCAAGATATTTCTTTTCTAGTATTAGGAGATTTATTGAAGTATCTTTGCCAGAATACTCCACTTCTTATGATTGAGTGGAAGCCGCTAGAAACAAGCAAACGTTCACGGTGGAGAATAAATAGCTGACAGTGAGTGGACAAATATGCATCGATTTAGATTCCTCTTCCCCGTAATGCACACGTTTGATGTATCAGCCACCAAAACCTCAACTAACCCACCACACTCTACTCAAAAGATGCTCGAAGGCAAGGGCATATTTCTCTGTTTTCTTAACTGCTTTTCGCGCTAACTAACTGCAATAAGATCCCTTGTTCGTGTAGTAAACTTGGGTTTGATCAACACGGTGAAGTATCTAAAGCACAGGGTTTTTGCTATTCTACAAAATTGTTGCGATTGCGGTAAACGATGCCCCTCACACGCCGTCGTCCCAAATTCGGCCTAATCTGTACACCTGCAAAGGGATCGACCGGATGCGTCACCACTATTGCTCCTCAAAGTTTGACGAGACATGGAAAACTCTTATGTGACTACATAGGGTAAGACTCAAAAGTGATTTGCATTAGGTTTGATGAGATACCTGAGCAGTTCTTGGAGGTAACTGTAATGCCAGGGTACTGCTGAAGGTATCCAACCTTCAGACAATGGACGATATTGAATTAGGCGTGAGAGCTTTCAGTATGGAGTTAATGACCTCCTATCGTGGCAGTGAAGGTCGATCAAAAGCATAGTCTATTCTGAACACCAAAGACAAGGTTGCCTTTGGCAAAGTTCAAACATCACAAGGTCGAACCAGACCTCGGACGCTGCATACCGGGTAGAATGAATCAAACCAGAAACAGAGAAAGTATTCACTCATTGCTCATTAGTTTAATCGTGCGAGCGACCATCACACTTTCAGCATAGAAGTTATTCAAACGGGTGAGAGAAAGTATAGACAACAAGTCGTTTCAATGCGGCAGATCTATAGCTAAAACGAAGCTCCAGAATCCAACAGCTGAATAATTCTCTTGTTACAAGTTGATTCATGCATTGCGCCAAAATTACCTTCCCCGCGTAGTAATCAACACTGTGGATTCCGCTTCTAACTGGTTGGTCCCACCAAACTCCTTCAAATCTGTATCCAGAATCCTCTGCAGCAGCCAGAAACTCAATTGCGTCAGACGAGTCAAGCAACTCGAGAAGGATAATATGCACAGTAATTTAAGAACAAAAAGTCTTCACCGATACATCTCTATCCGTTGCCAGAAGGCTGGAATCCGGCACTCGTCGCATATGTTTCTACCTCGTATTCCCCGGCCTCCGGGACACCGACTTTGTAAACCTCATAGAAGTTTTTATGATGAAAATTGAATGCATACAATAGGCGTCCACGCTTGTAAACCACGGCCTGCAAATGTCAGTTTCAAGTCAGCGAGGCGTTTCCGAGAGGAGTTGACAGCATAGTCATGTGTTTCATTTATTCATTTTTAGCTACAGAAGGAAGATGATCTTGATAACTTGCGGATACACCTAGACTTGTGATATGCCAGGGCTCTAACGTATTTCAGTAGGTGCCTCGTCCAGCAAGCCCAAAGTGGAATCCCAGGTTTCGACGTAAACACATACTTTGGTGGAGTCATCCACATGACAAATGGTCACCGGCTCGCTGACCAGTATATTCTCCTTCTCTGTTACTTCCATCAATGCCTGCCATGACAGCCATTTAAATGTTAAAGATGTTGCACACAGCTTATGTAGCTCACGAGGGTGGGGATCTGAGAACTACTTGAGACAAGTAGCCAGCACTGTACTCTTACCCTGTCAAAGCAAGCAAGTTGACTATGTGGACCATTGTCCTGCACTAGATTCCATTGTCGTCGAGCACGCTCGTACGAGTAACGGTTGGTCGATTTTGGAAACTCTATGCACTGCCAAACAACAACATATATGATTGCGTTACTGAAAAAGTTTTGACTGGGCATGAATCCAGCAAATTGAGATTACTCGTAATGAAGCAGGTACTTTGCTAATACCTTACTCTCATCGTAAAAGCAGTGGTGATATTTCTGGGAGGATTATCCCTTACCTCAGGATGACCAAACTCGTTGCCCATAAAGTTTAGATAGGCGCTTCCACCGAGGGTCAATGTAATCAACTTGATCATCTGCATTGTAGATCGGAAATGGACGACAGGTCAGAAAGACTGAAGCAAAACTCAATGGAATTGAAGCGTTGTTTCAGCGGTGGATGCAAAATGAAAGCTTTTTGGACTGAACTGTATATGCCATATCAATATCAAGGGAACCCAAGGCAGAGTACAGAAGTACCTTAAGCAGTGTAACCCCACGAGTCACTTCACTCTTGCCAGATGTGCCATTTAGCAGCATTTCTGCGAGAGATTTACCACCAACAATACTCTGGTGGATAATACAGCCAAAGTTAGTAGATATTTCTTGAGAATGGGAACATGCCATATTGACCGCTAGGTCTGAGCTTGAATAGACTACAGAGTGGAGTTGCATTTCATGACATACCATCACTTGCAGAAGCGTCAGGGTGCGCAATTCTACAGTACCTGATTGTGATTTTCCGCGTAGACGAGAATTTTTGTCGCGCTTCTTGCATCTGGTTTCAAAGCTTTGATCATCTACAGATCGTTCATGATCGCGCAATATAATCCAGCAATAAGTTCGAAGGCAATATAGCAAATCAACTAAGTTGGATCATAAAAGCGGTATGTAAGAATTCTTGAGTACGAAATTTAGGAAGACAATATTCTAAGAAATGCCTGTCCCTTGTAAGCCTCAACAATGTTTGCCCATCTACCGCATGTTCAAGCCAAGCTCACGTCAGCCAGTTATACCTGAGTTACGCTCCATTCTTCGTCGGGTACATTTTCAACAACATGCGCCCACAACTCAGAGGGTACAACATTCACACAGTAGTCAAAACCCAGTCCACCTTGAGTAATAGGTTCGCACAACCCTGGATACATAGTGACCTGCATAACAGCAGAAGCTTGAAAAATTTAGTCCCGATATGCACCCACAATTTGACAGCTAGGCTTTTCAACACGCTCTTGGCCCTTGGATGACCAATGCCAACTCACATACTAAGACCACAACTCGAGAAAATCTCATCTATAGATAGACCTTCTACTCATTTTAGCTTGAGAACCGACGTCAGAACAGATAACAAATTACACGACTTCAATACCATAATGAATGAAGCTTAAGGTTAGAGCTCGGAGAAATTATATAAACGGATTACGGGTAAGGCTCGTACATCTTCGGCAATAGTGACTATATTAGGGTTGAGCTCATGCAGCATCTCGTTCGCGCACATAAGGTAGATTTGGGCGTCCATGTCGACATATTGATTGCAGAAGCTGACAATTACAGGGAAGCTTTCAGTACTTTTTCACTCCACACACATTGCATACATAGTCTGATGGCATTCTACCTTAAGAAGAAGTAACGAACTACAAAAGCTTCCACTCACTCCTGAACACCATGGCTGAAGTCTGAGAGCCCATTGTGAGTGTATAACATTGAGTTCACAGAGTGGAACTGAAACCCATCGATCTTATACTCCTCGACCCACCTGTTACCAGAACATGGATGCATCCACAACAGGTTCGTGAAGAGTCAAGGTCAGTTTGAACTTTACAGGAGCTCACGTTAACCTAGGAACACATAGAGCTAAGTACCCTTCCTGGGATTTAGAGACAGTACAAAGTTCTGAGAAAAATTTCATGAACGAGATGCTGACCACTTCAAGTTTGAGAGAAGATATCGAAGCACTTCATAATCTCCATATTTGAAAAGTCGAGTACCCCAACGTTTGTGAGTGCCTCTCCTTCCTGACAAAAATTGAGGGGTAAAGAGCTTTTTCCCGAACTCTGAAATTTTAACTTCGCCAGATCAAGATGGCATTCTATCATCCCTCGGCTGCCAATTTTCCCTAGTCTTTAATGCAATTCCATAAAGAGCATGACACCTGCAAACCAGCTACTTCAAGGGAAAAAGAAGAAAATCTGCCCAACGAGAAGAGGGACTTGAAGGTCAACGTACCGGGATGAAGGTAGCAGTCAGCTGAGCCATCAAATGCTGCTAATCCATTCATCTCGTTGGGTGCTGTGTGCGAGTGAACGATGTCCAAGAGTACAAACAATCCCATTCCTGCACCACAATTCTCTTTTAAGTCTAGCAGGGAGTTCCATGGTTTTGACCTGAAACTAATCAACGCAGTAAATGACAGTCCTAACCATGAGATTGTTACTATTAAGACATGTTGTGCAATTTAACTTTTCAATGAAGCTAAATGGCAGACAGCTTCAGAATCATGCATGAAAAACTTGCTAACTGTCTGTAATGTATAACTTGGTGTAACAGGTTGCTAACCATGGGCAGTATCTACTAGAAGCTTGAAGTCCTCTGGTGTCCCAAATCGGCTGCTTGTGGCAAACATATGGTTTACCTGTCACAAAGTGAGCAATGTCATAGGTCAGAGACAACGATCCCTTTCAAAAGCTATTGCCGGTGAGACTTCAGTTTAGTCAAAGTTGGTACCTTGCTTAACTCACCGCAAACTGCTAGACGTCAATAAGAGCAGAATGTTTCACTCTACAGGACCAGCTACAGGTACTGGACATATATAGCATTGAAGTAGACTACAGTTCATTGTTGTGAGACTCTTATACGGCAGCGACGACACAAGCAAATAGTACAAAATAGTTGGCACGGAGCCTGTAAGCATTTTCGTTGGTCATCTAAAATAATGATCGCGCACTAGTTTAGGCAAACTTCAACAGGACATATAGCAAGCGCGTGGTTACTTGTATAACTAGTTGACTATGAAGGCAGGAGAGTAACGCAGATTACTCTTATGAGCACAGAGATGATAAACGTTTCACCTTGTAGCCCACACTGGAGTACTCAGCATGTTCTTGCACTCCAATGAGCTGAATTGCATTATACCCAGCCTCCTTTACATGTGGAAGAACCTGAAAGAAGATAAAAGGCACCAGGCGAATTTATAAGTGCTTGATCGGACTAAGCTCGGATAATGGATCAGAAAATCCCGCGCATAAACCAAATGCGGAGAAATAACACGCGAAACAGGCAATTACTTGACTTGCCTTGGAGGCAAAATCAGTATATGTCGCAATCCGGGGATCTGCACTACTGATGCCTACATGGCACTCGTAAATCCTCAAAGATGAAGGTTTTGCAGGCCGTGCATTAAACCATTTATGTCTCATTTCTGGAGGTGGATCCCAGAACACCCCACTGTACGTTTTACCTTCTTTATCTGCAAAAGATTGAAAAAAAATTGTTAAAGATTTAAATTATACAAGTCCGAAACTGGCACTCAAGCAGCAATAGCAGACGCCTTCGTATGCTGAGTTGCAGTGCTAACTGAACAGAAATCCAAAACTTTTGGATATATTGAAGGGCCAGCCATAGTTACCAAGGTAGCAACCCATCTCGTAGTTGGATGAGTACAAAAGCTGGAGTGAAGTTTGAAGCAAAACAACAGACGTATGCAACATGAAAACTATCCTGTAACATGTAAGTCTTACAGACGTGAATCTTGACCATCTACTTCAAAGCGCAAGGATGTCGAAGGAAACAGAAGTACCGGGTAGGACATAGTTTGCCCACGCAGAAACACGCTCTAATGGACCATCTGCTGTGTGCATGTATACGCGATAACGCCCAAGATGAGGTATGCCAGGAATGTAACGTTTCTCCCAAGCTTTCCGGCCCTTGACTGTCAACTCCCAGTAAGGAAAAGGTGTTTTCATGTCTTCCACTCGTTTGCGCCATACCGGGTCGTCTATGAAAGTCAGCTCAGTAGTTTTACTCCCATCGTCTATGATATCTATGGGCGGCAAGCCATAGTCTTCGTAGTCATCGCTAGCTTTCCACTTTTCGTATCTTGTTCTGGCATCTTCATACTGGTATTTTTCTTTCACTGTCTTGGTCTTTTTGGTTCCAGAATGGTCCACCTTTGGATCTGCCTCCACTTCTTCGTCGTCGGCCGATTCGGGTTCTTGAACAGCGTCTAAATCTTCCACAGAAGTTCCAAAACGTTTCATGAAGGCCTCTGGACCTTCATCGTCTTCCCAATCTTCGTCATCTTCATTCACCTCCAGCAGCGCTTCCGCGTCACCTTCATCGTCGACTTCTTCATCCTCGTCCTCGTCATCATTATCCTCTTGAGTGTATTCATAACCTTTACTCTCTGCTTCTTGCCCTGGCATCCCACCCTGCCCACTTTTCGCCATTTCCTTAAAGATATCCATAGCAAGTTTTTCTAGATCATCAGGCAGTTCTTCTCCAGGCGCCCAGTAATCTTTATTAGCTTGATCGAAAACTGCATCCATGTCTTGATACTCGTCTCCTTTGTCATAATCAGCAAGATAATTGTACTCTTGATGCTCATCCCCTTCCTCTTCTTCCTCTCCTTCCCTTAGAATATCATCCACAAATATACGCCAATGACCAAAGTCGTCCCGACCCAGGTAATACTCCCCTGCAGCATTCGCCCTGTGGACCCATTGGTTGAAGTCCCCAACCAGAGAGCAGAAATGGGCAGCTGAAGAAGATGACAACAAAGAAGAGCACTAGCTCTGTTAGTGTTGGAGCAATGCTTTAACCTTCATGTGGCATCTGCTTCAAATTACCATCGAGATAAAGTGTTGAATCATCTAAGTCACAGAGTGGCGTGTATAAAAGCTGTCCCTAACTAAAGTAGATACTTAGGCAGAGAAGCTTTAAGTGCATACCAGGAGCCCATTCATAATACTCAACACCATGTCGAGGATGTCGTTTGAGTCCCATAACTTCAGCTCTGTTATCAAATAAATTGCAGAATAAGTGCTTTTTCGTCATCTCCATCCCAAGGCACACATTACTGGTGAGAAAGGTCATGAATTAACAAATTTACACTTGATTTACAACCACAATCGCTCAAGGAGCTAGGCTTAGCGTGTCTGCAGCTTAGCAATTTTCCATCCGCTTGGCACGCAACCGAGATGTTGTTGTAATATAGTGGAGAGCGGTAGGAAGAAATCACAAGAAAGCGATATTTACCCTGAGGCGAACTCCACTAAATCTTCATCATTCTCTGATATCTTTTCCTTCAAGACCTTGTACGTCCTGTACCTACAAATTAAAACAAACCACAACAAAGTGCTCAACGTCGCTTGAACCCCTCTCAAACGAGTAAATTGTGAGCCTCCTCCGCATGACATTGCACGCCAGGAAGCGCAGATTTTAGCGTCTGCAGTACTTCTGGAGAAGCACAAAGTTTGTACTGTTCGAGACACCATTAGTGCAGCCTGAGGAGGACACTGACTAGGAACACATACCTTTCTCGAAGAAATATGGCAAGCGGCTTGGCAATTAGCGGGTCTAGTCCCCTCAAAATTGCCGTAGGATCTATTTTACTCCTAGAACTTTCAGCAGTTCTCTTCTGCCGCTCACTTCTCCTCTCCTGTTCTTTAGTTGCGCACCTGCATGTAGACAATCTACCGCCATACTTCTCACCAGATTTCACGAACCTCCAGCTTCTCCTAACTGTCTGCACTGTGTGGCTAATCTCCAAATCCTTAACCCTTGGTATCCAGCGGCAAAATCCTTCTGGCTTTACAAAAAGTTTGCTAGTTTTTCGAACGGGAATTCCACCAGCAAATCGAGAACTAGGAGTAGAGAATGATACGAAACTACAGCACTGCTCCATCCCCGAGTTATTTCAAATGCTCAGTCTCCTGGACATTGAGGTTTCTCTAATTCAGACACTCGCCAACGCAATCACCTGTTGTGCCCGCTGAGAATGGATTTATGGGACACTGAACAAGACTCGAAGCCGCAGTTCTCTTCCCGAGGACTCCTCGAGTTTATTCAAATTTCATAAGTTGGATGCACAGTGCCTTTTGGGCTTCGATAGCTGCGAATAGAGAAGACAGTCCATGGGCAACCGGCCGAATTGGGTAGATGACCGGGTGCTGAATCTAATTCTCTGCCCTTTCGTAATTACTACCGGCTGTCAGAATTGCGATAACTTCCTTTATTATGATTAATACGTAATGAAACGGGTTGTTACACTTGCTGTAGACATAAACAAGCGCTTGCAGGTGCTTTCAGTAAATAGAGACGTTTAGTCAACGAGATAAAGTTCATCTTTTGTTCGATCTAATGGAAAAATGAATGGGCAGGTCGCTCAACTTGAACGGCCTAGCTACGTTCAAAATTTTCTCAAGTAGCGATTGGGGTTTAACAAGATCCTATCCTGGACAATCGAATTTGTTCATAGATTGTCAACTAGCATAAATATCTTGGAAATAAGGTATATTATATACTGAATGCTTTGTTCTCATTTTTCATGCAAGGAGTTGTTCTGGAGGGAGTACAATGCAGAAAGAACGTAGATAGTAAGTAAGGAGTAAGAACCTAAACTTGGGACGTAGAAGACAGAGTAATCAGACTTAGATGAATATTTAATGAATAAATTAGAGAGAGGTAGATATGCAATTTCTCACGTGTGTGCTCAAACTTCTCGAGATACATGAGTCTTACTGTGCTGACTGGACTGTTTCTACACTGCTCATGTTTGTCTTTCACTTGTAGGATTATGGAAGCGACTTGTATACACCCGGAATGCTTTGGCAAATCACGAATTGAGTTCATATACCCAGGACCCATAATTCTTTGATGAGAAGCGGTATCCAGGATGTTCATCTTACTTCAGTTCAAGACGATATACAACTTTTTCGTGGCTGTCCCATTCCTAGTTCACATGATCGCTGTTTGTGACATTTCTAAGGTTTCAGTTCTCATGATTTTCTCAAACATATGTCGATCGCCCGTTCTCCAAACAGCTAATTGTGCTGGAACAAAGGCCACGATTTCGAGGGGAAGATCGCCCCAGTACTGCTTATTCAAACCAGTGTTGGGGAAGATCGGGCGATCAAAAGATAACAAGAAAATTTAGACAGTCCAGAACTAGAGAATTGGGGATATGAATCATCACTGCTGACATGGAATAAAGCGGTGCACGTATGGCCTTCATGACTTTAATTGTGTGTTCCGTATACTTCTCCTATCCTGGTACGAGCTTTGGTCAAAATGTTTGAGACATGAATCAGGACAAATTCCTGTCGGCTATGCGCGGAATGAGGAGTTTCCAACGAAATCCTCGTGTTAGTTTACATGTACCGCACATCATCCTTTGTCAGAAACAGTTTCACTTAGCGTTGCAGGGTAAGGTCTCTCTTATCCTCGCATCAAGCATCGCGGAATGAGGAGTTTCGAACGAAGTCCTCGTGTTAGTTTACTTGTACCGCACATCATCCTTTGTCAGAAACAGTTTCACTTAGCGTTGTAGGATAAGGTCTCTCTTATCCTCGCATCAAGCATAAAGACGAGTTCAGTAAAATCGAGACATAAACTCAGTGTGGAGCGCGCAAGCTTGGAAATTGAACAAAATGACTTACAATGAAGACATCGGAAATGATGGCTTTGATATTCTGGACGAAGGATGATGTTTGGGGCTTCTTTCTCGTTGATGTGATCGTAGAAGAGAATGGGATTGAACGGAGGAGCGCTTGGTGTGTAGTTATCCATGTACATGTTGAACGGGTGAAGGAACTGCACAACTTTCTAATCTGGAGTAGAACACACTACCTTTTGTAATTGGAAATTCACAATAGTCCATTGATCGAGTGAGTTCAGACAACGTGTAAGTGTGTCAACACAAGGTTGCAAGTTGCAAATTCGAGAAGGATTGTACAAAGAGATCATTTCAGCTACTTCCACAAAATGATGATTACAAGGAGCTTGTAATGCATGTCATATGCTTCCTCAATAATTCACAGGCAGTAATTTACCTCCTGGCCCCCTCACGTGGCTGGTGCCAATAATATAGCTGAGAGTTCCACAGAATTAAACAGACCTACTTACGTGACTATCATTGTACAACAATGTGCAACTACTTAGAGCAAGACTTGGACTCTAAACAAAATCATACTCGAACATCTAATCCCACGTTTTCGTGCACTGTAATACGGCACTGGCGAGTGGGCAAAGGCGATCTAATCTAAAGCTGGCCTCAAGGGTTCTTTAGTGGAGAACACAGCACAAAGAGCACACAGATCCGATGGACGCTGATTCACATCGAGTATGACGTAAGTGGTCGTGATCTTTATGTGATCAAGAAGTCCCACACCCTTTGTCCAATCGAGGGCTTAGGAGTCTCTCCTTCTTCCTCTTGAGATTCAGATTGCTCTTCGTCAGGGTCTACCTCACCATCGGCCTCTTCCATCTCTTCATCCTCGTCCGCTTCAACCTCCTCTTGTTCCTCTCCTTCCTCAACATCCTCCACTTCCTCGACGTCTTCTTCATCTTCCTCGATGTCCCCTTCCCCAGCCTCCTCTTGTTCCTCTCCCTCCTCAGCTTCCTCGACGCCTTCTTCATCCTCCTCGACGTCCCCTTCCACAGCTTCTTCTTCCAATCCTACACCTTCAACTCGGTCACCGTCATTTCCCTCATCACCGTCTCCTTCACGTTCATTAGGATCGTCAAGTTCTACCCCGGCACTGCCCTGGCCGTACTCATATCCTTCCAAAAGCACTTGTCCGATCTCTTCTTGAAGACCATTCTGCTGACCCTCTTGACCTTCCTCTTCAAGTTCTTGCTGCTCTTGCACAGCCTCCTCTTGAGATCGGTCTAGCAGTTCCTGATCCAACTCCTCTGATCTCCTCTCCATAACAGTTTCGCCTTCTTCAGTTGGATCTCTTTCGTGTTCCTCCGCGACACTTACACCATTTGTAATCTCCGTCTTCACAATGGTTTCCTCAACAGTGGTTACAGTGGTGATAGTTGTTATAGGTCGAGCTTCTCTCTGCGACAATCATATTAACATGTAAGACAAAGTTAACATATGATGCATATACAGCACGCGCGGCGCATGCATTGTACAGATCACCGAATCTGAAAACTTTTCTTCAAGAACTCCCGTTGTGACAGGCCATAAACCCATAAATCAACTAACTATGTCAAGGAAATAATCCCCTATTCAGGAAACGAGGGAATAATATCATGAATATGTACAAGACTTCTCTTACTTGAGAAGGTGGAGGCGACGAAACTTCAGGGAGGTCTTTATCTGCTTCAGGAATTGATGCAGGTGGAGTCCTCTTCTTATGAGAACGCTCTGGGTGAGCTGAAAGCTCTCTTTCCTCCGACTGTGCAGAGGCTGCTTGAGTGGCCAGAGTACTTATACTGCACAATTGCACATGTTAAAGGTTTAGACCCAATTCCAATCTCGATACCATGACCATAAGTGTTCCATACACCAAAAGTTAACTGCGACAAGCGTGCTAATATTTGAAGCAGAGACGTCCAAGACTTGTAAAGATTTAACGGATTGACTTCACTACGCCTATGGCATGCAAATTTGTGCTATTCCTATTCCTTTCAAGTTTCTGATTTGTGTTGTACTTCTGTAATAGTGACAAGAAGCCGTTACGATAACTAGGTTCCAGGTTCAGATGGAAACTGAGTTCCGTAAAAACGTCAATCACAGAAAGTGGTAAGCGGAGCAAGCAAGTATTAAGAAATAGTCTTTATATTCTTCAGTATCTCAATTTCTGAATCTTGAAGGTCAAATAAATCTCTCCTACACTCCATTTCACTAAAACGTCACGCCATGAGTTCGAAGTGTCTTACAGTGTGGAGCGTCGAAGATTGTATCTTCGACTACCACCCGGAGTATCCACGAGAGAAGTTGGAGTGTCTTGGCCAGGGTCCCCGTTGTACCCACTCAGGACATCGATGTCCTTGAAGCGACGCTTTCTTCTCCCACCACCCACAGTATCAGAATCAGACTCTTCATTGTTCTCAAGGTAATTTTGACTAGGTTCTTTAGCTGGTTGGCGTCGTCTCTTCCTCCCTGCTTTGCCTCCCCTCTGTTCAGATGTCTGTGCAGCATCGTTGACCTGTTCGTCTTTCCCCTTACTACTTTGCTCAACAGGATTTTCTTCATTCGCATCTCCAGGCGCTTCAGACATTGCTTCCGCTCCCCTCTCTTCAATCTGCTCATCCCCCAACTGGCTTCCAGCCCACTCAGCTTGTGAATTCCCTACTCGGGCCTCCTCAGTCACAACCTGCATCGGACCAGTTCTTTTCACTCGCTTCACCCGCTTCTTTGCACTTCCAACAGCATCGATACCGACAGGGTGAGCTACTTGTGACTGATTGAAGCTTCTGGAGGGCTGCAACAATCGCTGCCTGACCTCTCTTGAATCACTTCTTTGCCCAGATCCTTCGGCTACTGCCTGTCCTTCAGCGGCTGGTGCTTTTACAGTCTTGTCGTTGCTCCGGAAAAGGCAGGCTTTTAGCCAGCCCAAACCGGCACTCGGTGAGGTGATCAGCTTGCGAGCCGGAGTTTCATCGGCACCTGTAGTAGCACCGAGTCCTGTTGGTGTTGTAGATGTAAGCTCCTTTCCTGAATCTCTAACAACCGACTGTCCTTGTTGAGGAGGAGACAATACCTCAGCCTCCTGTCCTCCTCGTTGCGACTGTTGCTGCTCAGAGTACCGGAGGCTACTCTCACCTTCTTTCAGCTCATGTTTCATTCTCCTCAATCTGTCAGCTTCTTTCTGGACAATATCCTTTTCTAGTAAAATCTCTTCCCTCTCTTGATGTAACGCTTCTCGTTGTTCCTTCAATTTCTCTCTTTGAATGTGGAGCTGGTCAATGTCCTTCCTGATTTCAGACCATTCTTTCTCTGCATCATCCCTCTGCTTTAAAATCTCCAGCCTTTCTTTCTCAAGCTTTTGCCTTTCTAAACCAATAAGCTCCGATTCTCTCTGTAAGGAATCACTCGCCTCCTTGATTTTCTCCTTTTCTCGCTCTAGATCTTGGAAATGTCGGATTTCCCTCTCTTCTGCAAGTTTCGTGAACTGTTCCCTTTCTTTCTCTATGCTTCGCTCTAGCTCGGTCTTTTGTAGGTCTACGCTTCTCATTAAATCCTCCTTCTCTCTTTCTACCCTAGCAAAAAGGTCCACCCTCTCCTTCTCCATCCTCTTGATGAAGGCTTCCCGCTCAGCACTAAGATCCTCTGAGTTTGTCAAGAATTGACCATGAATCTCCTGCTTCTCCACCTTCAGCCTTTCTTCTTCAGTGCGAAGCCACTCGGTCATACTCCGACTCTCTTCATCGTACTTCTCTTTCTCTTTCTTCAACTCTTCCCTCTTCTCATCAAGTAGTTCCCACTCCCGTTCAAATCTTTCTTTCTCAGTCTTTAGCTCTTCCAACTCACTGCTCACCCGCTGCTTACGAGCCCTGAACTCATCAATCTCTTCTTTGAGTTGTTTCTGGACCAAGAGCAACTCTTCTCTTTCCTCCTCTATTACCTTCAGTCTCTCCTTCTCCGCAGCAATCTGACGCTTTTCATCTTCAATCTGTTGTTGGAGAGCCTCCTTCTCCTCTTGGAGTCGCTGTCTTCCATGCTCCTCCCCCATCCTCAAAGTAATCCTCTCCTCAGCCAGTTCTTTCATATCCGCCTCGTGCTCTTTCTTCAGTTTGTCCTTGTATGCCTGCACCTGCTCACGCTCCAGTTCAAGCTGTGCCTTGCTATCCTCGATTTCTTCCTTACTCCTCTCCAATTCCTCCTTCTCCTCTGCAAGTCTCCTCCTTTCAGCCTCCACAGCGGCCTCCTCCTGCTTCACAATCCGTTCCTTTACTTCGATACCTTGGAACATCTGGTCCAGGTTCTCTTCCCTTTCGCTCAACATGGTGCTCCGCTTCTGATCTTGCAGTTCTCGCTGTGCACTACTTTCAAGTTTTTGCTCAATTTCCAACAACTTCTCCGCAGCAAGATCCTTTCTGCTCTCGAAATCCTCTTTCTCTCTTTCCAACGACGTGCGCTCCTTTTCCAAGTCTGTCTTGGCTGATTCAACTTCTTCTTTCAGCGCCGTCACTTCTCTTCTTTGTTCGTCAAGCGTTACTTGTAGCTTCACCTGAAGAACGGGAACACAAGATTCGGGCTCAGCACATCCAGGCGGAAACAGACACGATATATAACAATGGAATACAGGAACCCGTTGTAAACAACCCTGTCAAACAAGAAAATTGGAAAGTTACTAACCAATTCATCCCTCTGCTCCACCAAAGACTCTTCCCTGAGTTTCAAAGTGCCTTCAAGGATCTCCAGTCGCTCCCTTTCTTCATTGATGGCTGATTCTTTTCTCTTCACTTGATGTTCAAGAGCATCGAGTTCCTGATTCCAGACAGCATTACCAGTTTACTGTTCAAGTCATAATGTAAAATGCCATCTTCCTACCAAGATATTTCATTATCATCATCGCGCTCGCCTAAAAAGCGAGACTCCATGGAAGCGTTAAGTGATTGTTAAGTTACAAGTGTTAGCTCGTTATTATCTTTCTCTGCGAAAGGATCACAATTGAGGTGGCTCACTTGTCTAAAAAGTTGCATGCAAAATCTACCAGACCAACCATCGCTGGGTATGTACAAGCAAGAATATGCCTTCCTAAGAGGACGAAGAGTTCTGAAGCTTACCAGTAATCGACTCGCAACCCTCTGTTGGGTTATAAGAGCATCCTTTTCCTTCTTTTCGATGGAAATCTCTCTTCCTAGTGCGGTCTGAGCACCAAAAAATGAAGAAGTTGAGGACCTCAATGAAAACCTTTCTTCCCACAACATGAAATCACAAGTTATACATGAAATGCATATTACACAACATGAAATCACAAACATTATACACAAATTCGTCTCAAGAACACGAAATCTAGTGTTCCTCCCCTTATCGCTCTTGGGCCAAAGCGTGCAGATGTTCGAACCTCTTCCCTCTCTGTTATTGATGCCAGACGTAAGTTCAAGTCTGCCTCCAGCTCCTGCAGTGATGTGCGCTCTCTCTCCATTTCATATGACGTCTCTTGCAGCTTCTTCTCTAGACGCTTCACTTCTTCATCGCGCTGATTGATGGACTGCTCCCTTCTGTTGAGAAGCCTCTCACCTTCATGGATTCGATCTCTGCCTTCTTGCAGCCTATTCTCCCAGTCTTTCAAGCTCTGTTCCTCTTTATCAAGTTCCTGCTTCCGGGCTTCCAACCTAAAAAGATTCACATATGCCGCGACGGTAAGCCTTTATACAAACATTCCATCGTAAATGGATGCCGGCTGACTCCATGTACTAAGTAAGCGCAACCAGAAGACGGTTTCCTTCCCCACCAGCTGAAAAACTTGCTCAGCTGGAGAACTCTGGCTAGCCAGTTCTTTGCGGACTCCAGACAGACACGGAGCCAGACAGAGATAAATACCCCGGGCGCTCTTCACCAATGTTCAGCGTGATCGAAGATCAAGGGAAAAGGTACCTCTACGTTTCCAACGACGCGGAAGACTCGGACAAACACATTAGGAAAGAATTAATCAAATTCGAAATAAATACTAATAGTAGACGAAACTTACTCGCCAAGGAGGCCCTGTCTCTCTCGTCTGAGGGCGTCTTCTCGTGCCTCGACCTCCTCTATCTTTCTCTCCGAGTCAGCGTGTCGGCGACTAGCTTCGGCATGGACAGCTTGGGCTTCATAGAGTTTAGCATCGGCTCTAAGAAGTTTTTCATCTATTCCAAATACCATCTCTCGTGCGTGAGCCACTTGATTTTCGGCGGCTTGTTTGACTTCGGCTGCCTCGGCTCGGAATTCTTTCAAAGCTCTCTCCAGCTGAGAAGAATAAACTTTGCATGAGAACAAGCCCTCTAATTTCGATGAGAAAGATTATGATTACAATAACAAGCTCAATCTACATGCATCAGTGCTCACATACTGAGCGCGAACTCCGCAACCCTCGGCAACAAAAGCTATCCAAATGATGACCCCTTCAACCTTTAACCCTCTACTTATCCAACTCCGTCAATCCTGCACAAAGCACTGTACCCCTGACCGATCATCTCAAGAGTCCAACGAAGGCATACACATGGGCAGCAAATCGTGCCATGAGGACTAGGTGGGCAACGCCTTCAACAGAGACAATTCAAGCGGTTTGAAGAATTGTTTACGGTGGTAAACAATTCATCACTGGACGTACTCCGTTCTCAAGCATACAGGACACATGGGCCTCAAATAAAAGACGCCACTGCAAAGACTCTGTGCAGGAAAACCGACACTTCTTGGTTCGCTGCTGAAACTTTCCGGCAACCTGAACACCATGGATGAGGCTAGTTGGAGAAAACTGAGTTGTACTTAATCGAGGTGTTCCACTTACATCCACCACACATCGCTTCTCAATATCGAGAGACTTCTTAAGAGCTTGCTCCCGCCTTTCTGCTTCTTCAAGAGCTATCAAGTGAGCAGCCTGCTCTCTCTGGGTGTTCTCTTCGGCTTCGAGGATAGCAGCCTTAAACTCCTCGCTCTTCGTATTCCAATTTTTTCGTTCCATCAGCAGGAGTCCCATCTGGTACTGATAGTCGTAGAGCTGCCAACATTTGTGCACACCTCAAATTTGTGAGCAAAAACTGTAAATATTTCTTTCGAAATTAAGATTGAGAGGCCTTCACACATCATGCGATATAGTATTCCCAGGCGTCTATGTACCATTGAAGATGGATACCAAGTGACTACTGGCTCACTCAGTTTCTTTCGTGATATCGTTGGTGTTCAAACTAGACGCGAGAAAGGCCGACGATATCTTCTATCGTATGCAGGGACCAAAATTCAATAAAACGTAAAACTTATACTACAATAAGGACCGTATTAATAACCATCTGATATACAAAAGAACTTCTTGACTATCTTTTGACTTGTGGAAACTAATAACATCCTTGTATCGACTACATACATTGACTGTTAGGTCAAACTCCATAAATGGATTGATACTGAGTTTCGTGTGCACAAGATCACAAGAAGGAAAGATAACTATTCCAGCTTTGGGCGTGTTTTCGCCTATGCTCCTTAGGTTGTTCCCAACAAGTGCTCCTTTCATCTTCTTCAGAGGGCTCTCCTAGAGAGCCAAGGGGCAAAAATCGTTGTAGATAAAGCAAAGAAAGGAACCGCACCCTTTCAAAGGTAGAGAGCAGAGTTCATATAACCAAAGATGTCAGTCCAGTAAGACAACCCAACAAAGATGTGCCAAGTACCTCAGCTTCCAGTGTTGAAATTTTGTTAAGTAACGCTACTCGATCTTTCTTCTCCAGCGACTCCGTATCAAGAGCACCGGCTTCCTGAAAGCGTCTCCAAATTTCTGGCTCCGACTGACTCCCCTCGACTCCCCTCCCATCTAAGGATGCAACGGGAGGCCCTATATCCACCATACTCATCTCCACAACACTCCTCTCCACCACAGTGGTTGTCATTTCTGTAGTGTGAGGAGTGTTTCCCCCAGTCCTTCCATCTGAATTAATTATCTTGCCCTTGTCTCTCCGGCCTGTCGTCGTCTTCTCCCCAGAGTTCTGAAGAGCCCAGCTAGGCTGAGCTCTCTTTTGAGGTGTAAACATGTGCCACTTCCCTGACAACTCCCCTCTTCTTAATCTTCGTCCCTCAGAGTCCTCCAATATTCCCTCTGTTTCAGCACTTCGGCTTCGTTAACCTATTCATCTCCGTAACTCAATCTCATCCTGTCCCCCGAATCTTTCTCCCACTTCAAATACTCTTCGAACTCTTCTCTCTCTCCACAGGCGAGCTTATTCACTAGACGTAACCCGGCAGAAAGCTTCCTCCGTTCCTATGTTATTCTTGCTTACTCGCTCGGTGCGTCCACAACCCCCAATCTTCCTTACACTGAAACCGGAAGTTGTCACTATCTCAACGTCTCGCTCTCTCTCTTCGCGTGATTGCAAGACTGCAGCAAAATCAGAAGCTGAATTTCTAAAAGTGCGGAAGGTTTCGATCTTCGCTCGATCTCACAAAGAACGAACGCAGAATTAGTGGAGTCGAAGACAAGAGGGAGACGAACGCTTCCCTCGGTCCGGAGAACGATTGACTACCAGCAGCAGAAGGCGACACGAGGATTCGACCGCAGTCCTTTCCAAGTCCAGACTACCCTGTCTCTTTGCGTCCGGCTGGCTCTTCACTTTCCGCCAGCCGTAATTTTGGGACTAACGCCCTTCGCTTCCAAAACTTTCAACGGCTGTCTCCTCGGACTTTCAGCTCTTCCGAGCCGGAGCCCCGGAACCGTAAAAGCCTCTTCCCTACGACGGTATTAAGAGCAGGAGCCTAGGCGACCGACAGCGTAGCCTACGTGAAATATCCGTTAGAGTTGAATTAGGCGTCTGCAGTTTATAAGAACCGAGAATGCTCTAACATGTCACTTTTTGCTCCTGCAAGGTGGGGCGATTGATGCCTTTGGGTTCTAGTAACGGGGGCTGAACTTTTTGCAAAGACAGCCTGCGTCTGGCATTAGAATGTGAGGTAGAATACCGGCTTAAAGCACTCTGGAGCTGGATGTCACCATGGAGCGCTTTATATCCTACTTCTTACTGGAAGACAGAAAGCAAGTATGTATTCTATTTACTTAAGGGGCTTAGCCCCATTCTATTTACTTATTGGGGCTTAGGCCATCCTTCGTTTTTCCTACGCGGTCGCCTCTTGCTTAGGCCCATTTTACCTTTTGTTTTCTCTCCCTTGTACGGCTTGATGGGGTGTTCCCGTCCTTCGTGCTTTCTACGTGGTCGCCCTTTACTTCATTTACTTAAGGGTTGTTGTTAGTTGTGAATAACTTTGTTACTTCTCATGCATGATATGTCTTAAGTTTCCCCTGGTTCGTACTTCAGGAGGCTTACAGCGATAAGATGTTAATTTACTAGAGATCCAGACTAAACATGTCAATCATTTATCTCAAGCACCAATATGGTACCTCATTGAGAAGTGGGTCCGTTCTCGTGTAACTGTTATCCATACAGCTACTAAGTTAAGATGCTAGAATGAATGGCAAGTTTGAGATGACTGTTACAATATCTTTATGTGTGTTTGAGAGACCATGGTATTTGTTTAGATTTACTTCTGTGTATGTTGAATATTTTATGATTAAGTGCATGAATAGTAGTAGCAAGAACAACAGAAATCTGACTCCAAGCGGCTTCTTTACTACCTGATTGATTTTCTGTTACCTTCACATGAAGTTGTGGTCCACTTTCCTAGTCTACCTCTTACATGGTTCGACGGGCCTTTCCTGTCCACGACGTGTCTGCTTCCCTCTTGAAGCAGCAATCCTTGTCAAACACTTTGCATAAGTCAAATCTCAATGGGATGGTTAACTAATCTCCAGGTAAAATCTTTGCCCCACAATATGGAGAAAACATATGCTTCCCTTGTCTCTCTTCAGATATATTTATTTATTTATTTATTTATTTAATGTTTTACCTTATAGTCTATTTTTCGTATGAGATATGGGTTGATATCTTAAGAATATAGCACTAGTATATCTTAAGAGTATAGCACATGTGTTTTATCTAGTTAAACATATACAGAAATCAAGTGAATAATGAGGATAACTTCATTTTAATCGAGCACGAATAAACTTAATCGCGGGAGTTAACATGACACAAGATAGTGGATTTACGTACTAAGCAAAGTGTAAGAGTGAAGCTTCGGTTTTGTACTTTGTAGGCAGAATAAACTCTTTCCCTCTATAGACAACTTATCAACAAAAGAAGAAACTAATTGATTAATCTTACAAGACAAACTATCAAACCTCAGAATCCATTCACAACTTTGCTTGTTTTCCTTTCAGACAAACTTCGTATGTGTCTGCCTTCCGACTTCCCGCCGTCAAAGTCCACGATATGGTTTGTCTTTTAATATCTACCTCACCTTCTTCTCGACCAAGTTAGCAGAAGATATGTGATCGATACGCCTCGACTAGATTACAATGTCTTGCATTTCTCTCGTCGTCAACAACCCGTCTTGTTTCCCTTTCGATCCACTTGCCCACATCAAGTAACAGTGACAAACACTCAAACATCCTCAACCTGGAACTGGGTCGATAAAGCCAATGACAAGTAAGATCAGGGTTGATCGAATAGGACCATCACCGCCTCTGGAATTATCTAATATATACTCTCATGGCTAAACCATACGCAACAGTAAGTATTTGCTTTTCAATCAACGACTTGGTTGATTGGAAATGATTGTCTTCTTCTTGCTCCTGCCTTCACGACATGTGGTAGATAATTTCCTTCCTGAAAGTGGCTCTGACTCATGGGCCGATTGGGTGAAGACGTTTTGCCGTCTATATACTCTTACTACCGTGTCACGAATGTACCGGATGAAGCAGGGCCTGGACAAGTGTAACAACGGAGTGCCACTCTAGCAACTCCCAGCTTATTGTTACAAGTAATATGTGTCAATCAGAGCATCTACCACTTGAGACTCGTTTCTCCTCCCGACATTTCAACGTCGGATCTCCTCCTCTTGACAACAGTGCTAAAGTGGCCTGAGTTTGGTCTGTAACCAGCATTTTCGTACACGATGTGGTACAATCACATGAGAGAGAATCATGTACCGAAAAGGAAGGGAATTCCAAAGAAATTGACTGACAACTAATTCCCATCCTTCGTTTCTTTTCACGCGGTCGCCTTCTACTCTAAGAAATTGACTGACAACTAAAGGAAATAAGATATCTGATAGTCAAGATAGTTAAGCTTTCAGCAAACCAGACAGACAGTGTCAGGCTGACAGTACATGTGATTTAGAGCAGCAATTCAGAGATCGGAATGCGGGATTTTGCATGCCGATCTCTGAAGGGCTTACGAAAGGGCTAGCCTGAAGGGCTTACGAAACGAGAGCAGAATACAATGACGCAAGTTCAGATGAAACTCGCTTTCCAGAAACACGGCAAAGTTCGTACATCGATTGCTGTTGCCAATGCACAGAGCTGTCGAAACACTCCACCGTGAGTCAACGGTAAAATTTCTAATTTAGAAACCACGAGGTCTTATCCTCTACTACTTTGTAAGTGCTAACGTCGTTGGTGCAGAAAACGACAAACTCTAGCAATAGTGACCGACGAACGTGGTTGAAACTCTTTCCTTTCATTCCGGATTCTTACGTGGTAAAGATTTTCCACCTGATTCCTAGCCAGAATAGCCTCAAATAGTCGGCTACTGTAATCATAAGACTCAATAAGTCTGCCTAAAGTGCATGCCAGACTAGACAAAATGTACTTTTCAGGATACCATCTCAATTTGCGAAGACCATCTCGATGCTGGTCTTTGTTGTCTGTTATTCTTTATCTACTTACCCTCCACCATAGAATAATCTTAAGACGAGTAGTAGAATCAGCCATGTTTAATCCCACATGATTCGCCATAAGTAAAACTTTACTATTCGACAACAAGTAAACCAGCTATATTTATTAGACCGATAATATACGCCTAAATAAACCCCCAAGTCCGCGTGTGAAGTTTTGTCACTTGTTGAAACCTTTTTAACTATTATAGTTTCACATTAAGTGATTACCTATTCATTATTTACTTAATTTCTTACTTACCTACTTACTTACTGAGCCAATCTATCTATACCAAGTCACTACTTCCTTCCAAGATTTCCCTATGATAAGTGGAGATCGTAGTGTCCATAGTATTCAGTATTACAAATGCCAAAAAGTTAGGATAATCCTTTGCTTTTCTTTGTCTTCTTTTCCAAATATTGAATGTCCATAGTATTGAGTATTACAAATGCCATAAAGTTAGAATAATCCTTTGCTTTTCTTTATCTTCTTTCCCAAATATTGAATGATAGATTGAAATTTGAATGATAAACATATTTTTACAGCCAAAATGTATAAAAGTCTAATTGAAGTTTCCACTTGATAGATTATCATAAACATCGGGTATTTATCTATTATCTTTTTGTCTTGTGATCATTTTGCGTAGGAACCCACAGCTACATACATAAAAAATGAACTTATTATATGATGTCTAATTTTGCTAGAAATTTGAGGTGAGACACATGTTGATATTTCCGCAATTGTCATAATCGATAATATACATATACTTTCTAAATCTAAACAAAGAATTCATAAGATAATTTTTCAAGTTCCATAATCTGGAAAAATATACTTGCGAACCTATTGACTTTGTATGCTGAACTGCAACTGATTACAAAGGTATAGAAAGAGAATCCTAATACGTTTATAAAAATAAGGACGACCGCGTAGAAAAAATGAAGGATGGGAAGACCTCATCAAGCCGTACAAGGGAGAGATGAAAAAGGATTATTATAATTTTATTATGCATAGAAGTGTGAATCATATAAATCATAATTATACTTGTTGAAAGTACTCTTTAAATAATCTCTCAATACATGATATATATAATCCAACAAATAACTATAAACGTAAAATAGACATGGTGTACTTAAACATGAAGTGAATAATTGGTTTTGCATATGTACACCACTCTTCTTATACCATATTATGTTTCACTATATTTTAAACTAATCTATTTGTCTTATATCCAATCTTCACATTATATTACACTGTCATATATCAAACTAAGCCCTTGATGCATATTTCTTCTAGAGTCCATTTAGTAAGAATTTTTATGCATGCACAAGCTATAGAAGATCGATTTTGTAGATCTTAACAATTGATTATAAGATAATAATTTATTTCAATACCATAATCTACTTAAATATTTTATCTATTACAGATTCAATATCAAGGTATTTGGGAATTTTCTAACTTCATAAATCTTGGATTAAAAAGTTATATTCATGCCTGAAATAATACTATCCACTAAAATGGTAAAAATTATGAATAAATATTTTCAATTATCATCACACCCTACTTCAATTTTCTATAGCTATTCATTCAATCTTTAAAATATGTTTTCTCATTATTTTGAAAATAAAGACAACAACTATACCAAATCCAAGTCTAGTGTCATTCTATGTTATTTTAAGATACATAAACCAGAAGCTCTACCTATCTAAATACTTTTTTCCTGAAAAGGAAATTCATATGATTTAATAACTACAAATTTACTAACTTAAACATAAAATTAAGATAAAAACAGACTTTGAGTGAAATTGAAGAATCATCTGGCATAATGTTTTACTGTAACTTTAACTTATCCATATACAACATTAGGTGATCAATACATGGCTTATATTTATAAATTAAAATTGTAACTTAAATTTTCCACAAATTATAAGAAATATTATATTATTATGATCAGATATTCTGAATCATTTATGATGAAATTTTACTTCTACATGCTTTCAAATATAGGCATTTTGTACATATGAACAGGTGAAAATTATACACATTTATTTATCTGCACTGCTTCAAGGTTGATTGAGATAGGTATTTAGTTTTAATAATAATACCAGTTTATAAAGTACACCTTTATTTTATTTTATGCTGATTAATTTGTAACTAATTGAAAGGAAGTAAGTTCCACCCAAGTAAAATTTACAAAATAAATATACTTTGATGATGAATCTCCAAAAAGTTCTTAGATAATAAATGATAATTGTCAAATTCCACGAGAGATTTATAAAGAGATGTATATTATCCTAAATTGTGGATTCTCTACAATTTGAGTTAAAAATTCAACATAAAATAAGAGTATTTAGATGTTTACATTGTATATAATGAGAAGGATACAAATTGTATAAAAACTATAAATTATCTCCTATTCTATTGATAATCTCATACTTGTAAAAGAAATATTATACATGTTTATTGTAAGAAGTACTTCTATATCCCTAAAATTATATGATTAATAAATTTTTTTATCCATGTAAGCTCTTTGATCTTACAAGTCAAAATAATCAAATTTTAAACCAATAAGAATTAGATTCAAGAATATGATTTTTGGTATTTTTTGCTAATTTTGAAATAAAAACAGCTTAATACAAAAATCTCTATCCAAGCATGAAGAAAAAATGGTACTAGATAACTCTTTAAATTGATCATAGATTTTGAACATCAAAATTGATATCTAAATCTATATTATTTTGTTGCTTCTATCATATAATGGAACCATAATAAAAATATAAAGAAAATATTACAACTTAAAATATTCAAATTATCTGCTTAAAGTAAATATATATTTTTTACTAGAAGATAAATACCCACAAAGGAAATGTTTTTTCCTTCTTGCTTTCATCCAAGAACCTTTTTATAGAATAAACAAATTTAAAACTCTATCAAAGCATAAGGAAAACCTAATTGCCACCTATTTCAATCATAATAATCTTGCACAATATTAATGATTATTCTTATCTATCATTTTTTCATTTCCAACCCACTATACAAAAGAGAAGCTACCATTTATTGAATTTATACTATTTTCAAGTAAACTTGTCACAACCCACTTCCTTGTGAGCATTACTTTTCTTTGTTTTTTTTTTTTTTTCCTTTCAGTAAATAGTCCAATTCAGGTGTCAAGAAGCGGTGTTTGTAGGGAGTAATGGGTTTAGAGGTATAATATAGAGGGATATGGGGCCTCAATGAAATGTGCCTACAAGGTCACTCAACGAGAACAACACCAAACCATTTTGCAGTTGGACCCACTTTGTTTTTGCTCCATAGGGCATACAAACATGCACACCAAACAAAAGAAACCACTCCACTACAAGGAAGCCCTACTTTGCAAGATTATGCAAGAAAAAAAGGGCCACAATAACTTTCTAAGAATATGAAACTTTGTTGATTTCCATTGTTGTTTCAAGATCATGCAAAAAGATATGCATGCCACCAAAGAACCATTGGTTACCATTTTGTGCTCGGGCTCAAGGGTGCAATGGATGATTGCAACCCTTCACCAACCGCCATATCAGATGGAGGATGGATCTTACCTATCAAGACTGTAAAAATTCCAACACCACCTCACAAGTCAAATCTTATATATTTTTACTTTTTCCAATCCTTGTGTTTTTCTCTTTGTAACCAACATCTCCTTTAACGTCACATGAGGAATTTTGAGCTCGGATTTCCAAATTTTGTTGAGATTATCAAAAACTAAGGAAGTGAAATTGTGGGAGCGGATCAAGGAATCACATTGTCAAGGGAATTTAAAAATTTAGTCAAGATAGGATGCACTCTCTAGAGGAGAATTGAGTTGAGAAGAGGCAAAGTGGTAGAAATCTTGAACAAACCCTCAAGGGGTATAAGTGGAAATTGTGTAGTTAAAACAACTTCATCAAGAAAAGAAAATGGAGTTCTTACTTTGGGATTGGGGTCTTACAAATGTACCCATGTTACAAGAAATTCATGCAAGTGCAAAGAACTTGAGTGTGGATTCATTACAAGGATGTACAATGATCCTCTATGATGTACATAGAGGATCATTGGCAATGGGTGTTGGGAGCGGATTGCTTGCCATTCAAGGAGCTTCACATAGATACCTTGCTTTGCTTGACCAACAAACAATTGGATGGAAGAATCAATGACTCATTTGTTTAGGAGGAAACCCACAAATGGGTACAAGATCAAAGATACAAAGTACCTTGCTTGTCAAACCATCATCAAAAAAATAATATGGTTATTTTGTTTGAAACAAACAAACTACATGAAGCAAAACCAAGCTATCTTCTTCCAAATTATACATGAGCAAAAGCCTATGATTTGGGCAAAGATGTTTTGTGAGCATGGCATCAAGCTATCGGAAGACATGACTAACTTTTTTGCCACCATTTTGGCCTCCTTTCTTGTTCATTTCTACATTAGCATGAACCTTTTGACAGATGAAGAGAAAGAGAAGTTCTTGTCCTACCTGCACAATCTGGCATACTTCTAGGGAGACCAGGGCTTGCCCAAGGAGATTACCAAATATCATGACATGAACAAAGAGTATGCTTGAACAAGGAAGTTCATACAAATGGTAGGGACATACAACTCCATTATGATAAGGAGAAAGACTCCTATCACCCACATAAAACTACAAGCCTCCAAGAAACAAAATCAACCTCAAGAGGTAGAATCTTCATAAATAGAGAATGGGAATAAACGTACAAGTTGGCTTAGGAGGAAGGTCCACTACACGGACAAGATATCACTAATGAGAGAGTTGTCACAATTGCTAAGAGCATGAAGTTGAGGAGTGAAGAATCCTTCATACAAATTTTGTTGCAAGCGGTTAAAAAAATAAAAAAAAGACCAAACAATGAGGCTCAATTTTCACCTCTACTTGTCAAAGATAAAGTACATCCAATTGACAAGGTGGAGATACCAATTGCAAAGAATCCATCCTGCCAACCATAGCTCCAAGCCTCACTTTGGTTCCTAATGAGGAAGAAGCCTCACATTATAAGACAAAACAAAGATCAATATGGACTTGCCTAATGGTGGATTCCGTCAAAGGAACCAACAACAATGAGGCAAAGACATCACACCAAACTCCAACAAAAGTGGCAAGAAAAACCATATTATCTTGAGTATAGCAAGGAAAGAAAAACGAAGTTGACATTATCGACAATGCAAATCCCTCATCAAATGACAACAAGATAGGCATGGACGAGGAAGCGGCTCCAGCTCACAAAGCAAAGGAGACAAATTTTTTAGGCCATGAAAAGAACCCCACCCCCAAAACAAAAAAGGCCCTACAAAGGCAATTGTGCAAAGATAGCAATTCTCTACCTTGGCTAATGGTGGGTTACACCATTTATATTGTGATCCCAATGATGGAAGCATTGGAATAAATTTTGCCATTATATTAGAAATTGGATCCAAAGATGAATGAACCTACCGCTCTCATCCGCCACTTACATCACCTAGTCCAATCCAAGACAAAAGAGAAGAACTAGAAAAGTGAAGAGTACTTAGGGGAATCCCAAAGGGAGGAAGTAAAATAATAGGAGTATAGAAAGCTAATCCAAGGGTTGAAGAAGGAAGGTGATGATTATAGCTTGCATATTTTCCACCTGCAAACTCAACATGAAGAGGAGATATAAAATTGGGAAAGAAAAACTCACAATGCTACAAAGTTGGCTAGAAATAGCCCAAGCAGATACAAAGGGAATTGAGACTAAATATGATAATCTAAAATAGCTAATTGACCTTTTCATCTCCAACCTATCTACCAATCTCAAATGACAACAAGAGAAGGTGTTGGAGCAAGAAAAGCACATTTGTAATGAGGTGACCAACAAACTCAATGTTGAATGAGCCAATTTGGAGAACAAACAAGCCGGATTGATCGTGACTATTGGGCATACAACCACCCAACTACTCAGCTAGTTGGAGCACATGTCCAACAAAACTATCTTACAAAAAAAGGCAAAGGACCTACTCTCTCAAATTGATGCACTAGAGAGGAATACATGTATAAGTGAGCATATCAAAGCATTGTCTACAAAACTTCAAAGCCACACTAATGGCAAGTTCGAGATGGCTCAAACCAACTTTGAATAAATTATAGATGGCTATCAAAAGAAGCTCATGAACCTAGTTCACATCTACAAGGGGGTTGAGATTTAATCCCAAGCACCACTTGCTCCTCACACCAAGGAATAACACTTGGAACCTAGTCTTATCAAAATAACCATGGTCATTTTTGTTGTTCAACTATGAGATGTTGTATGTAATATCATCATTTTCATTTTTGTAGTCTTTGGAAGTTCATGGATGTACATACTTTGTAAACAGGCATCCAAGCTAGCCCATTAATTAGTGTTAGTTAGTTGGAGGTAGACTACTCCAACTGAGTTCATTATAACACTGGCTACTTACCATTAGGTTTAGGGTTAAGGATAAGATATGATCAAGACTAAATGGTTTAGATGTACTTAGGAAATTTCTATCCATTGTAGCCATTGGATCTTTTGATAGCCAATTTGTAAATATATAAAAGGCTTAGGCCTAATGCTCATTGGATACATTTAGAGAATTCTCCTTTTGCAAGTAAAGTTGAAGTTTATATCATCAAGACTGATGAGTTGGTGTATGTGTACTAGTCTATCCTATGAATTAATGATTGCATGCTCACTAAATTGAGAGTGATAAATCTTAAGGTACAAACCAAAGCATTGGAGTATGATAATGCATTTGTGTGGAGCTAGAGTGCATCTCTATAGGATTTTGGTTAGAGTCAAAGATGATATGGTAATAAATCTATGAAAGCATGGCATCTTATGAAGTAACACTCCCATACATGACCAAGTAGCATAGATAATTTTGGACTCCCATAACCTCATGCCTTTTGGGATTGATAGAATGTGATGTTACTATTGTAGTCTTCAAAATGATTGAAAATTTGAAACCTCTTACTCCAAGTTAGTTTCCAAAGTTATTAGATCCCATTTGTGCAAGGTGGTAATGGGTCTCATTTTATGTGTCTTGTGGCAAGAGAACTGTACAAATAAAAGTTCATACAAACCACACTTTGGTAGTTTGAAGCTTGGACGAGCAACCAAAAGTGATTCCAAAAAAAAGTGATATTTGTTACAAATTAACCCAATCCTTCTTCCGCATAACTTGGATTTGAGCTTTTAGTACACAAGAGGATATATTTCTTAGCATTTGGTAGTGTCACTTGTTTTGGTGATATTACCATCTTCTAGGAATGAGGTTACTCAATAGATTACACAAAAGATAACAAATTGTCATCATTATGATCCCATTTGTCTTGTTTTAGTGATTTCCAACCCTGTGTCCTCAAGGAAGCAACCTGTTCTTGCCATATATACTGCAAGCACATTGATATTAAGTCACTACAAAACTCAATGAAGGAAATCATTTGATAATTGAAATCTTCTATATTGTCATCAATAATTTCAACATCTTTTGAAGTACTTGATTCTCAATCAATTGTAGATTTGCAACTCCTCTCATAATTGAACAAGCTATTATTGGTAAAACTTATTAGTTGCAATTATCAATTATTTATCCCAATGTGAAAATTCAAAAGCTAAAGATATTATTCTTCAAACTTTTGATAGAACTTCAATTTTGAAATAAAAACATTATTGTCAAACATTGATCTAATTGTAAATCTTGCACTTCTATTGTATACCACTAAATTAAGATATTAGGAGCTGAATTTTCCATGTCTATATATGATTTAATTTACAAAATGCTTTGATTTTAAGTTCAATATATTATGGAATGAAACATATAAATTACATTTTTTTGAATTGCTCAACACAATATTAGATTTTTAGATTTGTAAAAGACCAAGGAGAGAAATAAATGAAATGTAAAAGTGGAAGATGACATTAGAACTCTCAAATGAGGAAAACTTTGAATAACATGAGCTTGGGTTTTGGTATTTATAATGGAGCAATATAATGCTCTTGAGAAGCTTCCAATGAAACTTTCCTCTCAAAGCAGTCTTCATGGAATTCAAGTTGAGCTACACAAGAAGCTTTCAAGGAAGCTTTCTTCTAAAAATAGCCTACTTGGCATAAAAGTTAAGCTAGTCGTTAGCTTGGTGTGCAAGTTATCCAATCCTATAAGGTATTTATAAGCTTCCTATATGCATCTAGAACATTCTTATAATCCTTTATTATATTTGGCTTATTTTATTAACTCTTACCCTCGACTAACTTGTATATTAATTGTGTATTATTAAAGGATTGCTCAAAACAATACTAAGTTTGCTACGAGTTTACACTTAGTCTAAGTCTCTTGGTTCTAAAGTTAATATAAATTTTGTCTCTTGAAGACACATATAAACTCCTTGATCATTTAAATAAGGATAACTATGCTCATGATGGAACACTATGCTTCTTGAAGAATGGAGGAAAAGAAGAATCGATAACAACATTTAATTGTTTGCCTATATATCTTCTCAAAGTTTCTTGAGATGCAAAGAGATTGTAAAACCCTAAACTTTGCTTATCATCATTTCTTGAAATGACTATATAATATGGTTTCTTGTGAAGCTTTCACAATTTGCAAAGCATAGACTTAAATTCCTTCTTTTGATTTCAAAACATACAATAAAATGAGTCTTTAAACAAGTGGCCTGCATATGGACTCCTTATCATATTCAAAAACATTGCTTGTTATAAATATGTTCTTCTATTCTTTCATTTAGAACTGAAATTATTGATTAAACATAATGTAGTGGAATTTTGTAATTAATATGATTGATTAACTAAAATTCCAAGTCTTATGTTTGATTTAATATAAAAAACTATAGCTCGTGATGAAATTATTCCTGTTCAGAAACTATCATGTAAAGAAAATGGTGGATAATTTTTTTCCTCATTTATTTGCTTACATAATTTAACATTTTGTTGTTCATGTTTGTAGTTAGGAGGAAACAAAATTTTGATTGTCATTTAAATCAATTTATGTACAATGGAAAAATAATCAAAAATTATGGAAATTAATTTAAACAAATTTAAATTTATAGAGCTATATAATTTGACTATACATATCAAATTGGTAATTATCTACATCTTATTATAAGATAATACAACAAATGAAAAAATTATCAACTTGCAACTCTCTTGATGTTCCAATACATGAGAAGCTTCATACTTGAAGAATGAAATTAAATATAAGAGCACCAACCACATGCAATTCAACCAGCATGACTTTTTTTTATTGTTGAATACACAATTTGAATAATGAAATTTTAATTTTAGCTTTACAAAGAGAGAGAGAAAGAGAGAGAGAGAGAGAGAGAGAGAGAGAGATATATATATATATATATATATATATATATATATATATATATATATATATATATATATATATATATATATATCTTAGCTGACAATGCTTAGCAAACTTATTTACTATTTCTTGTGATGCTTACTTAGCTTATTGTTTCATAATTTTGTGAGAAAAGAGGATAGCTTGAAGTTTAATTCATATAATTAGGTCCAAAATGAAATCATTACATGCATCAAACCTTGAAATTAAACTAAGGATATATTCTAGAAACATAACTTTGACTCCAAGCTAACCGCTATAATCATCAACATCAATACAAATACAAAAGCACTAAAGTAAAATTTAATGTTATGATAGGGAACTTTGAAAAAATGCATATAATAAACATAAAAAATACAAAAATCTGAATTTATATTTTTATCTCCAAATATACCCTCAAATGCCTTTAACAAAACTTTCAGCTTGACTCTTTTGTAGTGTTATGGTAATAGCAAAGGCTATTGCATCTTTTGCAATGTAGTTCTTTGATAATATGGCCTTCTTCTTCTTGAAAAATGCACTTTGTCATAGTGAAAATTGGCATTGGAGACAACAAGAAGTCATTTGAGAAAGGCAAAGGTATATCTTGTTCTAATCAAAAATTTTGTTCTAATCATTGGTGTTGTTATACTCAATGTAAGGCTCAATATCTTTTTGTTCGGTTTTGTGAGTTATTGGATAGATAATTTCCTTGTACATATTGCACTATTGTAATAGTATGGAGTTAGTGGAAGCTAATATGGAGTCATTAGGAGCTACATATAGTTGAAAAGTAAGAATTAACATATATATATATATATATATATATATATACATTTTAAAATGTTAAAAAAGCATCCACAAAGCTTTTAGGAACCTTCAAAGGATTGAGTAACTTGTGTGCGAAGTTGATGGATATCTTAGCATGTAAGCCAAGTAAATGACTAGTTTAACTTGCACTCCAAGTAAGGTGGCTTCTAGAAGAAACCTTATTTGGAGGGTTCTCAAGAGCCTTGTATGCAAGTTATCTATAAAAAGAATCCCAAGCTCAAGCTATGCATTTAGAGTTTCCTTTGCTCAAGTGTTGCAATGGGATTTTCCATTCTCTTATGTTTTTCTCTATGGGATTTTCCATTCTCCTTGGTTTTTTAAATTGGTATCATAGCATGAAAGGGATAGATGGATGGAATTTATGGAAAACCATCAATTTCCCCAAACCATTAGGATTTTGTGTCCATGTACTACCAAAGTATCATTTCATGCTTTGGATCAAATTTTTAGAATGTTGTTACCTTGTTTGATGAACCATTGATCTTTCAAATTATAGCTTCCATAGAGCAATGAATGTGTTGAGTCTACACGTTAACTAAGATAATCACAACTAGGTAGTTTGTTAAAAGTAATAGTTATAATGGTGATGTACAAAGTTATCATTGCTATGTAGTAATAGATTGACCATCTTGCTTGATTATTGGATAAGAGAGATATTTATAGTCAATGACAAGAGCAAGAAGAGAGAGTAGCAATTTTAGAAGGGGAAGATAGCATTTGATTTCTAAAGCAAAAGGTATTTGAAGACAAGAATTGATTGGATGTAGTAAAAAAATGTTTTGTAATTGATTGCAAATGTAAATTTGAAGCTTCAAATTTGCTAGATGAATGGAGATATATTCACTTGGCTTCAAGCCAATTAAATAGAGTGGAAAAAATTTGCTGATAATTTTGGGTAGACCAATCTCAATGGTAACTTTTTGCTCCAATCTCAATATAAGAAGAATTCAAGATAGTAACAATTAGGAGATTCCCAACTATGAACATTGCACAAGCCGTATGAGATAGATTGGCAAAATTAAAGCATATTGGTCCTATGAGGAGCAACATCACTTAGTTCCAAAATACAATAATGAAAATTCAAAGATATTGGAAGGTAAAGCTTTGGATCAATTTATGAGAGGCTTGAAATCATAAACCAAATAACCAAATTAGAAGAAACCATGTGCAAGCCAAGCACTCAAAAGAATACATGCATTTGGTTGAGTGCTTTGATTCCTTTGTTGTCACAACTTGATCTTGATATAGACCTTCACAAAACTTACAAGTACACCACACAAAAATAGAGGAGCCAACATTAATGGCATCCAACAAAGACCACTTGGCTCTATAGACATAGAAAAATTACAACAAGATTTTGGTTGCTTGTATTATCATCAAATAAGATATCACATCATTGAATGTTGAATTAAGAATTAAAGACCTTAACTCATTGCACAAATAGAGTTATTAGAGTATGAGGATTAAGGAAACAAAGAATTCCAATGGGAAAATTGAACCACTTACTCAAAACTTGATTTTTTCCAATGGGATTGAAAGCTTAACCTATGCAAGTTTCATACACTTGCAAGGTATGATATTAGATCATAGATTTTGATTTTTTGTGTGAGTTCCAAGAATAATATATTTATAAAATTAAAAGAGGAATTATGCATTTTGATCAAGTCACTATTTGGTTGCAAATTAGTGATGGCGGATGGGAGAAAATGTTATGCATTTTGTATCTTAGATTTTGTTACATTCAAGATTGGGAAGGGGTTCTTAGAGTGCATGAGGTTTGTAGAAGGTCCTCTACACCATGATGTCACTCTAGGTCTCTCTTGGCTTGATCATCATAAGATTTTATTTGATAAGGACCAATGACAAATTCAAGTATAACACTAAGATGAGATTTATTGATTAGGTTGTTTGGCACCTTTGAGGAAAACACCTAAAAGTAGACAATCCCAAGATGTGAAATTTATCAATATGGCAATGATATAACAAGCATTAGAGGAAGATAATTTTATTTTTGTTTGCAGATCAAGCCAATTGCACAAAGAGAATTCAATGAGAATAAGAAGCCTTAGTAACCAATACATGATCAAAGAATTTATAGATGAGATTCCAAAGGGATTACACTCTAATTGTTGGTATATCTTTAAAGATTAAGCTATTGCCAAGTAGTTCTTTAATTGTGTTTCAATCTATTTGCTCTTATTGAAGTAGTTAAACGTATTTTGAATAGCATTGATTGAGTTGGTAGAGAAGGATTTCATATACCATAGTACATCTCCTTGGGAGCACCAATACTACTTGTACCCAAGAAGGACAAAGCACTTTGATTTGGTATTGATTACCAAGGTCTCATACATACCATGAAGAATGCATATCCCTTGTCTTGTATTGACAACTTCTTGAATCAATGAAGTGAAGCACCATACTTCTCAAAGTTTGATCTTTGAAGAAACTTTTGGTAGATTCTAATTTGATGGAGAAGATATGTAGAAAGCTACCTTTTGTACAAGTTATGCACATTTTGAAAAGAGAATTTTATCTTTTGGGCATATTAATGCTTTGATATTCTTCAAGGATCAAATTAAGTGTTAGATGGGCTATTGGATTGATTCTATTGGATCTTTTTCTTCATTCTCACTAGTTGGTTCTCCTTCTCAACCTCATGCTCTTGCAAGTAAGAGATTTGAGCAACGTGAGTAGCTTTAGCATATCACTTCATCTTGACCTCTAATGTGTCAACAATCTTTTGAAGCCCTCTATTTTGTGAAGCAATATTGGTGGCTTGTGCTCCCAAGGAAGCAACCTTCTCAAGAGCATCCACTATACCCTTTGTGGAATCTAACGTCAAATTGCTGCTCTTCTTGAGTTCTTGGATATCTAGGGTGACCAAATTTAAGAGATTCATTCACAATCATGACATCTGCTCTTATAGTTTCCAAACTAAACTATGAGAAAAGTTGAGGATGAGCATCATATGTTTGTTGAATGCACTTATTACCAGCAAATAAGAGTAAAACATGAGATAAGTTGTAGTGATTTCTTAGCACTCTTACATATTGAGGCTTTAGCGTTAGAGAAGTATATAATAGAGGTTAGTTTACATCTGACTAGTTTGTTACAAATTAGTCAGATGCACTAGGATCTTGCCTAGGCTCACATTGCATGTGTTTTGTATTTTGTTTTCAGCCTTTTGACTCTTTGGGTCTTTCAGGCTTTATATTTCATTGTTCATTGATTCATGGTAGTGTTCTTGGATAACATTTTGATTTATAATAAGATAGACGTAGAACACATGAACCATATCCAAGAAGCCTTGAGATGACTATGACAATAGAAATTCTCTTGCAAGAAGTCTAAATGTGCTTTTTTGCAAAAGAAAAATGCCTTCTTGTACCATAAGGTTTAAAAAAAGTGAATCAATTTGGAAGAGGAGAAAATCAAAGGCATTACCAATTTGCTTACTCTTAAGGATTATATTTACTAGATTGGTGAGTTTTTATTGATTTTTTATCCATTATTACACTCTTGTTGCCACATTATTGATTGATCTCTTAGGAAGGATAACAAGCATTGAATGGACTACCAAGCAAGAAGAAACAATCAAGAAACTGAAGCATATGGTTTCCTCAACCATACTTTAACCATATGATCCTCAATTACCTTGTATGGTTGATGTAATACTCCAAAGACAAGAAAAGAGAGAAAACACAGATTTCACACTCAATGATCCGATGCTCCAAAGGAGCACCTTCTCTTTATGATATAGACAAAGAGGATCTCCTCCAAGGAGACTCCACCATAGGATTAGGCACACTAATAGGTGACATGTTAGCAACCTCCACCCTTGGATTACTTACTTGGATGGGTGACATGTTGGTCTGGGTCCTATCTGGTTGGTCAAATAAGCTTTGACCAAATGGAATCTTTAAGGAAATCTTCTTGTAGGAATCCAAAATCATTTGGGTGAGGTATTGTTGGAATGATATCAATGAGACAAATCATGAAGGAGGAAAGGTTGGCCTTTCCTCCTCCATTTGAGAAGGAGGCGGGGAATCTGCACATTTTTTAGGCCTAATTCATCCGTTTGGGCCTTTGAAGTTGCTTTCAAAAAGCTTCTAGGCATATTTTGGCTCCTATTCTATTAGTAAAAATTACTTTTTTGGTGATACCTCTTTCTGATCTATTTAGTCCATCATGTGTAACATCCTTCAAATGTTACGAAACCAATTATCATCTTTAAATCATATGTCTAGCTATTGGTTCTAAGGTTTTCAAGTCGATTTTGGTTTTTGCTTTATTAGTAGAATTACTCTTTTGGTGATACTTCTATATGATTTATTTTGACCATCATGTATAACATCATTCCAGATGTTACCAACCAAATTTCACATCTAGATCATATGGCTAGCTCTTGGTATTACAAACCTCTCTCTTTTTAAGATGCAACGTCCTCGTTGTGCAACTATTGCTCAAATGCTTGCACCAACATCGGTGCATGTGTCAATTTGGCAATAGACTCCCTGGTTTCTTCATAGAAGGGGTAACCTTTCCATTGTACTAAATAGTCCACCGGTGGATGGCGAGTACCACACATGTGTTTTTGGAGAATATGCTCTACTTCATATTCCTCCATGCCATCAATGAGTGTCGGACAAGGTCAAATATCTTGTGTAGAATGACATTTGCCTAATTGGGGAGCATATATGCATAGTAGGGAAACATGGAACACTAGATGGATCTTCATGTGTGGTGGTAGCTTGAGGTGATAGGCCACAATGCCGACTCGAAAAATAATTGAGAAAGGCCCAATAAAACAAGGTTTGAGTTTACGAGGTCCAACTAATGTGAGGTTGGTTGTCAATAGCCACACCTGATCCCCAACATTGAACTCCATGTGCCTATGGTGTGCATCATCATACTGCTTTTGTCAATTTTGTGCAATATGTAATTTGTGCTTGATGCTCCCCACACCTTGTTGGATTCTAGAAACAAATATGCTGACTACGTTGACCTTGGTAGCCACCAGATGGATCTTCATCAAGCTAGAAGGTGTGAAGGGATGCTCACACATACATGAGGAAGAACAAAGTGACCTAGGTGGATGCATTCACTGAATTGTTGTAAGCAAATTCCACCAATGGGAGTAAGGTGTCCCACCTCTCTTGCTCTTCTAAGATGAAGCCGCGTAACATGTCTTTAATAGTGCAATTATCCTACTCTGTTTGTCCATCTATTTGTAGGTGGTAAGCTATAGACATGGCCAACTTGGTTTTGAAGAAACCAAAGATTGTTTGCCAAAACAACCTAGTGAATTGAATGCCTCTATCGGTAATGAATACTCGGTACAAGCCATGGTGAGAGAAGATTGCATCTAAGTATAATTGAGCTAGTTGTGGAGCGGTCACATCCTTAGTGGTAGGGCATACATGAATCATTTTGCTGAGCTGGTCCACAAAGACCATGATGGAGTCAAACTCTGAGGTGGTCTTGGGTAATTCAAAGACGAGATCCATACTCACCTGTTCCCAATGTTGGGTAGGAGTGGAGAGAGGTTGAAGGAGCCTTACAAGAGCTTGATTAGAAGTTTTGTTCTATTGACAAAGTAGGTAGCTTCACATGTATTCCATCATATTGTTGCTCATCTTGGGCCAATAGTAATGGCACTAGACTGCATCCAAGGTCTTGTCCACTCCGACATGACCTAGAATGGCCAAATCATGACATTTTGCAAGAATGGTGGTGCATAATTCTAGGATATTTAGGATCCATAATCTACTATCATGAAAGGTGAGTCCTTGGGTGCTAGTGACACCTTTGGATGATTGTGCTTCTACAATCTGTAGATCAGTTTTTGTAGTAGCTAGAATCTCTAGCTAGAATTCAAAGTTAATCGTAACCTCTACCACCAAGTTGTTTGCTATTGGGATGCGGGTAAATGCATCTGCAAGTTGCTTCTTACTTTCCACATAGGTGATTGTCATGTTGAAGTGTTGTTGCCACTCTGCCCACCAAATCTGGTGATGAGATAGATCCATTTGCGTCTTGAGGTAGACTAGAGGTTTATGGTCTGTCTCTACTACAAATGCATTCTTGTGCTTCTAGTGCTTGGTTGCAAGAACAATAGCCAACTCTCCTTGTTCTGTGGTGTGGTAGTTGTGCTCTAATGGTAACAAATTTTGAGAGAAATATGCAATTGGATGTCATTGGTCATGCCACTCTTGTTGTAGGACTGCTCCTATTGCTATGCTTGATGCATCTGTAGCTAACTTGATTGGATGTTTTGGGTCATACAACTTCAAGATTGGTGCATGTAGTAAGGAGGCTTTCAATTCTTGAAAGGTTAACTCTTGTGTTGTTCCCCATGTCCACTTCTACCTCTTGCCAATTAGTGCTATTAAAGGCTATGCAACCTTGGAGAAGTCCTTGATAAATCTATGATAGAATCCCGCCACCCCAAGAAGCTCTTGAGTTGAGTCTGATCTTCTAGGACACTCCATTTTTGAATGACCTCAATTTTATCCATCAATACTTGAATGCACTCTACACTTACTCTATGCCGCAAGTAGTCTACTTCAAAGTTGCCAAACTTGCACTTTGAGATTTTGGCATACAATCGATTCTATCTTAGAATCTAGAGGACTTTTTGTAAATGCTATTTGTGTTCCATCATCATGCTATTATATATTAAGATGTCGTCCAAGAAGAAGATAATAGAATTATCCAAGTATGGAATAAATATGTCATTCATTAGACTCATGAAAGTGGCAAGTGCATTGGTGAGGCCAAAAGGCATCACAAGATACTTGAAGTGGCCATACTTGGTTTGAAAGGCAGTTTTGTACACATCTTCCTCTACAATTTGGATTTGATTGTAACCACTTTGCAAGTCCAATTTGGTGAAGTATCTTGCTCCATGGAGTTGATCAAACAAGTCATCCATGCGAGGCAAGGGGTATTTTTTTTTCATTGTTTGTTGATTGAGACCCCAATAGTCAATGCACATATGCATTGTACCGTCCTTCTTCTTCACAAACAAGACAAGAGCCCCATATAGTGATACCTTTTCTGCAGCATCTCCTCAATTTAAGTCTTACACTCCTCCAACTCATGAGGTGATAGGCGATATGGGGCCTTACAAGGAGATGTCTTCCCCAGGATTATGTCAATTTTATGATCTACTCTCCTTTTTGGTGGTAATCCTAAGGGTAGATCATCGGGAAAGACATCTTGAAACTCATCCACCACATCTTTCAGTTTCTCGAGATTTTGTCCATCAAGTTGTGCACTCTGGCCTTCTCTTATTAGACCCATGAAACATCTATTTTTCTTACAAATAGTTGCCTTCTCTATGATATATAGAGGCAATTCTTGCGTGTGTGATTTTTCTTTAACCCCAATGATTGACCATTGGTAGGTTCTCACTACTTTCTTCCTCCAATCTACCACATGGTTGTAATGATCCATCCATGGCATGGCTAAGATTGCATCATAACAAGCAAATTATATCACTTGCCACTCAGTTGCTTCTTGATATTCTTCTATAGAGAGTATTACCCGTCTAGGTAATGATTCAATCCTCTCTATTTGCAAGAGAGTGTTACCCATCTAGGTAATGATTTAATCCTCTTTGTTTGCCTGTTAGGTAACTCTACTTCTTCACTCTCATCTCTCTCTAGATCCAATCTCAATCTTATTGCAACAGAGCAAGACAAGAAATTCTGTGTTGCTCCCGGATTTATTAATACTCTCACTTGATTGCCTTCTAGGACTCCATTCACAACAATCAATTGTGAGGTTGCCTTTTGCAAACTTTGCACGTTTGTCATCTTCCTTCCCTTGCTTCTTTGCTTCCTTGTTGAGCCAATAAGGCTGCAAGGTACATTTACTAGCAATTTTTGTTTTCTAAAGTGATTTCTACCACCTCCTCTTTAGTGCACCTCTCCATGTTGTTCAATGATTGCTTGTATGAAGGCCAAGGGCCTTTAGGGAAACTAGCGTAGTAGTTGGTAGATATGTGCCTAATACGGCCACAATTGTAATAATAGTGTTGTTCTCCTTGAGTTACTTCTCCTTGTGGGACTCCATCTCTTTGTTCTTCTACCCGTCTATGCTCTCCTTGAAGCGGTCGTGCTCCTTGATCTTGAACTCAAAGGTTGTTCAATTCTATTGGTACTGGTCCACCCATTTGTGGCATTTCTACCCAATAATGTTGAGGTAGAATTACTCCTTCACCTCTACCCAATGCTCTTGCTATTCTATATGCACAAGAAATGGCTTCAAATACCATGCAAGGATTTTGCACCATGACTTCTTGGCAAATCCGCTCCTTTAACCCTTTTTTGGAATTGTCAAGAGCCTCTATTGGACTCATGTTGGTTATTGCAATTTGTAGATCTAGAAATGCCTCCACATACTCTTGTATGTTGTTCTTCTGTCTCAATCCCCATGGTTGGATTTGGGCCATCTGCACAAAATCCATTGATTGGAAACTCTTCAGCAATCCTTCTTGCATTGTTGTCCACATGACTTCCCTTCTCTCTGCCAACATGGATTTTTCCCAAGCATCCTTCCATGTGAAGGCTTTATCGGTCAAGTATCCACATGCAAACACGCTTGTAGCATGCTCTGTGATTAAGAATAATCAAAAATATTGTTTCATTTTTGAGATCCAATCTCCCACTACTCCCATTGTACACTATCCCTTGCAAGGCTTGATGTTGTAGGTCTTCTTTATCCGGAGTAGCAATGTGACTTCATCATTGTTAATAGGGTTTGTAGGCACAGATGCCTCTCTAAGTACTTCAGTCGTAGGTATTGAGTTTTGAGACGACTCTTCTTCTTGCATTGCTTAATCATTCTTGAGGATTTTCACTTGAATTTGTAATGTCTCCATGGTCATCTTAATCTCTCAAAATTCATTCAATATCCCTTGCATTCCTTGCACTAGCTCTTACAATTGCAGATCCATGGTTCTTGCAACACTTAATTGCTAATGTCTACCTCAATGCAAAGTCAATATGATCACTTTGGAAGGCACAAAAACTATCAGAACTACCATTGGGACCTTAGAAGCTATCACTCATTGATAATACTCCTCAACAAAATTCCTAACCACAAAATCTCTAAATTTCTTTTTTGAGCAGAGTCCACTAACTAACTTCAAGATTAGGGTACTAAGATGTGCAAGTACTATCTTGGTTTCCATAGGGCTATCCATCTAAATTCAAATATTTGATTGATAAAGAGAGCATGATGCTTTGACAAAAGTTGTCAAGTTAGTTGAATTGTATGAAGTTGCCTAGTTAAATCCCTTTAGGAAAAATTACCAATCATATGAATGAAGAAGGAGCAAGCTAAATACAAAGAAAGACACACCCCAAAAGTCTTCATCTTCTTCCTCAGGTCTGGAGGACTCCATCTCTTCTTTGGGGGAAGAGCAAGGAAAAAAAGGACAAGGAAAGACATGGACAAAGGGGTAATGATATCCCAAAGAATACTTCAAAATTTTACATGAAGTTCAGGAGTTAATCCAAGACTTTGATAATTTTAAAGTGCAAATGGTCAACACAAAGAAGAGGATTAGACCTCCATTATATACACATCCAAAAATTTGGTGCAACACCTATGAAAAACCTAGGCATGCTAATATTGAGTGTTTAATTGTACAGCCATCTTGCTTAGTACACTAGATGGCATAGGTCCCATCATAGGAAAACCATGATTACTATATAGAGGTGGAGCTTCTAGTGTTTAGACAAGAAATATCCAACACAATGCAAAGGTAAGGTTTTACCATTACATGACATGCCCTTGACAGTTTGTTGGTAATGAACCTTTGTGTAGAATTATGCCACCATGTTAATATGCCAACTCAAGCAAATGCTAAAATTTTGGTACTCCAAGTTATTGGTCCTCAAATTGTCTCAAACCTGATAAGAAAATTGGGCATACATCCTTGTGCTTAAATTGTAAAACATAGGACAATGTAAAGAAAAAATTCCCTTAACCACCTTCTTCAAAGGCACTTGTATGATTTGTACCAACTCCACCTTTTGCTAAGATTGATGTGAATGTGCATTCAATCACCTAAGAAGAGTTGGGACCAAACAATGAGTCCTTGAACAAGAAAGAGGTTTGGCCAAACTTGGAGGTCAATCCTATAGGAACAAGATCTAACAATAAGAAATCTTGACAAGAAGACTCCTTTGTTTCCCCTTCCCCTTTGGATTCAAAGGGGAAGGGGAAATTTTATCCAAGAAGAAATGGAGGCTTTGGAGAAGTTCAAAGATAGGACTCAAGTACAAAAAAGGGAAGCAAACATCACTCAATAAGAACCTCTAGAAGAAGACAAACAATTGGAACTAGATCTCTTTATATTTCCTTTGAACATCCAACATGAACTAGAAGAATTGCTCTAAGAAGAGCTGACAAAGGAGCTTACATGTTTAAATATGGTCCAAATACCAAGAAAATATTTTCTCATTACTATATTGGCATAAGAAAGACCTCTTGTGTTTAGCATGGCATCTTTAGAAGATATCTCCATTCATCAACATCTTCCAAATATGTCACTCTTTGGGAAAGGGACTAGCATGGGACCCAAAATTCTCTCAAAAGGAAAATAAACCTTTGATAGTTGGGGTACCCTAATATGACATTGTAGTCTACCATGTCTATACTTAATTTAAACTTCAAAAAGCTATGAGAAGACAACAAGTTTTACAAGAAAAATTAAGCATTAGAGTTGATAAGAATCAAACATGTGAAGCAAAAGGATTAACCTACAATATACCAAAAAAAATAAGAGAACCTAGGTATGGTGCATGATCAAATCCATACCAGTTGACTCAAGGTCTTGGTTTAATGGATAGAAGACATTGCTTATTGATTGGCCCTTTGTAAATTTATAATCAACTCCTCAAACTTTAAGCTTTGTAGACTTGACCCAAAGATAACCACTTGGGATCTTGTCCAACATATTGACTATTATAGGTGGCGCATCATTTTTCCTAAACTGCATTATGTTACAACTAGTGGCCAAAACAAGATATCCCATCGTCATTAGTAGACCATGGCCATATAGCACTCAAAAAAATATCAACCCGTATCACCATACATTGAAGTTCAAGGATCCCAAAGAGGGGAGTCAAAAAAAATATCACCAATAGTTAGAAGAAAGTACCACACTTTGGAAAGACTGCTTCTTTCGATGAAGGATACATGATAGATTTTTCAACAAACTCATCCAATTATATATTGATCAACTACCTAAAATGTTGTGAGACAGAGGAACAATATCCAGCCATGCAACCTTGAGATCTAGAGGACTACAAAAAGGATCAATCCTTTTCCATGCTAGGGACTAGCAAGTTATAATGATGGAATCTACCATGAAAGACCCTCATGCACCAATCCAAGCTATAAGACCAATCCAAAATATGAAAATCCACACATTAGAGGCAAAGGTGTAGAATAACAAGCAACTTGAGCACCTATGCACTTGTCTCAAGGGTCATGAAAACAAGAAATTCAAAGATACATTGAACAAGATGCTTGTAAAATTTGTAGATTATAAGGTGAAGGTCAAATTACTATTGCCAACAGTGTAGAACAAAAAAGATTTAGCACAATGTTTCTCTATAATGATGAACAGATTTTTAAGATCAAAAAGTGTAAATTAGCCTAAGTTAGGAGGAAAATTTGCCTCTTTGCTTGAAGAAAATCTTTAGACCAAAGATCTTTATGATTACAAATAATCCAACTCATACATTTTTTTTGTGAGAAGTCATTTTTGTAGTAATAATCTTCATGATCAAGTGGCCAAAGAATATATTGGAAACAGATAACCAAAGTGGGATGTTGATCTAACATTGCTACCTAAGTAGCTTTTAAATCAACAAGATTAGGATAAGATAAGATTGAACTTGCAATAAGTAATGTAGATGTGTATATGTGATTTTTGGTACATTGTAGCAATCAAATCTCCTTAGAAAAGAAGTAAAAGGAGATTAAGCCTGATGTAAATAAATTTGATTTTTCAATCAATTATTCATTCATACATGAGTAAATGCTTGGCTCACAAAGCTTCATATGTACGAGACCTCTTCAATTTTTTGTTATGACTCTATGTTTGGTGTGATTGGTTGTGTACTTGGATGAGTAGTGGTGAGAAAGACTATAGTAGGACCACAAGTGCTTATGTATTATGAGGTGTACTTGCACTTTATCAAGATGTGTGACATCTTGAATAAACATCATAATGTTGGAAGGATCAATCTTGATGTAGAGCATTGGACAATACCATGAGTAACAAAAACTCAAGCATCACAATCAATATATAACTCCTACAAGACTATGCCTTTTAGGAAGAGTGGTATGGAGCTTTTGGAGTTGCAATCACTTTAATGATAAGACTTCAATCTGAAACTACTTGAGGAGTAGAAATAGCTTATGGTTCAGGATCAATGCTTGTGAAGTTAATGACCTTTGGCATTCATGATAATTTGTGACATTCACCAAGTTTAAATTGTTAATAAGGAACAAGTGCTAATGAACAATGGCCAAAGGTCAATGTCCTTTTGGGAAGTTATTGCATAGTGAAGTGACCTTCATGACAAATGCACCATCACTTTTCAAGACTTATTTGGAATAAATCTTTAGTAGAATTCACATTTGTTTTCCCTTTCAAATAGTGCACTACTAGGGATGACATTGCACTCTTTTAAGAATGATCCTTTCCAAGAGGTCAAATAGGAAACAATAGAGAATCAACCATTGTGACATATTTCCTTCATCTTCTAGACATTTCCAATTTAAATTTCCAGATTTCTATATTAGAATTTCTAAAGTTCTTAGAAGATTCTTACCAAGAAGCTTTTTTAATGCTTTTAGAATATTCCTTAGAATTTCCTATATATATATGTATATATATATGCTTGTTATATATCCTATTGGCTTTATTAAGTTGTTGCTAATTTCATATTATAACATCTCTTGTCCTCTACTCCTTAACATCTTGTGTAGTTAGTGGTATTCAAAATATCCAACCAGTCAAATCATACACAATATACCATCTTGTACCTTTGTATTTTTTACTTAGTATCAATTACCAAAATTCTTAATATATTCTTCCTTTGTATTTGGTACTTTGGCATCAATAGTCGCTATTCTTAATATCTTCTTCCATTTTATTTAGTTTGTTGGCACCAATAACCACTACACATGGTGGAGGATGCAATCACTATAAGTATCTGACCACCATCTAGATTTGATTGCATCCCACCATCATAAACTATCTTCTTATAAACTTTAGAGCTAACTTGACCTTTATGGCCATTATATATAACCTGAAGGACATCATAAGTTATTGTCTTATGTAATGATTACAAAGGTACTATATTTTTCATTCTATAGCTCCACCTTATCTACCAAGCTATATTGAATAGAGCAATTTTTAACATTTTTAGAACAAAAGATCTTAGATCTACTCCAAAAACTTAACCAATAGTTTAAAAAGATAATATATTAAAGCTTGAATCATTTGATTCACCTCAATTAGGTATTTATCACTTAGATGTTTTAGCATTGGTGAAATAACAAGGAAGTGCACTACTACTCAAGAATCAATTGTTGTTGTCATAAACAAGGATAACACTATTCATAGACCAAATTGATTCCTTGATCTAGTACCTAATTCAATATGTTCTCATGTTAGTACTTTATACTTGATTCATTAAAATGTCTTACATGATAGTTATCTTCTTCTCTTTAACTTGAAAAAGTTAGACAAAAAGGTCACACCATCAATAAATAAATCACACTTATATAAATTACGTATCACATAATTATACACCAATTTACTTGTTGAATAAAATGTTCTCTATAATTGTAAATTGATAAGAATGTAAGATGATAATTACCTATGTGTTCATTGTTATCATTTGCTCAAAAGTGAAAACCATATTAGAATCTTACCAAATCATACAAACAACAACTCATATATTGACCACTTCATAATATGTAAGACCAAATGTTTTTGGAATTCCTTGCACATCCACTTGAAGGTCAAGTCCTTCATGCAAAGCATGCCAATACTCAAAGTACAATATACTTTAGACCACATTGAAGCATTTGCCAATATGACCACTTTATACCCTCTTGTTTCCTTAAATCTTTAGTATAATTTTTGATTTTTCCTTCATCTTCTTCATCTCAAACATTTGAACAACTTTTGTTTGACTTCTTATAAGTTGCTAATTTGCTTATCTCAACTTAAATCTCATTTTTTGTTATTGATTATGTTTGTCTTCTTCAAAGTTCATCTTAGCTTTATTTTAATATTGTGGTAACCAAGGCCTTGTTGAAAACTCTTGTGTATTCTTGTAATACTCATACAAAAAGAAGTTGTGACCAATACATGTCTTCTAAATATGACTCACTTATAAGTGAAAATATTCATTTATATTATTTTTGCAATGTTTATATTGTTATCTAAAGCTAACTTAAAAGAGTCCACCTTCACAAACCCAACAGAAATAAAGCATAAAAGAAGTACTTATTTGACCATTATAATGCAGGTAACCCCTTGACATGCAATATATGTTTGTTTGGGATCCAAAATTAAATGTCATCCTTTGACTCTAACTTGTCCTTAAGGCAATAGCCATAATGAAAATATGAGCCTCATAATTGTCTTTTTCTAATAAGTTAAGAAAGAGCTCCTTTACCTAGCAGGTTCTAAAATGGTATCTAGTCATCCTTCCCAATATGGTCAATGTTGAATTGTGATAGGTTCATAATTATGATGATAGACTTCACAAAACACTTGCTATTTGTTGCAATCTTTATCTTATACTTATTTGACCTGTCCATGTTACAAGCTTCACCTCATCCAAATCCATGAAAGAATATGTAGTTAGGTAAGAATGTAAGCAAAGGATATCTCTACCATCATTAAGTGAACAAGCCAAATTAGAATTTGTGACAACCCAACAAGTATTACTTTTGTGGTAATTAGTAAGTAAAGTTCATTCCCATAAAGATACAAGTAAAAAATGGTCAAATAAAATTAAATCATTAACCAAATAGTTCTTCTTGGTTGTGTCTTTAATCTCTCAGGTGAAAATGACACCTAGAAGAGGGTAACAAATGCTCAACAACAGTTCTTGTCACAAATTACACATCGATAATCACAATTCTTCAAATCTTTCCAAACAAACTTTGATTCTGATTATTCAGTTCTTCCCAAAGAAGGCTACTTCACTATGAAACAACTCACCTCAAATTTTTGTTCCACCCCTCCACTAAAATCAGAACTTCCTTTATCAAAATTGCTTTGCATCAACACCCCGTACTATGCTCATCAATGCATAATACTACCAATGCTACAATTCCTCACAGATCCATCAAGGCATTGCTTTGATTGCCATCCACTCAGGAAATCAGCACTATGGAATAAACATCCAACAAGTTCATAAACTTACACTTCAAATTTCTCATGACACTCACAAACACACACATAGGATTGATACTTGAACTTAAGTTGAAATGACGAGCACTAAGTTACAACACTTCACTTTTCTCAACTTCAGAATAACATTATTTAATAATAACAACACTTCAAATGCTTCCTTTAAATAGGCTTTGCAATTGATTATTACTAACTAAAATACCATACTATAACAACTTTAGAAACTTGTAGATCTAAAATGACAAACCACTTCTTCATATTTTCCTGTTCATATCTCAAAATTGTTACCACTGCGATCCAATGTCAACTTCAAATTTGGCTTTCAAACCCAAGGTTCATACAATTACTTCTACATTGTTGGATCTATCTAATACTACTATTTCATCCACTATTTCTACTATCTATTCAATTTGAACCAAAATTGCAATGAATGTTAACATTCTCATTCCCTAGTCCAATCTCTCTTAATGTCTCAAGCAACTCACCCAAAGATACTTGCACTCTTGCTTCTACTACTTTGGACTTCTTATTCACCTTCATCTCACTACAAAGTCTATCTAAGTCTGGTCTAATAAAGTTCAACCAAAGACACACATTGTCCTGTACCTCTAACATCTTCTTGTCTACACAATCTCTCAAGCAAATAAGAATATTTTCAAAGTCAATATCCTTTGCCTTCCTTCTTCTCATCTCTTGCACAAGAAATTTTAATTTATGCAGCCTTACCTCTTCTATTTTAACTCAGCATTAGTACTTAGCATCACCTTCAACTCCTCCATGACGGCTGCTACTGAATCCGACTCCATACTTGGAACTATCTCCTCCTAACTTTGCTCTACCTCCAACTCGTTTTGGTACATCATCAACTCATTTTAAAATTTGACCTTTAGTGCATCCTTCTCTTCCACATACTAGACTAGTTGACCTTGTACACTTCTGAGCAAACTCTCCAATCAATCTTCCTCCCTATGCCTATTTGCCAACTCTCATTGCCAAGCTTGATCCTTCACTATTGTGCTCTTTCTCAAACTCTCTAGCTCTTGCTCCATCATTGCTGCAATCACCTTTGAGTGTATGACTTCTACCCTTGCATTAGCAACTTCACACTTCATCTTCTCCAAAAATGCAGATTGCTCCTTTAGCTCATCACCATGCTTCAAGAAGTTCTTCTGCAAGGTATCAAAGCTCTTCTTCCAACAAATTGCTTCAACGCAAAGTTCTTTGGCTTCCTTCTCTTCTTGGGTTAGCTTACTTCTTAACTCCAAGGTCGCTTCACTCTAGTCCCTTACTACTTCTTACTCATCCTTCAGTCTTGAATGATCCTTCTTCAACTCTTCTTTCTTCCTCTATAGTTGCACCAACAAAGGGCACACAATCTTCAATAGATATTGGATCCGACATAACTTGCTTCATTGATTCCCACATCTTTGTCTTGGGTAGGCACTTCTTTGGCTAGTGCTTTATCCCAAAGATGCAATATTTGTACTTTCAATGTCATACCCTCTAAGCTCTTTCCTTCTTCTTTGAATTTGCTTAGACCTGCTACTACAACTTGAGCACTTCTTTTGATCTTGCTACCCTTTGAAATACCAAGGTAGCCCCTCTTGCTTGGTCATCTTCTAACTCAACTACAAGCAACTTGAGACATGGTTCATCTCCTTCTTCCATGTGGTCAATTGCCTTGTGAAACTCCCACTCTTCTTCTCCAACAACCTCTTCCTTTGAACTTTGGGCTCTCCCTCACTCTAATTGGTGGACTCTCCATGCAACAGAGTGAACTCTTCTTCTACTCCCAAGTCCTCACACTTTGACTTAGTTTCTCTTTCCGACTCATCTTCCAAAGACAGTTCCTTCACTTTTATCGGTGCTGACTTTGGATTTAGCCTTCTTATCTTATGTGGTTGTATTTGCATTATTCTTCCTTTAGGTATTTTTCTTTTCTTGGGATGGGGATGTCCATTGACACTATGAGGAGTCAAAAGTATAAAGGAATATCCATCCACATGAGCATATTCTACTAAGCATCTGATCTTATCTTGACCTAACCACTAAGTCAAGGATTCCGTCACATGGGCTATCCTTGGACTATAGAAGAATCCAAAACAAAGAGGCTTGCGGGCCCAAGAGTTCTCAACTATTTCCTCAAAGCCAAACGTCCCAATGGTGTCCATTGACACCATCCTCTCTGTCTTGAGGTAGTAATCATCACCTTCTCAAACTCGCTTAATATATTACTCATCTCCATCTGCTTCTCTTCATAAGTTAGGGTGAAATTGGAACACCATCTGTCCTCTCTCCTCCAAGCTAAGTAAGTTTAATACAAAGTAGAAGTGAGTTGCAAAGGGTACAAAGTAAAGGGGTGGCATATTTATTCTCCAAGTGGTAATCATTTTCCCGACACATTGGTGCAAACACTTTGCCTAATCTACCGCCTCTCTTGCAAATATCTAGTGGAAGAACACCATCTACTATATTGTTACATAGGTGGTCTGCTCTGGCTTAAACATGACCATCATCATGTTGATGATCTTTCTTTGTATTGGGTCCTTATAACTATCCACCTTGTATTATGAGCCGGCCTATGTCTCACTCAAAATGAACCTCTGATGGCTATTATGGTAGCATAACATGGACTAAGAAGGCAAGGAACCCCAACTCCATCATACTCCTCCAAGGCTAACAGTCCAAGACTCACGACATTGCTCACTAGAGAACTAAATAAGAAAGAGATAGTTGCAAATGAAAGGATGATGAGTATCTTCTCACCCCTAGTTTATATACTTGTGAAATAGTTATGCATCAAAGTTACTTATTATTGGAGTAACTCAAGTCACCAGGCTAAAATTCAAGTAAAGTCAAAAATATAAAGGAATATCCATCCACATGAGCATATTCTACTAAGCATGTGATCTTATCTTGACCCAACCCTAAGTCAAGGATTCCTTCACATGGGCTATCCTTGGACTATAGAAGAATCCAAAACAAAAAGGCTTGCGGGCCCAAGAGTTCTCAACTATTTCCTCAAAGCCAAACACCTAAGAATAATACCAAGTTAATACACTAGAATCCAAAATAGTGGTGCTCATCTTTTCCACTTCCTCTAAACTAAGGTCCTCTCTATCTTAGATATGACTTACTTTACCTAATCAAGACTAATGTAGAACAGTCCTTTATTCCTATACAAATAATATCTCTCAAGTACTAGTAATACCAAAATAAATATCACAATATTACATACATGCACAAATGGGTGTTATAGTACTTGTTCTTGGTGTGAAGTCTGTTGAAAGAATTCTTCATCTTGATAGTTTCTTTCCAAGACTCACACTTCCGATAGAAGGTGACTCCCACTGCTTCTCTTGCTTCTCTCCCCAAAACTAATCTCCAATCCAATTCAGTCCATCAAGCCAGATTTCCTCTCTTCCCATCATGCTTGGGCTTGTCTCTACAATTGCTGGCAACAATTTCTGCCATGAAAGCTAGAGAGCTCAAATTCTAGTTCCAGGCCAAAAATGTAATGCAAAGTATATTCAAGACTTCAATCCTTGCAACTTCACTTAACCAACAAATTGCAAGACCCCTCACTGCACTTTGCTTATTTCCCTTTGGAGCCATCCTGTGCTTCCTCACTCTTTGTCTCTACAAGATCAAACCCTCCCCAAAACCTCAGATTCTAACTCCTTTGGGACAACTATTGAGAGGCATAGAATATTGTTGTGAAATTACCAAATGTGCATGATGACATCTTAATTTTATAGTCTTTTGCTGATTGGTCATTCTTCAGTCCACCTTCAATTGACACGACAATTCTATGTGTTTGTTTTCTATCACTCTCAATGTCATCTTGAGCCCAAGGTAGTTGGTTTCTTTACCCATGATTTCTTGATTGGCTGAACATGAGGAAAAGTTGTTTTAGGTTCTTTGGATTGGGTTGCACATCCCAATACAAAGTCCTCTGTCTTCAACTTCATACTTCCATCCGTCCAACCTGACTCCTTCTGACTATGACCCAAGGTCAACTTTGGATCTATGCTAAACACATGATTCTTCCTATTTTGTCCCTATTTAGCCTTCCTTTGGCTTTAACAACGCACTTCTTCTTTAAAACTTGTTAAAAATGAAAAATAAGGCTACCAAAGAATTTCAGGTTGGAGGTTTATCATTGTCCTACTCTTGACTATACTATAAAATTTTATCTTTCATTCTTACTTGAAGTAGTTTGTTACCTTGTCTTCTTTTGTCTTATTTAGCATAAACTCTTAACTCCACTAGATTCTTCTTACTACCTAGTATGCCTCTTCTTTAGAGGCATATTGGGTAGTAAGAATCATTGGATAAAACTGCACAATTTCATTTCCTCTCTTTACCATTTTAGTTTCATTACAATCTACTCAATGTGTATCAAGCTCATTGGAATTGTTATATCGGATCAAAGATCCCATATCACTTTTTATCAATAGCTTTAGTGACAACTTTATGATCTTCTTTTCCATGCCATAGAAGTTTGAGTACACCTCAAAGGAAAAGATTAAGAAAGGATATGACTTTGATGCATGAAATAACAACTTAGACTAAGAAAATAGTATATTTAAGAAGTTAAAATCAAGTACACTACATATTGAGCATGTAAAGCCTTCAATGCCCATAATTTATGGTTAATTTAATACTTGGTTTTTATTAGAAAAATCTAAGAATTAGGAATCATCTAACAAATGGGTATGAGGATATCTTGTATTCTTGGTATTTACACATAATTTGCACCCATGTTTACAAAACCAAGTGAGGAGATATAAATTATAATATGAGGTTTAAGGTCAACTCATACATTAAGCATGCAAAATGTTAAGGAAGTAATAAGTGAAACCTTGAAAAAACACAATTTTTTTAATTATATTTATATTATATTGATTTAAAAACACAATTTTGTAGTTATATTGATATTATATTGATTTAATAAATGACACTCACTAGATTATCAATAATTCCATAACAAAGTAAAAAAAGCTAACTTGTTATCTTTTAGAGAAAATAAAATTTCCTTCTTTATTGTACCATCAATCACTCCAAGGTATCAACTTGATACTCCAAAAGGCCAACCATCTTAAATTCTCATACTCAACTTCATTATTCATAAAATTAATACAAATTCAAGATTAAGGCAAACTTCCCTATGTCAATTTATTCTCAAGGAAACCCACATGATATGAGTAGATGTAATTGCTAAAGCATCTCCTTATCAAATATTATTTTACTTTTGGTCCATTGTGTGAACTTTGCAAATTTCATAAATATGAGTGAAGAAGAGACAATGAAAAGTGTGAGTTTTTGCATCTTTAACTCAAAATTAGTTAGGTAAAGAAAAAAGCTAACATAATAAATAAGAATATCAATAAAAGAAAAGTGGAATAACTTAAATTTTTATCTTTGAAAATAATAAATTTGGTAAAGATTAATACAAAATTTGAAAGAGATCCAAAGAAGAAGAAAGTGCAAATGAAAACAATGAGTGAAAGAAGCTTATCTATTTCTTTCTAAAACACTATAGAGAATATTATAATTTAATTATCTAAATCTTATTAAGATGAAAATCTAGTCAACATTTGTATTATTGGTAGAAAACTTAGGTACTATTTAAAAATCTTAAAGCTTTTTGCCTATGTTTTCTGGTTCATTTTTATTTACTACCACATATTGTGGAAATTGTGAGTCAAAGAGCATATCCAAATCTATCATCCAATAACCCATTACTCCATGATAATTTTTGCCTATTTTCTGTAATATGATAATTGTACACTTCCTTACCAATTACTTAGCTAAACAATACTTTATATTGTTGAATTTAATGGTTTATAAAATACTTATAGTGAGATAAAAGGTATTGAAAACTTCTTTTTTGGTATAAATATAACTATACTTCTACTAACTTTAAGTACCTCCTTAGAATGAGTTATTTGGGTGTTAACTAAAGTATTCAAAAGAAATATATTATGCTCAAGAGATTTGGCATGCATAGCACATAAGGATCTTAAACTATAATCAAGACAAAGCTAAATCCTCTATATATTGAGTTTGATATTTTTACTTTTGGATTGTTTTGGGTGGATTTGAATCAACTAAATCATGCAATTTCAAACTACAAATGAGTGGGAGTATTAAGTGACACCAAGTACCATAAAATCCAAGACCTTGTCATTGGGCTAAGATAAAGGATAAATACTATAATTTGGATAAATTGGCCCTCTAGAACTGTATTTTGATGATTTCTCAAACTTATATTTGCATGTGGGGAGTACACGATGACATTGAGATGTAGAACAAAGTTGACTTAGGATCAAGTTGGTAATTTGGACATTGATGAATCAAGGAGGAGGATTAGAAGACTTTGAGCTTTTCCCATGTTGATATAAATTTCTTAAATCTTGCATGAAATTTTATTCATGGTTTTCACTTACAATTAGTAACTAAAATTCTATGTCAAGTTTTTCTTCAATAAATTCAATTGTATTTGGAATTATTCTATATTTAATAATATCCATTTCATTACACTCAATATTCTCATGTACAAATCTATGAACTAAATAACACTTTCTCAAAGATAAGTATGTAATAAGGGTTCAAGACCAAACAAGCACCTGCTTGTAAAGCTAAAGTTATGGTGAAGACTTTTATCTTTAAGCATGCTTTCCATGTTGTATGATATAAATGCACATATTTTCATAAGAATAGTTGATTATTATTTATTCTTGTCAAGTAGTTCAATATAATGAACTAGATCTACTCTTCATAACACATAAATTTACTTTCTGCAACATATTTCAATCATTTGTGCGTAAAAATTCAAGATAATACATAAAATGGGTGATAAGTATGCTTGGTTGGTAGAGATGAAGGCTAGTTAAAGATAGTCTAAAGATCATTAAGAGAGGTTATCATTGCATTAAACAATCTCATTCAAGAATTCCTAAGCTAGACGTTATCTTTATTGCTCGTCATGGACTTATTCACAATATAAACTTGTTTGAACTTCTCAATAAAAAATATAACTAATAAAATATATTGGTGGCAAAGATAAAAATAATATACTCCTATTAAAAAATTTGTATGAGGTATATAAGATAGATGTCAAAATTCCACAAAATAACTATTTTTTGGTGTGCAAAGACTAAAAAAGCTAACGTAAAAAGTATGCTATCCCTAATGGGAACAAGGATTAAAAACATATTTCTTGTATGTAATAAGTAAAATTTACATAAATGATGCTAAACCTACAAAATTCAGAAAAATAACACCAAAAACCTTTAATTTTCAAATATACATTTAATGGGGTTGGCGGTGTGCAAAAGGAATTCTAAAATTAATGGTTTTGCAATTGTTCCTCCACTTTTGTGAACCATTTCTTCACTATCCACGTGTTATCAAATTGCATCCTCATGCACAAACAACAATCCCATGTCAATTTTGTGCAAGGTGCAAGATATGGAAATGTAAATGAAAAGTACCTTACATGGCTTAAGCATGGCATTCTTGCATAAAAAGCACAAAATATGTTAGTGCAAGATATGTCAAAGTACCATAAAATGCTATGTTATACAATACCATGCAATCAAAAGACACTTTGAGCTAAAAATATGACCATCAAGTCCAATAAGAGGATGATATGCTTCTAACAATTGTTATATTGTATAGAGAATGATATGCTTCTAACAATTGTTATTTAGAACTTTATGTAACCATGTTAACCATGTTCAAAATCCAAATTATAAATAATATTAATACATAAAAGTATAACCCACCTCACAAACCACAAAACCAATGTGTAACACAATTAGCTAGATATATTCTAGAGATGGAAATTAGGTTGGTGATATCTGAAAGGATGTTAGATATGATGATCTAAGTAGATAAAATAAAGGTTTCATCAAAAGAGTACTTCCACTAATAATGCAAAGGCCATAAACACCCTAAAAGCTTTAGAGAAAAATTTGGAGGCCTAAATGGGTGAATTAGACCTCCAAAAAGAATTTCATCTTACCTTTTGTATCTCATCTAGAGTTTTCCAATGGTACCTCACCCATGTTGTTATGAGCTTCCTACAAGAAGATTCCCCAAAGATTCCTTATAACTTGTTTGAAAACCTATATACGACAAGGATCTAAGGGCAATTAATCTAAGGGTGGAGCTTGCTAACATATCACCAATCTATGGATTTGATCTATAGGTGCAGTTCCTTTTGAGTGGATCTTCTTTGTCATATTATAAAGACAATTTGCTCCTTGGGGGCATTAGAGTATTAAAGGACAAAGTTTATTGTTTCTTCTCTTATCTTTCTCTTGGTGGTTCTCTTGTACCCACAACATTACAATAGTATTAGAGCAAGTGTTTTAATCCAAGACAATGGATTGCTTCTCTTGGAGGAATGAGGGCTATTGAAACTAAGTAATTTTGAGTGGAGAAACAATAGTGAAGTTTATAGATTGGGATATTTTAGAGAAAGAATGGGATGGAGGCTCTTAGAGGACACTAATTTCCATTCTTGAATCTATTACACATCAAGATTTTTTACATCTAACATTAGCAAGTGAGGGTATATTTTGTTTACCATTTTTGAGTAGAGTTCATGGACATAGTGATGAATTTGCAAATCTTTTACTTGCAGTGATATATAATAAGGAGTGTGATTTGACAATCTATATTACATTATGATGTAATGGATCTGAATAAACCAAATCCTCTCCCTTTCAACACTCAAGTAGAAATCCATTATGTAGTTAGATTGAAAGTGATATTTAAGGATTTTATAGTTCACAATTTTGGCGAGGAATGTTATAAACAAGTGACAAATCTCTAAGGCCCTTATGGTAGTACCAATTATCAATTCTGCCCCTTGAGTGATCATATTAACCCTCTAATTAAAATAGAAAGTAAAAATTGAGCATTTGTTGTGTGAATAAATTATAGAGCCTCCCAACTGATCATATCAACCCTCTAGTTGAAATGGAAAGTAACAATTGAGCATTTGTTGTGTATAAATCATAAGGCTGTAATTACAAGATCTAATGCAAGGAATACAAAGAATGTAAGGGATGTTGAAAAAGTTTTGGGAGATCAAGATGACAATGGAGGCAGTGCAAAGTCAAGTTTATACCATCAAGGTAATGGGTAATGCAAGAAAGGGATTCATCCCAAAACCCAATACCAATGGTAATGTACTTTGCCTTTCTCTCTTTGGGAACACATAAGGTGCCTAGCTATGGAGTTTATGGATCAGAGGTTGTACATAAATTTATCACTACAAGTCTGAACGTGCATGTTACCCAACCATTGGAACCTTCCACTCTTGTTTCTAATATTCCTTCTAGAGGTTATGCAAGAATGGAAACCTAGCCTATCATCATAACACACATTCTTGGTTTGTTGGTCATCACTTCTAGTATTCCAAAGGAGAAATACATAGCACTCCAAGTGGAAAGAACCCAAGTGCAATGCATGCACACCAATTCAAGCAAACCATGTGTACAAACAAGCATGCAAGCATGGAGATGATCCAATCATAAGAATTCAATTAATAACTCTTTATGCTTTTTGGTAGAAATCCTTTCAAAGCCTCTTGCTGTATCCTCAAGCTGATTTCATTCTTTATTCCAAGTTTCTTCCAATTTTTACTCCAACTTTCAATCCAATTTGTACTCCAAGTGGGAAAATTCTATGATGTTTTGAATTGGGAAAATTTTATGCAACTCAGATAAGAAATAATGTTTTTGTATTGCTCTAGCTCAAATGATCTAAAACTCAATGTAAAGCCTATGAGATATGCTTTCCAATGGTATAAAGCAAGCCATAAATTGACTACTACAGCTCCTTAGACAAGATCTCAAACTTGGCCATTTTTTTAGGGGTAATTTCCACCCTAATTTTGAAATCCCTAATTCATGGTTTGCTCCTGGTTCTTGGAAACCTTCTCAAGATTCTTGGATAAGAGGAACATATTATTCTCACAAATTGTAATACCAATAGCTAGACACAAGATCTAGAGATGAAATTTGGTTTGGTAACATTTGTAAGGATGTTATACATGAAGGTCTAAGTAGATAAGCTAGAGGTATCATCAAAAGAATATTTCTACTAATAGGCCAAAAATAGAGATGTGCTTGGAAACTTTAGAATCAATAGATAGGCATATGATCTAGAGATGAAACTTGGGTGGTGAAATCTAGAAGGATGTTACACATGGTGGAGAACGTAGATCAGATAAAGGTATCATCTAAAGAGCACTTGTGTTAAATAGGGCAGAAGCCAAAAATAGTTTGAAAACTTTAAAGCCATTTTAGAGGCCTAAACGGATGGATTAGGCCTAAAAATAGAAATATATTCCTCCTCCTTCAAGGGACAAAGGCTTTCCTTCTCCCCCCATTGAGAGCTTTCCAATGTTACCTTACCCATGCAATTCTAAGCTTCCTACAAAAAGGTTCTCTAAAATTCCCTTTAGTCAAACCAATTTGAATAACTAGAAAGGGAAAGGACTGACATATCACCCATCCAAACAACTAATCCAAGGATAGAGCTCACTGTCAGTTCACCAATCCATGTATCTGATCCAAGGGTGGAGCTTCCTTTGAGTGGATCCTCTTTGCTATATAACAAAGAGAAAGTGCTCCTTTGGGGCATCAAAGGATTGAGTGTAAAATTTTTGTTCTCTCTTGAAGAGTTTTCTTGTCTTATGAGTATTACACAAACACTCTAACAACCTAAAAGTTTCAATCATAGTCACAAAAATGGGAGAATTGATATTTAATCATAATTGTAAATAAAATATTATATTGAGCTTATGATAATATTTTAGTAGAACTTGTTGCATTAACTCTCACTCTCCATAGACCAAGTAAATTTTTTATAATAACTAGTTGTGCCTTTTCTAAATCATTGCAAATTTTGATAGCTTAATCAACCCCAATCCTTAGATATCAATCAATTATTGACCAAGTGTAATGCTTTGAGGACAAGAGAATTTTTCAAGAGAGATATAAGAGAGAAAACACACATTTTACACTCAATCCTCCGATGCTCCAAACTAGCACCTTCTCTTTATTATATAGCCAAACAGGATCTCCCCCAAAGAAGCTCTACCGTAGGATTAGGTAAATGGATAGGTGACCTATCAACAAGCTCCCCCCTTAGATAACTTGCTTGGATGGGTGACATGTCAGTCTTGGTCCAATTTGGTAGGTCAAATAGGCTTTGATTGGAGTGAATCTTTTTTGGAATCTCGTTGTAAAAATCTCAAAATCATGTGGATGAGATATCATTGGAAATCTCTTGGTGAGACAAACTAGAGGGAGAGGGGGAAGGACAGCCTCTCCTCTATGGAGGGAGGAATATGCACATTTTTGAGGCCTCATTCAATCATTTAGGCCTCCAAAATTTGCCTCAAGTTTTCAAGACTATTTTGGCTTTTTCCTTATTAGTAAAAGTACTCTTTTGATACGAACTCTATCTGATCTATGTTCTCCATCATGTATAACATCCTTCCAAATGTCACTACCCCAAGTTTCACCTTTAGATCATATGCCTAGCTATTGATTCTAAAGTTTCCAAGCATATTTGGGTTTTTGGCCTATTAGTAGAAGTACTCTTTTGGTGATACCCCTATGTGATCTACTTAGCCCATCATGTATAAAATCCTTCCAGATGTTACCAAACCAAATTTCATCTCTAGATCATCTATCTAACTATTAGTATTACAAACCTCTCTCCTTTTAAGATGCAACGTCTTCGTTGCTAAGTTGTTGCTCAAAATATTTCACTAACACTAGTGCTTGGGTCAAGTTGGCGGCTGGCTCCCATGTTTCCTCATACAAGGGGTAACCTTTCCAATGTACTAGGTATTCCACACATAGATGGCAAGTACTCCAAATGTGCTTTTGGAGAATGCATTCAACTTCATACTCCTTTGTGTCATCAACCAAGGTTGGACAAGGTCAACTTTCTTGGATGGAAGAGAAGTGGGGTAGGCCAAGGAGCATATTGGCATAATAAGCAAACATGAGACACCAAGTGGATATTCATATGTGGTGGAAGCTTGAGGTGATAGGCCATGGCGCCTATGCAATGAAGGATGGAGAAAGGTCTAATATAACAAGGTCTGAGCTTATGAGGACCAACTAACTTGAGGTTGGTGGTTGACAACTAGACTTTATCTCCCACATTGAACTCCATGTGTTGGCGGTGTGCATCTACATAGTGCTTCTCCAATTTTGGGCAATCTGAAACCTGTGCTTGGCATGCTCCAGCCCGTGTTGGATTCTAGAAACAAAAGTGTTGACAATGTCAACCTTGGTAGCCACCGGATGGAACTTCATCAAACTTGAAGGTGTGAAAGGATGATCTCCATACATGAGGAACAATGGTGTGACTTGTGTGGAGGTATTCATTGAATTTTTGTAAGCAAATTCCACCAATGGGAGTAAGGTGTCCTAGCTCTCTTGCTCATCCAAAGTAAAACCCCAAAGCATGTCCTTGATAGTGCAATTTCCCCCCTTTGTTTGTCCATCAATCTGTGGATGGTAAGCTATGGATATAGCCAATTTGGTTTCAAAGAACCCAAGAAGTGTTCTCTAAAACAAACTAGTGAATTGAGTGCATCTATTTGTGATGAGCACTTGAGACAAGCCATGATGGGAACAGACTGCATCTTAGTAAAATTGAGCAAGTTGCAAGGCAATCACATGCTTGGTGGTAGGACATACATGAATCATTTTGCTGAGTCTATCAACAAAGACTACAATGGAATCAAACCCAAAGGTGGTCTTGGGTAATTCACAAACCAGATCCATGCTTATATGTTCCCAATGTTGTGTAGGAGTGGAGAAAGGTTGGAGGAGTCATGTGGGAGCTTGATTAGAAGCTTTATTTTGTTGACAAAGTAGGCAACTCCAGAAATATTCCATCACATTGTTGCTCATCTTGGGCCAATAGTAATGGTGTTTGACTGCATCCAAGATCTTGTCTATTCCAACATGACCTGCAATAGCAAAATCATGACATTTTGTTAGGATGTTGGTTATTAGATTTGTATCATCTGGGATCCACAACCTACCATCACAAAAGGTGAGTCCTTGGATGCTAGTGATGCCTTTGGATGATTGAGCACCTACAATCTATGGATCAATCTTTGTAGCAGCAAGAATCTTGGGCCAGAATTTAGGGTTCATCTTGATTTCCACCACCAAATTTTTTGCCATAGGGATTAGGGTGAATGCATTTGCAAGTTGCTTCTTGCCTTCCATATATCTAATTGTCATGTTGAATTTTTGTCTCCATTTTGCCCACCAAATTTGTTGATAAGAAAGATCCTTTTGTGTCTTGGGGTAGACTAGAGCTTTGTGGTCTATACCTACCACAAATGCCTTCTCATCCAAATTGTAACAATATGGAGTTTAGCAACAAAGTTAGTAAGGCCAACGAAGAGGCAAATAAGACAAATTAGCTTAGAATATTCTAGGGATATCTAAAAAGCTTCTTAGGAAGCTTCTCGGCTAGCTTAGCTTGCACCCCAAGTAGGTAGCTTCTAGAAGAAAGCTCTTAGAAGCTTCCAACTAGCTTAGCTTGCATGCCAAGTAAGCGACTTCTAGAAGGAAGCTTCTCAATTAACTTGGCTTGCATTCCAAGAAAGTTGCTCAAAGAAGCTTCTTGAGAAGCTCCCCAAGAGCCTTGTATGCTCACTATAAATACAAGAGCCAAAAATCATGATATGCATTCAAAGTTTACCCACATTTCAAGTGTCCTAATGTGATCTTCATTCTCCTATTTCTCTCATTGGTCTTGGTCTTTTACACAGATAGTGCTTCCAATACTTGGTTGCAAGGACAATGACCAACTCTTCTTGTTCAATGGTGTGATAGTTGCATTCTATTAGTAGCAACTTACAAGAGAAATATGCAATTGGGTGCCATCCATCTTGCCATTCTTGTTGTAGGACTACTCTTATTGCTACACTTGATGCATCTATAACCATCTTGATTGGACATTTTGGGTCATACCATTCCAAAATTAGTGCATGTAGTAATGCATCTTTCAACTCTTGAAAGGCAAATTCTTGTGTGGTTCCCCATATCCATCTCTTCCCCTTGCCCAATAGTGTTTTTAGTGGTTGTGCAATCTTGGAGAAGTCCATGACAAATTGACAATAAAACCCCATCAATCCCAAGAAACTCTTGAGTTGAGTTTGATCTTCTAGAGCACTATTTTTGAATGACCTCTATTTTATTTTGTTAACACTTGGATACCCTCCACACTTGCTCTATGCCCTAAGTGGTCTACTTCTGATTTTCATAACGTGCACTTTGAGATTTTGGCATACAATTGATTTTATCTTGGAATCTAGAGGACTTTGCAAAGATGTTGCTTGTGCTCTATTAGCATCCTATTGTAGACTAAGATGTCATCAAGAAAATGATAATAGATTTATCCAATTACGGATGAAATATGTCATACATCAAACTCATGAAATGGTTGGAGTGTTGGTGAGGCCAAATGGCATCACCAAGTACTTAAAGTGACCATACCTTGTTTGAAATGCCATTTTGTGTATGTATTCTTTCACAATCCTGATTTAGTTGTAACTACTCCACAAATCAAGTTTGATGAAATGCCTTGCCCCATTGAGTTGATCAAACAAGTCATCTATGCAAGCTAATGGATATTTGTTCTTTGCCATTTGTTGATTCAGTCCTTGGTAGTCAATGCACATGCACATTGTTCCGTTCTTCTTCTTCACAAACAATATAGGAGCCCCATATGGTGATATGCTAGGTTGGATCAACCACTTCTATGACATATCTTTGATTTGAGCCTTATACTCCTCTAACTTATGAGGTGATAGTTGATATGGGGCCTTACAAGGAGGTGTCTTCCCAAGATGTATCTCAATTTTATGATCTTCTCTCCTTTTTGGTGGTAAACCTACAAGTAATTCATTTGGAAAGACATCTTGGATCTAGTTCCAAGATATCTTTCCACATCTTTTGATTTCTTAGGAATTTATCTATCGTGTTGGGCACTTTAGACTTCTCTTATTAAGTTAAAAAACATCTATTTGTCTTACCAATAGATGTGGTCTTTATGACATGTAGAGACAACTCTTGCCTTTGTGATCTTCCTTTAATCTCAAAGATCTTCCATTGACTAGTTTTCACTACTTTCTTTCTCCAATCCACCGTTGGGGTTGTAGTGCTCCATCCATGGCATACCTAAGATTGCATCATAACAAGCTACATATATCACTTACCACTTGATTGCTTCTTGATACCTTCCTATAGAAAGTATTACCTTTCTAGGTAATGACTTAATCCTCTTTGTCTGACCATTAGGTAACTCTACTTCACCTTTCTCATCTTTCTCTAGTTCCATCCTCAATCTTATTGCAATAGAGCAAGATAAGAAATTCTCTATTGCCCTAGGGTCTATCAACACTCTCTTTGGATTTTTCTCTAGTAATCCACTCACAACAATTAATTATGCATTTATCTTCCTCCTTCTTTGCATACTCATCTTCTTCCTCCCCTCTCTTTTACTCTTCTTCACCAAGCCAATAAGGCAGCAAGGTACATTTATTGGTGATTTTCATTTTTTAATGCAATTTCCATATCTTCCTCTTTAATTTGTCTGTCTATGTGATTCAAGGGTTGCTTGTATGGAGACCAAGGGCCTCTAAGATGACAAGCATGACAATTGATGGCTATGTGCTTAATTTGGTCACAATTATAACATCATTGTTGTTCTGCTTGAGCCCCTTCTCCCCGTAGGACTCCTTGTCTCCTTTCTTTGACCCGTTCCCAATCTCCTTAGAGACGTCTTGCTCCTCTATTTTGGAACCAAATGTTGCCCAATTCCATTAAATGTTGGTCCACCAAATTAGTGTGTCTCAGTGCAATAATTTTGCATTGGTGTTATTGTTTCACCTCTTCCAAGCACCCCTACTATTTTTTTGGGCATATGCAATGGATGCAAAAATAGTACAAGGATTTTTCACCATTACCTCTTGGTAAATCGGCTCTTTTAATCCTCTCTTGAAATGTCAAGGGCTTTGGCTGGACTCATATTGGTTACCGTAACCTGTATATCAAGAAATACCTCCATGTACTCAACCCTTTGTGTCTGGTTTGGCCCATTTGCATGGAATCCATAAATTGGAAATTCTTGAGCAACCCTTCTTGCATGGCTGTCCAAGTGACGTCTCTTCTTTCTACCAACAATGATCGTTCCCAAGCATCATACCATGTGAGGGACTTATTGGTCAAGTAAAGTACCCAATACCTAAGTACACACACACAAACACATATGCAGAATGATCAATGATCTCTATTGTGAACAATCAAAGGTATAAATTCATTCTTGGAATCCAATTTTCCACTCCTCCCATGGAACACTGTCCTTTGTAAGGCTCGATGTTACATGTCTTTTTCATTTGTAGTAACAAATGTCATCGACATGCATAACTCTCTAGGTACTTTGATTGTTGGTGTTGGTTGAGACGACTCCTCTTCTTGCATTACTTGATCCTTCTTAATACCATGTACTTGATTTTTCAATTTCTCCATGGTCATCTTAATTTCTCAAAGCTCATTCAACATCCCTTGCATTCCTTGCATCAACTCCTACAATTGTGGATCCATGATTCCTACACACAATTGATGTTCACTTGCTACTTCCTACTTCAATAGAGGGTTAAAATGATCACTCAAGAGTGTGCAAAAACTATGGGGTCTACCATTGGGACCTCAAAGGTAATCACTCGTTGATAATATTCTTCACCAAAATTGCAGACTATAGAATCCCTAACATCACTTTTGGTCTAACTACATAATGGATTTCTACTTGCATGTTGAAAGGGTGAGGATTTGGTACATTCAGATCCATAAAATTGTAATAAAATGTAGATTTTCAAATCCCACTCTCTGTTGTATACTACCACAAGTAGAATCATCGGGTTTGGTGACTTCATCACTCTGTCCATGAATTCCGCTCCAAAGTGATAAACTAGTAATACTCTCATTTTCTCATGTTAGATGTACATAATCTTGATGTGAAATGGATTCAAGAATGGGAAACTAGGTGTAGGAAATTGTCGTCCCGGTGCATCCATCCCATCCGCTCTCTAAAGCTCTTCCCAAGTCTAGCAATTGCATTATGTTCTCCACCTCAAATTACTCAATTTCAATAGCTCATGCTCTTCCAAGAGAGGTTATCCACTCTAACCACTCTGATACTATTGTAATACTTTGAGGACAAGAGAAGTCTTCAAGATAGATACAAGAAAGAAAATACAGATGTCACACTCAATCCTCTGATGCCCCAAAGGAGCACCTTCTCTTTATTATATAGCCAAAGAGGATATCCTCCAAGGAAGCTCCACCATAGGATTAGATACATGCATAGGTGACCTGTCAGCAAGCTCCATCCTCAGATTACTTGCTTGGATGGGTGACATGTCGATCGTGGTCCCATCTGGTTGGTCAAACATGCTTTGATTGGAGTGAATCTTTTTGGGAATCTTCTTGTAAGAATCTCAAAATCATGTGGGTGAGGTACCATTGGAAAGCTCTCGGAGAGATAAACTAGGGGGGAAGGACAACCTCTTCTTTTCTGGGGGGAATTTGCACATTTTGAGGTCTAATTCATTCATTTAGGCCTCCAAAATTTACCTCAAGTTTTCAAGCCTATTTTGGCTTTTTCCTTATTAGTAAAAGTACTCTTTTGGTGAAAACTCTATTTGACCTATGTTCTCCATCATGTATAAAATCCTTCTAGATGTCACCACCCCAAGTTTCACCTTTAGATCATATGCCTAGCTATTGATTCTAAAGTTTCCAAGCATATTTTGGTTTTTGGCCGATTAGTAGAAGTACTCTTTTGGTGATACCTCTCTGTGATCTACTTAGCCCATCATGTATAACATCCTTCCAGATATTACCAAACCAAATTTCATCTCTAGATCATCTATCTAACTATTGGTATTACAATAGGGCTAATTTATGAGCTTTGTAGACCTTAGTATATTTGATCCAAGATCCCAAATTCTCTATTTGCGGAATTCACATGGAATATTTTACACAATGGTGCAAGACTTAACCACCAACAATGTTATAAATTTTCATAAGCTAATTCAAAAAATAACTTGAAGAGTGACCAAAACTCCAAACTTGATAATCATCTCATCTCCAACACCTTATTTTCCAAAGCTCTAACTTCAATCAACCAAAATCTGATTCGGATTGATCAAAAACTATAATTTCCTGTTCTCAACACTATAAAAACTCTATTTACTGTTTAGCACCATTGATATATCATGAAAATGTATCATGAAGTTTTCCAAATTTTCAATTTGTGCACTTGAGGATGAATTTTATCCTCTTGATTCGACCACATCTCTCTAAAAATCTGCTTAAATCACTTGTTTTTTTTTAATCTATGAATGATATTATATTAGCTTTTCTTTCCAATTGGGGTCTTCTCTCTCTAAATGTGCTCCACTCTCTCCTTTGATGGTTGAAAAACTCCAAAATTTTCCTCTTGGGACCCAATCACTTGCAATTTTGTCATTTAGTTGTTTATTTTTTTTGCCAAATGGACCCCATAACTCCAACTTGAAGCCATTGAACAAGATTAAGTCCTTTTCTATCTATCAAAGCATATAGATTGTCAAATTCTAGACCTACTCATAAGTAAGCAGAGGAAGAACAACTTGATTTGGACTTGCCCTCATTGGCTCCATGAATGTAGCCCTAAATTGCACTACCATCTAACCCCAAAGTTCATCTCCATGTAGAACCTGATCCTTGATGAGAAAAGGATTCAAGTGTTGTAGATCAAGAGCATGGTAAATCTCCTACTCAAATTCTTCCTCTGATGCTCTAGGACCCATGCTCTTCTACAACTCTCACTCCCCACATCCTCCTCCCACTCAAGATTGTTCAAATAAAAACACATGCTTCCTCTATTAACTCTCCATTGCTTGTATATATAAGAGCCCTCAAAGAGTACAAGACTAGAATCCACATGGCAAATCATATGCATGTACATGGATTACTCATATGACAACAACTCAACCATGGGATCTGTCCTATAATCTATTCCAATAATATGGAGACTTTTTCACAAGTCATGCAAACCACAACACAACATTGGCCAAAACACTTAAGGAGTCACTCATGCCAATGACATCAACTCCAATAAAAAATGAAGCCACATTATTTTTATCAATGTAGATGACATGCAATATCAAGCCTTAGAAGGGATAATGTTCCATGGGAATAGTGGAAAACTAGATTTCTAGATGAATCAATACTTTTGATTATTCACAACTAAGATCAATGATCATTCCATAGGCATGTTTGCATATATATACTTGACCAGTAAAGCTTTCACATGGTATGATGCTTGGGAATGATCAATGTTGGTAGAAGGAAGAAAGATCACTTGGACAAAAATGCAAGAAGGGTAGATGAAAAATTTCCAATTTATGGTTTCTTTGAAGATGGCTCAAATCCAACTATGGGGGTTGAAGTAGAAGGACATCATACAATAGAATATTGAATCATTTCTCTATTTTTAGGTCATGAAAACCAATATGAGTTTAGTAGAACTCTTGAAATTTTCAAATAAGAGTTAAAACAACAAATTCACCAAGAGATAATGGTACAAATCCTTGCATGACTTTTGAAGCCATTGCCTATGCTGAAAGAAAAGCAAGTGCACTTGGATGAGGTGAAGTGATAGTCTCGACTCAACACTATTAGGCTAAAGACTACACGTTGATGGACTTGTTTATAAAAAATTGCACCACATATGGTTCTAAGACCAAGGAGAACGACCACTCCAAGGAGAACATGAATGGTTTAAAGAAAGGACAAATGGAATCCCACAAGAATAATAGGCTCAATAAGAACAATGATGATCTTAAAATTATGGCCAAGTTGGACATATAGCCATCAAATGTTATGCTTGTGTTTGTAGAGGCCATTGGCCTCCATACATGCAACCTTTGAATAACATGGAGAGATGAATTAACGAGGAGGATGCTAAATTCACATCAAGAAACAAAAATTGCTAGTAAATGTACCTCACGGCCTTATTGACTCAAGGGAGAAGTGTAAAAGTGGAAGAGGATGAGTGTGCAAAGTTTCAGGAAGACAAATGCATAATTGTCATATATGAAGACCTAAAAGGTATTGAAGTGAGAGTATTGGTAGACCTTGGAGCAACAAAGAATTTATTGTCTTGCTTTGTTGTAATAAAGTTACGGATAAAATTAGAGAAGGATGATGAAGAAGTGGAGTTATCTAATGGTGAGATAAAAAGAATTGAATTGTTAATTAGAAATGTAACACTTAGCACTTTCTATAGAAGAGTATCAAGAAGAAATTAAGTAGCAAGTGATACAATTAGCTTGTTATGATGTGATCTTAAGTATACTACAAATAGAACATAGAATCCAATGGTTTATTGGAGAAAGAAAGTAGTGAGAACTAGCAAATGGAATATCATTGGGGATAAAGAAGACTACCAAGGCAATAATTGCCTCTTTATGTCATAGGGACAACATTCTTGAGAATTTGAAAGATGTGGTCAATGAATTTACCTTCAAGATTACCACCAAAAAGGAGAATAGATTGTGAAATCAAGATATTTCATGAGAAGATACCTCCTTATAAGCTTCATATTGACTTTCAATCACCTCATGACTTGGAAGAATGTAAGGCTCAAATCAAGGATATGTTGTAAAAAGGGTTTATCTAACCTAACATATCATTATATGGGGCTCTTGTCTTGTTTATGACAAAAAAGGATGGTACAATGCACATGTGCATTGACTATCAATGCCTAAATCAACAATTGTTGAAGAACAAATACCCATTACCTTGCATGGATGACCTGATTGATCAAGTCAAAAAGGCAAAACACTTCATCAAAGTTGATCTCTAGAGTAAATAAAACTAAATCAGGATCATAGAGGTAAACATACACAAAATTTCCTTTCAAACAAGGTATGGTCATTTTGAGTACTTGGTGATCTAGCTTGACCTCACCAATGCATGAGCCACTTTCATGAATTTGATAAATGATATATTTTTTCCATACTTGGATAAATCTATTATCATTTTCCTTGATGACATCTCAGGCTATAGTAGGATGATGATAGAGCAAAAGCATCATCTAAAAGAAATCTTCTAGATTTTATGATAAAATCAATTATATGCCAAAATCTCAAAGTGAAATTTTAGCAAGTCAAAAGTAGACTACTTGGGGCATAGAGGAAGTGCATAAGTTATCCAAGTTTTAACACATAAATAGAGGTCATTCAAAAATGGTGCTCCAAAAAATCAAACTCAAGTCAAAAATTTCTTGGGATTGACAAGGTTCAATTGTCATACATCAAGGACTTCACCAAGGTTGAACAACCTCTAATGGCACTATTTGGCAAAGAAAAGAAGTGGATGTAGAGAACTGTACAAGAATCAACCTTTAAGGAATTGAAAGATGCATTACTATATACATGAATCTTGAAATGGTAGACTCAAAGTGTCCAATCAAGTTGGCTACATATGCATCAAGCATTATGATAAGAATAATCCTACAATAAGAATAGAATGGCGGATAGTACCCAATTGGATATTTCTTGAGAAAGTTATTATCAATAGAGCACAACTATCACACCATTGAATGAGAAGAGTTGGTCATTGTTCTTGCAACCAAGCATTGAAAGCATTATCTAGGAAAGAAAGCATTGATAGTGGAGATAAATAACAAACCTCTAGTCTACCTTGAGACATAGAAAGATCTATCTCATTGAAAAATTTGGTGGGTAGAGTGGAGAAAATGGTTCAACATGACAATAAAATATATGGAAAGCAAGAAGTAAATTGCAGATGCATTCACCTAAATTCCTATGGTGAACAATGTGGTGGTGAAGATGAACCTAAAATTATGGCTAAGGATTCTTATTGTTACAAAGATTGACCCATAGATTGTAGAAGCTCATTCATCCAAAGGCATAACCAATACCCAAGGATTCACCTTTCTTGATGGCAAGTTATGGATGTTGGATGCCCAAGACCTTAAAACCACCATCCTAGTAGAATGTCGTAGTTCCGCCCTTGCAAGTCATATTGGAGTGGACAAGACCGTAGATGTAGTCAACCACCATTACTCTTGGCCCAAGATGAGCAATAATATGATGGAGTATGTTCAAAGCTGCCAACTTTGTCAATAAATTAAAACCTCTAATCAAGCTCTTGCATGACTCTCTCAACCCTTGAGAATAGTTCTATATAGATCTGGTTTGTGAATTGCCCAAGACAACCTCAGGGTTTGACTCCATTGCAGTTTTTCTAGACTAACTAGATAAAATGATTCATGTTTATCCTATGACTAAGGACATGATTCCTCCACAATTAGCTCAATTGTACTTAGTTGTAATATTTTTTTGTCTCAAGTGCTCATCACCAATCTAGGCACTCAATTCACTAGTTCGTTTTGGAGAACACTCTTTGGCATCTTCAAAACCAAACTGGTCATGTCCATGGCATACCATCCACAAACCAATGGACAAATAGAGCAGGCGAATTGCACTATTGAGGACATGCTCCAAAGTTTCACCTTAGAGGATTAAGAAAGGTGAGACACCTTACTTCCACTAGTGGAATTTGTCTACAATAATTCAATGAATGCATCAATACAAGTCATATCATTATTCCTCATGTATAGATTTTACCTTTTCACACCTTCAAGCTTGGTAAAGATCCTCCTAGTGATTAAAAAAGTTAATGCTTTTGTAAGTAATTTAATGTAATTAATGCTTACAAAAGTCAACACTTTTGTTTCTAAAATCCAACATGATGAGGAGAACACCAAGCACAAGTTGTAGATTGCACAAAAATGATGGAAATATTATGTAGATGCACATTGTATGCACATGGCGTTTAGCATTGGAGATCAAATGTGGTTGTTCATAACCAACCTCACTTTAGTTGGCCCTCAAAAGATCAAACCTTGTTTTATTGGGCCTTTTCCCATCCTCCATCAAATAAGTACAATGGCATATCACTTCAAGCTACTGCCACCCATGAAGATCTATCTAATGTTCCATATTTCTTAATTATGTAGATATGTACCTTGATCACCCCACTGTCCTTCCATACAAGAAGTTAGACCTTGTGCAACTCATTGGTGGCAAGAAGGAATATGAAGTCAGACACATTCTCCAAAAATACATCCATGGTTCCCACTCCACATGTGGAATGTCTCATAAATTTGAAAGAGAATCTATTGTATGAGGCAACATGGGAGCTATCTGCTGATTTAACCTATGTATTGATGTTAGTGCAATCTTTTGAGCAATAGTTTTGCAATAAGGACTTTGCATCTTAAAAGGACGGAGTATTGTAATACCATTAGCTAGACATATTATCTAAAGGTGAAAATTAGCTTGGTAGTATCAAAAAATATTGTATATATGATGGTATAAGTAGATTATATAGAGGTGACACCACAAGAGTACAATCACTAATAAGGCAAAGGAAAAAATACCTTGAGAACTTTAGAGCTCATTTTGGAAGCTTAAATAGATGAATTAGGTCTTGAAATCTGAAGTAAGTCCCCCTTCTTTTCATCTAATGGAGAGCTTTCCAATGGTACCTCACCCATGCTATTTTGAGCTTTCTAGAAGAATATTCTCCAATGATTCCTTCTTATCAAACTTGTTTGACAAACCAGGTAGGACAAGGATCAACATGTCACCAATCCATGCAATTAAGAGTAGAGAAAACTTATATATCACCAATCCATATATTTGATCCAAGGATGGATCTCCCTTTGAGTGGATCCTCTTTGCTATATTACTAAGACACGGTGCTCTTTTGGGGCATCAAAGTATTGAGGATGAAGCTTTGTGTTCCTTTTCTTGTGTTTCTCTTGGAGGTTCTCATGTCCTTGGACATTACGTAATGCAACTTGACTTGTAGAGGATGTTGTAAATAAGCTTTGCAACACATCAAGGTTTAAGCCAAAAAAAACCAATGAGACATCCAATGTAAACACATTGTGCTTGTACCCACTCATTAGCGGGTTTCAAGAACCCCTTTTAGGCTTTTGTAAACTTTTTTAATGGGATAGCTACAAGAAACCTTGTACATTTTTATGGTATGTGAGAGAAATACACAAATTTTTGGGAGAAACTCCAATGGCCTCTTGAAATTTTATGTGTCAATAAAAAACATATCCCATAAAGTAAATGGACTACAAGAGATCTACAAAACTTAATCACCAAAAACTTCAGCCAAATTTTCACCCAACAAAATTAATTATCAAAAGCCTAAGTTTTTATGGCTAGGTTCATAGATGTTTTAGATTTAGTTTACAATATCTCGATAAAAAAACTTACAAGAACCTTACAAGAATGCCTAATTCCCATCAAGTTGGTTCTTAAAACCCCCTACTATATATAGCTTGAAAAAGAAGTAGCAGTTTTTATGATCAAAGGTTCATTTGAGAAAGGATATCCATGTTGATCTCAACACTCTACCCAATTTTTACAAGCAAATCTTTGCAACCTAGCATTAATCAAGACCATTGGTATTGATTGTTTCTATTGCTTTATCTTTGTGTAATAATATGGAGTTAAGCAACAAAGTTAGTAGGGTCAATGAAGTAGCAGATAAGACAAATTAGCCTAGAATATTTTGGAAGTATTTAGGAAGCTTCTTGGGAAGCTTCTCGACTAGCTTAGCTTGCACCTCAAGTAAATAGTTTCTAGAGGGAAGCTTCTAGAAGCTTCTAACTAGCTTAGCTTGCATGCCAAGTATGCGGCTTCTAGAAGGAAGCTTCTTGAGAAGCTTTCTGTTAACTTGGCTTGCATTCTAAGAAAGCGGCTCAAGAAAGCTTCTTGAGAAGCTTCTCAAAGGCCTTGTATGCTACCTATAAATACCAAAGCCAAAGCTCATGTTAGGCAATTGGAGTTTTCCCTCATTCTAGCATCCCAATGTGAGCTTGTGTTCTCCTATTTCTCTCCTTTGTCTTGGTCTTCTACGCTTTGTATACTTTGTATCTAATTTTGGATTCCTCATTGGGTGCTAGAAACTTTTGCAACAAAATATACCTAAAAATTAAATATTTTGGGTTGCTACTCTAACCACTAGTATTGATATAGAAGTGCAAATTTTCATGTTGTTTTTGCCCTTGTTGATACAAAAAACAGTTTTAATTAGGATAAATTCCTCAAAATCTTATTTTGCAATGCTTTTAAGAAGCATTAACAAACCAAGTATGCAGTCCAAATATTACATCCTTATTACACTGCTATAAAGGATTGATAAGTTGTTGAAGCAATCTTTTTGACACAAGATCAATGGCTTTGCATGCACCATCTGAGTCAAAATTTTGGTCATACCTTCAAATCCCATAACTCTCATCTCATTTCTTTTGGAAGTGCACTTATGCAAAAGAATGCTTTGATTCATAGTTTGCATCTTTTTTCTCAATTCATTCAATTTTAATTGATCTTTACTTAGATTCCATATTAAGACATCTTTTCATTTGCCAAAGAACTGCAAGAGGTTAATAACATTTTTTTTAAGCCATGATGTAGATCCATGAGACAAAGCTAAAATATTTGGTAAACTCACTTTTGGGAGGCAATTGATTTAGCACCTTACATAACCTATTTTATATGCAATTAATGCATGGATTCAAGATGCACATAAACTCCCTCTCCTCAAAATTGATGAGCTCAAACATCATATATTGATGGGTTAGTTTCTGGAACAATGCATTCAAAGCCACAACTTCCATATCATATCTCATCCTTTTATCCAAAAAATGGATCCAAGCAATAAATCAATCAGATTCAAAAGTACTAGGTCATCTAAGTGCCACCAAGTTTGAATGACTAACCAAACTTTCAAGTAAAGTTATCAACCTTGGAACAGTAACCTATATTTGCTCATTTTGGCAATATTCACCTTGTTCATATGCCAATACTTTTGCTATTATTTTATTTATCCAATATAATAAACATCTCTCTTTCTCAAGAAGTGCTTTATTGTAGAGTCATAGTTGTAAAAGACCAAGGAGAGAAATATGAGTGTGGGAGATCCCATTGAAACACTCAAGTGAGGAAAACTTCAAATGCCTAGCTTGAATTTGGGCTTTTGTATTATAGTTGATTCGAGTACAAGGCTCCCAAGAAGCTTCTAAGAATTGTTCCTTCTAGAAGTCACCTTATTGGAGTGCCATTTACTTAAGTTACAAGCTAAGCTAACCATCAACTTGGCATACAAGTTAATGAATCCCTTGAAGGTTCTTAAAAACTTCTCACTAAGAAGCTTTGTGGATGCTTCAAGAATATTCTTAGAATTTTTAGATATATGATAGTTCTACCTCTTTTAAAATATATGTAGCTCTTACTGACTCCATATTATTACATATTTTCCCACTACTTGTTGGTGACATCCTTGTTGCCATGGAATCTTCAAACTCTCATAGAGTTGTTTGTGCATTGTGGAGATGATAAAGAGTGTCTTATGTGGCATTGTGAAGATAATACACTATCCAAAGGATCTTATATTCAATGTATCATTGGTGGTCACATTGGATATCACAATGTGCAAGTATATGGTAAACTTGTATTCTTCATGATCATTGATATGGATTAGAGGGAGTGATTTGGGCACAAACAAAAAAGGAAAATGGGTAGAAGTATAGGGTTTTAACTTCAAAATGTGGAAGATAAGATGGATAAAAAATGACTAGGAAAGGTAAGTTTTTAGGCAATACGAGAGATGATTTAAGTAATATCAAATGGACCAATCCAATTGCCAATAAATTAACAAGATTGGGTGTCAAGAAAGAAGAGAGGTTACGAAAAGAAAGCATGATCCAATCACCTACTTGAAAGGTGAGATCATAATGATGTTGACTAACATATTGCTTTTGCCAAAATTTGAGCAACAAGAAGATGAGACTTAGCTTGGTGTAAGGAATTAGACAACATGGACAAGAAGGTAGAAGTATGAGGGACTTGAGATGGTGGTGGAGCAAGAAGAGAATTTGGAATAAGTGGATGTTGAATTAGGAAAGAAGGGAGAAAGTCTAAAACTCACTTGCTTGGAATTATTAAGGGCAAATTTAGTAACCATGAGATAAGTATCTCAATTGATGTGATGAACATTGATAAAAGCATGTAGTGTATGTTCCAAAGTATAATTGGCTTGCTCAATTTACCCATCAATTTGAGGATGATAGGCCATAAACAAGGCAACATGTGTTTAGTAGCTTGAATAGTGCTTGTTAAAATTTACTAGGAAATCAAGGATCATGATTGGATGAGAACCTATGGTATCCCGTAGTCTAATGTTGAAATGGATTTTGGCCAACATTGAAGCATCCACCATATCCATAGTAGGCACCAAATGAAGTTGTTTGCTAAGCATATAAACAAACACTACAATTCTTGTAAGGCCTTTGTCCATCTTTAGCAAAAATATGATGAGATTTGAGCTCACATGTTCCATTGAGTAGATGGAATGGGGAGTGGCTGGAGTAGTCCCTAAACCTCGGTTATTGGCCTTGTTGTATTGGTAGCTCTCACAAGATCAAAGAAATTCTAAAACCTCTTGTACCATGTTTGAAATTCTTAAACCTTTTGTGCCATGTTTGGCCACCACAAGTGACATTGTATGGTACTCAAGATCTTGTCTACCCCCATATGACCAATTATTGGTAAGTCATGCACCTTTTGAAGATACACCAATCATAGATCTTCCATAACTGGAATATAGATTTTGTTCTTGCAAAATAAAAGTCTATCTTTCATTGAAAAGATGTTGTATTCCTTGTCATGTGCAGCTAGACAACTTTGCTCAAAATGAAAGAAGGGGACCTATTATTGTAATACCATTAGCCAGAAATATTATCAAGAGGTAGAAATTGGCTTAATAATATTAGAAGGATATTATATATGATGTTCTAAGTAGATTAGATAGAGGTATCACCAAAAGAGTATTTCCACTAATAAGGTAAAGGTCAAAAACCCAAAAAACTTTAGAGCCAATTTTGGAGGCCTAAATAGATGAGTTAGGCATTGCAAATTGCCAAATGCCCTTGTGCAAAAAAAGTTATGATCTCCTTGCATGTTTGTCCCATTGTGAGATTTCTAATAATACCCCACTCATGCTATTTTGAGCTTCTTATAGGAATATTTCCTAAAGATTCCATTAGGTAAATCTTGTTTAACCAACCAAATAGGACAAGGACCAACATGTCACCCATCCATGCAACTATTTAAGTGTAGACTTGCTAACATATCACCAATCCATGTATCTTATCCAAAGGTGGAGCTTCTTTTGAGAGGATCCTCTTTGTTATATAATAAAGACAAGGTGGTCCTTTCGGGGCATTATAGTATATAGAGCTAAAGCCTTGTATTTATTCTCTTGTGTTTCTCTTGTATTCTCATGTCCTTAGAAGATTAGAATTGTAATCTTGAACTGTGTGTGTACCTTTGAGTTTGTCAACACCATGGTGATTGATATTATCATGGGAGATTCACAAAGAATCTTCAAATCAAGTAATCATGATAGAGAATGACATAAAACTTGTTGTGTTTGTTCTCAAGCTTGATATCAAGCATTTGCAGTGATTACTTCCATCAATGATACAAACTCTTCATGCACTCTAGATGTAAGGTCCACAACAAGGATTTGTGATTGACTTGCATTATCACTTGTTTCCCAAAGAAGCAATGTCTTCATACCTTTGTAATATACACCAATGTCAATTGTTCTTGATCTCAAGCCAAAAAAATAATTTCTGTTGTGTTTACTTAGTGAGATACAAAGGCAATTGGATTTTAATCCATCTAGATATTTTTGTTGCAACATAGCTCCAATGATAAACTTAAAATCATCCAAATCAACAATAATACAAAGAGCTAGCCATATGATCTAGATGTGGATGTGAAATTTGGTTTGGTAACATCTGGAATGATGTTATACATGATGGTCAAAAGAGATCAGATAGAAGTATCACCAAAAGTGTACTTCTACTAATAGGGTAGAAACCGAAATAGATTTAAATACCTTAGAACCAATAGCTAGACATATGATTTAAAGACAATAATTGATTTTGTAACATCTGGAAGGATGTTACACATGATGGACTAAATAGAGCCGAAAGACGTATCACCAAAAGGGAACTTCTACTAATAGAGTATGAACCATAATATGCCTAAAATCTTTGAAGGCAATTTCAAAGGCCTAAACGGATAAATTAGACCTAAAAATGTGCAAATTCCCCCCCCCCCCCCACAAATAGAGGAGGAAAGTCCACCTTTCCTCCTTCATGCTTTGTCTCGTTGAGAGCATTCCAACAATACCTCACCCACATGATTTTGAGATTCCTACAAGAAGATTCCCTTAAAGATTCCATTTGATCAAAGCTTGTTTGACCAACCAGATAGGACCAAGACCAACATGTCACCCATCCAAGTAAGTAATCCAAGGGTGGAGCTTGCTGACATATCACCTATCAGTTTGCCTAATCCTATGGTGGAGTCTCCTTGGAGGAGATCCTCTTTGTCTATATCATAAAGAGAAGGTGCTCCTTTGGGGGATCACATGATTGAGTGTGAAATCTATGTTTTCTCTCTTTTCTTCTCCTCTGAATATTACAATGGGATCAAAGCAAGTGTTTTAGTCCAAGAGAGTGGATCACTCCTCATGGAAGAACACTAACTACTGAAATTGAGTGATTTGAGGTGGAGAACATAGAGTAATTGCAAGACTTAGGAAGGACTTTAGAGAGTAGATGGAATGGATGCATCGGGAGGACAATTTCCCATACCTAGGTTTCCATTCTTGAATCCATTCCACATCAAGGTTATGTATATCTATGGTGAGCAAATGAGAGTATTTATAATTTATCACTTTGGAGTAAAATTCATAAACAAGGTGATGAGCTCACCAAACCTGGTGATTCTACCTGTAGTGGGATACAATAGAGAGTGGGATTTGACAATCTAAATTCTATTATGATGTTATGGATGTGAATTTCCCAAATCCTCTCTCTTTCAACACTCAAGTAGAAATTCATTATGTAGTGAGACCAAAAGTAGTATTTTGTGTAATCACACAATCTCTCCTTCCAATTTGGTTCTAAATTATTTCATGTGGAAAATACATTGGCCTCTAATCAAGTTACATAAATCAATCAATACATCCTTGTTTTACTATTGCACAACTTGCTACATGGATCAAAGTCTAGCTTGCTTGAGTATACCAACTCCTTGGTTTTTTTTCTCAATAGAGTAGGAACTATTCAGAATTATGAGCATCATTATCTCCTTTATTTGCTATTGTAATAGACTGAAACTCCTTGATGAATGTATATGGATCTTCTTTGTCTTCTCATCTTAAAATTTTTGGTAACTCATCTTTGGAAAGATGGTTGAGTGGTGTTAAGGCCTAGCATTAGAAATCCATAATATAACTATATGTTATTTTTTTTTTAAAAATTAAGTAATATATTTGTATTATTTAAAATAATAAATATGAAAATTACTAAATACAAGCCTTTTGTCCAATGAAAGGAACTACAACATCAGTTGGCATCGTTTAAGGTAGTGGTAATGATAAGAGGGGTGATGATTTCTTGGTGGTGTCAAGATTAGAATAAGAATGAGGAGATCTAGACTCCAAATTACTAGCACCTCTATCGCTTGAAGGTGTTGGATTGCACTCCTTGGAAGTTGCTCTTCCCTTGCATGAGTCCTTGGGTAGTTAACTCATCAAATATTCATCCAAGCCATAGTAGAATATCTTTGGTAGGGTTTTTGATACTCTTAACCTCCACATGTAAGCAAGGAGGAGGTTAACACCTTCTTTAGATAGCTCAAATGCAAAATAATCTTTTATAACTTTCTTGAGAAATTTGATATCTTTTGCCAAAGGAAGTGAGGTGATAAATTATCATGACATTCCACTAGTATTCTGCACATTTTCTTTCTTCAACCGGTCAAGCCAATCAAGGGTTGCCTTGACCTCCTCCAAGATTTTTGGATTTAGCTCATGATGGTTAGCACATTCTTGACAAAGTTCTTGTTTTCTCTTTGATTTCCTTTTGACACTTGCAAGCTTCTTCTATTATCCTTGATAGCATTGAGCACGTGCATATTCACTAGGTATACGTTCACTTGGAGATATTCACCTCTTAATTGTAAGGTATTTTCCAATCCCAACCACTCCCAAGGATTTGCATCCTTGGAAGTGGTACCAATTTTTTGGTCTATGTAACAACCCATTGAATAGTAAATGTATTGTATTAATGAGTAACAATTAGTTCCCATAGGGATACAATTGAAGTATGGTTAGATTCATAAAAACATGTCACCTTTCTAGTCCTTTACTATTTTCTTATTTATCCGCTTGGGCAAAGACAAATTCTTAAAATGAGAAATGATACCAACAAGGTACACTTTGGCAAAATTACAAAAGAATCACTCATTCATGCTAAGCTAAGTCCAAATTAGTCTTAGAAAATCATGGTTCAAACTCAAGATATGACTTCCTTCAAAGGTCTCCCAGATATCTTTGGATGATATGCATTTTACCCTTCATAAAGTTTTGTTCTTCCCAAAGGTAACCAAAATTATCTTTGTGAAGGTGCAGATTTTCAAAAGATAATTTCTCCTTTCAAAGATCTTGTTGATGTTTTGTTGAAGATTCATATTTCACCCTTCACAAGATGCTGCTCTTTTCAAAGTAAACATCTTTGTGAGTAGGTCTCTTCTTAGTCTATGCACACAGGAGTTTAGGGATAGTACAACACATTAGAGTCTTTCAAGGCATCACAACCAATAAACCAACAAGTTTTACTCATGACATAAAGCACAAAGATAGTTGGAAGCTTTATTGACATTATTCACTCAAGGCACAAACAAAACACAAAATATTTACTAAGAATTTGAGAAAGCAATGAGTAGCTTCAGGTACTCTTTACGTTATTGAACAAAAAGCACTTTGGGTGTCAGACTTAAATAATTGATTGACTCAAGAGTTACAAAACATACCAAACTCCTAATGTCCAAGACCCAAGACAAGTAGTTAAGATTCAAGATCATGACTTGTAATGGTGAGCATCTCCACACCAAATAACTTTGTCTAATTGTTGTGGAAGATTTTTTTCTTGTTCCATGGAAGGCTCTTGTTTTTATTCCATGATTTCCTCTTCAAATTTATTCTTAACGTCTTCAAGAGTCATGCATAGGTTCTCCTTGAGCCCCTTAGGATTTATTTCTACCTTAACCCAAATGCCTAGCACTATTTTCTCTAGTGATTGATCCTCAAGGAGTTGCATTGATTGTTGTTTGGCCAACTTGAGTTCATGGAATTCCCTTGCAAAAGTTGTGGCTTCTATGAATTTGATTATCATTGTCTTTAATGCATTACACATCCTCTTTACAATATTTGGTTTTTTTTACTTCCCACAAATTCCTTGCACTTAGTTACCTTCACTTCTCCTTTGGGTTTTTCAACACCTTGTACTTTTGATTTGTGTTGATCAATATCTCATATCTTTGCTTTGATCATTGGTTGGCTCTTTAGGTCTTCATTCATGCTAACATCTATTTATGAAAGTGTGGTCTTCAATTGCACCTCCTTGTATTGCAATAATAGAATCTTTGCTTGGTACTTTTCAATGTGAAGCTTGGTCTCTTTTCAAAATTTGGTTATTGCCACTTCATAGTACATCTTCTAAATGACTGCCACATCTCCTTTAGTGATCAAATCTACTTACATGACCTTTGAATTACTGAACTTCTCCTTGAGCTCCTTCTTGACTTTGGTCTTCTATTTTAGATCCTCTACTTCCTTTCAAAGATCTTTGACGTGACTCTTCACTATCTTATTCTCATGTTGGAGTTTTGCTTGATCATATAGCAACACGTGAGTTATGGTGAGCTCCTTCTTTAACTTAGTGATTCTCACCACCTTCAAGTGCTCACTCTTTATCTTTTCTTGAGTTGCTTCCTTCAAAGCCATTAGGTCTTCCTTAAGGCAATTGATTAGGCTCTATGCTTCTTTTGCTCCTCCCATAGGTTAACAATTTAACTTTCTTGAGACATCATAAAAGTTTTGTGAAATTGGAATCGAGTGTGCATTTTGCTACCATGAATGAGTACTCTATCACATTTGGACAACTCTCTTCATATATTCAGTACTAAGTATAAAGGGTCATTAGAGGTGATAGATTTTTTGCAGTATGCCTTACTTTAGTCATTTCCTTCAAAATATGCTTTTCTTTGTCAAGAGTTATTTTTACTTTTTCTATTATAGGTATCTTGTCAAACTCTTGCAAGAGTTGAGCATTGTCCCACATTTTCTCCTTATTATTTTTTCTTTAATTTGATCTTTATTTGTGAAGAAATGATATAGGTTACTACATTCTTTGAGAAGGAAGCTCTTAAATATAGTATTATTTAGAGTTGTGCCTAATGAGGCAACAACCTGAACAAGAGATAATGAGCCTGGAGGTCAACTAGACAGAGAATACCATATCTTACACCAAACAAAAGAAGGCTCAAGGCAAATAGCTTTGGTAGAGAAGAATCTGAATGCAAAGATATTTGTACAAAAGAATCTTTGGCCAGAGAGCACTTTGGTTAAGACTACAAATCAATTCAAATCAGTTTTTGCTAGTCACCTTTTGTCCCAAAGCCAAAAAAAGTCAAGAGTTGTATGACCATTTGATTGTTCCATCACCTAGTTCAAGGAGAACCATTTTCATTCAAGAAGGATGGTTTGCATTGCAAGGAAAGCAATTAGCATTTGGCTCATTATTCACCTTAGTAACTAGGACTATTGAGGAAGAGGATGTTTTGTGGGTAGTACTACTCATTAAATACATAACAAGGACTCAAGGGAGTGACCAACTATTTCTTTGCTGAAAAATGACTAAAGACTTTGCCTGTCAAAGAAATTATGGAATGATCTATTCCACTTTTCACAATGTCAATCTTTCTTTAGTCTAGAATCACAACTCAAATTTGCAACGAAGTACTCACTTTCATATATTTCATAGCTTTTAGCCAAACTACATTTGTCCTATTCCTTTAGTAGTCAAGCAAAGATGGTATTTTTCTACAAACCCATGAGAAAGGCCTCCAAAGCTATCCTTATAAGTCCAACAATAAATCAATAGGTAATGTATTGTAGAAGAGAAGGATCAAGAGCAAGCATTTGGGATTGATAGATTTTGAGATGATTCATGAGACAATGGTTGAGAGGGAAAAAAGTACTAGGGATTTGAGAAGGAATTCCTATACTTGGACCAAAGAACAATGGAAGAATGTTTTAAGCCCAAATGTAAGCCCATTTAGAGCAATGATGATTGATACAAAGTACTCCAATAATGAGATGATTGAAGGGACCAAAACAATGGTTTGCAGGATCTCAACTATAAGGATCTAGCCAAATAGTCAAATGCAATTATGAATTTGTTATGACACAAATTGACAACTTACTTCACAAATATTGAAGAATTTCTCTTCTATAATGTATGAGAGGAAACCTATAAAATGGGCTCACATGTTCTATCTACAAGCACAAACTCTTCACCAAGATTTCTTAGACAAAGGAGGATCCACCTACCCATATATGATGTTGTTCCCTTGCCACTACTTCCCCATAGGGACTCTACTTCTCAACCTAAAGAGGGATGATCAAGAAGTATCAAGAAGTAGATGTAGGATTTGCCAAGATAGGCAAAATTTGTATGCGTGGAGGAAGACATAGCAGGGCCCAAGCCCAAGAAGAAGTGCATTCCTCCAATCTAAATTACTTCTCCAAGGAAGAAAAGAGCAAAGAAGAATCTCTTATTGTTTGAGTAACTTTTAATCAAGAGGAAGAAGTAGCTTTAGAGGAAGACACAAAAAAGAAAGAAGATGATCAAGAGGATGAAGGATATTTTACTTTATAAGGAAGAAGAAGGAAAAGAAAAGCAATACAAGGATGCTCAATCTACTCAAAGGAGGGTCAAAGGAGTAGAAGAGGGGATAACAACTACATTACCCAAACCTTGTAGCCCCATTCCTCAATCCTCATCATAGATAAAGAAGGATGCACCCTCTTAAGAAGGGAAGAAACTTTGGCTTGAAATTCAAGAAGGCATTTGGGAAAGAGATAAGGATGGAGCCAAAGATGAAGAAATTGATATCAAAGTAGTGGATACTCTAGCACCAATAGAGGAAGGATTGTATAAAAGATCAAGGAGAGAAATAAGAGAAGGGAATATTGGAGTGGAAGATCACATGGGGACTCTCAAGGAAGAGAAATTCCAAATGCCAACCTTGAGCTTAGCTTGGGTATCCATAGATAAATTGGGTACAAGGCTCCAAAGGAGCTTCCAAGGAAGGTTCCCTTTAGGATTGACCTTACTTGGAGTTCAAGCTAAGCTAGCCATTTACCTGGCATACAAGCTAAGTTAACCATCAACTTGGCATACAAGTTACTCTAAAATTGGAAAGTTCTTAGAAGCTTAGTATGTGCTTCAAGAATATTTTACCCACAAGCTTCCTTAATGCTTCTAGTACATTCTAAATTAGTCTAGATTTTTTGTTATATTTAGCTTAGTCTACTATAATACCAATAGCTAGACATATTACCTAGAGGTGGAAAATGATTTGGTAACATCTAGAAGGATGTTATATATGATGGACTAAGTATATAAGATAGGTGTGTCACCAAAAGAGTACATCCACTAATAGGGCATGAGTCAAATATACCTTGAAAAATTCAAGCCCAATTCTAGATACCTAAATGGATGAATTAGGCCTAAAAAATGGAGGCATTTTTCCCCTTTAGAGGAAGAGGCTTGCCTTCTTCCCTCACTTTGTCTCAAGCTTCCAATGGTACCTCACCCATGTAATTTTGAGATTCTTACAAGAAGATACCCTAAAGATTCTTTCTTGTCAAACTATTTTGACAAACCAGATAAGACAAGCACCAACATGTCACCCATCCATGCAACTAATCTACAGGTGGAGCTCATTGACATGTCACCAATCCAAATATCTAATCTAAGGGTAGAGCTTCCTTTAAAGGGATCCTTCTTGCTATATAATCAAGACAAGGTGCTCCATTGGTGTACCGTAGTATTGAGTGTGAAGCTTTGTGTTTTCTTGCTTGTGTTTCTCTTGGGGGTCTATTGTCCTTGGAGTACTAGAATGGTGTCAAATCAAGTGTTTTATTCCAAAAGAGTGGATCATCCCTCTTGGAGGAACATAGATTATTAAGATTGAGTAATTTTGAGGGGAGAAAATGTAGCTCGATTGATGGACTAGGGGTGTTTTAGTGAGAGGATAGGATGGGCTGGAAATGCCTAGAGGAAAATTTCTTACACCCCACTTTCCATCCTTAAATCCATTCCATATCAAATTTATGTACATCCAATGTGAGCAAGTGAGAGTACATCTCATTTATCATTTTGGAATAGATTCTTGGACAAAGTGATGAATTCACCAAACCCATTAATTATACCTCTGATGATATATGATATAGAGAAAGATTTGACAATCTTCATTTTGTTATGATGTAATGGGTCTGAATGTACCAAATCTTCTCCCTTTCAAATATGCAAGTAAAATCCGTTGTGTGGTTAGATCAAAAGTAATATATAGAGATTTCATAGTCTGCAACTTTGGTGAAGAATATTATCAATGAGTGATAGCCTTTGAGGTCACAATCATAGTCCCAATAGTCCATGCCTTGTCTTGAGTGATCATACTAACACTCCATTGAAGTAGAAAATAACAATTGAGTGTTTGCAATGTGTACAAATCATGGAGCCGTAGTTGCAAGGTCTAATGAAGGAATGTAGGGGATGTTGAATGAGTTTTGGGAGAGCAAGATGACAAAAGAGGTAAAAAAAAATGGAGAACCATCTCAAAACCCAACACCAATGGCCAGAGTACTTGGAGAGTCACTTGTGCCAATGACACCAACCTTGGTCAACAACAAAGCCACATTATGACTATGAATGAAGAAGATGTGCAACATTGAGCCTTACAAGGGACTATGAACCATGAGAGTAGTAGAAAACTAGATTTTAAGAATGAATCAATACTTTTGATAATTCAAATTAGAATCATTGATCATTTTGCAAGCGTGTTTGCATGTTGGTTCTTGATCAATAAAACCCTCACATGGTACAATGCTTAGGAACAATCATTGTTGGCAAAAGGAAGAAAGATCACTTTGAAAACAATGCAAGAAGGGTTGCTCAAGAATTTCCAATATGTGGATTCCATGTAGATGGCCCAAACACAACTGTAGGGTTGAAGCAGAAGAATAAGATACAAGAGTATGTGGAGGTATTTCCTAATCTACTGGTTATGATAATTGATATGAGTCCACTAGAAGCTCTTGAAAATTTCAAATGGGAATTAAAAGAAAAAATTTGCCAATACGTAATGGTACAAAGTCCTTGCATTGTGTTTGAAGCCATTGCATGCACTTAGAGAGTAACAAAGGTGCTTGGAAGAAGTGAATGGGTTGTCTTGATGCAACACTATTGGGTTGGGACATCCAATTTTGGTAGACAAGCTCTTGTAAAATTGGATAAAATTTTGTTTTGAGACCAAGAAGCACAACCACTCTAAGGAGAATGAGGATGGGACAAAGAAAGGAAAGATGGACTCCCACAAGGAAAAAGGGCTTGAGTAGAACAATGATGTTGTTACAATTGTAGCCGAGTTGGGCACATACTCATCAATTGTTGTGGTCTTCATCCTAGAGGCCCTTGGCTTCTATACAAGCAACTTTTGAACCACATGGAGAAACAAATTGAAGAAGAGGATGCTAAAATCACATCAAAAAAATATCACCAATAAGTGTACCTCCTAGCCTTACTAGCTCAATGTAGAAGAGTAAAAGTGGAGGGAAGAAGAGGGTGAGTGTGCAAATGCGGAAGAAGACAAAAGTATAATTAATTGTCATAAATGGAGTCTTAGAAGGCAATCAAGCAAGAGTATTGATAGACCATTGAAGAACAAATAATTTTTTTGTCTTGCCTTACTACAAAAAGGCTGGAGATGAAACTAAAGAAGGATAAGAGTGACAAAGTAGAGTTACCCAATGGTCAAATAGAGAGGATTGAGTTGTTATTCAAAAAGGCAACACTCTTTGTAGGAGAGTATCAAGAAGCAATTAAGTGGTAAGTGATATAGTTAGCTCATTATGATCCTATCTTAGGCATGCCATGGATGAAGCACTACAATCCCGTGGTCAATTGGAGAACAAAAGTAATGAGAACTAGCCAATGGAAAATCTTTGGGGTTAAAGAAAGATCACGAAGGCAAGAACTACCCTCACTGTCATAGGGACCACATCTATTGGTAAGACAAATAGATATTTCATGGGTCTATTAAGAGAAGTCTAGAGTGCACAACTATATGGAAAAATTTTTGAGAAATTGAAAGATAGTGTCAATGAGTTCCAAGATGGCTTTTTGGATAATTTACCCTTAGGATTGCCACCAAAAATGAGAGAAGATCATTAAATCCAAATACTTCTTGTGAAGACATCTCTTTGTAAGGCCCCATGTCTACTATCACCTCAAGAGTTGGAGGAACGTAAGGCTCAAATCAAAGGTATGCTAAAAAAACTATTTATCCAACCAAATGTTTCACCATATGGAGTTCTTGTCTTGTTTGTGAAGAAAGATGGGAAAATGTGCATGGGCAATGACTAATGGGGACTAGATCAACAAATGATGAAGAACAAATACCCATTACTTTGCATGGATGACATGTTTGATCAACTCAATTGGGCAAAGCACTTCACAAAACTTGATGTACAGAGTAGTTACAACCAAATTAGGATTAAAGAGGAACACATGCATAAAACTACATTTCAAACAAGGTATAGTCACTTTGAGTACCTAATGATGTTTTTTGGCCTCACCAACACTCTAACCACTTTCATGAGTTTGATATATTTTATCCATACTTAGATACATCTATTATTATTTTCCTTCATGAGATCTTAGTCTATAGTAGGACAATGACATAGCACAAGCAACATCTTCAAGAAGTCCTCCTTATTCTTCAACAAAATCAATTGTAGGCCAAACTCTCAAAGTGCAAGTTTGGCAAGTATGAAGTAGACTACTTGGGGCATAGACTAAGTGCAAAAGGTATCCAAGTATCAATCTATAAAAAAGAGGTCATCTAGAAATGGGGTGCTCTAGAAGATAAGACTCAACTCAATCATTTCTTGGAATTAATAGGGTTGTATTGTTGATTTTTCAAGAACTTTTCCAAGGTTGCACAACCTTTAACAACATTACTTGGTAATAGGAAGAAGTAGATGTAAGGAGCGACACAAGAATTTGCCTTTTAGGAAATGAAAGATACATTACTACATACACCAATCTCAAATTGGTATAACCTAAAACATCCAATCAAGTTGGCTATGACTGCATCAAGAGTTGCAATAAGAGCAATTCTACAACAAAGAGCAGTCCTAATTCTTGGCAAAACATAACTATCACACCGCTTAACAAAAAGAGTTGACCATTGTTCTTGCAACCAAGCATTAGAAGTACTATCTTAGCAACAAGGCATTTGTAATGGAGATATACTACAAACCTCTAGGTTATCTCAAGACCAAAAAATTAGGCCTCTCTATTGTCTCTACTTTACCCTTAGGGGAAGAAGTGGATGTAAGGAACCACACAAGAATTGGCCTTTTAGGAATTGAAAGGTACATTACTACATGCACCAATCTTGAAATGGTATGACCTAAAACATCCAATCAAGTTGGCTATAATTGCATCAAGATTTGCAAAAAGAACAATCCCAAACAAAGAGCAGTCCAAATTCTTGGCAAAACATAACTATCACATTGCTTAACAAAAAAAGTTGACCATTGTTCTTGCAACCAAGCATTAGAAGTACTACCTTAACAAGAAATCATTTGTAGTGGAGACACACCACAAATCTCTAGGTTATCTCAAGACACACAAAATTAGGCCTCCCTATTATCTCTACTTTACCTAGAGTAGGTAAAGTAGAGACAATGGTTCAACATGACAATCACATATGTAGAAGGCAAGAAGCAACTTGTAAATACATTCACTTAAATACATATGGCAAACAATCAAGTGGTAAAGGTCAAGACAAACCCAAAATTCTGACCAAGGATTCTTGCTGCTAAAAAAATAACCCATAGATTGTAGGGACTCACTCATCCAAGTGCATAACCAATACCCAAGGATCATCTTTTATGATGGTAAGTTATGGATCCTAGATGCCACAAACATAAGAACCACAATCATAGTAGAATGCCATGATTTTGCCATTGTAGGTCATGTTGGAGTGGACAAGACTTTAGATGCATTCAAATGGCATAATTATTGGTCCAAGATGAACAACAATGTGATGGAGTATGTTCAAATTTGCCTACTCTATCAACAAAATAGAGTTTCTAATCAAGCTCTTGCCGGACTCCTTCAACCTCTTTGTAATCTTCCAAGGATAGGGGACCTTAAGCAAAACACAAGAGAAGACACATCAAGCTTCACACTCAATACTCTGATGTCCCAAAGGAGCACCTTGACTTTATTAGATAGCAAAGAGGATTCTCCCAAAGGAAGCTCTACCCTTACATAAGATACATGGATAGGTGACATGTTAGTAAGTTCTACCTTTAGATTAGTTGCATGCATGGGTGACATGTTGGTTTTGATCCTACTGGTTGGTCAAACAATCTTTGACCAAAGGGAATCTTTAGAGAATCTTCCTATAGGAATCTTATAATTATGTGGGTGAGATATTGTTAGAAAGCTCTTGACAAGATACATAAGGGAAGGAAGGCCAGCCTAGTCTTCCTTTGTCACACCATTTGTAATTCCCCATCTAGATACTCTAACACTAGAGTTCCAATGATAGTAGTTAGAGTTATTTCAGCAGTTTCTTGGGGACTGCTTTTTGACGGTCAGATTTTGTGTTTGGGGTATTGACTTCACGGTGGGGCTCATTGTCACTTTGCACCATTTGCACCGTCGAGTGTGCCATCAGCGGGACCGTTAGGGTTTTAGTGCTAGCTCAAGTCCAGGGGGTATAGTTTCAAAGTGAGCTCAAGAGAGCTCACTTCTCTGATGTTGACCCTTTGAGTTCCTGGCTATGGTGGATAGAGGCCGGCAAGCATCACTTGGATTCTCTATGCTTGAGTGGGTGTGGCTTGATTGTAATCAGTGCCCAGTTGTTGGCAGTTTATAGAGTGACAGATCAAGTATTGATCTGAGTTGAGTTGAGTTGAGAGTGGTAAGCAATCTGATTACATCAGAGAAGTGAAGTCAGGGGGAAACCGGGTGCAGGAACTTTGAGTGTTGGTGGTATCTCCAAGCTCGGTGGATCGTTGGTAGCTCGATTCAAGTTCAGTGTTTCCCTAGTGTATAGAAGCTCATTCATTTGATGCAGATTTGGCAGTTAGTTGGATGGTGTGCGGAAGTGCTGGCCAAATTTTGAGCAAAGAAGGAGCAATTTTCAAGCAGTGGTTGTGATTTTGAGCTCAAGAGGTGAAGGCAGGACCAATTTGCTGCAAGTTGGGTTTAGAAAGTCAAATTGAAGGTGGAGTTGGGAAGCTCTTCTCATGAATTTGTGATTTGGAAAAACTTGTGTTGTCAATTTGGCTCGAATTGAAAGTTAGCAAGGGATTTGGGGGACAACCATCTTTAGGGTTTATGTCAATTTTATGTCAGATTTTGGTTGGGATTTACGTCAGATTTTGGCCAGATATGGAGGAGTTTTGCTAGTTTGGAAGAGTTTCGCAGATTTGGAGAAGTTTCACCAATTTTGGAGGAGGTTCAAAGTGGCAACAAGAAAGGCATCATTTGGCTGAATTTTGAGGCTTTGAGGCATAGGGCTATGGGCTATGAGAGGCTACGAAGGCCTAGAAGCTAGCTAGTTTAGAGTAGATCTTGGTCATTGGTTGGCAAAATCTGCCTTTCCTGCTAGATTGTGCGCAACAAGGTTTGACCCCTAGATCTCTTGTTCCTAGACTGGTGCCCTAGCCAACTGGTCCACCCTCACTTGTTGTCCTAGTGACTATGCCACTGTTATTTATACACATGTAGCTTTGGCTAGGAGAGGCAGTTTGATCCCATTATTGGTGATCTTCGTAGTTTAGGACTTAGATACGAACTTCTCTTATGTCAAATGCCAAATGGTGGCAGAGTCAGTCCCATGTTGTGTTATGAGATGGAGGGTTTTTGTTTAGATTTTTTGTGATTGGATCTCCTCCATTCTCTGCTTCTTGTTTGTGCACCACGTTTGTGTGAGGTACCCTGCCTTTTGAGCATTGGTGCTCTGGTGTGCTCTTGGTGGTGAGGCTGGAGTGATGACTAGTTAGATTACCTTTGTTTCTCTCCAGTGAAGTAGGAAGTGATGATCTGTAGACCGTGAGAGTGCGTGTTATGATGGCAGGTTACAGGTTGCCCTTTCCCCTAGTGTAGTTATCTCGGTTAGAGTTACATTAGTGGGTGGTGTTTAGTTGGTGTTGGCACTTGGTGGGGCACTTGCGGTTGCAACTTGCGGTTGGGGTTTGCTGTTGCAATTACTTGGTCATGACGGAGTTCTTTGGAGATTCCAAAGGAGTTAGCACTGCAATACGCAGTGGGTTTACTTGGAGTGGTGCTTGGTATCAGCTCGGTATCTCAAGTCCTAGTGAGGAAGGAGATTGACTCTGAGTTGGAGTTCGACACAAGAGCTGATTCAGTTGAGAGTGCACTTGGTGTGTCCGCACCGTTGTTGTGGGACATCAACAAGATTTATGGGGCCTCCAAAGGCCCTAGGCGTTACTTTGGTATAGTGGGTACCATTGAGTTGGATGACTTCATCCAGGAGTTCGATAGTTGGTGTGATCTGCAGCAGATCAGAACCTGACTTTGTTCACACCCTTCATGGCATGGAAGGGGTTGTTTCAGCACTTAGAGGGTCCGCCGATGGATGACTACCATGAGTTCAGGAGAGCTCATTTGGAGGAGATTGAGTTATGGAGACAATATTGGTCTCCACACTATGTCTCCATCACTTCAAGCTTGGTGGCCAGGAGTAGATCGGCTGGACCTACGAGTTCTAGCTCGAGTAGTGTGGGTGGAGCTAGTGGAGGTGCACTAGCTAGAGATAGTGCTACTACGAGTGGAAGCACCGCTACAAGAGGTGGTGTGGTACCGGGGTTTAACCCCATGGTGGAGTTCTTCCTATGTTTGAGGCAGAACTACCAAGGAGTGCGGACTGACAAGCTGAGGAGCTTGCAAGAGTTCCAGCAGAAGGCTGGAGAGAGCCTACGCGAGGCATACACTTGCATGAAGCGGCTGATCAGTTTCACTTAGGGAGTTACTGAGGCCTAGGCAATCCAGTTTTGGTATGGGATACTGGACAAGGAGTTGGGACGTAGAGTTTGTGATGCTACGTTGTTGCAGGCTACTTCGCCCACTTTGGCAGTAGTCTTTGGTTTGGCTGAGCGTATTGAGCACAATAGGTGGAGGAGAGAGTGGTGACATCTGGATTTGGTAGGGAGACCTCATCCAGGGTTGTGACTTCTTCTCGAGTGTAGCAGAGTGCACCACGCCTAGTTGGTTTTTGAGGACAGGGTGGACAACCCAAATCCTATGGAGCGAGTGGAGGGCCTAGTGGAGTTAGATCCTTACCCTCATTTTTGGGTCAGCAGCAACTAGTGAGTGGTGGTGTTGCTTGTTGGACTTGTAGTAGACCTCACCATCGGAGAGAGTGTAATCAGGGCAGCGAACCTGATACCTCTAGTGCATCACAGCCATCACAGAGGCAGTGTGAGCACTGCCACAGATTTGGTCACATTAGTGACCGGTGTTTTGACCTACACCCAAAGTTACGGAGTGGTAGGGCTGCTATGGTAGGTAGTAGACGAGCTCCAGTTCATGGAGGACGAGGTGGTAGAGGTGGTGGTAGAGGATCTACACCTAGTAGGGGTGTAATACCTGCCCTTAGTTCTGACACAACTATGGCTTCTTGGATTGAGCAATTGGAGCAAAGATTGGCTAGTATGGCTATTGCTCAAAGGAGATCAGATTTGGGTGCAGAGGCTTCCACCTCATATGCTGGTGATAGAGATGCTTTGGACTTCATGTGTGGAGCAGCACAGGTGGATGCATCTGCAGCAGTGACTAGGAGTGCAGTACTTGCTCCAAAGCCTAGAGGAGCATCAATGGAGTTGGAACCACAAAGAGGAGAGGTTGGGAGATAGGTCAGACTTCCCCAGTCTTTCATGCTATCTGAGGCATTGCAGACAACATCCATGGTTCCTAGGCGTCCAAGTGCAGGTGTGGTAGGTGGTGATGGAGTACATGATGGACTACCTGCTAGTCAGCCACCTACTACTACACAGACTGAGTCTAGCATGATGTTGGGGGCGGCTCAGCTGGTTATGCAGCATCCTTTGTTTTCAGCAAGTGACATGTTTACATTGGGAGTTGACCCAACCCCAGTATTCAGGTTGGCTGCCACATTGTGTGAGAGTAGGGATGGTGCAGTTCTTACTACTAGACTAGAGGTGGTTGGTAGTGGAGTTGACTTGGTTGAGGAGCATGGGATCCATTCAGCGACCAGTGGTTTATGGCAGGCAGCAGCGGCTAGACTAGAGGAGTTGCCAACTAGACCGGCCTTTGAGAGAGCACGGTTTACACCTGGTGTTGTCCTATTGGATAACCAGAGGGGGATTTTTTGTTTGGTGGGACCTTCAGGGAAGGTCTATACACCACAGAGAGTCTTGTTAGACTCTGGTGCGCAACCCCTTATGTTGGGGAAGGCTACAGCTGTTGGTCTGGAGTTATGGAAGACCGATGTGGAGAGGTGTCCATTTCAGATCCAGACATCTCTTGGTGGTGGTTTGACATAGAACATCACACGTGGAGAGCTTGTTGTCTAGGTTCAGCCTGGTGATCCGACTGATAGCTCGGTGGTGAGAGCTCGGGCTATTGCAACGATAGCTGAGTCATATGATGTGCTAGTTGGGGAAGCAGTGTTATACCCTATGGGTTTCAACATTGACTATTGGGAGGAGACAGCCTCTTATAGACCTGGTTGGAAGTCTAGTGAGGGACGGATATGTCACCTACCAGTACGCTTCAGTAGTGGCAGTCTTGGCTCACTACAGTCCGGGACCATGGCAGCATCAGTTTTAGCTTTCAGCGGTGCAGTTACTTGGCTTGGTGACTTGTTGGAGGAGAACGCCCATGCAGAGGATACTCCAGTACCAAAGGAGATCACTTGGCTATGGAGTACGAGTGGGATTGTTCCATCCACCTTGGATGTTCCATTGTGGAGTTCAGAGGAGGTATTGCAGCAACATGTAGATCAGTTGGTGCAGCAGGCTTGGAGTGGAGCCTTCGTACCATCAGGAGATGAGTGTGAGGATGAGCCTCCAGAGGTGATTGCTTTGACACCTCTGGATACCACACTCATTGCTTGGCAGTATCCAATAGAGGAGATATGCCTATTGGAGTTGTTTGGTAGGATCAGCACCAGACTAGTTGCGGTGTTACAGTCGGGTATCCAAGTACAGAGGTACTTGTATGTAGAGAGAGATGAGACTGCTAGGCGAGTCACTCTACATCATGTGGCACACTTGGCCTATCGGTATCCAGAGTTATTACCAATGTCAACAGTCAGAGGTTACCAGAAGGCCCTACTAGGAGACATTTCCTTACTGGGGGCGCATGACCTAGAGAGACATGGGCCTATTCACTTGGTGATTTATGGATGGCCATGTTAGGGACATACACATGCGGGCCGCGGTTTGGGTCTTCAATATCCTTGTTCTGGTGTGTTTTGGGAGATGTTATGGATACTACAACATCTCCAGGTTCATCAGTCTGTTTCTCCAGCTTACCTTTTGGAGAACGTTCCCTTGATGGGTGATTCTTGCACTAGAGTGGTGGCAAGTACACATCAGGTCCATTCTTGGATGGGACCTGCTGTATTGTTAGATGTAGCCAGAGTGGGATCACGAGCTCATCGTCTTCGTCTTTGGTGGACAAACCTCTTACCAAGAGAGGTTCTACAACGTGCTTATGATGGGATTCAGCAACTTGACCACATCCTTGTTGATGATATCTTGGATGTTGGGCGTCAGTCTCAGACAGTGGTAGTGGCTGATAGGTCACCTTTGGCAGTGGTGAACCTAGTTGGACAGCATAGAGCTGCATTTCCCACACTCATGAGTTTCCCAGGCTCTCATGCTTTTTGAGAGAGAGGACTTGGACTTGTTTGGGACTCACAATTACAATAGTTGGTGGAGCCCAATGCTGATGAGAGAGAGCGGGTGATGGGTTTTTGCACCGGTATTACTGTTGTTCCAACATTGTCAGAGGCATCCAGGCGTCAGGTGTTAGGTCAGGTTATGGACCTGAACTGTTTGACCTGGATTGTGAGCCTTGGCTTGGTAGAGCAACGTAGGAGGCGCTTGATAGGCATCACCACTTGGACACTTGTGAGCCCTGTGCCTATCAAGACAATTCAGGCACATGCTGGGGGCGATGGACCGAGTGGACATGGTATTCTTGGGACACATCAAGTAGCTACTAGGGAGAGTGGTCTACTTGGAGTCCATCCATGTGAGCGTGGGCTACTTGGATTACACCCTTGGTCCACATGGGATGCAGCTAGAGGACGTGTGGAGCTTGCAGCCAGAGTGGAGGGACTTTTTCACACAGAGGTTGGGACCTCTAGTGATCGGGAGCATGACACTATTGCTCCCAAGGGCCCAGTGTAACAGCCAATCAGTACGTCTTCCACTCCTACTACAGTTACAGAGGATACTTGGGAGCCAGATCTTGGACCCAAGCTTATTGGAGAGGAAAGACGGAGGGTTTGGAGGTTCTTGAGGAGTCACACGAGTTGTTTTGCCTTCAGTATGAAGGATTTGGGTGCTTTGAAGGGACCTGGTATATGGATTGAGCTGACTAGCAACACACCAGTTTTTTGACATCCTTATCGATATAGTGATATGGAGAGGACATTGATTCAGAGTCAAAGTAGTGACTTTTTTGTGGCTGGTTTGGTGGAGATTTCACATGGAGAGTATGCATCAGTGACAGTGATGCCAGCCAAGAAGGATATGCATGGCAACTATACAGATAGGCGGATGTGTGGAGATTACCGTCCTATCAACTGACAAACCAGGGCTGATCAGTATGCCATGCCTACAGCGGAGGAGATTTTTGATGCGATTGGGCATGCAAAGGTCTTCAGTACTTTGGATCTTCAAGCGGGATATCATCAATTGCCAATCAAGGAGGAGGATAAGTCCAAGACAACATTTTGGGCTATTGATCCTCACAGTAAGGATGTGTTATATCAGTGGAGGTTCTTACCATTTGGGTTGAAGAATGCTCCTGCTGAGTTCAAGAGGGTCATAGATAGGATCCTAGCTGGATTGGATTTTGCTCGGTGCTATATTGATGACATTTTGGTTTATAGCACTACTGTGGAGGAGCATGAGAGATAGTTGTTGGAGGTGTTTGAGAGGTTGAGATCTCATGGACTCAAATTACATCCTGGGAAGTGTAGGTTCTTCCACGAGCAGGTTGAGTATTTGGGTCACACTATCTACCCCGGAGAACTTGGTGTTCAGCAGACCAAGGTGGAGGCTATTGCACGTATTCCTTGGCCTACGGATGTGAGCAAAGTGCAAGCATTCCTTGGGTTGGCAAACTTCTATCGCCGCTATGTTAGAGGATTTAGTGCCATTGCCAAGGCCTTGATGAAGCTGACCAAGCTTACACAGGAGTGGTGTTGGGGAGATGAGCAAGGGAGAGCTTTTGTAGAGCTCAAGGAGAGGTTGACATCTACTTCTATTTTGAGGAGACCGATCAGGGGATGACCATTTCAGGTTCACACTGATTGGAGTATGTTGGGGCTTGGAGTAGTGCTCACCCAACATGATGATGAGGAGAAGGAGTTTGTGGTGGCCTATGCTAGTCGCTCCAACAGTTCAATGGAGGCAAAGTATAGTTCATATGAGGGAGAGTGCTTGGTAGCAGTTTGGGCAGTAGCACATTTCCGATATTACCTATTTGGTAACCCCTTCACTCTCATCACTGATCATCAGCCGTTGAAGTGGTTGATGGAGTCCGACAAGCTTTCAAGGAAGCTTGCACGATGGGCTCTGATTTTATAGGAGTATGATTTCACAATTGTTCACAAGCTTGGAGTGGTGAACCGTGATGCAGATGGGTTGAGTAGAAACCCATGTCCAAGCCAGCGGAATCAAACCAGAGCACGTTGGCATGGTGAGACAGATGAGGAGATGGTGCCAGGTTGGCATGCATTGGCCTGTGTATATTTGCAAAGGCTTTGGTGGTATCTCTCTTAGCGCATACAGGAGGAGTTATTGAGGTCACAGATCCAGAGAGTGAGGATATTGGTACAATTCAGCGAGACATTCATGACGATGTCTTAGTGATGGACTATCTTTGCACTGGTGTTGTAGGTGGCACAGTTGGGGCCAAGGAGAGAGACCGTGTTCTTCAGCAAGCCAGACGGTTCAGATTGGAGTGTGGACACCTTTTGCGTGTATGGGAGGATGGTAGAGTGCAAGAAGTACCACTTCCATCACAGAGACCATAGTTGGTCTGTCATGCTTATGAGGAGCTAGGACATTTTGGAGTAAAGCATACATATAGCTTACTCTAGAGTCATTATTGGTGGCACGGTATGCAAACCGAGGTACAGCAGTTTGTTACCAGATGTGTGGTTTGTGACCAAGTTAGAGCATCATTCAATGCTCCTATGCCATAGTTACACCTATTACCTATCATGGGATTGGGTTACCGTTGGAGTTTGGACTTTTCCGAGACTTTACCGCTGACTGTGAGACATTATCGGTATGTTTTGGTGATGGTGGAGCACTTCTCCAAGTGGATTGAGTTGGTGGAACTTCCTGACAAGTCTAGTGAAGGGACAACTTACTTGTTCTTGGATTGAGTTCTTAGTCATTTTGGTGCACCAACTGAGGTTTTGACTGATCAGGGTACAGAGTTCTTGGGGGAGTTTTAGGTCTTGTGTGACAAGGCTTTGATTGATCATCGTACTACATCTCGAGATCACCTTGAGGCAGATGGCTTAGTAGAGAGAGTGGTTTAGACGGTGAAGAGAGGATTGCAAAAGTATGGTTTGCAGAGAGGCCACTTGGGAGATTGGGATCTCCAATTACCTTGGTTGGCCATGGGCTATCGGTTCAGCCGGCAAGCCTCCTTAGCATCCTTCTCTCCATAATTCTACTCTATGGACAAGATCCACATTTAATTGCAGCCATTCATCTAGATGCTACTGTAGTTTTGGACTTGGATGACCCCAATGTATGGATGAGCGCATGTTCTCAACGGGCAGAGATCTTTCGGAGAGTGATGCCGATGGCCTTTGAGAACTTGGCAATTGCTCAGCATTGAGATACTTTACGCTATGCTACCATTCAAGGAGGAGGTTATAGACCCTCGATCCGTCGATTTCATCTAGGCAACTATGTATATCTACAACAGACAACACTGACGACACTTGATGTTTCTACAGGCCGCACTATCTTGAGAGTGCGTGAGGTTTTGCCATCTGGAGTCCTTGTGTTAGAAGGACGTGATGGTGTTCTTTGAAGGGATCATGTGCGCAATTGTGCACCATGCCACCTCCCAAACATTGATGGTACTATGGACCCAAGCTTGGCACTTGTACGTGCAGGCTTGAGGAGTATGTTATGTGGCTCTTTTGGTGGAGCTGCTACTATGTTAGTGTGTGATAGTTGTTTGAGAGGATGGCATATGGCATGTATGACTCCTCCCCTCATGGTGGTTCCTCAGGGACAGTGGCTATGTCCTAGATGTACTTGACCTATAGCTAGTTCATTCTTGATATGGTATAGATTGTAGACAGGCAACTAACGATGGGGCTCCATAGCACCCGGCCTCCTGATCTTTGCCCATTAGAGGGTATACCATATACTTAAAGTAGATGGCTATCTGGAGTTAGAGGGATCTAACCGCCAGCTAGGGGGGCGATTGTGGCATTTTAGAGTCTATGTATGACTTATGTGTGAGTTGTGCTTCTATAGTGTATGATGTTGACAACGATGTATGTTGTGTAGCAATGTATACACGCACGACAGTTGTCATGCCATTTGTAGTTCCGCATCTAGATGCTCGGACACTGGAGTTCCAATGATAGTAGTTAGAGTTATTTCAGCAGTTTTTCAAGGACTGCTTTCCGATGGTCAGATTTTGTGTTTGGGGTACTGACTTCATGGTGGGGCCCACTGTCACTTTGCACCGTTCACACCGTCAAGTGTGCCGTCAGCGGGACCGTTAGGGTTTTAGTGCTAGCTCAAGTCCAGGGGGTATAGTTTCGAAGTGAGCTCCAAAGAGCTCACTTCTTTGATGTTGAGCCTTCGAGTTCCCGGCTATGGTGGACAGAGGCCGGCAAGCGTCACCTGGATTCTCTATGCTTGAGTGGGTGTGGCTTGACTATAATCAGTGCCCAGTTGTTGGCATTTTATAGAGTGACAAATCAAGTACTGATCTGAGTTGAGTTGAGTTGAGAGTGGTAAGAAATCTGATTATTGTGGCACTTTAGAGTCTATGTATGATTTATGTGTGAGTTGTGCTTCTATAGTGTATGATGTTGACAGCAATATATATTTTGTAGCGATGTATATACGCACGACACCTTGGAGAAATGAAACTATATATTTTGAGGCCTAATTCATCCATTTAGGTCTCCAAAAGTAGCTCTAAAGTTCTCATGTTATTTTTGGCTCCTACCCTATTAGTAAAAGTACTCTTTTGGTGACACCTCTATCTGATCTATCTAGCACATCATACATAAAATCCTTTCAAATATTACAAAGCCAATTTTCACCTCTAGATAATATATCTAGCTATTGGTATTACACCCTCCCTACTCCTACACAACATTAAGAACAAGCAAGCATGCATCTGATTTGTGAATTACCCAAAACTACCTTAGGGTTAGTTTGACTCCATTGTATTCTTTGTCAACCAACTTAGCAAAATGATTCATGTGTGTCCTACTACCAAAGATGTGACTGCTCCATAATTAGCTCAATTGTACTAAGATGTAGTCTTTTCTCACCATGGCCTATCTTGAGTGCTTATCATAGATAAAGGCATTCAATTCACTCATTTATTTTTCAAAAACTCTTTGGTGTCTTCAAAACCAAACTAGCCATGTCTCCAACTTACCATCCACAAATTGATGGAAAAATAAAGAAGGCTAATCACACTATTAAGAACATGCTCTAGGGCTTCACCTTAAGTGAGCAAGAGAGGTGGGATACCTTACTTCCACTAGTGGAATTTTCCTACAACAATTTAGTGATTACATCCACATAGGTCATGCTATTCTTCCTCATGTATGGAAAGTATCCTTTCATACCTTTGAGCTTGATGAAAATCCACCCGATGGCTACCAAGGTTGACGTTAACACTTTTGTTTTTAGAATCCAACATGGTGTGAAGAATGCCAAGCATGGGTTGCAAGTTGACCAAAATTTCCAAAAAAAATATGCAAATATACATCATTGGCACATGAAATTCAATGTTGGAGATCAAGTCTAGTTGTCCACAACCAACCTCACATGAGTTGGCCTTTGTAAGCTTAGATCCATTTTATTGGGCCTTTTTTCATCCTTCATCTAATTGGTACAACGGCCTACCACATTGAGTTACCACCACACACGAAGATCTATCCAATGTTCCATGTTTCTTTACTATGAAGATATGCATCCCGACCATTGCACTTTCCTTCCATACAAGAACTTGACCAAGGTTGATGTTGTCAACACTTTGTTTCTAGAATCCAAGAGGGTGTGGAGAATGCCATGCATAGGTTGCAAATTGCCCAAAATTGCTAGAAACAATATGCAAATGCACATCATTGGAACATGGAGTTCAATGTTGAGGATCAAGTCTAGTTGTACACAACCAACCTCACATTAGTTGGCCCTCGTAAGGTGGAATCTGTTTTTTTTGCCCTTTTTCTATCCTTCAAAAAATTGGTATAGTGGCCCACTACCTCAAGATACCGCCACACATGAAGATCCATCCAATGTTCTATGTGTAATACTAAAAGGACAAGAGCTCTCTCCAAGAGAGATTAAAGAGAGAAAATGCAAGTTTCACATTCAATACTCTAATGCCCCAAAGGAGCACCTACTATTTATTATATAGCAAAGAAGATCCACTCAAAGGAAGATCCACCTTTGAGTAGATACATGGATTGGTGACTTGTCCGCAAGCTCTATCCTTGGATTAGTTTTTTGGATGGGTGACATGTTAATCTTTGTCCCATCTAGTTGGTCAAATGGGTTTGACTAAAGGGAATCTTTATAGAATCTTCTTGTAGGAAACTCAAAATTGAGTGGGTGAGGTACTATTGGAAAGCTCTCAATGAGACAAATCATAGGTGGGGGAAGGTAAGCCTTTTGCTCTTGAAGGATAAGTCTTTCCATTTTTGAGGCCTAATTCATCTATTTAGGCCTCCAATATTGGCTCTAAATTTTTCAAGCTATTTTGGCTTCTGCCGTAATAGTAGAAGTACTCTTTTGGTGACACCTTTGTTTGATCTTCCTAGCACATTGTACACAACATCCTTCTAGATGTTACCAAGCCAATTATCACTTCTAAATAAATGTCTAGCTACTTGTATTACACCATGTTTCCTTACTATGCAAATATGCAGCCCAACCACCGCACTTTCCTTCCATAAAAGACGTTAGACCTTGTCCAACACTCATTGATGGCATAGAGGAATAATGAAATCAAATGCATTCTTTAGAAGCACACCCGTGGTTCTCACCATCTGCATGTGGAATATCTTATACATTGGAAAGGGTACCCTTTGTATGAGGCAACATGGGGGCTAACAACCAACTTGACCAATACATTGGTGTTAGTGCAATCTTTTGAGCAATAGCTTTGCAACGAGGATGTTGCATCTTGAAAGGGGGGAGGTTTGTAATACTAGTAGTTAGAAATATTATCTAGGAGTGGAAATGGGCTTGGTAACATCTGGATGGATGTTATATATGATGGACTAGGTAGATCAACTAGAGGTGTCACCAAAAGAGTACTTCCACTAATAGTGTAGGAGCCAAAAACACCTTGCAACCTTCAGGCAATTTTAGAGGCCTAAATACATGAATTAGGCCTCAAAATTGAAAAGATTCTCTTTGACTCTAAGGTAAAAGCCTTTCCTTCTTCCCTTGCTTTTTGTCTCATAAAGAGCTTTCCAATGGTACCTCACCCATATGATTTGAGCTTCTTATAAAATTATTCCCTAAATATTCCCTCTGGTCAAACCTATTTGACCAAGCGGATAGGACAAAGCCAACATGTCAACCATCCATACAACTAATCTAAGGGTGGAGCTTGCAAACATATTACCAATCCATGTATCTGATCCAAAGGTGGAGCTTCTTTTAAGTGGATCTTCTTTGCTATATAATAAAGACAAGCTGCTCCTTTGGGGCACCGGAGAATTGAATGTGAAGCTTTTTGTTTTCTTGTTTGTGTTTCTCTTGGGAGTTCTCTTGTCCTTGGAGTATTACACCTTCTAACACATGAGCTTCTTCTAGAATTTTTGCTAACTCCAAATTATTACAGATTAGAAGTCCTTGTTCAACATGATAGAGAAGAGGAAGCCAACCAACCCACACGCCAAGTTTTGGAGGGAGCACACTTTGCCATTCATTTGGTGAGGGTGGTTTTACAACTAATGGAAGTCATGCTGCCACAATATCAATAGGAGTGTCTATAAATCATAGATTACACTACCTTGGTGAGAAGGATGCACAAAGAAAGCAAAGTATGACAAGCTGTAGGAAGAAGTCAATCGGGTCAAATTTATTTCAAGGAGGAGGCCAAGAAGGTGAACTCATTGATTTGGGAATTTCTAGAAGGGAAGAAGCATAAGGTGTCTCTTAATTACGCTCACCATAACCAAGAGAAAGAATACAAATGAGTACTCAAATAGGGGAACTAACAAATGAAGAAGAAGTAGATGTAGCTCAACTATGAAGATCATCTACAAGCAAGAGACAAGGAGATGCATAGCTCATGCTAGGAGCTCAATGATACTAATGCCCAAGTAATGCCATCTTAGGTGTTAAATTGCTTGAATGTAGGGAGGAGGTTGCATTACAATTGGATGCCCAAGCAAAGGGATTAGCTTTGGCCATGAAGAAGGAGGAAGAACAAGATGAAATGCACAAGCACTCCAAGAAGACTTTCAAGCAAAGTGTATGTAGTTGAAAGAGAAGAAGAAAGAAGGAATCTAACAAGTAGAAGAAGTCTGGACTCAATTTGTGGAGCTCTCTAGGAGGAAACCAAAGGAAGAGCAACCAAGGCCAAATCCACAAATTGAAGTTACAACTTTAGAAATTTGAAGGGAAGACTTACAAGGAAGAGAAGATGCACCAATTCACTCTTAGCCTCCAAAACCATATTGATAGGAAGTTTAGTGAAGTCTATAATTCCTACCCATTTGAGATTGTTGATTATAAGGAGTGCATCAAGTAGGTTCTTTGACATCTCAAGAGCAAAGTGTGCTCTTCTCAATAGATTGTAGAGCCAAAGGATCTTGGAATACTAAAAGGAACCATCACATTAACTTATGTTGGATTCCACTATGTTTTCTAGCAATTGTACATAGGACCAAGTAGATACTTGCAAAAACTCCAAAACTTATCCTCTTAGAAGAAGAAGTTCCTTGTAAATTTGTAATTTAGAACAAGACCAAAAACTTTGGCCGAAAAGAAAGTTAGTTATGTACCACCTTCTTGACTGAGTACCACTTTGGTATGGTAAGTTGGGAAGGAAATTTATACATGTAGTGCATGCTTTGAGGAAGAACTGATAGCTTCCTTTGCACTTGTAGAAAGCTTAATTTGGTAGGATAAGATAGAAATTATGACCATAATTGCTGCTTAGCAATGTAGTTTAGTTTGGTGAAGAGCACACTTTTTAGAAAAGGCTTTAGCTTGATTATCTCAAAGTCTACTTTTTCATGCAACTTTTTGTACAATCCAACATCTATTTTGATCAGTTTTTATTCACCTAATGTCTGGTTTTGAATGCCCTTGCAAGAAAAGATGTGAAAATCTCACAATAGGATTTAAGTTGGTTGAATCCTCTCACTAATAGGATTTTAGTTTGTTGAATCCTAGTGAGAGGATTGGCAATTTGATTCTAAATATGTAGAGTGGTCTTGTGATAAATTTGATTGGTCCTAATTACCACAAGTAATATGAAATTGAAATTCAAGGACATCCACTTGAAAATTAAGCTCCTTTGGTGGTGTACCTTTGAGGAAGGGTAGAACATGTCATTGAGGTTGAGGGTTCAAGGCAAAGTGAACTTTAGGGTAAATGAGCCATCACTTTCAGTGCAACTTTGGTTAGAGTAGATTTAAGAGTCATTTGGGATATTTTTGGTTTATTATAGAGCAATGCATTGGGTCCTTAGCCCTCATATTAGAATTGTTTCTTGCCTAAGAGGTAAAAATTATAAAAATTTGCACATTATGACACTTTCCTTTCACTTTTAGATATTTCCAACCCATATCCTTGTGGGATCAATATGTTCTTGCCATTTTACTCTTAGAACATTAACATTGGGTTATCACATGGGTTCATTGTGTATTGGTTTTTGAGGAGCTTATGCTTAAGCAACCTCACTATCCTATCCTAAGCTCTAGATGGGTAACTTCTTTGGGCCAAATGGGGGATCACATTCAAGTGTATACAAGGTGTTGATGTCTAGGAAGTCAATATTTGTAATACCACGAGCTAGCCATATGATCTAGATGTGAAATTTGGTTTGGTAACATCTAGAATAATGTTATACATGATGGTCAAAATAGATCAGATAGAAGTATCACCAAAAGAGTACTTCTACTAATAGAGAAGAAACTGAAATAGACTTGAGAACCTTAGAACCAATAGCTAGACATATGATTTAAAGGTGAGAATTGGTTTGGTAACATCTGGAAGGATATTACACATGATGGACTAAATAGATCAAAAAGAGGTATCACCAAAAGGGGACTTCTACTAATAGAGTAGGAACCAAAATATGCTTGAAATCTTTGAAGGCAATTTTGGAGGCCTAAACGGATGAATTAGGCCTCAAAAATGTGCAGATGCCCCCCCCTCCGATGGAGGAAAGTCTAGCCTTCCCTCACCCCTTGTTTGTCTTGTCAAGAGCTTTCCAACGGTACCTTACTCATGTGATTCTAAGACTCCTACAAGAAGATTCCTTAGAAGATTCCCTTTGGTCAAAGCTTGTTTGACCAACCAGATAGGACCTAGACCAACATGTCACCCATCCAAGTAAGTAATCCAAGGGTGGAGCTTGATGACATGTTACCTATCTATGTGCCTAATCCTATGGTGGAGCTTCCTTGGAAGATATCCTCTTTGTCTATATAATAAAAAGAAGGTGCTCCTTTGGCTCACCAAATGTTGAGTGTGTAATCTGTATTTTCTCTCTTCTCTTGTTCTTGGAATATTCAAATATCCTTATCACTTCCTTCCTTTTCTTCATTTGGAGTTTTTTTACTTTGACCTCTTTGTGTGAATCAACTTCATGGTTTACCTCATGAAGATTCCTCACTTGATTGGTCTTTGGTTTGCTTTCTTGAAGGTCCGCTTCTTTGATTTTCCTTCTTCTCTCACTCTTTAATCATGTAGAGCTTTTTTTGTTTCTTTTGTGTAATTCTCTTTGAAATAGAAGAGTTGTTGAACTTTTGCTTCTTATCCTTCTAACTGGAGATATGAATAGTCTTGTCTCTCCATATACTCTCTATTGATTGCTTTCATAAGATACAATTGCTGGAGTCCTTTAGGGTCTTCTTCAAGCCAAGACTACGTCACTTTTTGAAATGAAAACTCCACCTTCTCCTCCTCTATGAGTAAGTCCTTGCCAATGTGGAATTGGACAACAAAGGATGTCAAGTAATGAGGATTTTGTCCATCAAACACACCATATAACTTCTATACATACTCATGGAAAATAAGCCTCCAAGTGGTTGGACTATTTGAGAAGACATGCTCAAAGGAGGTTGCCATGAATTGGTCAAGTATGTGCTCCATTGGTGTTCTTAGATCTTCATCAACATCCCTACTATCTTGCATCATCTTCGATTCTTGTAGTCAACCACCACTCGTCTGTTTGACAGATTCTTTTTTGTGAATGAGTGGTTTTTCGTCTTGTTGGTCATTCTAAACTTGTGCTCAAATGTGAAATTGCTTGCTACTCCAATATCAATCCCCAATACCTTTTTCCAATGGAATGGTGTCCAAACCTTCAATTTTTCCTTTATACTACTACCTTCTTCATATGGATTTCCATTGCCATTGCTCCTAAGATATACTCCCAATTCCCACACAAAGCTTAATTGTAGCTTTTGGAGAAGGGGTGCTTGTGTTGCCATCTTCCAATGTCAACCAACTGGATCTTCTAATTCAAGTTATTCCTTTGAGCCATGTTGATAGAAAATAAATTATTCTCTTGACCAATTACACACTCAATCCTTCATTCCATCATGCTTACTTAACTGAACTAAGGATCCTTTGACAAATTTTTGAATTGCTCACAACCAAAGTGTGAATTCCTTAACAAGGTTTCTTGAGGATACACTCCTCATTCTCCTTTAGTGCAATGGGACTTATTCAAAAGAAATTTTCCTCTTGTTTTAAGCCCCTAAGGTTCATGGGTTATGTGTGTTCTTGAATCCATTTTAAAACCTATTCATTTGTCCTCTAAAGTTTTTGTTCTTTCCTTAAGGAGTGTCATCCTCCAAAGAGAAGTGTAGTCCTTCATAAAAGAGTGTACTCTTCCAAAGAGGGTGTCCTTCCTTCTTCACCAGTTTCTATCAATGGGTTTTTCCCATTTTATATGTACAAAACATCTTCCTTAGAGGAAGTTGATTTGAAGAGTTCTAGCTCCAAAACAAAGTCCCAATATTTTATACAAACTAGTACCCTTAGTGAGAAAAAGTAAATAAAAGGTAAATTCCTATTACTACAATAGTTGTTGCCACCCTAGAAGGATGATTCACCATAGGACTTTGTGGTGGTCCACTTTTCCTTTTAGTGGTGAATGGATTTCTACTACTTCATTTGCCAAGTCTTCTCTTGGTGGTGCCAATTGCACCCAATCTTGTTGGGCAATCTTCATTGCTTTTGAGTCCATGGAGAGCTTGATATGGGTGAAGGATTCTTTACTCTCCTCTCCTTGGCTTGTAACTCCACTCCCTATTGCTTCATTCCCTCAAAAATGTGTCTTTGCAATACCTCCTTCTGCATTGTCACCGTCATGATCTTCTTCCATCATGATATCTTCCTCAAACACAATGTCTACTTCTATGTTGTTGTGAGCATCCTTTTCTTGGTATTTTTGGAGGAGTCATGGATTATGTATGCTTTTCACTCTCTTGTTGCCTACTCCTTTGGTCATACCGCAAACTCCTTTGTCTTTTGTGAGTAATTAGGGGTGTTGTAGACCTCTTCTATGTGCATATACATGTTCTTTGATTTTTCATACTTCTTATCAGCTAATTTGTACTTCTTGTACTCAATATCTGATTTCAAGTGTGTGCAAAAATATTCCTTGGGGAGAACTGGGTGGTGAATTGCTTCTTCTCCTCCTTTGTGAGCAACTTTATACCAATACAAAATTGTATCACAAAGGATCATAAGCATGACACCATCTTTATTATTTATATCTCCACATATCTCACAAACTTACTCATAGAATATCTTGGCACAATTCATGTGTTGTCCTTTGTGGAAGTAATGGCAGAAGACAATCGGGCTCAAATTGGCATAAGTCATTCTTTTGGACTTGAAGAGCTCCATGACTACCTCCAACTCAATTCTCCACTTGGGATCTCTGTACTCCCTGAATTGCCAGCCATTGCTCAACTTCTTATCAATTAATGATACCTCAATATTGTCATGAAGTTTGCCCTTGGGATGAGCACATAGAGTGTCTATGGTCATCACCTTTGGACAACTTTTCACCATTAGCTCAAGCACTGACAATGTGCCTTGGTCCAAGTAAATATATTACCTCTTAATGCTTCTAGTCCCAGGTCCATATTGTCCTTGATTTCTATTATCATGTCTAGATTACTCAACCTCCAATTCCACAATAATAAGTCCAGTCTTCTTGCATGAATATAATCATCTTGATAATAGAGTGCACACTTACTCACTCTAGGTGATGCCAAAATCAGCTTGGGAGGCGCTCTATGTCTTCTTTGCTATAGCAAAATCATGCTTATTTACAATCCTTTTGTGACAATCATGAGCTACCTTGAGCACATGCTCATCCAATCTCTTAAATCACCAACTCTCAACTCACAATTTTTGTCGACGAAATTGCCTAAGACTCACTCTAGGTGATGCCAAAATCAGCTAGGGAGGCACTCTATGTCTTCTTTGCTTTAGCAAAATCATGCTTATTCACAATCCTTTTTTGACAATCATGAGCTACCTTGAGCACATGCTCATCCAATCTCTTAAATCCCCAACTCTCAACTCACAATTTTTGTCTATGAAATTGCCTAAGACTCCTCATGAAATTTTGAAAATTGGAGAAATAGTTGTGTGAGCTAAGATTGCAAATTTATAGTTGGGGTCCAACCATTAGGAATTTTGCACATATGTTTTTGGTGAAGAATCACTATTTTCACATGCAAACTACCATCAATTAATTGTGTGCTTCCACAACTAGCTTAACTTGCAAGCCAAGCAAATGATTGGCTTAGCTTGCACACCAAGTAAAAAGCTAACTTAGCTTTCACTCAAGAAAGGAAGCTTCTAGATGGAACTTTCATGGGAAGCTTCTTGTGAGTTTTTTACCTAGGTTACCTATAAATACCAAAACCCAAGCTTAGGTTAAGCATTCATAGTTTCATGCACTTTAGAGTTTTGAATGTGATATTATATACTCTTACTTCTCTCTTGATCTTTTACAAAATAGGATAAAATTGCAAAGGAAAGAGAGTAAGTATAGAAATTTAGATAAAATAGTTAATTTGTTGTGGAAGATAATCAAAATTTTGAAATCATTTTTTATTTTATTACTTTATAAATACTATATTTTATGTATGCTACTTATATTGGCATATGTAGAAAATCATATTATTTTTATGTTTATTTTCATGATATTTTTCATGATATATTTTTATATTAATTTTTTTGGAGAAAATCCATATTATAAATATTATATATAGAGGACTATATACTGATTATGATATATTGAAGATGGAATTATACATAAACATATACAAGAGCATATTATAAAGAATGATAAAATTTGACATAAAAATTCATTAAAAATATCAAATATATACAAGTGTCAATAATATACTCAAATTTGTAAAAATGTTACTCTAAAATTGGCTATTTAGAATATTATCAATTTTATTTTTTTTGTATTATATATTTTAAACATATCAATATATTTAAGCTAAAAATATAGATTTTATGATTTTTGAGCCTAATTGATCTATATTTTTTATTACATATGAAATGTAATCAAACAATTTTAAGCATTTAAGAAGTTCCAAATGTGCCATGATAATAGGAGTGTGTCATACATTACATGTGGAGTTTTGAAAGAAAGTAAAAATATAATATTTATTTTTAAGAAGAATCATGTAATAATAAAGTGTCATTCAAATTCATAATAATTTGATGAAAACAGCTCTGTCCCAAGAAGATATGAGTTGGAGATGATTAAAAATGAGATTAAATGTCATATTGAGGACCATCTATTGTTGCATATTTAACCACTTGGGTAGAGTCATACCCAAAAGTGTGCAATGTCATCACACCTAGTGCACTTAAAAAAGATAAATCAAGAGTAATCATTCTCATTAACAATCTAATCCAAATGGTTCATTCATAATGAAGGTCAATTTGCCTTGGAATCTCCATGTCATTCTCTTATACTATCGGATTCCAAATTCATATTGTTGAGACAATCGTCTATATTTGGAGTTTTTTTCATATCACAAAGTTCATGATCATAATGGATCAATAAGACAAAGAAGCCATACAATTAGTATCATGGAATGCACGTCTAAAGAAAAATTAGGATCATCTTGATGACTACAATGGTGAAGTAGGATTCTATCTTTCACAAAAAGTACAACATCACAAGAGTCCTACATGGATCATGCTACTTAATCTTATAGTCTCTTGTTACTTCATGATACTCTAGGTGTTTGGCAAACTATCATTATATTGTCTTTGACCTCTACAAGGCACCTAAAGATGAATATTCTAGTTCCACATGAATGTCTCAACTCATTCAAGTGCTTATGCTCTTATGTCAATATTCCTCACTTCTACTCAATTGGACATGTAATAATTCATACACTACATAGATATATATACATACACCGAGTCAATTGTCTTGATGATATAAAATCCATTTAATTTCAAAGGAATGATGCAACAAAAGAACCTAGTGAACAATGGGCTAAAGCCTTTTATACATGATCTAGAAAGCCGCCAAAGAGATCTAGTGGCTGCAATGTCCTAGAAATCTTTCAATTAAATCCATGCCTCAAAAGACCTATCTTATCTTATCCTAATCTAATCTTAAATAGGCATGGACTATGTGGAATGGCCACCTCAACCTCTTGTCTTTACTATTATTTGTCTTGTGGATGTATTCATAATGTAATACCAATAGCTAGACATATTAGCTAGAGGTTGATATTAACTTGGTAACACGTAGAATGATGTTATGTGTGATAGGCTAGGTAAATCAAATAGAGGTATCACCAAGAGAGTACTTCTACTAATTATGCAAGAACCAAAAATAGCTTGAATTTATAATACCAAAAGCTAGACATATCATCCAAAGGTGAAAATAGGCTCAGTTATATCTAGAAGGATGTTATACATGATGGGTAAGGTAGATCAGATAGAATTGTTACCAAAAGAGGACTTTTACTAATAGAGCAAAAGTTAAAAATAGCCTAGAAATTTCATAGCCAAATTTTGGATGGCTAAATGGATGAATTAGACCTTGAAAATGTGCAAATCACCCCCTCCCCAAAAAATAAAGAAAATGCTATCTCTCCCTTCCCCAAGTTTGTCTCATTGAGAGCTTTCCAACGGTTCCTCACCCACATGATTTGGAGATTCTCTAAAGATTCCCTTTGGTCAAAGAAGGTTTGACCATTCATATAGGATCAGAACCAACATGTCACCCATGCATGCAACTAATCTAAGGGTAGAGATTGCTGACATGTCACCAATCCATGTATGTGATCCAAGGGTGGAGCTTCCTTCAAGGAAGTCCACTTTGCTATATAATATAGTCAAGGTGTTCCTTTAGGGGCATCGGAGATTGAGTGTGAAATTGTGTGTTTCTCTTAACGTCTACTATCCTTGCAAGATTACACATAAGATCATGTCTTAACTAAGGTCAAAAAAGTGCATACTAGTATAGAGAACCTTGAACTGCAAACACAAGGTCCATCCTATACTAACTATAAGATGTGTCATAGTCATTCTCTACTAAGTTGCCAAAGGTTTATATCATACAAGGTTGTCTAATGCTAGTTTTTATGAATCAATTACTTGTTTGTTGCAAGGTAGGCTGGCACTTACAAAAAAACTCCCATTGCCTTTATATAGCTAGATAAGCTCTACAAGCTCCTTCTTATAATTGCCAAATTCTCATGCCAAGCTGGATTCTATCTCTTGGAACTTGGAGTAGATATGGCTCTAAAGTTTGACCAATAATGCTCTAAGTTGTTTGTTTGACCAAAAATAGCCCTTTCTCTCCAATGTGTCAATTCATATCTTGAGGTCTTGCAACTTCATATGCTATGGGTGTTTGTTGGCTATCTACTCTAGTTGGTCTAGGATTTGAATCACCATATACCCTATTGTTGCAAGTAGCCACGTCCATTTGTTTTCCAAGTTTGTTTGCTCACTTTGGAGCTCCACTATCACTTTGTCACAAGCCTTTACCTTCAAATTATCTTCCTTCTCCTTTTGATGCTTTAGGCTCATATTAAGCTCTTGAATACAGTAACCTCCCGGTTAAGTACACACCCATTAAAGTACGCATCCCCATTAAGTGTGCATATTCTGGTTGAAAATTTAGGGTTCAATGTTTATAAGTTGTACATGTCATTAATCATCATTTGATGCAAATTTTGAAGTTTTTTGCACTTAGCTTTGATGGCAACCTCGCAGCCCTTGCTTTGGTATATTTCACATAATTCTTTGAAGGTTTCTTCAACTTCCGTTTGAACTTCAGAGTAGAGCAGCTTGTCCTCAATATCGAGGACCCATTTATAAAGAGATTTGATATCCTAAAATATGATTCCAATCTCTAAACTTGCATTCAACCCAAGGAGAAGGGTCATCAGTATCATCCACCGCTTGCCCTTCAACATGCTCTTTGAGTGCATGCAATTTGGGACAAAGTAATCTGAAGTACGCACCTAGCGGTTAAGTTCGCACATACCCTCCAAGTTCAAGTTGCGTACTTAAGTGGGAGGTTACTGTACAAAGGTCTATCATACCCTCTTAAGGTTCTTATAACAAGCTTTTGCTACAATCATCTTGACATAGGCTTTGTCCAACTAATTTGGTAGAGATGCTACCTCCTCATCTTGTACATGAAGTTGCTTGTCATGTTTGGTTTGTTGTTATGCAACTTTGTGACTTAGAGTGTCAAGGTTTGCCTTCAAGTCTCATAGGACATTCTCTCATTTGAGCTAGTCCTTTTGGTACTCCTCAAACAAATGATCTCTCTCTTGAGAACAAGTTTTGTCCATAGTAAGCTTTTTTTTGACATTGTTAAGCTCACTACAAAGTAAGGCCTTATCCTTCACACTAATTTATGCAAGAGGGTGAAGTTTCCTTATGCCTGTTAATGGATCCATGATGGTGTTGTTAGCTTGTGGTAGAAAGGTAAATATTCCTATAGTGCCTCCATCGTTGGTCCCATGTTGTTGATAATATATATCATCATCAACCACAAGAGTGAGTTACCATTGGGCTTTACCTCATGGAGAAGGTCTCCCATCATATGATGAGTCTTTGCCCTTACTTTGTTTACCAATAGTGGGCTCATGGGCTGGTCCTTCTCCATCTCCATCTCCTTGTATGTTGTGGTTGCATTTTTGGCCACACTTGCATCTATTTTTTTGTCCTGCAATCATCCTCCCATGGACTCCTTTTTATTTTATTTTAAGAACCTCTTCTTTTGAAATAAGATCCTTTTCTATACCAAGTTCATTGGTAACATAGCTGGGTTCATTTGTATGAACTTTTTTGACCTACTCTCTTCTTGACAACGCTACTTTGTTACCATGGGAACTTAGGATGAAGTCCATGATGGTGGCTACTTTCTTGGGTGTTCTTTTCAAGTGGAAAATAGGGATGTCTTTGTCATCAACCACCATCATTTTCTCCTCCACAAGAGAGCTGCATCTATCATTGCCTTTGTTGAGATGATTTGGCTTTGTCTTTCATGCCCTTAATGTCCATCTCATTGCCCTTGATAGGTGAAAAAATATGAGTGAACTAATTATTGCTTCTCACTCTCCATTGCTATTCTTAGAGGTGGCTTTCCCACAATCTAAGGCATGTGTGATATAAATTTCTTGCTTTTTCTATGTCTCCTTTGTTTCACTCTTCTTCTTTGTTTGCTTGTTTGCTTCTATTTTTGCATGATGATACATCTATCACTGGGGTGGTTTATTTTTACTTCTTGGAGGCATGAAATTTGGGACGTATGGCTATTGTCTGCTTCCAAAGGTTTGTTATGTTGTATGATTAATCTACTAGTACAAACTTCTTGGGGCTTGCATACTTCTCCTCTACTAGCAAATATTTCTCCATTCTTGTTATACATCTAGATGTGTATTGAAGAAGTCTAAGTGATGATTGTAACTTGTGTAATTTTTACTTCTCTTCCTTTATAAGAGGTTCATGCCTGAGTAGAAGTGAACTACAAATGATGAAATGATCATAACAGCTCCTTACTCTTTCATTTCTTATACTAATTCAACTACTCGTTCATAAAACATTTGTGCCCAAGTTATTGGTTTTTTCTTGTGAAGGAACTGGAAGAAGATGGCTTAGTTCAAGTTGACATAAGATTTTTGTTTGGTTTTGAATAACTTTATGATAAGTTTGGTGACTACTTGATGGATAGGATCTTTAAGGTAATCCACTCAATAGCCATAGTTATTTTGGCTTCATCAAACAATTTGTCCATCTTGGTCTGAAGTTGTTGTATTACAACCATAGGAGTATCTATAAATATTTGGCCAAATGGAGAGGTTTCATGTTTGAGAATCTATTGCCAATGATCTTCTATCCAAAAGGTAGGATTACCTCCTATGAATTACTACTTGTGTTATCATTGTCTTGAATTTCTTCTCATATGGAAATGCCAAATATGTTCAAGTTGCATAGCAAATAATCTAGTGTATTCTACTTTGAGATGGAGTCCACACTCAAAAATCTCAGGGTTTGTTTATGATTTTATGAGCCACAAATGCCATCAGGGACAAAAGCTAAGATAAGTATCTAGAAAAAAATCCTCTCACAAACACACCAAGAATGAGTTGTAACACGCCAAGAATGAGCTCTCACACTAACAAAGTGTTGAAAAAGTAGAAAGCACAAAAGCATTGGTGAAAGTAAAAAGTGAGAATGCAAAAAGTTCATGGTATGAAGTGAGTTTGTAAATTTTAGTGAAGGCCAACCATTCCATCATTTGGCAATCATGGCGGTCAATAAAGATTGGTCACATGTTTGTTGTGAAGACACATTAATCTATAGAAATGGTAAGCATTTCTATTCTTTGGCAGTGCAGTCATACCAATTGAATATGCTTCAGTTGTTCTTGAGACACAAACATGCGGGAGTTGTCTTACCCCTTGAAATTTTTTACTTGTCTTCCTTGTTTGCACAAAGTCATAGTGGTTGATTAGTTCTTATAAATATCATGAAGTTCATAGTGACAAATTTGATGAACAGTTCATACATTGTTGTGGTTAAAATGACAAGATGTTTGGTCTTTATTATTAGTACAATGGTCTTTCTTTCTATAGGCTACCTTGTTTTAGGAGTGGTCTTGCACCTCATCCTTTAGACCTGTAGACCCATGAGAGTAAAGGCATCATCTAAGCCATATTACAAGTTCAACCAACAAATAACAAACATTCCTCTATTTTTGTCTCCTACTATTATACTACCTCCTATTATCTCTTATTAAACTAACAAAAAAAAGAATTCCACTCTCATAAAGCAAAGGTGGGTCACCACCTTTGCTTTACAAAAAATAATTCCACTCTCGTAAATGTGTGTCACCACCTTTACTTGGCTGTTTAAATAGAAGAAATTTGAGAAAAATATCAAAATGTAATTTTAAAAGGTATACTCTGTTTGTACTTCCTACAAAGCTATTTTATATATTAGCAAAATATTTCTTCTATTATACATATCTTAGCATCTTATTACACCACAAAAACCAAATATCATTAAGTCTAGTACTAACTAGCACTATATGATGGCTATGGCTTTGCCATTGGGTCCAAGTTAAGAATCTTGACTGTGCCATTGTACCACCTCATATTGAGAAACAAGTCAAAGGGAAAGGGAGACACATTCAGGTTATGTCATGCTTGGAGGTTATGATCTACCCAATGGCTTGGAGTTTTGGCTGATCCAATGGTTAAAAGTAGTTACATAAAAAGTAAACTTATAATTTAGGATATGATGTTTAGTGTTTAGGGTAAATATAGATGATCATATCATAACAAGAAATAAAATTACTTTGCACATTTAGAACTTCATTTTTTTTCATGACCATAAATTATTGAAAAGCTAAGACGAGTTGATTGTAATAGAAATCACTTGTGTATTAGTAATATAAACATTCCATTTATCCAGTTTGGACCTAGGTTTCTTCAAAGCTATTGAGCTTAAAAGGAAACATAAGTTCAAGCTATATGGATTTCATGCTAGTTGAAACATTTGAATAGGATCAAAACAAGTTAATTGAGACTTGGGATAAATTTCCTCCTAAGACATATCATAGAATTGTTCTTCAATTTAAATCCTTTTATGTTGGTTTGCTTATCTAATGGTTAGATGATCCATGAAAATTGACTATATTTTATTTAATTTAATTTTTGGCTCATCATTTATAATCTGGGAATCATAAGCCAATCAGAATAGTACAACAACTCACAATACTCTCAAGATAAGGTCAAAAATAGCATCTATCAAACAGTCATAATACCTTAGTACTGAAATAATCAGTACTAAGGTATTATGCTACATCCATGATTAATATGAAACTAAGCAGCCCTTATCAAAACTACTAAATTTAAGTATAAAATCTACTATAAGAAATCTACTATACAATACCATAAATTGAAAAGAGATATTTAGCCAATTCTTGAAATTATTTTAGGAATAAGAATAGAATAAAAAATAAACTTGGATACTTTTTACTTCATGCATTAAGAACCTTTGGATGAATTCCAAACATAAATAAATAAATAAATTTTAAATGTCTCTTATCCCAATAAAAGGAAATGTGGTAGGAGAAAAAGAAAAAGAATTCATGATAGTTGATGAGAAATGAAATTAGAATAGTTAGTATGGGTATTATTCCTACTTAATTTTTGTGAAATTGATTCCTAGCTTGAAGAGGTTATATTAATTAACTAAAACAAAATATTTCATTTATTATAAAACATGTTTTACATAAATAAAATCTACTTATAATGGTTTATTATAAGTTCAAAATTAATAAAAACTCCTGAATAATTCAATAGCAAAAAAAGATAAACTTGAGGATTTGGAAAAGTAATACTGAATCCACTACTTATTATCTAAAGCTTTGATTTATATAGAGTAAAAGCAAGTTAACTTTATAGAGAAGCAAAGCAAACTTGGATAATATACAATGAAGCTAACCTTTATGTTCAGAAAATCAGGCCCATCAATACATGGAAGAGACTCTTAAGAGAATATCGAAGAAGCAAACTTCTATTAAATGTATTTCTTAACATATAGAGATATTGTTTAAATTACTAATCTTCATTACTTATCTTAGATTGACTAGGATGAATGAAAAAAAGACAAGATGAATCGGAATATATTGTTGGTTTTATATTTTTCTTGCATCTTGAAGTTGAAACAATTTTGTAGCTTAGGATAATTAAAAAGGTTTATTAACTATAATATATACAAGAAGTTTTTAATTTGCCTAGTATAGTATTCAATAGCAAAATGATAATGTTAATGAATGCTCTTATAAAAATTTATGAATTGCATGTGGAGATACTTTATAGAGTTTAGAAAACCAAGGTCGTATCAATCACTTTTGATTAGATATTAAACATGGATTTTGTGAAAAGAGTTCAAGAGCAAAGTATTAGAAAACATCTAATAGAGATCATAGGCATTGGAATTAAATAAGTTTATCGAATAAATAAAGAGAGAGAGTATAAAAACAAGACATTATCGATTTATAGAAAGTGCTAAACAAATCAAAATTTGGGTTACCTTATTACACACTAGTATATTCACATATTTATGAGATTACTCATAAAAAATTTACAAAACTGTAATTGGATAATGGTACTCTTAATTTTTAAACAATCTAAGAAATTATTAAGTGCCCTAATTGATACTTCTTTATTTTCTGTTGATAGTTGCTTGATTTTACCTTCAATAAAACTTGAGGAATAAATTCATGGATCCATTCAATTGTATGGTGAGATTAACCTTCTAGCGTATCAAGTTAGTATTTGCGGAATAGAGTTATTCATTTACCTTCTCACATAGCAATGTTGTAAAATTTCAAACTGAAACCCTTAACTATTTGGTAGCATTTAATTTTTAACAATTTCAAAGCCTATTCTTGTTGTGAAGTATTTTGTAGAAACTATGAAGAATATCACCAATGAAAGATAAAGAGAGTTTTATATTCTTTATATGGTTTCCTCTATATTTGATTAATTGCTATTATATTAACCATGAATAAACCATTTAAGCACTCTTCTTTTTCACTATGATTTATTTCATCTTAATAGACTGTTGAGAAATTAGTAATCAAAAATAAAATTTCCAAAATTTCCAAAATTTCTGTATTTGGTAGAAACTGGAAAGGTAAAGCCAATGTTCTACTCGAGGAAAGGAAAGATTCATTAGTTACTAAGCAGTACATGATGTTATTGTCATGAGTTTCAATTGGGGAACCATCATTCTCATGTACATTACGGTTAGTAGCATCAATTTGTCATGCAATTACGTTTTAATGAACCGTAAATAGATTTCAATAAATAATATAGCTGAAATAAACAAAAATATGATTTGTTGAGAATATCTGCTGTAGGGGATGAACTCAACATAAGTATTAAGAAAGGCAAGAAATGAATAAATATAAATAACTATCGAGAAACTGAAATAACGTCAGGGGCTCACGGATAACTACGAGTATTCACCTGAATCCTGTTCTACCTTAAAAACTACCCCGATTGATTCTACTCAATGTAACACTACAAGCATCTTTGAAAATCCGCATCCTAGATATGTCATTTTTATTTAATTGATCACCATATCCCGTGTGTCTCTCTTGAAAGATGAATCCCATCTCCTTGTCCTAAGAAACTTGGCCAAGGAAGGATGGACTTTTATGCGAACTTACTTTTCCCAAAAGACTACCAGAACAAGACTTTGGGAGTCTTTTACGCTTTCAGGGTACTAGATAACGATCAAAAGATTATGTTTGGCAGACGCATGACATGACAGGAACGGGATCTTCACGATCTGGGATGAACATGCTGGTCGTTTGAATAGAAGACTTGACGTAGTCTATTCTCTTTATGATTTCCTCGGTATGAAGCACTTAACAAAGCACTTGGCAGCTCGTACCCACCTTGGATTCGACGTTCTTCGTCTTCTTCCGACTGGAAGAAGACGAAATGCCAGAAATGAGACAGGTTTAGAAACCAAGGCCATGGGGTTCATTTGAAAGATCATACGAAAGTGGGCCGACGTGCCTGGAGGTTGACTGGCTTGTTTCTGGCGTTGCACTCTAGCAGAGAACTCTAGTCTTCCAACAGCAAGAGCAGAACTGCCCGTCTCGTCTAGCGAACGGACTGCTTGTCTCGTTCCAGATTTATAGCACTAGAAACTGGCAGAAAGCATCACGACATTTCATCATTGTCAAGATCTTGGGATCCGCAGCAATAAATTTCCCCGTAGATATATCCTCCAATATCTAAGAAAGAGAGTACCAAGATGCTCTGTCGAGCGCTTAAAATATTATTTGACTGGTGGGGAAAATCGTTTCGGTGTACCTCGAGTTTGCAGCAATGGTACGCATTTAATATTCCCCCCCGGTGAATCACGGGAATAAATAATGGGGCCGACGCTGGTTTGGACAGAAAAGCACCTAGTACACATTAAAGGAACAGAGCCGAGGCCGAGCCCGAAAGGGTAAGAGGGCGGGCGAAGGAAGCGTACAGAAAAGGGTTGGAACTGGACGAGGGGCTGCCTGCAGAAGAGGAGCTGGGCCAGGAATGCGGTCGACCGTCCATGGCTCGAAACAGCAGAGGCATGTCGAAAGGAAAGTTGGGTTGTGGGGGGGGGGGGGTGCTGTGTGCCTGGGGAGTACATGGACAGATATAAGTTACCGAGGGACCTTTAAGTTAGAGGGAATCTTCCACACAGCCCGGTCGATGAACGGGTGGAGGTGGGCTATGCACCGACGGATCGAGAATCGAACGACTGAGGATAAGGGCGTACGCCCTGTAGGATAATGATGGGGCATCCATATGCGCTGGCCCCACGTAAGAACAAGCAGGAATAGGAGGACCGTAGGCTGTCAGTCAAGCGTGAAGTGGTGTTAATTTTGGCTCCCATTTTAGGGTTCTCGGTGGCATCGTAGAGCCCTTTCTTCTTCCTTCGCTCTGCAAGCAATGCGAGTGAGAGGAGTAGCGCTACGGTAAGTGAGGGAGAGGGCTTCGAAGGAGGAAAGCGCTTCGAAGCAAGTGTGGAGGTGATCACGACGTGGTCTCCGATTTCGGGCTGGGGGTAGGCAATTCGATGTTGCGGAGGTCGGGGGAGGAGGAGGTAGGTGCACCAAGACCGTACGGAGGAGTGTACGCGACAGGCGAGCACTGACACCGGGAGAATGGTGTAAGCAGAGATAGCGAGAGCGAGGGAGGGAGCGAGAGAGCTCTGCCGTTCACGAGGGAGGAGCGGAGAGAGCAACAGCGGAGAGGCTGTGCTGTGTTCGCGGTAGGAGCTGGATCGCGTGCTGATTATGGAATAGTGGCGCATGTCCAGATCGTAGGTTACGTTGAGGTTCACTTTGGGCGTGTTAGTGCCTGTGGGGAAGATTTCAGATGGAGAGTGTTGTGAATCGCTGAGCTGATCGATCCACTGTTTCGACAGGAGGGAGAATAATAGTTCCGAAGTGGTGATTTTGGTTTTGTTCCTCTATTGTGGTTTTGTCGCAACGGATCACTTCTCAGGAGGAGGAGCTGCTGGACTACCATGCACATGTTGACTGGACAGCCAAAGAGCGAAAGGGAGTGTGGTGAGGAGTATCAATTGAACGAACCTGTAAGGAAGTCATGCGGACGGCAGGATATATTCAATCTTGTGGTATAAACAATCAAACATATTGAAGACGAGCGCCTTGGTTCCGCAGGAAAATCGACTAGGTTGCAACTCTTAAGAAGAAGAATTATGTTCAAGCTACCAAAATATCGCAATTTTTGTGCCACATTTCTGAGGTGTGCTATTCGGTAAATGCAGTAGTCATGGGTTCAGTGCACTCGTAGCTGTCACTCCATTTTGCTAAATCGTTCTGCCAAGGCAGTCGGGTGGACCAGCCTCCTAAGAGAGGCTCAATTCTGGGTTTTAAGCGACAAATGCGAGGGAGGGAGACGTGTGTGAGAGATAAGCATGGAAGGGGGCAGTGGGAGAGGCGGGACCGGACCAAGCGCGAGCGCGGAATTTTATTTACCGAATTATCGCCTGGGAAAGACTCTGGGTATTGGCTCCTTCGGCAAAGTGAAAGTGGCAGAACATTCGCTTACAGGCCACAAGGTTGCCATTAAAATTCTGAATCGGCGCAAAATCCGAGCAATGGATATGGAAGAGAAAGGTTGGTATAGGTTGCAACTCCTGTTGAATTGAGCTCAAGTGTCTTGCTGATCTTACGTGGGGCTTGCCGTCGCTTAGATCATAGATTGTTTGACTACGTGCGCGATTATAGTTTCTGCACATACCTCTATGTCTTGGAAGTACCGTGGATGAGTGAACCTTTCGGTGCAGATTATGTTGCGTGCCTCGGAAAAGGTACCAAAACGTTCTCGGTCAATGTTTGTCTAGTACTGGGTCAATCATTATATTCAAATTCATATGGTAGATTTGGATTGCATTATTGCTTTCATGCCTGATCTCTTGGAAGATCGGATCAAAGCGAAAGCTAGGGCCTCTGAACAGAGCTGACAGAAATGGGCCTTGTTTGGAATGTGCAAAATTTTGTATCTTACCTGGCTTACTCTGTATTGGAAAAGAGGTTTGAGATTCAGCTGAATCTGAAGTCTCTGTCCCAATTCCTGATAGTGGCATGCTTTACATACCTTCATCCTGATGAAGCATCCCGGTCTGAATCCTTTTGGAGGTCCGGTCGCCTTTTGAGGTAGTTAAGTTAGAACTAGGGAATTCAGGGTGACAGATCTAAAGGGTTGAACAAGGAGTGCTAATTTATAATTCACGTTAGAAGCATTAAGTTGTAAGACTTTGTGGTGCCCTAGCAGAGAGTGCTCGTCATCTTTGTCTCTAGAGCTCGTACGTTGGGCCTATGAAGTTGGTTTGCCAAATTCTAAAGGGAAGGGTTTGTCAGGTTTCTTATTATTGGAATTGCAATTCCACTTCGCTGAAAGTGCACACTTACTTGTCCTCCCTAGTGCGGCGAGAAATCAAGATCTTACGGCTCTTCATGCACCCTCACATCATTCGGCTCTATGAAGTAATTGAGACGCCAACAGATATTTTTGTTGTCATGGAGTATGTGAAATCCGGAGAACTATTTGACTACATTGTTGAAAAGGGTCGTCTTCTTGAAGATGAAGCCCGCAGGTTTTTTCAGCAAGTGAGTATACAGATCATACGATGCCTCAGTACAATTTTCTCCTGTTAGAATTCACGGCCTTAAAGTAGAAATTAGTTTTACGCTAGCGTACTCCTAATCTTAAATGTCTAAATGTATCATTGTGGGATGTTCTGTCGGAGCTTATCTTTGGAATTTCTGCTCTGTATTATTGGCCCCCACTTTCTGTGAGTTTGCCTTAGTTGGCCGAGATGGTCATAGAGATCTATGATTTGATAGCTTAGACTGGATTAACGTTAACGGATCGCCTGCGAAACTTATTGGCCGATGGTGAAGTAAAGCGCACAAATTTAACTTTGTTTTGTATTGGCAGATTGTATCAGGTGTGGAGTACTGCCATCGTAACATGGTTGTACACAGAGACTTAAAGCCCGAGAACCTGCTGCTTGACTCTAAGTGGAATGTCAAAATAGCTGACTTTGGGCTCAGTAATATAATGAGAGATGGTCACTTCCTGAAAACGAGTTGTGGAAGCCCAAATTATGCTGCTCCAGAGGTAGTCATTTCGTCCCGGGGTTAGTTGGGTTGTTTTGCTTGTCTTCCATATTGGTGAATATCTAGATCTGTCTATGCCGGCCCTTCCCCCGGCATGAAACATTCAGTACTAGGTTGTACTTTTGCATCAAGTTATTTTCAAACTGATCTTGGCTACCGCAAGAAAAAGATGGGCAGTTTTTTGGTGGTAACTCTAGAAGTTACTTTCCACAGTTCTTTTCTCTTTCCTAACTCTGTTTCTGTACGCTGTAAATGTTATTCTCAGGTCATATCTGGAAAGTTGTACGCTGGGCCAGAGGTAGATGTGTGGAGTTGTGGAGTTATTCTATATGCCCTTCTCTGTGGAAGCCTTCCTTTCGATGACGAAAACATTCCTAACCTCTTCAAAAAAATTAAGGTCCAGCTCGAATCCTTGGCGTATGGTCTGATAATTAAGTTGAGATTAAGCTATATACTCAGAGGAATGTAATGATGACGTCCTTCGTGGGAAGAACCTGCACAGTTCTTGTCTTGACCTGACGAATTCGAGTTCTGCTACGCTATTTGTATATATTGTGTCCCTTCTGTTGGATGTCATCCTCGTTACTAAGATACCCTTAATATTCAGTTTGTAATGGGATATCTGTCGTTTCCACAATCAACTGTTTCTGAAATTGTCAATCTAGGCTATTTGTGTGTAAGGACTTAAGCTGACCGAGAGAAGAGCAAGCTACAGTTATTGTGAGTAGGTTTGCAATCCCCCCAGTTTTCGCTGATATTTCGTTTGATCGGCAGGGTGGAATTTATACACTTCCAAGTCATCTGTCACCTGGAGCGAGAGACCTTATTCCTCGCATGCTTCTTGTCGACCCGATGAAGCGGGTCACAATCCCCGAGATAAGACAACACCCTTGGTTTCAAGCACATCTTCCTCGTTACCTTGCCGTACCCCCACCGGATACGATTCAACAAGCTAAGAGGGTAAGCTAAGCGGACGAGACGTTTTATTGTGGGATCTGATCAATTTGGCAAGAACTGTCCTTATTCATGCACGAATTCATACAGGAATCCAATCTGGAGAGACTTTGACAAGTTTTGGGGTTCCTTCCCTGCAGATTGACGAAGACATACTTCAGGAAGTTGTAAGGATGGGTTTTGACAGAATTCAGCTCTGCGATTCCTTACGCAACAGACTTCAGAACAAGGTCTTTTTTACTTCATAAACTTGTGGTTTGATTTAAAAGCTTACAGACTGGAAATCTTAGTTGCACACCTTTAAGATCGTTAAATTTTGTTCTTATATCTGCTGATATGGGACATGGTTGTCATATGGGAGCTTCGCTTACTTGTCGACGTTTTGCTCATTAGCCATCCACGCGTAGAACATAACGTGAATGTGGAAGTATGAGTGTGGAATGCCTCTTGGTTTTTCTCCTTTTCCCTCGTTCGTCTTGGCATAATGTTTGGAGTGGTAACAGAAGCAAAGCATTGCTTGTCAGTCCTCCGGAGTGATACGACTGGTCGGAGAAGATTTCAGTCACGATTTCTCGTGTATTGTTAGTTGCTGAGTGGTGTCTAGGCCTGTTACCCAGCTCACTCCTTTCAGATTCTTGTTGATGTACGTCAGCGATCGATTTTCCGTCTGTTCTTAGAGAAGACGGGAATCTCTTGAAGCACGCATTCAGTTTTTAGTTAAGAGTGCTTACTTACGCTTGGTTAAGTGTAGTATATCTTTTCATCTTTACTGACATGGACTTCTCTGCAGGCAACCGTCGCATATTATCTGATGTTGGACAACAGGCGCCGAATCTCTAACGGTTACCTTGGATCAGAGTTCCCAGAAGGACGGGTAAGATCCTTATATCCATCTCTTGCAGCTCCCTTTCCTCTGTAATCTGGTCAATCTATCAAACAAGCATATGAACTAAGGTTGATATTGTTATCGCTCCCCTCGTACTTTCATGCAATAAAGTGATGCTTCACAAAACTATCTCCTGCAGGACACTCCAATCACGCATATGGATCCAATGGTGCCTTCTCCTATGGGAAGACCAGTCGCTCCTCGGTTTCCACCTGGAGCTGTCACTCGCCATTCATCCCCGTCAAGTTTCCAAGGCAGAGTAGTTGCTGACAGGAAATGGGCTCTTGGTCTTCAGGTGCGGAGATCAAAATTCCTGTGACTTTGTAAACTGGGATGACAAAATACTCAGTGGACGATTATGCAGAGTGAAACTTCAGGGGGTTTTTAAGCTCAGATCGTCAATTACTTTTGCACAAGCTCTAGTTCGAATGGATGCGTGATATGTTTGTGACGTTTAACTTCTGTTGAGTGCGATAGATGCCTAAGGCATATTCATCTCTGTAAAGTCTATGACTCTTCCTTTAACTGCAGTGATTTCACTTCTAAACCATTGAAACTCTTGAAGTTGCAGTCTCGTGCGCCTCCGAGGGAAATTATGATGGAGGTTCTGAAAGCTTTGCATGAGCTGGAAATCTGCTGGAAAAAATTGGGCCACTACAGTGTCAAATGTAGATGGGTACCTCCTTCTCCTTCAGGTGCCTCTCAAGCATGTAGATCAAATTCCGACTCGCCGATGGTCTCAAGCTCTCTCGGTAGCCTTCCCAATTCACCAATGTTAGCCAGTAGCATTCAGCAAGGTGGAGAACTGGAGAGAAATACTTCAACCGAAGGGAGTGAGGAAGCAGAGGACAGTCAAGGTGGAGAAGAGCAGAATGTTGTCAAATTCGAAGTCCAGGTGATAATCTCAATAGCTTCCGATCTTAAGGAAAAATGGTGATATTCTGCTTAGAAGTGGAAGACATGTTGATGTTAGGAGTAATCAGTTTCTTTTGTTTCGTTTGTCTGCGTTCTAAGTGATTTCTCTTCTCGCAGTTGTACAAAGTGAGAGAAGAGAAATATCTGCTGGATTTGCAAAGAGTAGAAGGACCGTACCTTCTCTTCCTCGACCTCTGTGCATCTTTTTTAACAGAATTGCGGATTCTGTGAATGTACTTCTAAATATCTGAGTGCATTCACTGAAGGTGAGAGAAAGCATTGAAGTGAATCAATCGGTTCGCCCTTGAGCTCATTTGAGAGAAAGATGTTCATTTCTTGCCACCTTCAGGAGTATCAAATTTTATCCAAGTCAGTGCAGTACTGCTCTTTTGCGTTTGTTATCTGCAATAATGGGTCTCTTGAAGCTCATGTAGAAGCGGAAATTGTGACAAATCTGAAGCCCATGTTAATTTTTTCAGGTCGTATCCTCTCCATTATTTGAGAGCTCTACAGGCCCACTCCTGGTGTATTCTAGTCCAATTTGTCTTGTGGAAGCAACCACTTGAAAGCATGAAATCATTTTGAAAGGTGTTCTGGGCTGACGAGCAACTAGCCCACGTGAAAGTGGGTTTTAGATGTAAGAGCTCTTGTTCTCATTCCTGATTTCCCTGTAGGAGGATCAGATGCTCTTTTAATGAAGTTATGACCAGTGATCTATTTCACGTGAGTTTCTTTTCACACCGAGCGACGCTCTCCCTGAGTGGCACACATAAAATATCCAACGAATGAAGTGCCATGTATGTCCAGTCGAACAGGATAGTAGAGCGAGCTAGTTAGCTAGCCAGCCAGTATTTCGAACGAAAGTATGGAGGAAATTGTCCATCAGTTTGTAATGTTAAACAAAAGTGTAAAGAGCTGAGATGTATTTGTGCACTCACGAGGTTTCTCAGTCTTCTATCAAAGATGGAAACTTGTTTCGTTCATTGCTCGTGTCCAATCCATTGCACTGTAACGAATTGCGTATATTTGTGATGCTATCGGAAATCGGAAATCTTAGGAAAGAACATCATCGACTTTTACAGTACCTCAGGTGAAACTCCACTTCAATAAAGCACAACTTCAGAGTTCGCACAGGAATGCTCGTCCAGCTGAACTGAATTAACATTATTTACCTTGGAGACGTCGATTTAACTGGAATCATTCAATCCTGAAAGTAATATGGACGATGTTATACAGATGTGGAAAGGTCAGAAGTTCACTGCCTGTGGCGAACTGCAAACCTATCTACTATAGAAGTGAAATTACAGTAGAAGATATCGTGGAATTTTGATTGAGCAAGAGTGAACTCTAAGAAACTGCCGGGATAGATGAAGCAACCTACCTAACTGAAATGAATGAAATTGGAGTTTCAAAATGTGCACTGAATAGACAACTTTTTCAGAGGGTTTGAGATATGCTATTTATTCAACTTGTATGCACAGCTAATTGCATTGTTCTGGTATTCAATTCGTTAGTTTCTCGGGTAGAGTTAGGTCCGTCACTCATGAATGTGGATCTCGGTTTGTGAACCGGTCTCGCATAGCAATGCTCAGATACTCGGATGAGTCACACAACATGTCTAACTACAATCAGTGAAATTCTACGTTCAAAGTATAACTAGACGGACGAATCACGATTATAAGGAGTCTCAATATTTAGATGATTGACAACAAAAGTCAACTCCTTTTTCTGTTTTGTCGATAACCTTGTCATTTCTTTAACTGTTCAAGTATTGGAAATCAGATAATCTCAAATTGACCCTAAAGTAATCGGCGTACATCGCTAGCGAGTGGAAGTATTATGGAGGTTCTTTATATTAATTTCCTTCCCATCGAAGATCTTGAGTCAATCTAGTGATTTTCTTCAAAATGATACGTGTAATGTGTTATAATTTCTACTGTTTAATCGAGAGACTGGCGACAATATTATTTATATCTTCTAAACTGTGAAGTCTTAAAATTTTGATTTTTTATGAAACAATTTCCTCTGAAGTAAGTACCTTGTACATTGCGACAGAGCAAAGGATTAAGGGGTAGTTGGACTTTTCCTACCCCAAGTAGCAACACCGTAGGGGATCTTAACAGAGCTTCTTCGGCGTACCGTGTCGGTCACATCCAATCTGGGATCCTTGCTCAGTGATGTTTTTTTGTTGTACAATAGCATGATGATTTAGAATTGGGTCAATTACGTTTATTAGAAGTGGACAATCGAGTGGTTGTACCAGCAAAAACTCATCTACGTATGATTATTACTTCTGCTGATGTACTTCATAGTTGGGCTGTACCTTCCTTAGGTGTAAAATGTGATGCTGTACCTGGTCGTTTAAATCAGACTTCCATTTTTATTAAACGAGAAGACCCTTGACTGTAAATCCACTTTCCCAAAGTAAGTGCTACCAAACTACCAATGGTTATTGGAATATCATTCGCAGTAATGCAATCTTCTATTGGAATTCCAATCACTTCATTCTGAACCCGACGCATAGTTTGATATTAGAACTTAAGATATTTATATCCCGAAGATAAAGACAGAAGAAAGTTCTCTCTCTAAAAGAACAACATAATTATCGTGCCGCTGACAATGTCGCTTGGCCGAAGCTTAGCAGTAGTGGTCGCACTATTGAAGCTCGGGGGCGCATCTAAGAACGAACTGATCACAGCACAAACTCGTCGGGATACCCACGAGACATTCCATCAGCGGTCATGGTGGAGAAGTGGGTTTCAAACTTCAATGGCAATTGCTGAGTTTGCAAACAATTCAGTCTACAGTACTGTAGTCTTTGGGACACGCGCACCTACTCTTGATGCCAAAACAACGACTCCCGAAATCCCCGACCCCATGACTGCTGCTACTGTGCTTGCCAATTCTGGAACTATGTGATGTCTTCTATTGATCTAATTACGAGTTCCCCAACCCATTTGGTTTGGTGCTGCCGTCGTGTCTTCTCGAATTGATCATTGATGGGGTGTTCCTTGTTTCATGGGATCATGCATTGATCAAAGAGGTACCGCAGTATTCAAGCTCAAGGTCCAGTCAAACTCAAGAGGGAAGGGTCCAGCCGAAGAACGAATCCTGCCCCTCATTAGTACGTGCAGAAATACTTCGTACTTGTACATGGGATCGGACCAGTGAGACTTTCAGACATGGGTTATTCAATCAGCTGAAAAGGTTGTTCGCTGGATCGACGCGTCTAAATATCAGCAGTTGTGTAACTGGAAAGTTTTGTTTCCAAATCAGATCTGCTTGCGTAGCCATGAATAGTTTTTGCACGTTCTCCAGTCAATGTCGGCCTCACTCAAGATCTCAGGATTCTGGACTCATTCGACCTCTTAAATACCCATCTCTCGGATCCATAGCCAGTTTTCACCCGGATCAGGATCAAAAATCATTAAAACTTAAGTATCTATGTATTAGTTATCAAATTAGAAAGCCAACGCTCGAGAATTTCATAGTGGTAATATCTGCCATCGATTAGCTAGAAGATTGTGGACGAAGAAGTGATGGCTTCAATCGGTAAAGCTAAAGCTTTTGTGGTGTGTGTAATGCTGCTGGAGGTATGGAGTCGAGTATCTATAGGTATGGCATTGCCCTCTCCTTTCAGAAAACATACCTCTCGTTACGATGAATTGGTTCTGGATGGAGTTCGAGATGGAGATCGCAGGCAGCTGTTGAACTCTTGGCCTTACATTTGGAGCAACGAGTTTAATGTGATGGATCATGGAGCTAGAGGAGACGGAAAGAGCTGTGATACTCAGGTATGAAATGTTGAATCGTTGACTGGTTTTGGACAATGTGAGTTGCAAGGGGAATTACTGGCGATGACCGCAGTGAAGCTAGCAATGCTATTCACAAGGACAAGTTATTAGCTGTAGAAAGGAGAAATTTATATGAGTGGCTTCACAAAAATTCCTTTCATTTGTCTCTACTTCTATCTTCGTCAAACCCGTTTTTACATTTAGCTTGCAGCAGAAACCCATTTCGTCAATCAAGTATCACAGTGGGTGTTTGAACATTCATATATTCAGATATAGAAGGCTCTCGTCTATTAAGCGCAAATATTACAGTTAGGAAAGCTTTTATTTTTAGCTGATACAATGATACAACCTCTGTAGGTGTCCTTAACCATCGGGAACTTCATGTAGATTGTTTTCTGTCAAAGTTCAGCGCTGATTAGCAAGGTCCACGAGTCATAGTATTCTCCGGTCGCTTTGTGTCATCTACCATTCACGAATATGGTAGCAGTTTCAGATGGAAGTGACAGTATAGAGGAGATGTTCATTTACGGAATAAGCATCGATCGTTTTGTTAATTTTTCTCAAAGAGTTGGGTAATCAGCCTCCATGCAGTTTGCAGCTCCAATCTAGACCTTGTCACCTTTTCACCTCAACAGGCAGGAAGCACACCAGCGTGCGTTCGCGCGTTTCCCCACCCCTTCAACGGGTGAACTGGGTAGCCAGTTGACAAGAAGATAACTTCGAATCGCCAGGCGGGGTTATCTCGTGTGACACTACTAGAGTAAAAGGAAGAAATGCTCGACTGCAAAGCACGACAGTCAGGTCAACTACCTAGGACTTGAAGAAGCAAGTATATGATCAGAAAATGTATTAAACGTGGATTACAATGGACTAACTGAATTTGTGAATATAAATCTGATGTGTTAGTTCCATGAAAAATTATGTGACTAAGCAACTGTTCTATGGACACAGGCTTTTCAAAAAGCATGGGCCCGCGCATGTGCAACTGTTGGAGGTGTTGTGATCGTTCCTGCTGGCAAAGTTTTTCTGCTCGCTCCAATTCATTTTGATGGACCTTGCAGCACCAACACTATTCTGAAGGTGGGGACCTGGTTATGAGATTCTAGGAATTTTTGAATGTTCCTTTATTGGTATCATCAGGATATAAGCAGACGGCGAAATCACTGTCTTTTGACCTTAGTACAGCTCCTACATCTGATCTTAGCTGAACTGCACGACTCCGGTAAGCATTGATAGTAGTCCAGGGCCATCTCGCCGAGAAAAGCAAATATCACTTCCATTCTCCAGATTTTAGTGCACAGATTCTGGTATCGAGATTAGCTTTGGAAATTGGTGCGTGTTTGTTGGCTATCTTTTCACAATAACTGACTTTAGAAGAGACAAATTTTCAACTTCAATGCAGGTGGATGGAACCATCTTAGCTCAACCCTCTGATTCAGCTGCATGGCCCGGGAAAACCATGAACAAGTGGTGGTTAAAGTTCAGTAGATTGAATGGACTTGTCATCACGGGGTCAGGTGTTATTGACGGCCATGGAGCATCGTGGTGGTCAAAAACATGCAAAAAGGTATTATACTGTAACATCTGCATGCGTTGAGGAGAGCAAAATGCTTAGTTAACTAATACTGATGCAATTCATTCGACGAAGGTAGATCTAAGTGCAGAAGTAATCATTCACTTCTGATATACACTAGAACACTCCATTGAAAGTATAGCCAGAATCAACTATGATTTGGAACAACAGTCCATAACCAATTCTGAGATGCTTGCAGATGCATGATCAACTTTGAGCTAAAGATAAAGAAACTTATATTGTGAAGATAGTTTGAGTTTAAAACCTCAACTATGACGAGTTCCATCTGACATTCTCGAGAATATTAATCATGCTGTCATTTCATCTTTCGTGTTCAGGCCGAACTCGGAACTAAACTCTGCAGGACCCCAAGTGCAGTGCTAATATCCAGAAGTACGAATATTGTGGTGAAGGAGTTGACAATCCGAAACGCTCCACAAGTCCACTTGGACTTCCAGACATGTTCAAAAGTTCTTGTGAACACTTTGAATGCAATTTCTCCAGGGAACAGCCCTGACACGGATGGTATACAGTTTAGTAATACGCTAAAGGCTACTGTGGAGTACTCCACATTTTCAACTGGTACGTTGACGCAATAGTGTCTTCTCGAGTCTCCACTTCTAACATGCGAATTCTCCCTATTGAGATACTCTACCATCAGAATCACCTTGCGTAACACCGTCATCTCGTAAGTCAACCAGGGGATTTGCAACTGGTATAATAGTTTCTGAAAGCTAGCTGATTATATTAGTCGTCTTTCCTTTCTTGCGCCACTTGATTGCTAATAATACTATCTAGACTGGACAGTCTTTAAGGATCTCGACATCCAGAAGAAATACATACGTTATTTGTTCAGAACGTTTACTGATCTGAAAGTCCTGTAACCCGGCCTGCAGGTAACGACTGCATTCATATTCAGTCTGGATCATCTGATATTGAAATCAGGAACTTCAAGTGCGGGCCTGGTGGGCGTGGTATAAGGTCAGAATTCGTCTCTTCACTTTAAGTTACATGTGCATGAAGGTGAAATTACTGGATGTGCTTAGTAAGATCACCGGCACCATATTTTCAAAGTTTTGACGTTTGCTTGCACCAGAAATTTCAACTGCCAATTTTAACCAATTTGTATGCTATGAATTAGAACTTTTTCGTGTCCGAATCTAATCATTGCCAAAGCTTCAAGTCGATTACATATGCAACGAAACTAGGGTGACCGTCTATAACGAATCACAATTGATTTTTCGCAGCATTGGACCTCTAGGCGCGAAGGGAAGTACTGGTTGCGTTTCAGACATACGAGTGCTTAACGGGAGTGTCGAAAGTACCGCTGGTGTAGTAAGCATCACAACTTGGCAGGCAAGTACAGTCACATGCTAACAGATAGCCAGCACTACGAGCTGTCTATCTGTTCCTGGATCTCACTATTGCCTTCTTGACAATTTTTTAAAGATGTCCAGTAGTCATCTCAGGTACTTTGCGAAATATATTGCAATTAAGCTAAGTTGAATTCGAAGATGGAGGAGGAATTTTGGCTATAGTACTGCTTGTGAATTATTGCAAGCGTGAAAATATTCTGTTTCGACGAACTGACATGTACACTAATCCTATTGGTCAATCCATATATGGACTGCAGGGAGGATCTGGATCTATTAATAACGTCATCTTCGAGAACATTCAAGTGAGAAATGTAACTAATCCTGTAGTAATTGATCAAAACTACCACGACTCTAGTAACTCCAAGCATCTTACGAGGAAGGCGGTAGCGATCTCTAACATCAAATACAGAAACATCATCGGGACCTACAATCCCGTAAACAAAGCAGTTTATATTGCTTGCAACGAAAGAGTTCCTTGCACTGCCTTGAGCATGATCAATGTTAACTTATGGCCCACTCATGGATCCAGAACAAGCGTAAACTTCAAAGGTGGATCCTATTGCTGGTATTCCTATGGCACCGTGGATGGTTATTCGTCTACTGTTGGCATCAAGGACTGCATGCAAACCACCAAGGTGATGTTCTGGAAGTCACAACTCATGGCTAACAAACGTCTATGCCCTGGCACACGCATTGTATGAATAAGTCGAAATCTGTGTAAGTAACATGTAGGAAATCAGATCGCCGAGAACACCGGTAATCTGTCTTCCAAGATTTCCAGGTGAATCTCTTCTTTAACTCTGGGTGATATATCCAAGTAGCTAGATAGGAGAAAATCATGCGGAAAACACTTGGAAATGTACATACATCTAGAACCTGGGCTTTAGGATGCGGACGTAATTAGTCACTAGTTTTTGAAGAGTTTCTTGTATTTTGAGTTGGGACTCTCTTGCAGTAAGTAGTTTCGTCATACGCTGAAGAAGAACGAGATTAGATGTACTCAAGCCCAAGCTCTCTCTCTTCAAAGATCTAGTTAGCATATGTAGACAAAGCTAAAAAGTACAGCCTATGTGTAGATAGCATCTTATTTTTGATAGCTCTGAGGATATAGCAGATTGAATAGCAGTTCTCCCAAAGCTCTCTCAAGTATCTGCCCAATTGAGTTCTGCAAGTCTCGTTAGGAGATTCATGAGCCCAAGGACCATCTTTGTACAATTATATTCTAGGACTTCATGATCACTTCATGATCACTTCATGATCACTTCATGCCAATTGCTTACAAGCCTGCAATATAGATGAGTGGATGGGCTGCACAACTAAACTACAACGGCTTTTTGTAACTGGGATCATTAGATAATATGATGTGCAAGAAAGGATTGTATTGAGGTGAGAAGGACGAGCCTGTCTGATGAGTTGATTACAATGATGAGAATTACAGGCTTAATAAGTGAGCAGTGCCCTAAAACCTAAACATAAATACTTCTAGAGTGAGAGGGGCCGCAGCCTCCGTCTAACGTGGCAGCAGGAGATTAGTAGATCTTTTAAAACTAATACCTACTGTCTTGAAGGTGAGACTGAGTTTGTCACAAAAGTACAAATGCTTGTCCCTAACTAAAGATTTAATTACGATATCCGCGACCATGATCAAAGTAGGAATACAGACAATACCAATTTATACATGAGTCTTTGATGTAATGATATCTAGTGTCTATATATTTAGATAGTTTGTGACTCATTCGATGATAGACTTGTGCAATTTCTACACTCTCTAATAAGTCTTTGATGTAATGATATCTAATATCTATATCTTTAGATAGTCTTGACTCTTTTGATTGTAGACTTGTGCTATTGTGCTCTGGTTATAACGTAACGTAGTGGCTCCTCCTTCAAAATTTAGCTCTTGCTGTAAGCTTCTTATCTAGACAACTTCAGTAGTAGTATTGGATAAAGTCATATATACTGCTTCTGTGGTGTGGCTTTGTGGACAAAGCCAGAGACTTTTGTTTCTTGGATGTCCAGTTGACAAGAACCACTAAACCGCCTGAAACAATAGCCCAAAGTAGATCTTTTAGTGTCTAGGCATCCAGCCCAATCTGCATAAAAAATTGATGTAGCTCATGTATGCCTTATATTGTGATGGATCAGAGTCCAGTGTCCTGGCTACCCTAAAAGTAGCAAATAAAACCTTTTAAAGACTTTTTTTTAGCTTTCCAGTGAATAATTCATGGATTGTACATAAAATGAGAGAATTTACTCACAACATAGGATAGTCCAGTATATATCATTTGCCCATATTAGGCTTCGAATAGCAGCTTGAAAGGGTACTCCATTTCTACTTTCTTGGCCTCTATCTCAAGACATTGTAACTTTGATAGTTTTAGTCTTGGTTCCAAGTGTGTATTGATTGTTTTATAGTTGGACATGTTGAACTCATCAAGTTTCTCTTGCAGATAACTTGCTTGAGTCATCCATATCCATCCTTGTTGTTTGTCAATGTATACCTGCATTCCAAGGCATTGATATACTTGTTTTAGATCTACCATGTAGAATGCAAAGCATATATTTTGTTATATAGACTTGATCAGCTCCATAGATACACTGATGAGTATGCAGTCTTCTAAGTAGAGTGCAGATATAAAATCTACATCAAATCCATGATAGATATAGATATTATGATCTACATTCATTTGGTTGAAACTACTTTGAAGCAAGTATGTATCAATACTTAAATATAATTTTTTGGAGGATTGTTTTAAACCATATAAGGATTTGTTCAATCTACAAACCAATGATTTATAAGTAGAGGTATGTATCCCTTTTTGGAGTTTCATGTAGACTTCCTCATCTAGGTATCTATTAAGAAGGTGATTTTTACATTTATCTGGTGTACTTCTTGATTGAACTGTGCAGCCGATGCAAACATAATTCAAATGGATGTGATTCTTACTATAGGAGAAAAATTCTTTGTAAAGTTTACTCTATATACTTGAGAATAAACTTTGGCCACCAATAGGTTTTGTATTAATTGATGGAGCCATCCAAGTTGTATTTGAGATAAAAAATCCAATTACAATCAATAATATTCTTATCTTTTGTAATTCAGTCACGGTCTAGATGTTGTTCTTCTCCAAAGATAAAAATTGTTGTTGATATCCTCCTGCCATTGATCAGCATCAGAAAATTCCCATGGCATGTTTGAAGGTGGATGGTACATGCTTCCAAACCTCTATATAACTCAAAAAATTGTTGTGTTGTCTATTCTCTTCTTTGATTCATATCTAGCCATAAATTTTGAGAACTTTGAGTATACTTGCTCCCCCACAAAGGTCATGCTGCATGCATGGAAGGAGAAGGAGACTCATGAGTAGCAAATCATTAGTGTAATATAAGGGCTGGGTTGTTGGTGCAGCAAAGGAGCATAACCTTATGAAGCATAACTTGGAGAAGATTGAAATTGCACTAGAATGTGCATTGCCAATGCTTGCAATGGGCTAACATCCAATGCAGTTTAGGGCTTACTGAAATTGATAATGGCCATGGATGAAAAGGATCAATAGGCATAAAATTAGGGTTTGCATTGGTGGATGGTGACTGTGGATGCAAAGGATCAATGGGCACAACTAGGGTTTGTAAGGTTAACAAAGGCCATATAGATAGAGAGAATCAATGAGCACAAAGGGAGGCAATGCCTTGGCCTATGTGGCCAGAGAAGAAAAAAAGGATAGGGAAATGTTGGCAGAGTTTCTTGAGGTGAGCATATGTAGAACTCCCAAAAACTTGCAGTTGAGAGAGATCAAGATAGATTCTAGATTACAACAAGTAAGGAGTAATGCTGTTGGGAATGGCTCAAGAAGGAGAATGATTTTGCAGATAGGTGGCAGCATGGATTACTTTGCCGTAGTAGCCATGAGAGAGTCCAACGTACATGAACATTACTCCAATGCATTCAAATTATTTTATTTATCTGCTTTGCTATTTGTTCTATTTGTTCTATTTGAAGATTATTTGGGATTGTGAACTGTTGTTGGATCCAGTGGTGAGTACACTGTTTTTCAAATTTTCCAGATTTTTATTCCAAGGCGTTGTTGGATTAAAGAGTTTTGATTTTCTTTCTTGAAAAGTGCTTGATATTCCTTGAACTTGGCAAATGCTATAGATTTTCTTGAGAACAAATACAAATAGGTATATCTTGAATGATCATTAATGAATGTAATAAAATATTTGTGTACAAAGAAAGTGTTAGTTCTCAATGAAACAAATATATATGGATGATATCAAGTAGATCTTTAGCATGGGTGGCACTATTCTTGGGAAATAGTTTCCACAAAGACTTTGCTTGAGCGCATACTAAAAGAAAAGGTAAACTCTAAAGGGAACATGAGGCTAGTCCAAGTATGGAAGACTTTGCTTGTAGTTGTTGCATCCAAGGCAAGTTGATCTCATGCAATGTTCTTAATGACAAATGCTTTGGAATGTATGACAAAGCTTCCACCTGATTGGTATAAGTGATACAACAAGAATATAATTTTCTTTAGTGCAGGAACATCAAGAACGTCCTTGAAGATGGTCTTACTCCCATTGTTCAAAATAATTTGAACATCACCAATGCCTTTATGGAGCATTAACTATCATCTCCTAGGTAAATATTTTTGTACACCAAAAGTGATTTTGTATATAACAAAGATTTGGATGTAGTATGTCATATGTTGGGTAACATTGGTGTTGTATTGTGATTTTCTTAGCAAGTGAAAGATAATTTACGGTTTTTTATCAACGTAATGTTCTAGTAGATTATGCAAAACATCATATGGTTGATCCATTGCCATGTGAGCAATCCATGTACATTGAGGTAATTGGATATGTCGATTGTGATCGTGTCCTCTTCCAAGACTTTGATATATATAGATGATAGATGCTAGGTAGAGAGTAGTGTTTTTTAATCTTTCAAGTTGCAAGTGAGAGTAGGCATAGAAGTTTGGGTGTTTGAGAATGGCAGTAGAGTATGAGAGCAAGAGTGTCTAAGAGTGAGTTCAACCAAGAGATGCTCAATGCTCATGATCTACCTCTCCAAAACCCTTTTCTCATTGAGCTTCAGATTTTGCACCATGATCACTTCTAGGCTTGGATGGTAACTCATTTTGGATATAAGTTCATAATATAATGATAGAGAATTTTAATCCTATTATCCTTCATGTGATTTCTTATGGGCAAGTTTGGGATTTAGTTATTTACATTCTTTTGTAAAGAAAGATGCACAAACATCTTGCTCAAGGCTTTGGTGTTATAGTTTATAGGTACACATGTCAAAAGGTGGAGTTGCCAAGTGTTCAAAGTACAAGGAGTTAACTCCAACCAATTCAAGAATAAGTTTTTTCAAATATGTAGAATGATGTCACAAAGAGTAGTTTGTCTACAATTTGAAGACAAAAAACATGACATTTTGAGTGAGTAATGCTTGAAATATGATCAATGCAAGCAAGGGAGGGGTGTTCTAATTCACACCCAAGCACACAATTTAGGAAATTTTTTGAGTTCCAAAAAAGCCTTTTGTGATTTGTAAGTTGGGTTAGAGATTATACAAGACTTTGTTTGCATTGTGCCCAAAAAATGGTACATTTGGGTTGATTTTGAGCTTGATATAATTGATAGAAGTTGGAAGACTTGAAGTCAAGGTATTGGGATGGAGATCATGATCAAGTTTGGAGTTTTGTTCACATCTCAAATTCTGGTGTAAATCAAAATTTGAAAATTAGGTAGTATTTTTGGTACTAGATCTTGTAATTTTTTGCAAAAAGTTAATGTGAATTACTCAAATATAGAAATTTGTGAAAATTGTGAAAGTTAATTGTGAAAATTCATGGTCTTTGATCAAATATACCTAAGTATATAGAGCTCAAAAGTAAGCAAAATTTGGAAATTTACCCATATCTAGGAATTGGTTCTGGATTCAGATGTCAAAAATCATAAAAGACTAAATAGGGGTACAAAAACTAAAATTTACATTCTTTTTGACTTAGGGTTTATGATTAGTGAGATCTTATAGATCAAACTTCAAATGAATCATTATCATATGCACAAATAGCTTGTTTTATTCACACTTACATTTGATTGAAATTTTTTTACTGTTTGGGATCATGGTTTAAGGGATTTTGGTTGGCTTGAATGTTACTTATACTTCTCTTAATTTCTAAGCCAAAACTTTAGCAAAATTTTGCAAAGAACCAAGAGTAGAGCTTTGATTGGAGTTTCAAAATTAGAATTAGAATTCCAAAGTTGGGTTAAGTTTGAGAGATTGTCAAGAGAGCTTTAGTGGTCAGATTGAGTCTTCCTATATATCATTGAAACCTTACCTTTCAAGCTTTCAATTGAGTTTAGAAGATCTAAATCAGAGCTATATAAAAGAGTTATCTCATTATGAATTTTCTTACTAATTCCTCACAAAAATGCGTAGAAAGTCTCTATTTAGAGTGCAAGTTGGAAGTAGCTCTTAGAGTATAGGTTTGGAGTAGCCATTGATTAAGCATGGATTTTGTGAAACTATTTTGTACCAAAAGTGTGGAGAGTTGATGTTAAGCTACTATATGTACTTCTTATACAAAAGTTGTTAAGATACTTGTGTTTGGATCTTCTCTATGCTTTGCATGATTGATTATATGTACAATTGGTTTGGATTGGTGTTCATAATTTAGACTTAGGTTTCTTTTCCTTAGGATTGCTATGTATTTCTCTTTGGTGATATTAGAAGTGATGGCAAACAACAAAGAGTGTGTATTGTGATTGTAGTTTAGGTTATCTTTTTCTTACCCTATCAAAAAGAAAGCTTGGGTATTGATGATACATGATTGTTGAGATTACAAGTGAAGAACCACTCTTGATACGTTTAGATTCAACTTCACTACCTATGAACTCCACAACTAGACACCCGGTGTGTTCCTAGTGAGAATAATACATAATATGATACTTATATCAATATAACAATTATCATCAACTTGTGTGGAGGCTAATGCTATCATTGTGACAAACTATCATTTTTTTTTTCCAAATGATTCTCTTAAGTTGTTATTTATCAGTCCTTCTATGCACTCTTTTGCAATATGACCTCTTTTCTTACAATAGATGCATTATTGTATAAAAAAAGAAGATGGGTTTAGAAGTTGAGCTTTCTTTTGCAATTGGTTTGTTGTTATTCCTTCTCCTAAATTGGATCAATCTTATTGGAGGTCTTTAGTCAAAAAAATGTATATAATTCTTTTTCTATTTCTTCTTCTTGAAGATGCATCTCCTCCAAAAGAAGATTCGGGATAATAATCTTTCTTGATAATTGTTTTTGAAATCTCATGGATCAAACAAATGTGTTGGAAGCATCTAAAAGAATTCAAAGAAAGCAAGTATGTGCCTCTCTTTCAAATATTGGTTGACTAGTTGCATTTAATTGATCCAAAATCTGACAAAAATTGTTGATGTGTCTTGCCATATTTTCTATGTTCTTCATTTAAACATGTGGAAAGAGTCTAGAATGTAGATCAATGCTTTGATATCAGCTGAGGTCTACATACCATTGATTTTGGCCCAAGCATCAAATATACTCTAGATCCCCTTATGATTTCAAGGTGATTGTCTTCAATGGAGTTGTTTAAAATGGTAAATGCATGGTTGTTGTTATGATGCCATGCAAGTTTGCTGCAAGCACTTAAGGAAGAAAAGGGTAAAAATTTCCACCTGGACTTGGAAGTGGAGATCTATCTTCAATACTAATGATTAAAGTGGTAAATTTCTCTATTCTAAAGATAATTATATTTTTTTTTTCTATGCATGGAAGAACTCACCATTAAACTTGGGCAACTCTTGGTTGTAGTGTGATTGGCTAGTCCATGAGTGTTGTTACTTTTTAGTTTTTTGCAGTTTTGACCCTTCTTTGCATGGCTCTTCTATGCAGCTCTAGCTCCTTTATGCAATATGTTGCCATTCTCTAGTTCTGTGCAGCTTTGACACTATTTGCATTTCTCTTCTATATAACTCTAGTTCTTTTGTGCAGGTGCTGGACCTATGTTGCTCTAATACTATGACACCATGTAAGAAAGGACTAAATATATGGAGTATGGAGATGAAGTGATCAAGAGTTGGGAATTGATAGAGGATGAGAGATTTAGAGCATTTTGCATGTGATCTTCCATAAAGAGGTTTGGTCAAGACTATTCTGTGTACAGAGAAAGATTTCTATTTACTACATGTTTAGAAATCAGGCAAAGACAAGAGACGGACATTGAGTGCGTGTGCATGAAGTGTCACCAGGTGGCTCTAAGGTACATGAGAACATCAACAATAGTCTCTTGAATATGATTGGTCAATTTGAGCTGGTGTAGAACACCCAGCAGAGATCCTATGCTTGTGTACAATATATTCTACATCAATCGGGTAGCTCAAGTTGAAGCACAAGAACATTGAATGCCAACATCAGCAATTGAGACACTTGGCTGGCACCGGAACCATGATGTGGTATAATGATGGCATATATATATAAGAGGGGTCAAAGTAGATCTATGGTCTTTCTCACTATCACATTATCCAAAACTATAGAGATTCATGAGTGTTCTCTTTGGGATTGATGTATAGAGCCTTGTCAAAGTTAACACCAAATTACTTGAGCCTCTATCTTGTTAAGTGAGGCAACATCGTTAATCATCTTCAACCGAGAATGTGGATTTAGCTCATCATATTAGAGTGTAGTATTGCTATCATGTCAACTTTGTCCATGTAAACATCAAATTGAAGAAGATCACTCTGATAGAGCAACATGTGAGGTCAAAGTACTATTTAAGGATACTGGATAGTCAGAATAATTGAGGTCTAGAGATTACAATGTAGACTCCCAATTGATGCACCTCTCTCTTTCTATCATGCGTATTTCACCATGTCTCTCTTTCTGGCCAGTCTGGTTCAGAATTTTCAACAGACACTTACATGATACAGATCAAAATCAATTTGAACACATGCAGTACTACAATAGCACTCTTTTGCAATGATCTCAATGATAGAGTTGCACTTGTGGTTCCTGGTTTTATGTAGTCCAGTAGTAGCAACAATGGGTTGGGATCCAAAACCTATGAAGAGCACACCTGTGAAAAAATACTCTCCTATAGCAAATGTCAATATGTTAGAATTGATATCTTGATATCAATACCTGATAAGTAGCCAACGGTGTGAGGTTTGCACAACACATCAAAGGAATGTTCAGTTGAGTGAGGCACAACAGAGCGTATGTACAATATGGAATTGGGTCTGATAATAGATCAGAACCAAGTAGATCACACATGGATCACCTTGATTAGGGATTTCACTTCATCCAAAGTTCTTGTACTAGATGTTATTGTATTAGAGGTTCCTATAACAAAGGTTCTTGCTCTAGCAATTCTTCCATCAGAGGGTTCTTGTACCAGAGATTCCTATATTTTAGACTTCAGTACTAGAGGGCTTGTGCACCGGATGTGATGAGCGACATATCTTCTTTAAGAGCCGATGGGTTCCCTTCACATTGTTCTTTGTCTTTCTACTTTTTGTTTTGTTTTTGTGTGTGTTTTTGGTGTCAAATTTTAGTCTATGTTTCAGATGTATAATCTCCTATTTATGTTTTGGGTTGTCTCTCTTAGGTGTTGGGAGATACTTCAGTAGAGTCCCTCATGATGCCTCCTCTTTGTTCTTTAGCACATGTAGCTAGAAGAACTACCATAAGTGAGGCTCCTTGTCCACCACCCCATACACCTTATGCACATCAAGGCCATAGTTCTAGGCATCTTTGTTTACAACAGGCCCTCCTAGGAGTTTAGGTTCTCCTTTATGGAGCAACCTCTATTCCTTTGCCACATCCTCCACCATCCCCTTGAGAGGAACTTACATTCGATGATACTCATATGGAGGATCTCCCATCCACTATATCCTCAACTCCTCTCCCTCCTCCCATGATCTTTCCTCCTAATGTCCTAGCTCCATGATCACCACCACACGCTCTGATATCCCTAGAATTCCCACCACCACACGCTCTGATATCCCTAGAATTCCCACCACCACCATTTGGCATCTCCCTTCTAGTACCCTTAGCACCCCCTTACATCCTGCTTCACCTTTGCCTTATGTAGTCATGTCTTGATTGCCCATGGGTAGGGCTAGATTTGGCATACCATCAAGAATGAGCTAGATGCCTATGGATGAGAGCAGAGGCCAACTCTTTGCATACCCTCCTTGATCCACTTCATACTTTAGCTCTCTCACTATAAGCATCCCTAGACTTGTACTCTTGGCTCCCCCTTATGGATCTCCTTAAAGCTTTCCTACCAGGCTTACCTTGGCCATGCATGTATACTAAATCCTTATGCCCCTTTTCCATCTAGTGGGCTCTATGCTTCTCATACTCCTTTGTGCCATCTTGGTAGATGACTAGGAGAGAGATGTCTATACTTGGACCCTACTAGCTATCTTCTCCTAGTAGACTTTGTTTCTTCCTGCTCATGGAAGCAAGATGTGACATCAAGAGACCGCCTCTTAGATTCATCAATTTCTACTTGGACATTGGGCTACTTTATAGGAGGAGTACACCATTCAAGCCTAAGCAACTACCAGACAGATCATAGAGTCTCCACATGCTCATGCTCCACCTCTAGAGCACCATTGTCTATGTTCTTCCTTGATGTTAGGCTAGGCGGGAAAGTATCAGTGGGCAGTCCAAGCACTATCACCCTCTAGACTAAAACCCTTCTCCATAGATATATTATCAACCTTATCAAACAAGATCTTCATCCATCAGCCACATTTGACCTTCTTTCCTTTGTCCATGACTACCACCTAGATGACGAGCTTCCGCTTATAGAATCTTTCTTTGCTCATGCTTTACTCCACTCTCCATGTTTCTCAACAAGTGTTCTTTCATGTTTATTTTTCAGCATTTACAATATTGTCTCTCCCCAAATACACCAGACTCAAGCTTCCACCTTCTTTTCTTTCTACCAATGTATTGCCTTAGGTTTGGTGCCCCCAAGTGTAGTTCATTTTTTTGGTACATCTCATCTCCTTGCTCTATCCAAGGAGACTTGAGGTGTTTGCCCCATTGCTATAGGGGATGTTTTCTTATGGCTGGTCTCATGTACCATATATCTACAATTTTTTCATTCCTTTTCATCTTTCCTCTCTCCTCATCATTATGTTGTAACCACATCAGGTAGTTGTGAGACTTTTATTGCAAGCATTAGATCTTCCTTGCACCTCTACCTTGATTGGAGGGTTAACCAAGTGGATGTCTCAAATGCATTCAATACTATTTCTTGTCTAGCTTGGTTTTGAGCTCTTTGTTTTGCACAAGATCAGATCTCCTCCCTTATTCCTTTTTTGTGTACTTTCTATGGTATAAAGACACCATTGTTGCACAATCACTATACTACCATAGGAGTTCATCATCAGGTTGATGGTCTCCTTGGATAGGCGACATGGGGCTCACTATAGAGGAGAGGCACTTTGAGTTTCTCACCTTGCATACTTACCTCATATTTATGGCCGAGAGTCTATGTCACCGTATAGAGATCAAAGGCTATAGGTCTTCATCAATGAGCATCAGTAGTGAGCATCCACAATTCATCAATGGCCCCTTCACTTTTGCCAAGCATACCATTGGCGTATCTATATCACAATGTACATTTATAGTACCTTTGTCACTTAGATTGCATATTTCTAGGGCTAGCATTGCTATATTGTGCTTTGTTCTTTATACCATGTGTGATTTGGCTTTGGTTTCTCCATGTTTTTTTGCACTCTTTCATGTGATCTTGGACTCTTCGTTCCTTACACACCTTTTGGTGTGCTTGTAAGAGAGAAAGAATACAAGCACACCAAAAGGTGTGCTTGTATTCTTTCTCTCCTTTTCCAACAAGTATATTTTTGGGCCTTTTTGCCTTTATTCTCACTAAATGGAGGTGAGATGAACGAAGCCTTTCTAAGTTGATAAATGAGTTTAGATGAGAATTGCATATTTAAATATGAGAATGAGAACTGCATAACAAAGAGAATTGCATATTTAACAGGTGAACAATACCCTAGAACATAAATCTAAATAAGAGGGGCATCTCAGTCTCTTGCAGCGTGGCGGCAAGAGACTGTCTATCTCATGGGACTCAATTCACGATAATCTTAGAAGGAATTGAATACATCTATTAAGTGTATATCTTTGTAAAAGTTGCAGCAATAAAATGAATGGATTGATATATTCCACATATTTTGCCAAAGAATGAAAACTTAGAAATTAAGTTTGCATCAATTTAGAACATGCTTATAATAGCTCCAAAAAAAATACTTCTCTTTCTGGTAAGGCCTGACGGGGCTTACCAGATTATTTCGGACAGTGTCTAAAATTTTGGAACATCTTCTGTCGGAAGATCCTTCATATATAGCCTGCAGATTGCATTGCCAACTAAGATGCTTGTATAAATACATAAATATGTTAAACTTGTTTGATGCTACACTTCAATGTTTCGAATACATTCACATTAAGAACTGATTATTATGACAAAGAAATAATGATGTATGATTTTGGTGGAGCAATGGAATTCAATTCTGACTAGAAGTGAAAACGAGACCTTGTGTGAAAACAAGAAAGATGGAGGACCCCATCAAGCCATTCAATGAAAAGACAAAGGGGTGAAATGGAGATAAGCGACGATAGTGTCGGTAGGAAGAATCTGCCTAAGATATTTAAGCTATGCAAATGTAATGGTCTACAAACAAAGATACAAGGTGCATATAGCGCCTAAGATATCTAAGCTATGCAAATCTAATGGTCTACAAACAAAGTGAGAATCCAATGAAATATCACACACTATCACCCACTGTAATTCCTCTCCTATGGATTAAATTTTCGTTCCTTTTAATCAAGAAGGTCTAGATCTATTTTATAAGGAAATTGTATTTGTTGAGGTTCATATAATACCACAGCTTATTTTAACAATCATAATGATACTCTTGAAGTTCAAATGATATACCCCTTGACACAAGTGTCAAACGCTGCATTAATCACTCTATGTAACTCAAAGGCTAGGCTAGATTAGAAGTACCGTATTCGATCTTCTGCGAGTTTACTGCTGCTCGTGCCGCTGGGTTGGACCGCAGACGATGCATATGTAGAATACCTTTCAAAGATGAAGTAAATGAGGAAGCTTTGAAGATCCCAAAGTCCAACAATCGGCAGTCTGTGTCCCTGTGCCGCTGTCATCTCAGGTTGTACGACAGATTCTCTATCTGACTTCACGTTTTCTCCACCTTAAAGCCTGATCTCTCTTCCAGAACCTCATCTATGTAAGGCTGAGGATGTTAGGAGGCTACACTGATCAAAATGGTAAGACCTTTAGAAAGCCTTTTTGGTGATCTCCAAGGTGCTGATGAGCCCATGAACACAGACCTCTGTACTTGATTAGAAGTCTACTCCTCAACGACACCGCATGGATCCTCCAAGGACTCACTGTCCGGTTGACTTGGCTGGGCTGCTTCCTGAAACTATAGAACTCCTCCTTCCTTCACCCGGGGGCTCTTTCCACCAATCTGCTTGCTCTTATCTTTTCTGGTTATCGAGATGCACTGGGCATCCTTATACATCATAACCTACATTGTATCTACAGTACTGCGAGTTTCGCTTCTCCATTTGATCTTTCTCTTGTGTAATCCAGTTGCAGCTTTAAATCGTTTGCGTGCGATATATCAGGATTTGCGCTCGAGTTTCAGGAAGCCCTATTCCTCTATGCAATTGTATCAAGTGTAAACAGATGAGCAAGTTTACATAATGGATCTCCATTGGTTGCTGAATGTGATCACCACTCTAATACAAGATTTTGGACAGGAAGAATTCGGAGGATATCGATGTGGTGCTATTTACAAAGGTGTCTAGTCCTGCTCATCAGTAAATGACTTCCATTTGACTGTTAATCACTTGATCTAAGTCTATATGAGCCAGATCCAACCTATTATGTGATAGGGGAAAAAGATGAAAATTATAATTGATGATTTGAGTATCTTCCTTTTATCTTGGGTATCAACATCCCAGTATTTCTGCAAATATGTATATCATGATCGTAGTCTATAATGACATCTCTCTATATAATCCATGACAATTTCTGTATAAAGCCAGAGAGCATGGTTGACTTTGAAATTGTCGATATCTTGGAATCGGTCTCAGTATATAGAATATTGGTAAGGATATGCAGTAAAGCTTTTCGTTTACATCTTACACCACGTCATCATGATCATTCCCAACTGGACTCAGCTGGTGGAGAGCATCCCCGTAGATTTTGGAAAGCTTCTAAAGCTCCATTTTATTCTTCGCAACCTGGAAATTAGATGATTATTCTACGGACATGAAATAGTATACTAAAACAAAACAGAGATTCTGCTGAAGTCTCTCTTTTTCTCAGCTGTGTAAGAATGCAGGTTGATTTACTGTAGATATTTGGGATCTTAGATGCAACAAACCATGTGGTGGGTAGCCACGGAAGTTAGTCGCAATTAAGGACTTGAAAACGAACGAACGAGAGAGAGAGAGAGAGAGAGAGAGAGAGAGAGAGAGAGAGAGAGAGAGAGAGAGAGAGAGAGAGAGAGAGAGAGAGAGAGAGAGAGAGAATTTGGATTATAAATATTCCTCATAACCATTTTCATATTGATGATGATCAAATTCATCCAAGTCTATGTGAACGTTAGATTCGATATAGTTTTGTGAAAGGATACTGAAAATGGTAGAGATTCACTGCCAGAGAGATTCTCGGTTTCATTTTTTAAGATTGAAAGTCAAACTCCAGGAAAACTGGGTCGGTGGAGCTACTGTGCTCATCGGCATTTCAATAACTCCCGTGAAATCCGAAGTTGGAGGTACTCTGCTTCATCAGCTGGCTTGATATGCGGACGGAATGCCTATAAGTTAGATTGTCGAGCGAACCCATCAAACCGGATTTCACTGGAGAAAGATTTACGTCTCACTCACGTTCCCCATCCGAATTCCCCAAAACTTTTTGAGTCCATGGATGTCTCTATTGATAAGTAAATGTGGTAAATAGGAGTGATGAAATCTTTCGGATTGCGAGTATCCATATTTCTACTGGAATGGCAGGATAGGTATGTTCTGTGATCCGCTCAATTTTGAGATCATGAAGATCTTGATTTTCATGTTTTGCTGTGTGTGTTCATCAGAAAGCTGCAAGCATCAAGCTCGGAATAACCCAACTTGGGACTAGTTAGAGTACGCATGAAGAGTGTAAGTTATGTGTGAGTGAGCATTGACGCCTGGAGAAAGATGTAAGCAGAGAGAGTAAATGAGGGAGCAAGAGAGCTCAGTGCGTGCAAGCAAGCAACAGCGGATCTGTTGTTCAGGGGGAGCTGGATCGCGTGTCGATTATGAAAGTGATAGATGCGTAGATGGTAGGTTCAGCTGGTGCATGTTGTGATGAGGAAGTTCTACATCGAACGTGTTGTGAATTGTTGAGTCTACCGATTAAATGTCCCCTACTGTCTGGACCAGTGGAGAAAGAATGATAACTACGAGGTGGTGATTCTAGTTTTGTTCCTCTGTTCTGGCTTGGTCGACCAGCAGGAGAGCGCCCGCCGGATGCAGGCGCAACGAATCACCTCAACAGCAGAGACAGTGACCAAACATTTAAGACGATGGATTCCGTAAGTGTCCCGCAGGAGTCGTAAATGGATTGCTGAATGCCATGGGCGCTTTTGGTCAAATTAAACTCATTGCCTTGTGCTAAGCGAATTCGGAGTCAGATTCACAGAGGGCAAAGATTGGCACTAATTTAATATTCCAAGTTTAACCGAAAAGTTGATTGATGATATGAGAAGTCACAAAATCAACACAAAGCGCAAGAGCAAGGTCACATGTGACCGAACCTCGCTTCCTGTCAGGTCAGCTGCCCGTATTTCTCAGATGAGTTATTCCATGGTCAACAAGAGTGTTGACTCTCTCAATGTGAGAGGTAACCTCACCTAAGTCAAATTGGGAATTGCCCCAATTTGAGATTAAAGATTCTACTTATCTTCCTAAACGTCTTCATTCCTAAAATCTAGCTGATGAACTGACATGTTTTCCTAATCTCTCAAGCAGAACCTGTCAAAGGTTCGAGATTGCCCATTTTCACCATGGCCGCTGACAACTCCTTAAACCGTCTTCGTTCCAAAAATCTAGTTGATGAACTGACATGTTTTCCTAATCTCTCCAGCAGAACCTGTCAAAGGTTCGAGATTGCCCATTTTCACCATGGCTGCCGAGAACTCCTTAAACCAAGTGGATCCTCGGGTTGCAAATTCACCTACAATAGTTTTGCCAGTAGAATTGGTGATGAGTGCGGAGTCTGTAATGAAAACACCCTTGTTCGTGATGACACTCTTGTAATAGAGGTGGTCAAATCTAGTTGCAGTTGAGTCAAGAAACATAGTGTTGTTTCGGTTTCCCTTGGGACAAAGCTTCTTGAGCATGTCTGCGAATTTAACGTCGAGGGTGGGATCGGTATCGTTGACATTGTCGCTTCCAGTGAAATTATAGATGTGAGGACCAACACCGTTACAAGTAGTTCGGCCAATGGTGTGAGCACCTGAGAGAGGAAATTGAAGGTACAAGCATCCCTTAATAGGCATCAGATATCACGAATCGTGCGGTGGTATGTGGTAACAAACTGCAGCCTACAGGATAACAGAGCTATCTGAAATGGACATTAAGGGATATATACAGATCTATGGAAATCTCAAACAAGTATAAACTCTCGTGCTATCCGTAGATGTAGTTTGTTCTTCCAGTTCGTGCTTGTTCGTACCTGAGAGCACAATCATTTCTCGCGCATTGAATCCCTTGCGGCCAAAGTTGTCGACCAATAAGTCAAAGTTCAACACTGGGAATGGAAGGTTGGTGTTGGCGTCATCAGCCAAGGATACATTACCGTCCCTACGACCCAGATATACTGGCCAGCTCGGACCTCCCACCTGATAAAACCAATCAAAACAAACCGATATGAATGATTCAGTCTGAAAAAGAACTAAACGGTAAAACTCCTATTGAGTTCGTCTGAATCGTCTTGAGTTCTTTACACAGAAAGATGGGAACTCGACGGGAATTACTTACTTTGACAGTTGCATCGTGTGCTGCAAGAGCGATTATATCTGCACATGACACTACACCTGGGCAAACCGTCTCGATGGCTTCTTTAATTACATCGATTTGGGGAATTCCTCTGATCTCGAAGTTTCCAAACCCTTCGATTTCTGCTGGGCTATCCGCGGTGGAGTTCAGTAATATGGATCCATCACAACCCTGTAGTTGCCAACTTAGCGGGTAAGGCAAGAGAACCATGAAATAGCCAGAAGTAAATCAAAATCACTACGTGGATCTTTGGGACTATCAATCTTTGGGAAAGTCTAAACATAGAGTTTACTTCGGAACTGAGTAACATAGATGGAATTGGAGGTTGCCTCACCCGAACCCAGCAATCATGGAATTGCAAGCGATTGAAGGCTCCAGCCAGAGTCTTGTCGGTTGCCAAAACTTTATCCACCTCCTCAGAAACTATGGTGGTGACTTGAGGACAAGTATAATCATAATAGGTTTCCGACAGTGTAGCAGCATTGGCAGCTGCAGGAGCTGGGTAAAACGCTCCGAGAAGCAGCAGGCTAAAGCAGAACAAGGATCTGGATGCAGCCATTATAGCAATTTTATCCCTGCTGATCTGAAAATCACAAGAGATAATATCCTGTCAGGCGCTTTAAGAGTGGTAAACTATTTTAGTAAGAATAACTTAAAGTAGGAAACTGTCTACGAAGATCGGCAAAGAATGCCACAAGTAAAGGAACAGTCATATTCAGAAGAAGCTCCAGAACATGTCGACTTCTGGACAGTATAATATGTGATCACAAACTCTAAAGTCAATCAACTGGCACTCTTGCAAATTAACAGCTCCTACCAGATGCTCAGCAAGAGCAAGATGTGCTACTAAGTCGCGTTGGGACTCAAGGTATGAGTGTTGTAATTGCTTAGTACTTAGAAGGACTGGTACTTATACTCCCAGATTTCCATAACTGTTGTACTGCCAGTTATTAACAGCACATCGAATAATATCTTGCGGCTTATTTTACGGCAGCGTTCTCCAAGCATGAATCTTGCTATCAATTTGTGTGACTGGTAAAACTGTGATGGAGGACATGAAAGCTGCATGAAACCTCTTTGCCAGGTATTGGTCAGGTCTTCAAATATGATAGTTTCCTTGAGGCAACGGCTAGAGGTGACAAATAGTGGAGAACTACTCTTAGTAGACATGAGCATGAGAGGTCGTTTAGATTGCCTCGTTCTATTGATCACGGGATTTAACAACCCAACATTCCAAGTGCTACGACTGTTGTTCAATCACGATAGAAGCGTGGCTTATTTTTAATTCATTCTCAAGGTGGCATCAGGAATCATACGCTCAACTCTGGATCAACTTATACGCGGGTTGACAAAGAGACTACCGTAAACTAAGCCGTGAAATATTGTTGTGATGATGAGTTGGACTCACGCGAAGAAATGTTCCAGAATGGACCGTTGGAATAGATCTAGACTCCAGTGTATCTAGATCTAGACCGTTGGAATAGATCTAGTACCTCTCCTTCTAAGTATAAAGCAACTGCAGCACTCCACCTTGACTTCCACTCATCAGGACTTCTTGCCCTCGCTGAGCACCTGCTAAGTTCTGCTGGTTTCTGAAGAGCGGGCTAGCTTGAGCCATTTTGGAGCTATTGACAAACTTTCGACGCATGGGCTGTCAGCTTGGTTTTGACACCTATTTCCAGAGCTTCATGGAAGTCTCCAACATATACTAAACCCTTGTGCTTATTGCAGCACTTTACCCAGCTCCTGCAGCTGCCACATTTTCTGCACTTGCAGAAAATGTTTATCATTAATCTTGTCTGCAAGTCACAACAATAGTTTCTGAAGTAGTCAACAAAGTCCTGGCAGCTGACAAGACTATGGCTGCAGCTTTCAATCGGTTGCAATTTCATGATTGTTGGGTTCAGGAGAGGCCCCAATATTCCTTTTCTATGTAACTAGGTAGAAGAGCTGAGCTTGATTAAAATTTCATTTTTTCACGAATATTATGTGGACATGTAATCCCGTCCGAGAAAAGTCTTCAATTAACAATCATATTCAACAAGAAGCTAGAAGATCGACCGACTGTACCTTGACAAATTCAAACGGCATGCGTACAATTTATTTCAAGTTAGTTCCATCCAAATTATGCTGTGCTGGGCATATACATGTAGCGTTATTCCATTCTCTTACCTGTTAAGTTTGCGGAAATGCAGCGTTGCAATGGATCTATTCTACACAGCGGTTAGGAAATTTCGAAATCAGAGGGATCCCCGAAATTGATTAAATCAGAAAAGCCCGTTGAGACTGTTTACCCGGGTGTAGTCTCATATGTTGATATTGTTGCTCTTGCAGCACATGACGCCACTGTCAAAGTAAGTAATTTGAATTAATCTTATCCAAGTCTCGTGTTTCAATACATACAATATAAGATTATATTACACAGACAACATCGTGCTTCATGCCCTGGAGGAGATATGACTACAGATCATACTTGACAGTCTTCTTAATTTTGACCATTGACTTGTTTTTGTTAAGATGTAGAGCCTGATCCCTACTTGTTACCGTTTGATTAATCTCATCTGTGACGCTGAGATCTGCGGAGCTCAGATTGTCATCGGGATAAATTTTCCAGGATGGGTAAGAGATCGGACAAAAACAGAAAATAAATGTAACTCTTTGAAGTGTTCGTTCTTGGCTAATGTTCTAATCCTTCGACTTGCTGTAGCTGATCAGGAGAGAGTTTCTTAGACGTCTGTATAAAGACTACCGATCTGATAGTGTCAATCTATTGATGTGTGGCCGTGGACGTAGGAGCAGGAGATTCCGAACCTCCTTAAATCTCATGTATCTTTTTATGTGTGTCTCACCGTTGTTTTGTCATGTGACTGTCAAAGCAAATCCAGGATTTTAAGGGCCTGCGCATGATTACAAATGTCCACGTTCCCAAGCTAGCAAAGCAAAGTTGGATCGGGGTGTGTGAGTAATGAAAAACTGATAAAATAAAAAACTTCTAGTCGTGAGTTTATTCCTAACACGTGTGAATACCGCTAGAGATAGATAGATTCCAGAGGATCTCTAACAGTTTCTTCTCATCTACTGTTTCACTGCTTAACAGGTCGGAGGTCCCAGCTGGCCGGTATATCTTGGCCGAAGGGATGACAATGTGCCGTTGGCTGATGACGCTAACATTAGTCTTCCATTCCCAGTACTGAGTTTCGACTTTGTGTCGATAACTTTGCCCGCAAAGCAATTAATGCACAAGAGATGATTGTTCTTTCAGGTACTGATGAGCATGAAATGCCTAGATATATTACTTACCTCAAGACAATATTAATGAAATACTTCACATTTAATCCCTGTATATACTTTCGATTGCTAATATACGATATGATTATGTAACGTGGTTCTAACAAAAGGATTTGTGCGCACAAACTTACTGTTCAGGTGCTCACACTGTTGGCAGCACTACTTGCAATGGTGTTGGTCCTCACCTCTACAATTCACTGGAAGCGACAATCTGAGGATACCGACCCAAATCTGGAATTTGAATTGGCAGACATGCTCAAGAAGCTGCATCCTAAGGGTAACAGGAACAACAGAAAGTTCCTTGACTCAACTGCCACTAGGTTCGATCATCTCCATTACAAGAATGCTATATCGGAGAAGGGGTCTTTTCATCACAGACTCTGCTTTCGTCACGAATTCAACTGGCAAAAGCATAGTTAGTGAATTCGCAACTCAAGTATCTTGCTGGTTGGAGGAGTTCGAAGCAGTCACGGTGAAAATGGGCAATCTCGAGCCGTTGACGGGCTCTGCGGGAGAGATCAGGAAAACTTGTCAATTTGTTCACTAGGACAACAACATTGTCATCGTATAAACTCTACTTGCATGAGGAAGTTGGCACTTACCTCCCACTCCAATTACTGGCCGTTCTCGCATTAAGAGCTGGAAGTTTATCTAGCATTCCAGCTAGATAAACTTTCTGAGTTTCAGCTCATGCTCCTAAAATAAGGAGCATGAGCTGACCTCAATGAATTGAGGTTCATTAACTGAGTGATACTGCTCGTGCAGCTCTATGTCTTTGGAGATTCTGAAGTAAAGGTATGAAGTATGAGCTTCATACTTAAGTTTCAACTGCGTGTGATATATAATAGTAAACAGCGAAATCCTAATTCACATTTCTGCATTCATGAAAATCATGATATCAATGGGTCTGGAATTCGCCCTCGTTAGCACCCCAATCGATCCTTTTTCTAATTGATAGCATTCTCATTCACATTACAGTACTCATGCATACCACTCTGACTACAAAATCTTGATGATGAATTCGCCTCCGTCAACGCCTTCAATTAAGTCTATTTATCGTTTAACAATTCATAAACCTCATTTGGACCACATTGTCGATTCTCCAGTGTACATCCGCCGATCTTCCGCTAGACTTCCATAATCTATCTTCTTCTATGCGTCTTGTACTCATCTTTACCGAGCCTCCTAAGCATTGTGTCTAATCCTGGCCTCGGAATTAATGTAATTCCATTTGAGTTGCCTCGCTACGTAAACTCCAACAAACAGATTCTCGCATTACCACCTTAACTCTCTTTCATTTAAGTCAGCTCGCCCCTTCCAACTTCGTGGATAGCCCTGAATTCGTTCGTCCATCCGAAATCGACAAATTGTGTAGTAGTACAAAGTTCAATATCACATCTCTTTACATCATAACCAAAATTCTAAATACTATTGAACTACCAAGATCATCAATCTGGATCACACCAATGATGTGAGCAATTTCTTTTTAATTTCTTCAATTTCTTTTTAATTGGCAAGATGTGAGTTTTAAATACGCCTGTTAATAGATCATAGAAACTACCGCTTATGTACCTGGGAATCCCCATCACCTCAAACTTATCAAAGAGGAACTTCCTTGAAACTTCATCAAATGTTCTACTAAAATCAATGAACGGATGGTAGAATACTCTTGCTTTCAAGCAACTCTTTGACAAAGGATACAAAAAACAATACCAAAGGTGAGACAAAAGCCTACTTGAGAAAGAGCTCTCACTCCTACAAGATTCAGCCCATGGCTAAGCTTCCTTTTCGCCACTGCACATATAACTTTGCAAAATTTTTGCTAACTATGATAGTTCTAATGTTGGAGACTGCGATTCTCGTTATTGTAAATTATCATCTTGTTAAAAGAAATCTTTTAAAAACCACGTGTAATTGTCAAATTCAAAGATCCATTAAGCCAGAGGTTAAACGAGCATCCCACACCCAAAAGGTACCCACATAGGTTTTCCCAAACCCCCCCCCCCCCCCCCAACCGCCCGTGACTGCGTTAGCTGAAAAAGTAATTATAGCTTCCGGCCGCAGGCCCTTTTTTGTCGGTGCCCTTTGGTTTGTTGTTTAATCGTTTAAAATCAAATTTTCATTACAACCGCTTCGATCCACCTCTTCAGTGAAAACACAGAGTGCTTTTTGCACTATCTTTTCTCTCGGAGAGGCAATAACATTTTTCGATCTTTTCATGAGAATATGAATTTGAAAATGATTGACAATGAAAATAAAGTCTTACAATATCAAGTGTGGATCGAATCCAACTCCCGCCAAAGAAAAGTGGAAAAGAGAAAAAAAAATTTGCAAAAAATGAACAACACACCCACAAAACCACAAAAATGGGCGACAAAACAAAGGTTTTGATTGTGTCTCCCCACCCATTTGTCCTTTCCTCGTGTTATTTGTTGTTACCTAGGTTCTTAACTTCCATGCCCGTATTTATGCGGGGATGTTCCATTTTTTCGACGAATCCTCTCGATTGGTTCTTATTTCTCCAAATGCAGTCATAGAGAGAGACCGGCTCGGACGAACCCCATCACTAGAGGGCAAAAGTTTCTTTTTCGGCCTCTTATTTTCGCTCTCTTCGCTGCCTAGACAAGCTCAGAAAACGAGGGGCGGAGGGCCCTGCGTGCAGGAAACAAGGGGTGAGTCCTAAGGCTCGCTTTCATCCGAAGGAAGTTCAGAAGGCTCGTATTATCGTAAGATTTCTGTATTTTATTTATAATAATAATAATAATAATAGTATTATTACATAAATATACTTTTAAGTTAATTTTTTTTCGAAAAATTCAACTATACACCCCGGTTTTAGGCCGTTTACGCTTGATAAAATCCTCTTCTGAATCGTTGAGGCATGTTCTGAAATTATCAGTTCATCACCGGGGTGACGGTTTATTGACTTCGCCCCACCCCTTCTTCCTTATAAACCGAATACTCAATGCATGGATGTATCACCTCCTTATTGGAACTCAACTCAAAATCCTTTCCCGTTCTCAAATTTCATCTATTAATCTCTCGAGTTGAAAACTCAGAAAGTTAACAAACATGTATTGTATCTTTGTTCTTTTGGTAGTAAATACGGTTAAGATCCTTCGCTCATTATATGTATAGTGACAAAGAGCGAGGATGTTGACCTTGTTTGACTATCCAAACACAGAGGCATATTATACCGTTGCTGGATCGCTGTTTACCTCACTGCCTTAACCATTAAGTTGTCACATCGGCAATTGATTACTGCATAAGCGATGGTGATGGCCGGACTGCATATTATGGTAGAGATGATCGAATCCAGTAGTAGTCGAGTCAAGGAACGGACTTGTTTGTGTTGATCTTCACTGGTGTATTGCAAATCAAAATGGTAGGACTTCGAAACTGATTAAAGAATTTGATCACGAGCACTTGAACATGTACAGTGCCGTGATGGGTGTTGCTGTTCTATGACTTCGGGATTCATGTTCGTGTCATCAACGGGGGTCTGACAGTACTTCTCCCCTCAACATCGAGATCATGAATGATCCGTGGTAATATCATCAACAAGCGTCTTCAATTGCCTACTTCGAATTCCTCAAAACTTTGAATCTTCAGGACTGCACGTAATTGGAATGGCACTTGCTGCGGTGCAATGTGGAACCTTGTCCTCACTAGAGACCGAGAATATACAAGATATCTCGCACAACTTTAGGCGAAACTAGTACCTCCGGCATCTGTTTAATAGTGGGACATCTTAAGTTCAAGACGATATCTGCATCACATACGACATTTTCACCGTGACAGGTTATTTAAACTGATTGCACTGAATTTTTTCCTAGAATTTCCTCTGCTGGTTTCAAGATATGGACGAAGATGATATATTTTTGCTGCTCTTTTCTCGTCACCAAACACGAAAAAACTAGTCTGTTTTATATTTTAGATCTGACGTATAGATATGCTTGACAGTCTTAACGACAGACGAGATATGTTTCCTGAGGTCTTGTCTCTGTATAGAGCTTTCGTGATTAGAACTTTAAGCCCGTATGCTTTATATGTTATTCGAGTTCATGTGTCGAGGTTTTATGTCGTGCAGGTCCACTGACGTCAAGGTTCTTCAGTGCGCTTCCCCGCTCACAGGAGACATGGAGTTATTACAAGATGAGTTTATCATGATTAGCTTTTCGTTTCTTTATTGGCATCAGCTATAACGATTTAGGGTAGTGTTTAGGAAATAGACAATAATGCTTCGAAGAGGATTTAGTTCAGGATGGAGAACGAGAAACCCGAATCAGCTTTCTTTATGTATCTTCAAGTCCAGGTTTGGAATAAACGTGTACAGTCCTGAATTTCGGAGTTGGGGAACATGCAAGAGGGATTTTCAATCTTCGTTCACTACTTTCAAGAGAGCAGATGGACTTTTTCATCATACCAATCACCGAATTCTGCTCAAACGTGTAGCACATGGTTCGATTGTGGTTCAAGTCCTGAACGGGGACCGTCATATTATCTCTTGACTTATTTCTGGTGAATCCTGACAGTGTATGTGAAACCAATAGTCAAGTGCCTCTGCATCTGTTGCCTAGTTAAAACGACATTTCTCATTGAGCATCGAGCCGATTTGATGTTCTCGGAGGCAATTCAATCTCATCTAGTTCTTCTGCAACGTTTGGTTCAGAAGTTCACTCCCTAGTTTCTGCTATTATAATGTTCCGGAAGATGTACGGATTGAATTTGCACTATCAGCAAATAAAAATGTCTTTTTCAAAAGGTTTAAAAGTTCTTTCGTGGTTGACAATCATCTCTACTGCTCGGATGAGTTCAAAGTGACAGAACATTCAATTCCCCCGGGGGCGTTTATCCATACCTACAATTTAACACGAAATTCAAAATTGGAGGTAGATGCTACATCAGTCGACTGATGTACTATTCCTCAGGATTTTAGTTGCTCTAAGTTTGACCTAAATATCCTGTTTATATTCGATAAACAGTTATTTCTAGCTGGCAGTCAATTGTGTATTATTCCCCGGAAGAAACATCTCTGTACTTGGAAGCTAGATACAATGGCAGTGGAGGATGTATGGAAGACATGGACAAAGGAGGGCATGAGAAAGCAATGTATAGAATTGGAACTAATGAGTGAGAAGATTACGGGAGGCTCTCATGACATATTCAACGAGCTTCTTGGGGTAGTCCACAAGTATAATCTGGAATGAAGAGATCAGACCGTCCAATCACTCACTGTGAATCTGATGGCCGGTTTTTCTGTGGGATGAATGGTTATACTATTGATTCAAGTATTGCCGAAAGATGGCAAGAAAGCTTTGACCGATTCGGTCAAGAACAAGACATATTCGTTCTTAGCTCTTTTTTAGTCTTTTAAACAAGATAATACACTTAATCCTATCATCGAAGTCGAAAACAGAAAGGACAAATTGTTAAAAACTAGCTAATGTATAATCCACACATGCTCGCTACGCGCTATGAGTTTAGAAACACAATAGATCTAAAGAATCCGCAAGACTGCACGACGTCCGCTGGAATAGAAACTGGGTGGGTGTTGGACAGGAGACTAGATCTGACACAAGCATGTCTAAATACTGTACCTTGTCGACGAGCGTTCTAGATTGTACACCTCGGCCTTTCCATCCGGCTTCTCCTATAAGTGGTTCTTTACTTGAACTGTTAATGGCTATGTGTATTGGAATTCCTTGGGAGCATCTAAATCTGTAATGGCACTCAAGGGTTATGTGGCTTCGGGTACAGGAGTGGACGAAACATTATGAACAATATTATGTTCCACTTTACGATTGATGTGACATTGAATGTTCAGAAGACACTCCAGGTATTAAGATCCAAATCCAAGATAGTAGGAGTATTTTGAGTATCGTCTAATGTGAGTCCACATTATATGACATACGTGTACAGCCCCTGTGCTAGAAAAGGACTCTTAAGCTAGTGAACTCGGAAGTTAGATCATATTGATCTTGCTCGTACTTCTTATCGAAGGTTGATTGATTCCTAAATGCAGCATTTTTTGTCATCTATGCATGTCACGAGGGTTTAATTGACAAAAATTTATCCCGTATAGAAAAGGATATGCTTAGAAGATGCCACTATGATCTTTGTCCTAAACGCACAGCTCCTCCTGGCAGATGATTTAAAATTTGTTGGTTCGTTCTTTGATATTCAACTACCGCTTTGTTCTCGATACATATTCATCTGGAATTAGCATGCGCAATCCAGTTTGAGATCCTTAGTGAAATGAATTCTGAAGATGCTCTCTGGAGATGTTTATGTAGAGTAAGATCAATTGTGAGACTCGAGCTCCGGCACTTTTCGTTGGAGTTGACAGTAGAAAGTGAGTACCAAGCTTTCCGACCAGTTTATTTTACCAAAACTACCATTGCACCTGTTTCAACGAGGATCCTTGATCTGAATTGAGTACACTGCAATGATCACCAACAACTCAGTTCGCTCATGTGGTCTTCTCTGCTCAAGATTTAGAGAGCATTCGATTCGGAATGCTTGCATAAATGGGTGCACTCACTCGAGCTCCATGAGGAGCTCGAGTGAGTCTAGGAGAACTTAGCATTCCAAGCAATAAGAACACAAGTGAAATGAACCTAATTACCATAGAACACACCTTAGTAAGGTGCAAGGAATGACTATTGTAGTAAAATTTAGCATTCCAAGCTATGAGAACAAGCAAGGGTTACCTTGTTTAATCCTAAATGTAGCTGCACCCCACTTTGCCTTAACCAAAGATTACTTAAATCAAACATACTTTGTCCCTAAGAAAGAGACGGGGAATATAGCATCTGGTAGAAAGAATGTACTATTTTCCGACTTAGAGAAATTGACTAATCATTTCATGCCAAATGCAAGCGTTATAACTTATGAAGCTTGCATTTGGCACTTATGACTTATGACTCGTAGGTTACAAGTGAATCATTCTAGTTGAAGCTAGCTCTCGGTGTTTGTTGTTGTACTCGAAAGAACAATTTCTCGAAACCCTCGTGATTTGAGGATAGATTTGAGCGAATTTGTTTGATCAGAGTGTCGTTGGGGTGAGGATGATGCTCGTTCTCCACAGCTGTTGCAAACCCTGCAAGAATCACTACAAAATTGGTGTCTCCATTGACCCGTTGTCGAGGAAAGAAAGATAACGCAACAGCGCTGCCTGAGCGCACTTCTGTAGACGTTTCAAAGACAGTCCTCTCGATCACGTGTGGGTACCAGAACCTTCCGTAAGCTTGAACTAGGTCGTCCACTCTCCCGGTGGCGAACAGGTAATTGTCTGAAATTCTGCCCACATCCACAGTGCGCAGATATTCTGAAGAACGCCGGGTTTTGGTTCGTGTTACTATACTTTGCACGCTCTTTCAGAATCGCTCGAAGATCTCGGTTTGTACGTTTCTCATCATCGAAGTAGCTTCGAGCCTTGGAGGCTGAAGCCATCCATATCTCGCCTTCTTCTCCCAGTTCTACTTCAACACAAGTATTCGGATTCACAATCCGGATGTCAAACTCAAAATTGCTGGACAGTTTTAGGGTCCAGATTGCGACAATGTTGCCTGAAGTGGGAATCGAACCTCGTGCAGTACCCATGTCCCGGTCTCAAGACGAGCACACGAAGGTGCACGTCTCCTCTAGGTCGTAGGAAGGAGACATAGCGCTGGCCTTCAGTCCATAAGTCTCGTAAGTCTCAAGGAAGTCAAACAAGTGTGCACTCCAATACAGGCTCGTTCATAATCATGAGAGTTTCTAGAGCCGAAAGATCCAGAGTCCAAATTGTTGTGGCCGGGCGGTGGGGTGGGGTTTGAATTTGGCGCACATCACATTGTGGGCTGCAGCTCCGGCACCGGTTTAGGTGCACTAGTAGTGCCCGAGGTGTACTGCAGTACACCTCGGGCAGAAGATAGATAGACATCACCAGATTTGCACCCGCGGTGACCGGTAACTCTCGAGATCACCTACCGATCTTCGGGTTCATCGAAGCTTTCGTATAAGAATCCTTGAATTCGAGCAGGTAGCGACAAATTAGCTGTGATTGGAAAATGCATGATTTTATCAGAAACATACTTGCAGGCAGTTTGAAAATTATCAAGAACTGGACGGAATTCTTGAGGTGCAATGATGAGCTTCGGTGCTAGTGACATGATTCTTTGGATGAGGATGATGTCCACGTGGTCTTTTTGATCGGAAGGGCTGAAGGAACCGGGAGTGGAGATGGGGATGGGCATGCGGATTAAGACCAGCCCCGCTCGTTGACTCCCAAACAGTAGCTCAATGAACTGCACTCCCATGCCTTTCGGAGGAAGCAGAACCATCACACGGTCACCGTGGAAGGGTGGTATGCCTCCAGTAGCTGCGTGGCGATGAGCAATGTGCTCGAGCAGAGCGAAATTCAGACTGTGTGTCACCTTGCCCACATGTCCACCCACCTGAAGGCTGTTTTGTCCGCAAATGCTGCATGCCTCCCCAAAACAAAAGGATATTGATCCACCTCCGGCTGATCAGGGTATAGCGGATCATGATTCTCGAAGTAAGAATTTCGATTATCCATCGAACTGTCAAATTAAACCCACAACTCCCAGAACTAAAGTCCAACTGTTTCCGGCCCCCAAAGTCTTCCAGAATATTACTAAAGTAACTGGCTCTAATTCCTTGCAGGACGAGAATCTGATCGAGAGCATACCATGAACTCTACATCAGAATCACGTTCCTAATCTAAATCTGCAGAGCTTGTTCACTTCTGCCCACAATGCACTTATGAATGGAATGAAATGAAATTCTTGTACCTGTTTCCGGTGTGTTTTATTGCTCTACACGAGGCCATTAGAGACATGGTAGAGAATTATTTGTGGTGTTGAAAATTTGGGAGAAACTCAAGGGTATATTTGTTGAGAGATTGGAGAGGTTTGGTTGGAATTGGATAGAATAGAGAATAGAGCATAGAATAAAGATGTTGAATAGAGAATTAGAATTAGATGTTGAAGGGTAAAAAGGCAACTACATAGAACACATGAAGGATGGAAAGACCCCATCAAGCCCGTACAAGGGAGAGACCAACAAGGTAGAATGGGGCTAGGCACTAATAGTATCAATATAAGAAATCTGCCATACTGTACCATAGATATCCAAGCTATGCTATCCTAGCTATGATGTTGAATAGAGAATTAGAATAGAGATGTTGACCGTAAAAATGCAAGAGAGTGACGAGTTCACCAAGTACATTTCAAGAGTCTAAAAAGGCTTCAAGAAGCTCTGCTGTAATGGGTTAAGGTGCAAAGAGAAATATGAGATTAACAATCTCTTGTATACTCTTCCGAATGAAGGAAGGAAATCACATCCGACAAAAGGATGCAAACCTATGAGATTAGCATACGTAGAGGAGTACAATAACAGAGAAAGTAATGAGGAAGGTTACTCAGTATAAGAGTTGGATGATGGATTCGTTGTAGAATCACAAAAGTGCTCAAATTGTCTAGGATGGTTCTTAGATTCTAGGGCTACTCCTCCCTTTTTTTTACTAGAGAGAGCTATTCTTAACTCTTCAACTTGTGAAGGCTTCCAATAACGTTTACTCTATACTTGGGATTCTAAATATACTAGGAATTGGCAAAGTCCCTATTACATTAACGGAAGTACTAAGTCCTCCCGTTACTTGGTACTTGTAATAGTTATTGGGAGAACTTTCTCTACATTCTTGAATTTACAAAGAACTTAGTGTCAATACATTGTATACTAGAACATGGAGTGGATGTTATATTTTAGAGCAATGGAAAACAATTTATTCTAAGAAAGAAGTGTTGATACTTGGTTATGGAGTGCAAAAGGTAAGTTGTTCAAGTTGTTGGAAGTTGATTGTCTAGATATTGCATTAGTTGTAGAGAACCGTAGTAACATCCATCTTTGCTATTTCTGGTTTGAAAATTTGTTAGAGCCTAATATTTGAGCTCGAGGAAAGATGGCAGAGGGTTTGAAGTTAGATCCCAAAGAAAAACTCATGTTGCAAAGGTTGGGCATAAAGAAAGATGCACATGCACTCTTATTTCCAAGAAATCATCAAGTAGAGCTTTCGGTCTACTAGATGGCATAGATTCATATGTATGCAGATACATAACTCAAAAATCTCTTAGTGGAGTAGCGCACTACATATCCTTTGTGGATGATTGAAGTTGGACAAGTTTCCTCTACTTGATGAAGAGCAACGAAGAAGTATTACAAAGTTCTAGAAATTGTAGAGAGAGAGGAGAGTCAAACAACTTAGAACAGATGGAAGTAGAGAGTATATAAATAATGAATTTTTGTCTTTTTTTTCAAAGTAAGGGTTTCTTCTTGATAGTACTAATAGAGATAGTCCAACCCATAAAAGAGTTGCAAAGTGGTTGAATAGTATGCTGGTGGACAAAGTGTTAGCAATGCTTCAACATGGAAAACCGGGAGGAAATTTTGGATCAAAACTTTTATTATTGCTAATTTATTGAGAAATATCAGTCATCCTATTGCAATACAAGGGAAAACTCCTGAATAATTTTGGAGTGGAAAGAAATATCACATTCTTTGCATTGAGAGTTTTTGGCAATCCAGCATCTGCTCATGTTTCTAAAGAGAAAAGGAGAAAGTTCACCAAGAAAGCAAAAATGATGATCTTTGTAGGTTATGAAGAGGGTTTGAAAGGGTATCTCCTTTTCAATCCTAAGACCAAACAAGTTGTTAGAAGTAAAGATGTTATCTTTGATGAGTTGAGGACTCGGGGAGAAAACATCATTGAAGTTTTGGAGCTAGCTGACCAGCCTAATCAATCGATCTTTCCAAGTTAATTCTTTGTGTCAATCACTACAAAAGAAATATTTATCTGAACCTGAAGAAGTATCTGAAGAGAACTTCAAGGTGTACAAGTGATGTCCAAAGTAGGTGGTGGTTTATGATCCTGATGTTACAAAAGGAAGAAAAGATCCTTACAAGGTAACCTAAGGCAAAGAATCTTTGAGTGAAATTCCATAAAGATCACGAGATATGATGATATAGAACTTCTGAGTGAAAGTCCAAGAAGTTCAAAAGAGAGTGAGAAAGCGTATTGAAAAGTTTAGCTTTCCTTTTGAACAATAGTCAATAACAAGGGACAAAAGTGATGTTAAATGAAACTTACATGTATAATGAGATAGGTGGTGATCTTGAACCTTTACAACCAGAAATTCTTAGACCAGATTGGAGTGAGTAGAAGTTGGCTACAGCAAAAGAAAAAATTCCCCTTTAGACCAATGCTATATAGGTACTTGTCGATTTACCACCAAGTAGAAAAGCAATTGGTGGTAAATGAGCATTTATGATCAAACATGGAGCTGAGAACAAGATCCTAAAATACAAAGCAATACTTGTTGCATAAATTTTCAACCAAAAAGCATCTATTGATTACAAAAGAACCCTTTGCACCTATAACAAGGTACATACTTATTTGGATGCTTTTAGCACTTGTTGTGCCTAGTCTGTACTTCTAGCATTTTTTGTAGAGAAATATGGGGAAGTGGAATAGTTTTGTTAAGAAATTTTTTTTGACTGGAGATTTGAAAGAGACCATCAATATGGATGTTCCAAACATTTTGAAGGCATTTTGAAGGCAAAGGGGAAGTATGTTGCTTAAGAAGGCATTATATGGCGTTAAGCAAGCACCAAGTGCATGGTATGAGAAACTAAATTCATACCTGAGAGAGTAGTGCTTCAACCAAGGAAATTATGACATGATTTTTTATTATAAGGATGATATTTATATATTTATATAAATATATATAAAACTTGGTGTTTAGGAGTGTTTGTCTATAACGGCTCACCAAATCAGACTTTTTGTTTGAACTTATCCTTGAATGTATTTTGATTGGCATTTTTTAAAGGTGTCCTTTGTGGCTCATGAATTTCCATGCCATGCAATGTGATGCACAAGTGTTACATAAAATTGCAAGCCAAATAAAGCTAATCTATTGGATCTCTTGCTTCTTTTTTTGGTGTCCATATGATGTATTAATCAAGAGGGATTTGATGGATGGACTATGGATTGCTTTCCACTTCTCAAGCACTCATAAATGTCTCATTGGGAGGGAGAATAACAGTAGTAGTGGAAATGGTGCATAAGGTAGGAGAAATTACAACAAGGTGAGCTTACTCACCTTGGGTTATTTTAGAATCACCTCCAGAAGTGCTCTATGCCTTCTTGGTTAGAAAATCATCATCTGCATTCATGCTCTACTTATTGAAAGACAATGCCTATCCAAACACCTGTTGAAACAATCCTTCCCACTATTAGCTGTTGTTTCTCACCAATGACATATTTGGAAACTTTGCAAGTGAATTCACAAATTTTTTTAAGTGAAAAGGAGCCATTGTGCAAGCAAGAGCCTCAAATTTATAGCTCAAGTTGAACCATTCAAAATTTGCAGGTGCATCCTTGATGAAACATTGTTTTTCATGCAAACAAGTGTTTTGGCCAATTTGAATGGTCTTTGATTTCTATGCTTTGTGTAGGTGATGGTGCATTCTAGTTGTTTGAATCTTTCAAGATTGACTGAACTCCTAGGCCAATGAAGTTTGAGATGAAATTCTTCATTTACAAAATTCAACCTAAGGAGCATCAATGTTGAGGACTCAAATCACAAAGGTCACAACTACAAGTCCTTGTCCTTGTGATCCTTGGATGCAAAAGATCCATGGTGTTTCCTTTTTTCATCTTCTTATCCTCTTGTGTAATTGCATTCTAGGTCAATGATAAGTAGCACAATCTTGTGTTCTAGCCTTAAAATTTCCTAACCTTTCAATAATTTACAAAAATTGAAAAGAAAAAGAAAAATGTAATAATAGTGCAAAGATGGATGATCATCTTTAAGTATCCATCTGCATTTTTTCAATTGTGAATTTGAAATGGATAGATATGACTCTAGTAATAAACCTAGTTTTTGTGGTGTTTGGCCTTAGCACCGCATGAAAAACAATCCAAAGCCAACAATTTCTTGCCTTAAAATACTTTAATAGATGAAGTGTTTTGAATTTGATACAAGTATCCTTCTTTGATCTCCTATGTGGCTCATAGATTTCCACTAGCATGAACCAAAACTTTGCTGCAAGTGCCACAAATGCCACAAATGTTATGAAAAACATTATTAGGATGATGCAAGCATGCAATCTGTATGGAAATTGGCTCTAAGGGTTGAGGCTCAAAGCTTTCAATCTTCTTTTCATCATCTATGAAGAAAACACAATACAATAGTACTTGTATATATAGACAATCAAATGTTGTTGGGAACTAGAGTTTATCAATGGAATGATAAATTTCCTATTCTTTTGTCTTTGAAAGAACTATCCTTGGTCTAGTGAAGTTTATTCTTAGGATTAGCTAAGGTGACCAAAGACAGAAAACTAGGTTGGATTTTTCTCAATCAGCCACACTACATGAAAGTCATACTAACTAAGTATCCAATGATTGAGGAAAAACCTATCTCTACACCTCTTGATCTAGGATGATAGCACAACAAAAGCATGGAAGGAGAGATAAAAGACCATTAACAAAACCTTTCACTTTCTATACCAAGTGCTCTTAGTTCTCTAATGTTTATCATGGTCTACACAAGACTTGATATATGTTATGGAGTAGGATCACTTGCTAAGTACCCTAGTAGGCCTACACAAAAACATTACAAGGAAGGGTGTGAAGAGAGTGTTCAAATATTTGAAATGCACTCAAGATACAGTTTATAGTCCATAAAGCAAGGGATTACACCTTCTCCTACTCTAAAAGCATATACAAATGCTAGTTAGAGAGACAATTTTGATAAAGCAAATCAACAAGTGGATACATAATCATCCTTGTGGTGCACACATTTTTGCATTTTTATATTATATTATATTAATTTCAACTTTGTTTGTGAGGAATGATAGCTTACTTCACTATTATGGGAGGAAAGCTCTTAGATGTAGCATTCTTAGAGTTGTGACAATTGAGCAAACAACTTGAATGATAAAACATAGGCTAGAAGGTCAGCTAAAGGATGAATGCCAAATCATACATTGAATGGAAGGATGCTCAAAGGCAAATGGCTTTGATGGAGAAGAACTTTGGGCCTAAGATGTCCATAAGGAGGAGCCTTTGGTCTAGAAGCACTATGGTTGAGACCAAAACCCAGCAAAATGACTTTGCCCTATCACACTTTGTCTTGGATCCGACAAATATCAAAGACCATATACCAATGTGAATGCACCACCACCTACTTTAAGGACAATCATTTCATCTCATAAATGATGGTTTGCTTTTAGAGGAAGATTGTTGGCATTTGGCTAACTAAGTACACTAGTAACCAAGGCCAGTGACAAGAATGTCTTGCATGTGTGGATGGTACTCCATATTAAATGAGTGACAAGGACTAGAAGGAGAAACTTCTAAAATTCCTAGCTGAAGGATGACCAAAGACTTTGGCTATAAACCAAAGTGGTGAATGGTTAATTAACTTTTCACCAACATAGGTAATTATCTTTAATCTTGAATTGGAGCTAGTTGCCTACCCAAGTATTAGTTTCTATAGTTTTATTGCTTTCAACCAACCCATCTGTCCCTTTGTTCCTTTAGCACTTTGAGAAGATAATATTTGTCTATAAGCCAATGTGAAAGTCCTCCAAAGCCATCCTTAGGAGCCCAATAATGAATCAATGGATGATATATTGTAGGAGAAGATTGATCTAGAGCAAGTATTTGAGTATCTTTCTCTAGGATTAGGATGTGATAGCCTTCAAGATTATCTTGATTATCAAGATGATAGTCAAGAAGGAGAAGGACAGTGGAGATGTGAGAGGGAATCCCTATGCATGGACCAAGAGAATTGAAAGAATGTATCTTGGTCTAGATATAAGCCCATGTGGGGATGTCAAAATTGACACCAAGTTCTCAAATAGGGAATTGACAAAAAAAGTCAAGGGCACTTATGGAGAACCTTGCAACCAAAAAAATGGTTGGTGGGTTGTTAGGTATAAGGATTCAGGCTAGAGGATGATAATAGGAGTAGTTATGAAGTTGTTCCACAACAAATGAACAACTTACTTAACAAATAGTCATGTAGTTTTCTTTCACAACATGTACAAGGAAGAACCAGTCAAATAGGTCCATATGTTCTATCTACAAGCCCAAACCTTTCATAAAGGCTTCTTAGAAGAAGAAGGAGCCACTAACCTAGCTCCCTTTGTGATTTATTTCTACATGGGTCTTAACCTACTAAACACAAAGGAGCAAAAGAAGGTTCTCCAACCATTACCTTCCCATAGGATACTTTGCTTCCCAAGTTGAAGGGAAGTCAATGATGTCTAAACCACTAAGTCAAGGATTCCTTCTCATGGGCTTTCCTTAGAATATAGAAGGATCCAAAACAAAAAGGCTTGTGGGTCCAAGAGTTCTCAACTCTTTCCTCAAAGCCAAATATCTAAGAATAATACCAAGTCAATACACTATAATCCAAAATAGTGGTGCTCATCTTTTCCACTTCCTTTAACATAAGGTCTTCTCTATCTTAGATATGACTAACTTTAGCTAATCATGACTAATGTAAAACCATCTTTTATTTCTATATAAATGATATCTTTCAATTACTTATAATACCAAACTAAATATCACAATAGTTCATAGATGTACAAATGGGTGTTACATTTACTCCCAGACTAAGATTTCACTTTGTCCTCAAAGTGAAGGTCTCTCTACCTTCTATGGTAAATCTTCATTTTATCATGGTTAATCCTATCAAAGTGTCTTCTCCCAACTCCTTGAGATCATAGGTGTAATTATGCCACACCTTCTTCATTATGAAAGGTCCAAAGTACTAGACAAAAACTTCTTTTGCACTCTCTTGAATCAAATGGAATCAAAAAAACATTACCCAATCACCTTCTTTGAAAAGCTCCACTTTCTTCTTACCTTGCCCCTTTGTCATAACTCTCTTTTTGTTTCTTTTGGGCTTGCTCCACTTGAACCATAACAACTGCTCTTGCCTCTTCCATTTCCATGAGTTGATCTTTCCTTGACTTCTTTGTATCACTTCCTTGTGCTTTCTTGAATCTCCTATGAATGCTTTGGAAGGTAGGAAGATCAAAGTGAATAGGTAAGGTAAACTCAATACCATATACCAGTTGAAATGAAGAATATCCGGTAAAAGTCTTCATGGTTATCTTATACTCCCACAAAACTACATGAATCCTCTTGTCCCAATGATATTTAACCTCCTCTATTTTTGCATCTTTGGCCAACATCATGCACAAGGTCTGATTGGTTCTCTCTGCCAAGCCATTGAAATTTGGCTTATAGGATTTAGTTACTCTATATGTGATAGAGAAATGTTATAGCATGGTTGTAGTAATGCTTCTTGTAAACTCTCCTCCTCTGTCAAAAACCAACTCCAAAGTGCACCCAAACCTAGTGATAATATATTCATAAAGAAATTTCCCAACTTCATCTTCATTCATTCTCCTCAATGAATGAATGTCTAGCCTCAACCCACTTGGTAAGATAATTAACAACTATCATAATATACCAATTGATTCTTGGGGTTATGTTGAGAGGACCTACAAAATCAATTCCCCACTTCTCAAAGAGTCATAGTAATGGAATTGATCCAAGTGGTGGAGTGGAAGTAGACTTTTTAACAAAAGCTTGACAAACATGACAAGTTTTATAATAATCAAGACAATTCTTGAGAATCCTCTTCCAATGGTAACTTGCATCTAGAATCTTAAAAGTAGTCACTTTTCTTTCAAAGTGTCCTCCACACACTAAACCTTCATGAAACTCCTTTATAAGTAAGATAGACTCTCCTTACCCATTGCTCTTCAAAATAGACCATTTGCTCCTTGGTGAAAAAGAATATCCTCCACCATTGTGTAAGGTCTAGATCTTGCTGCAAGGGCCTTCCTCTCCCTAGCATGCATTCCTTCTAGATAGTTACCTCTTGTTACAAAGTCCACAATCTCCTTATACTCCATTGTAACCTCTTGAGTGATTGAGATTATCATGAGCTCCTCATCTAGGAAGGAATCATCCACTTGCTCATCTCCATCATGATCATAGGCCCTAGATAAAAAATCAACATTTGCGTATTTATTCCCTAGCCTATCCTCAATGGTGTAGTCATACTTAGACAAGAGTATCATCCACCTTTCTAGCCTCCCTTCTACATTAGGCTTGTTGAAGATGTACTTCAAAGCCTTGTGATCCATGACAATGGTGAATTTCTTTCTAATCAAGTAGTGTCTAAACTTCTTGAGACCAAAGATCATTGCCAACCCTTCTCTCTCTCCATGATAGAGTAGTTTCTTTCTACTGAAACCATTTGCCTACTAGCATAAGCTATTGGATGATCATGCTCATCTTGGTCTAATTGACTAAAAGTGCATCCTATAATTACATTGGAAGCATCAATGTAGAGGATGAAAGGCATATTCTAATCAAGTTTAGCAAGAATCGGAGCTACAACAAGGGATTACTTGAGCTTCTCAAAAGCTTTGAGAGCCTCCTTGTCCTCCAAAATCACCAAGTATTCACATCCTTCTTCATATAGATAGTCAATGCATAAGCTTTGTTGGAAAATGAGAAGATGAACCTCTTATAGTACCCAACCATCCCCAAGAATTGGTATCACTTTGTTAAGCTTGAATAGAATGGAAGGTCTGAGATTTTCTTCACCTTCTCAAGGTCAATTGCTATTCCATCCTTGGAGATGATGTGCTCCAAAAGTAGACCTTCTTCACAACCAAAAATGAACTTCTTTGGACTGAGTGATGCATTTGCTTAATCCAAGCATTATAAGAGCTTGATTAGGTGCTCAAAGTTCTCCTCCTTGCTCCCATACATACAAAATTCATCAATGAAATCTCTCACAAGTTTCCCAACGAAAGAACCATTGGAATATGGCTGGAGCATTGCAAAGCCCAAAAGCCATGACCTTGAAAGTATAAGTTTCCCAAGGTGTGGCTAATGTGGTGAGTTGTTGATGCTCTAGTGCAATATTGATTTGGTTATACCTATTATAATCTTCTCCAAAACTATACCTCTCATGATCCACAACCTCCTCCAAGATCTTATCAATGAATGGCAAAGGGTAATAACCCTTCTTAGTACCAACATTGAGCTTCTTGTAATCCACACATACTCAAAGCTTGCCATTCTTTTTCTGCATAATCACAATTGGAGACACCCATTCTGAATTCTCCACCTCAAAGATAAATTTGACCTCCTTGAGCTTATCAATCTCCTCCTTCACAACCAAAGATATTGGTGGACTAATGCAACATTTCTTTTGGCAGATTGGTCTTGCATGTGACTCCACCTCAATCTTGTGCTCCTCCAAGGTTACTTTTGTTAGATCCTTGTAACTAAAAGCAAACACATGGATGAACTTGCAAAAAATCTCCTCAAATTTTACCTTATTCTCCTTGGTTATATTTGGACCATACTTGAGGTTAGATAACCTCCTCTCTATCTCCTCAAGTATCAATGGTGATTTATCTAGGTCCTTCACAACCTCTAACTTAGGTGTAAAATCCATAGCACACAAGGATTCACATCTTATCAGATTCAAATTTATCCTCCTCTATGGAAGTCTCTTCCTCCATGCTTGTGTCCACACCTAAAACTCCTTTGTCTGAATCTGATTCTCAATAATTGGAAGATGGTCTATCTGAATATGAAATGTTGGTGGTGTTAGCAATAGAAATTGTGACTATGGTTTGGGGGCCCAATCCTCAAGTACCCTTTGTGCCATCAATCAGTTGTGCATGGTATTATCAACCATAGCCTTCCAAGAAATAAATCAAAATTGAATCCTTCAAGACTTGGAAAGTCATAAGATTTTGAACTTCCATAATTAAAACTACCACTTTATCCATCACCCCTATAGGTCAAACTTGGTGCTTGTTTGCCATACTTATCATGAATGTTGAAGGTATAGAGGGTATCATACCCAACTTCTTCATCAATCCCTCTGACATGGCATTCACTACAGATCCTCCATCAACAAATGCATCGTTGATGTTGTGACCATTTACTCTCACATCAATCTTGGAGGCATATTCACAAGCCTCCAAGATTGATGGTTTGGCATCCCCCACACCCATTGATACTAGAGCTTTTGCTTTCTTTTTACTCTTGCTCCTTGTAGTACTCAAACCATCTCTTAGCTCCTTTCTCAAGGTAGAATTCAAAGTGATCAACTGGCCTACTATGATGTTAGCCTTGTGACTACCAACATCCTTTAACACATTATAGGTCTAGTGTTGCTTTGAGATCAAGAAGTCCTTCATCTCTAACTTCTTCCTTGGATTCTTTGTTGTTGATTGTGTTGAAGTGTTAGTGCAAGTGCTCTTAGTAGGCATAAGAGTATCCTTGCTAGGAGTAAATCCTTGAGAAGAGAGTACATGCTCCACAATATGAACTCTCTTCTTCTCTTGTACCAAAACATCCAAATTAAGACCTTTGGAGTTTGAGCACTCCCCCTTCTCATACTTGCTCTCAAACACATTTATGGATGTTATTCCCTTACATTTTTTTGGATTAGGAGCCACTTGGGTTTCGCTCCTTCCATCTTGCACTCTATTGGCTCTCTCATAACCCCTTCTTCCATGGTAAGTGGAATTTGGGCAATTCCTTTGAATGTGATCTCTTCCTTCACAACCAAAACAATTTCTATCATTGAAATTATTGGTTGGTTTTCCTCCTCTATTGGATAGTTTTGATAACTCTTAGGACCTCTCTTGTCATTATATCCACCTCTCTTATCTCCCATAGTTGCACTACATTGATATTGAGATTTTCAAGTTGTTTTGTGATGGTTTGAAGTGGATCTTTTGGTAGAGGTGCAAGAATCACAATAACTATTACTTGTGGTGCAACCTTTTCCACCAAAGTATCAAAATTTCTACCATACTTGTAGCCTTGAGGAGGATGCACAACCTCCTTCACCACCAAATTACTCTCATCCCCTTCCAAACTCTCCTCCATACGAATTGCAATCATGATAGCTTCAACCTTAGAAGAAGGTTTCTGATATCTCACCTTGCTTCTAATCTATGGACTAAACTCTCCCACAAATTCTTGGTGAGCATAGCTCCTATGATAATCATAGTAGTCTCCATATCATCCTCACTCTTCCTCAACACTATGCAAAATTTGGACTCTAGCTTCTCCACTCTTTCTACATAAACTCTCACTTTTTCTCCATCTCCTTGTTTGAGAAAGGTTACCTCACTCATCGATCTCTTATAACACTCATATGGAAGAAAGTTTTTGATGAGTGTTGAAGTCAAACTCCCCAAGACTCTTCTTGCACATCTCTCCTCTCTCTCTCTTTTGATATTTTGACTCATACCATGTAAGTGTTGCATCTTCAAAGAAATTTGGTAATAATGAGGCTCACTCATTCCTCCTTCTCTCATTGTTTCCTATTAAAGCTGTCTTGAAGTCTCTCACAAAAGCCTCCACATCTTCTCCATCCTTGCCAAAGAAAACCGGAATTTTCCTCATCTTAGCCGCTCATTATCTTTCTCTTTCCTCTTAATCATTTTTTTTCTTTTCTCTCACTCTATAACTAATAGAATATATATATGACTAACAACATTTGAGAGTAATACACCCTAGAGAACAAAAAAGGTTTAGGTTACTCTAATATTTCTAAAGCAACATCAAATCCTAGAGTGTAAATTAATCTAACTGGAATACCAATAGCTAGACATATGATCTAGAGATGAAATTTGGTAATATCTGGGAGGATGTTATATATGATGTTCTAAGTAGATTAGATAGAGGTATAACCAAAATAATACTTCTACTAATAGGGGAAAAACCAAAATAGGCCAAAAAACTTCAAAGGTAATTTTGGAGGCCTAAACGGATGAATTAGACCTAAAATTTTCCCTAAAATGATATTTCCCTCCTAATGGAAAAGGTTAGCCTTCCCTCTCCCTAGTTTGTCTCACCGAGAGCTTTCCAACGGTATCTCACTCACGTTATTATGAGATTCTTATAGGAAGATTCCCTAAAAGATTCCCTCTAGCCAAAGCTTGTTTGACCAACCAGATGGGACCAAGATTGACATGTCATCCATCCAAGCAAGTAATCCAAGGGTGGAGTTCACGAATAGGTCATCTATCCATGTACCTAATCCTTTGGTGGAACATCCTTGGAGGAGATCCTTTTTAGCTATAATATAATAAAGAGAATGTGCTCCCTTGGGGCACCAAAGTTTGAGTGTGAAACTTGTATTTTCTCTTTTGTGTTTCTGGTATCCTTGGAGTATTACAGTGGTATTAGAGAAAATATTTCAATCCAAGAGAGTGGATCACTCCTCTTAGAAGAACATAAGCTATTAAGATTGAGTAATTTTGAGGAGAAAAATCCCAGAGCAATTGATAAGTTATGAGTGTTTTAGAGAGAGATGGGATAGAAGCTCTTGGAGTACAACCCATTTTCTATTCTTAAATCCATTTCACATCAAGATCATGTACATCCAGTGAGAACAAGTGAAAGTTTCTTGTTTACCATTTCGGAGTAGAGTTCATGGACATAGTGATGAACTCACCAAACCCGATGATTCTACCTGTAGTGATTTACAATAGAGAGTGGGATTTGCCAATCTACATTTTTTTGTGATAGATCTGAATGTCTCACAACCTCTCCCTTTCAACACTCAAGTAGAAATTTGCTACATAATTAGACCAAAAGTGATGTTTAGAGATTTTATAATCAAGAATTTTGGTGAGGAATATTATCAAAGAGTAATATCTTCCAAAGTCCCAATGGTAGTCCCAATAGTTTGTGCATCCTTTGAAGTGATCATATTAACTCTTTATTGACATATGAAGAAGCAAGTGAGCGTTTACAAGAACCATGGATCCGCAATTGCAAGAACTGATGCAAAGAATATAAGGGATGTTGAATGAGTTTTGGGAGATCAAGATGACCATGGAGGCATTAAAAATCAAGTACAAACCTTCAAGAATGATCAAACAATGCAAGAAGGAGAACCATCTTAAAGCCTAGTACTTGCTATTGAAGTACTTGGAGAGGCACCCGTGCCTGTGACATTGAACGCAACCAATGACAAATTCACATTTTTACTAAGGATGAAGAAGACTTGCAATATCAAGCCTTACAAGGAGCAGCATGCTATAGGAGTAGTGGAGAATTGGGTCTCAAGAATGAATTGATACTTCCATTTGCTCTTGACAAAGATCACCAAACATACCGCAGGTGTGTTTGCATGTGGGCACTTGACTGACAAGGCACTCACATGGTATGATGCTTGGGAATGATCAATGTTGGCAAAAAGAAGAGAAGTCACGTGGACAACAATGCAAGAAGGACTTCTAAAGAATTTCCAATTTGTGGATTCTGTCCAGATGGACCAAATCTGACTATGGGGATTGAAACAAAAGAATAGTGTACAAGAGTAAGTAGAAGCATTTTTGGATCTACAAGTTGTGATAACCAACATGAGTCCAGTAGAGGCTCTAGACAATTTCAAATGAGGGTTGAAGGACCAGATTCACCAAGAAATCATGGTACAAAATCCTTGCTCTATATTTGAAGTCATTGCTTGTGCTTAGAGAATAAGGGGCACTTGGAGGAGGTGAAGGAGAAGTTCAGCCTCAACATTATTGGGCAAAAATGCCACATATTGGTGGACCAACACCTATGAATGGGCAACCTTTGGTTTTGAGATAGAGGAGCACGATCGCTTCAAGGAGAGCGGAGACGGGTGGAAGAACAAAGAAATGGAGTCCCACAAGGAGAAGGAACTCAAGGAGAACAATGTCATTGCCAAAATTGTGGTCGTATTGAGCGCATCTCCATCAATTGTCATGCTCATCTCCCTAGAGACCCTCTGCCTCCATACAAGTAATCTTTGAACAACATGGAGTGACGTATAGAAGAAGAGGATGCAGAAATCACCTCACAAAATAAAGATCACCAATAACGGTACCTTGCGGCCTTATTGGCTCAATAGGGAAGTAGATAAGTGAGGGGAGGAAGAAGATGAGTGCACAAAGATCTAGAAAGGCAAACTCACAATTGATTGTTGGGAATGAAGTCTTGTAATACCAATAGCTAGATAGATGATCTAGAAGATCTAGAGATAAAATTTGGTTTGGTAACATCTAGAAGGATGGTATACATAATGGACTTAGTAGATAAGCTAGAGGTATCACCAAAAGAGTACTTCTACTTATAGGCCAAAAACCAAAACATGCTTGGAAACTTTAGAATCAATAGCTAGGCATATGATCTACATGTGAAGCTTAGGGTGGTACCATATAGAAGGATGTTACACATGATGGAGAATGTAGATCAAATAGAGGTATCACCAAAAGAGCACTTCTACTAATAGGGCAAAAGCCAAAATAGTCCTAAAAACTTATGAGGCAATTTTGGAGGCCTAAACGGATGAATTAGGCCTTAGAAATGTGTCAATCCCTCCCCAAATGGAGAGTAAGCTAGCCTACCCCCAGTTTGTCTTACCAAGAGCTTTCCAACAGTACCTCACCCACGTGATTATGAGATTCCTTTAGGAAGATTCCCTAAAATATTCCATATAGTCAAAGCTTGTTTGACCAACCAAATGGAACTGTGATAGACATATCACCCACCCAACCAAGTAATCTAAGGGTGAATCTTAATGACAAGTCACCTATCCATGTACCTAATCCTATGGTGGAGCTTTCTTGGAGGAGATCTTCCTTGGCTATATAATAAAGAGAAGGTGCTCCTTTGAGGCACTTGAGGATTGAGTGTGAAACCTGCATTTTCTCTTTTGAAGAGTTCTCTTGTCCTCAGAGTATTACAGGTCCAAGAAGGCAATCATGTGAGAGTATTGATAGATCCTTGAGCAACATAGAATTTCTTATCTCGCTCTATTGCAATAAAATTGGAGATGTATCTAGAGAAAGATGAGAGCCAAGAAGTAGAGGTACCTAATGGGCAAACGGAGAAGATTAAATCATTATCTAGAAGGGTAACACTCTTTGTAGGAGAATATCAAGAAGCAATTGAGTGACAAGTGATACAATTAGCTAATTATGATGCAATCTTAGGCATGCCTTAGATGGAGCAATACAACCCTATTGTAGATTAGAAGAAGAAATCAGTGAGCACTTGTCAATGTATGATCATTGGGGTTAGTGAAAGAGCACATAGGCAGAAATTACCTCTCTATATCGTAGGAACAACAACTATCTATAAGACAAATAGAGGTTTTATGGGTCTAACAAGAGAAGTCAAGAGTGCACAACTCAATGGACAAATTCTTAAGAAATTGATAAGTTTGACAACCCTATTTAATCAACTCAATGAAGCAAGACACTTCAGCAAACCAAACTTGCGGAGTGGTTACAATCAAATTTGGATTGCAGAGGAAGATGCATACAAAATTGCCTTTCAAGTATGGCCACTTTGAGTACCATGTGATGCCATTTGGCCTCACCGATGCACTTGCCACTTTCATGAGTCTGATGAATGATATATTTTGGCCATATTTGGATAAGTTTGTTATTGTCTTCCTAGATGACAACTTAGTATATAGTAGGATGATGATGAAACACAAACATTGTCTACAAGAAGTCCTCCAAATTCTAAGATATAATCACTTGTATGCCAAAATCTCAAAGTGCAAGTTTGGCAAATCTGAAGTAGACTACTTGGGGCATAGAGTAAGTGTAGAGGGTATCCAAGGATTAAAAGATAAAATAAAGGTCATTCAAAAATAGATCACTCTAGAAGATCAACCTAAACTTAGGAGCTTCTTGGGGTTGAGCGAGGTTCTATTGTTGGTTTGTCAAGGACTTCTCCAAGGTGGCACAACCTTTAACAACACTACTAGGCAAGGTGAAGAAGTGGAAGTGGAGAACCATACAAGAGTTGGCCTTTCAAGAATTGAAAAATGCCTTGCTACATGCACCAATCTTGAAAATGGTATGACCTAAAAAGTCCAATCAAATTGGCTATCGATGCATCAAGCGTAGCAATAGAGGGAGTCCTACAATAAGAATGGCATGATAGGTGGCATCCAATTGCATATTTATCTCAAAAGCTATTATTGGCAAAATGCAATTATCACACCATAGAGGGAGAAGAGCTAGCCATTGCCCTTGCAACCAAGCATTGGAGGCACTCTCTTGGCGAGAAGGTATTTGTTGTGGAGACAGACAATAAACCTCTAGTCTACCTTGAGACACAAAAAGATCTCTCTTGTTGCTGGATTCAAATGGGTAGAGTGGCGACAATGATTCAACATGAAAATTACCTATGTGGAAGGCAAGAAGCAACTTGCAGATGCATTCACTAGAATGCCAATGGCAAACAATTTAGTGGTAGAGGTCAAGATGAACCTTGAATTTTGGCCAAAGATTCTAGCTGCTACAAAAATAGATCCACAAATCGTAGGAGCTTGATCATCCAAAGGCATCACCAACAACCAAGGACTCATTTTTTGTGATGGTAAATTATGGATCCTAAATGCTCTAGAATTACGAACCACCATCTTAGTGGAATGTCATGATTTTGCCATTGCAGGTCAAGACCTTGGATGCAATCCAACACCATTACTAATGGCCCAACATGAGCAATGATGTGATGTATATGTTTGGAGCTACCTACTATTTCAACAAAACAAAGCCTTTAATCAAGCTCCTATAGGACTCCTAAAAGCCCTCCCTACTCCTACGCAACATTGGGAACAAGTGAGTATGGATCTAGTCTATGAATTGCCCAAGCTCACCTTAGGGTTTGACTCCATTGTGGTTTTTGTTGACCAACTCAGTAAAATGATTCATGTATGTCCTACAGCCAAGGATGTGACAGCTCCACAACTAGCTCAGTTGTACTTAGATGCACTCTTCTCTCACCATGGCTTGTCTTGAGTGCTCATCACCAATAGAGGCACTCAATTTACTAGTCCATTTTGGAGAACACTCTTTGGCTTCTTCAAAACCAAATTGGCTATGTCCACAGCTTACCATCCACAAACCGATGGCCAAACAGAGCGGGCTAATTGGACTATTGAAGATATGCTTTGAGGCTTCACCTTAGACGAGCAAGAGAGGTGGGACACTTTACTTCTATTGGTGAAATTTGCCTACAACAATTCAATAAATGCCTCCACCCAAGTCACACCATTCTTCCTCATGTATGGTGAGCATCCTTTCACACCTTTGAGCTTGATGAAAATCAGCCTGATGACTACCAAGGTTGATGATGTCAACTCTTTTGTTTTAAGAATCCAACAAGGCATAGAGAATGCCAAAACAAGTTGCAAATTGCCAAAAATTTACAAAAGTAGTATGCGTGTGCACACCATAGGTACATGGAGTTCCAAGTGGGAGATTAGGTTTGGCTGTCAACAACCAACCTCACATTAGTTGGCCCTTGCAAGCTCAGACCTTGTTTTATTGAGCCCTTTCCCATTCTTTGTTGAATCGGTGTTGTGACCTATCACCTCAAGCTACCACTACACATGAAGATCCATTCAATGTTCCATGTCTCCCTACTATGCATATATGCACCCTGACTAGGCAACTATCCCCCCATACAAGACATTTGACCCTGCTTGACACTCATTGATGGCATGGAGGAATACAAAGTTGAATGAATTCTCCAAAAATACATCCATGGTACTTGTCACCCCCTGTGTGGAATATCTCATACAATGGAAAGGTTACCCACTATATGAAGCAACATGGGAGCCACCAGCCAATTTGACCTATGCTTTAGTGTTAGTGAAATATTTTGAGCAATAGCTTTACAACAAGGATGTTGCCTCTTAAAAGGATGGAGATTTGTAATACCAATAGCTAGACATATGATCTAGAGATGAAATTTGGTTTGGTAACATCAGGAAGGATGTTATACATGATGGAATAAGTAGATCAGATAGAGGTTTAACCAAAAGACCACTTCTACTAATAGGGGAAAAACCAAAATAGACTTGAAAACTTCAAAGGCAATTCGAGAGGCCTAAACACATGAATTAGATTTAAAAAATTTGTATATTCCCTCCCCCCATAGAGAAAAGGCTGGCGTTCACTCTCCTTGGTTTGTTTCACCAAGAGCTTTCCAACGGTAGCTCACCCATGTGATTTTGAGATTCCTACAAGAAGATTCCCTAAAAGATTCCCTCTTGCTAAAGCCTATTTGACCAACCAGATGGGACTAAGATTGGCATGTCACCCATACAAGCAAGTAATCTAAGGGTAAAGTTTGCTGAAAAGTCACCTATCCATGTACCTAATCCTATGGTGGAGCATCCTTGGAAGAGATCCTCTTTGGCTATATAATAAGGAAAAGGTGCTCCCTTGAGACACCAAAGTTTGAGTGTGAAACCTATGTTTTTTCTTATGTATTTCTCTAATATCCTTGGAATATTACACTAACACTCATAGATAGTTTATACATAAGCTGAAAGATTACCTCCATCACTAATCTTGAGAACTAGCTAATAAAGGTGATAATATTTTTGTAGTTGTACTAAGATTCTCTCTAAGATCTTTCACCAAAGCCTCCAAAACTATTATTATTCTTTTATAATCATGTCCTTTTGGAAGTCATTCCACTCTATAAACCTCAGACAACTCCTTAGTCTTAGATCTTCTCCCTTCCAATCTTGATGAAGATGATACTACATGCAAACCCAAGTCAAGTAAGCCTCTCTTTTCCCTCAATCTCTTGCTTTCAAAGGTCAATTCTAAATTATTTTTTTTCAAATCCACCCTTTAAATCACCTCAAACCCTTGGGGAACCATGCATAGCCTCAAATCCTATGCTTGGTGACCTTCCATGTTCCTAAGATGAATCTAAACACTCAAACATGGTTTTGGTTGCTATCACACTCCTCATGCATGAGATCTCAACTCTCCAAAATTGACCCCTTCTCACAATTTCACTAAATTCTCTTAGCTGGTACATCACAATCTTCTAAAAATTTTCACACTAGATAAAAACACTAAGGTGTTCCCACTTGTAAAATTTTAGATCTTTTAATGTAGCCATTTGGCCTAGGCATCTTTTTATTTAGCACACATATTTCAGATTTGATCTGAAAACCACCCCCTTGATTTAAAAACTCATAACTTTTTACGTAGGAATGATCTCTCTCTAATGCTTGAGCCAAAGGTAAAATATTATAAACTCAATTTTTTTGCAAAGTTTCAAAACAATCCATTGAAAATTGAAGGAATAGCAGATTCTATACAAATTTCTAGAGAGCATGTAGTTTTGGGAGAAGTTTACTCTATCAACTTTCAAAAATTCTCAATGTGTATACTAGCTCTCAAAATAATTTCAAGTGTGGTAAATAGAAAATAACCTAAGCTATCATACATAGAAATTACAACTCTAGATCTTAAACTTGAGATTTTGCCCAAAATCTTCATAATCCCCAAAATCTGCAATCCACCTCACACAATCTCTCCAAATCCTCTCATGTGTACAAGATATATAATGTTACCTCAAAAAAATCATAATGGACTACAGGGTATAAAAATGGGTCTTGGTTCTCTAACATAAGGTTACCTCTCTCCTTCCCTAATGTTCTCTCCAAGTGAGCTCTCATAGTGTCCTTTTGTCTAATATAGAATTGTAAGTGGAACATTATCTTGCCTTCTAGAGAGATCCTATTAAACAAAACCAAAAATGTGAGCCGGCATGCCTCTCCTTCAAGATGAACCTCTGATGGCTATTATGGTAACATACCATGGACTAAGAAGGCAAAGAAACCAAACTCTATCATACTACTCCAAGGCTAACTAGAACAATATGGAGTTTAGTGACGAAGTTAGGAAGGCTAACAAAGTAGCAAATAAGACAAATTAGCCTAGAATATTCTAGAAGTATCTAGGAAACTTCTTAGGAAGCTTCCCGGCTAGCTTAGCTTGCACTCCAAGTAGGTAGTTTCAAGAAGGAAGCTTCTAGAAGCTTCCAACTAGCGTAGCTTGCATGCCAAGTAAGCGGCTTCTAAAAGGAAGCTTCTTGGGAAATTTCCCAATTAACTTTGCTTGCATTCCAAAGCGGCTCAAGGAAGCTTCTTGAGAAGCTTCTCAAGAGCCTTTTAGGATCCCTATAAATACAAGAGCCAAAACTCATGCTAGGCATTTAGAGTTTATCCACATTCAAGTGTCCCAATCTGATCTTTGTAATACCACAAGCTAGCCATATGATCTAGATGTGAAATTTGGTTTGGTAACATCTAGAATGATTTTATACATGATGGTCAAAATAGATCAGATAAAAGTATCACCAAAAGAGTACTTCTACTAATAGAGCAAAAACCAAAATAGACTTGAGAACCTTAGAACCAATAGTTAGACATATTATTTAAAGGTGAGAATTGGTTTGGTAACATCTAGAAGGATGTTACACATGATGGACCAAACAGATCAGAAAGAGATATCACCAAAAGGGGACTTCTACTAATAGAGTAGGAACCAAAATATACTTGAAATCTTTGAAGGCAATTTCGGAGGCCTAAACGGATGAATTAGGCCTTGAAAATGTGCAAATTGCACCGTCCAACAAAGGAATGGTTGGTCTTCCCTCCCCCTTGGTTTGTCTTGTCGAGAGCTTTCCAATGGTACCTTACTCATGTGATTTTGAGACTTCTACAAGAAGATTCTCTAAAAGATTCCCTCCAGTCAAAGCTTGTTTGACCAACCAGATAGGACCTAGACCGACATGTCACCCATCCAAGTAAGTAATCCAAGGGTGGAGCTTGATGACATGTCACCTATCTGTGTGCCTAATCTTATGGTGGAGCTTCCTTGGAGGAGATCCTCTTTGTCTATATAATAAAGAGAAGGTGTTCCTTTGGGGCACTGAATGTTGAGTGTGTAATCTATGTTTTCTCTCTTCTCTTGTCCTTGGAGTATTACAATGGTATCTGAGCAAGTGTCTCAGTCCAAGAGAGTGGATCACCCCTCTTGGAAGAGCACGAACTACTGACACTGAGTAATTTGAGGTGGAGAACATAGAGTAATTGTTAGACTTAGGAAGGACTTTAGAGAGCAAAGGGGATGGATGCACCGGGAGGACAATTTCCCGCACCTAGTTTTCCATTCCCGAATCCCTTCCACATCAAGGTTATGTATATCCAACGTGAGCAAATGAGGGTATCGCTAGTTTATCACTTTGGCGTAGAATTCATGGATAGGGTGATGAACTCACCAAACCCAGTGATTCTACCTATGGTGATATATGACAAAGAGTGTGATTTGACAATCTACATTCTATTATGATAATATGGATGTGAATGTCCCAAATCCTCTCCCTTTCAACACTCAAGTAGAAATCCGTTATGTAGTGAGATTGAAAGTGATGTTTAGAGATTTTGTGGTTAGGAATTTCGGCAAGGAGTGTTATCAACGAGTGATAGCTTTGGAGGTCCCAATGGTAGTTCCAATAGTTTGTGAGCCGTCTAGAGTGATCATATTGACTCTGTATTGAAGTAGACATTAGCAATTGAGTGTTGCAGGAACCATGGATCTGCAATTGCAAGAGCTGGTGCAAGGAATGCAAGGGATGTTGAATGAATTTTGAGAGATTTAGATGACCGTGGAGACATTACAAAGTCAAGTGCAAATCCTCAAGAACAATCAAGCCATGCAAGAAGAAGAGCCGTCTCAAAACCCAATACTTGTGACGAAGTACTTGGAGAGGCACCTGTGTCTACGAACCCTATCAATGATGAAGCCACATTGCTACTCCAGATGAAGAAGACATGCAACATCGAGCCTTATATGGGGCAGCGTATGATGGGAGTAGTGGAAAATTGGATCTCGTGAATGAATCAATATTTCCGATTGTTCTCAATAAAGATCACAGAGCATGCTGCAAGCGTGTTTGCATGTGGGTACTTGACCGATAAACCGTCACATTGTATGATACTTGGGAACAATCCATGTTGGCGGAGAGAAGGGAGGTCACGTGGACAGCAATGCAAGAAGGATTGCTAAAGAATTTCCACTCGGTGGATTCTGTGTTGATTGCTTGAACCCAACTATGGGGATTGAGACTGAAGAATAGCATACAAGAGTATGTAGAGGCATTTTTGGATCTACAAGTTGCAATAACCGATATGAGTCCAACAGAGACTCTTGACAATTTCAAACGAGGGTTAAAGAATCATGGTGCAAAACCCTCGCACGGTATTTGAAGCCATTGCTTGTGCGCAAAGAATAACAAGAGCATTGTGTGGAGTTGAAGGAGTAGTTCCACCTCAACATTATCAGGCAAAAATGCCACACATGGGTGGACCAATACCGATGGAGTTGGGCAACCTTTGATTTTGAGATCGAGGAGCACGACCGCTTCAAGAGGAGCATGGATGGGTAGAAGAATGAAGAGATGGAGTCCCACGAGGAGAAGGAACTCAAGGAGAACAACGCCGTTGTTACAATTGTGGCTATATTGGGCACATATCTACCAACTGTTGCACTCGTTTCCCTAGAGGCCCTTGGCCTTTGTACAGGCGATCTTTGAACAACATGGAGAGGCGCATTGAAGAGGAGGAGGTAGAAATCACTTTGGAAAACGGAGATTGCCTATAAATGTACCTTGGGCCTTATTGGCTCAATAAGGAAGAAGAGAAGCAAGAGAAAGAAGAAGACTAATGCGCAAAGATCCCGAAAGGCAACCTCACAATTGATTGTCGTGAATGGAGTCCTAGAAGGCAATCAAGTGAATCGATCCGGGAGCAACAGAGAATTTCTTATCTCACTTTGTTGCAATAAGATTGGGAATGGATCTAGAGAGGGATAAGAGTGAAGAAGTAGAGTTGCCTAACGGGCAAATAGAGAGGATTGAATCACTTCCTAGATGGGTAACACTCTCTATAGGAGAACATAAAGAAGCAATTGAGTAGCAAGTGATACAATTAGCTTGTTATGATGCAATCTTAGGCATGTCATGGATGGAGCATTACAACCCTATGGTAGATTGGAGGAAGAAAGTAATGAGAACCCACCAATGGTCAATTATTGGGGTGAAAGAAAAATCACCCAAGCAGGATTTGCCTCTATATGTCATAAGGACGGCAACTATCTGTAAGACCGATAGACGTTTCAAGGGTCTAATAAGAGAAGTCCAGAGTGCACAACTCGATGGACAGGTTCTTGAGAAATTGAAAGCTGTGGTGGATGAATTTCAAGATGTCTTTCCCAATGATCTACCCTCAAGATTACCACCAAAAAGGAGAGTAGATCATAAAATTGAGACACTCCCGGGGAAGACACCTCCTTGTAAGGCCCCATATCGCCTATCACCTCATGAGTTGGAGGAGTGTAAGACTCAAATTGAGGAGATGCTACAAAAGGGGTTCATCCAACCTAGCATATCACCATACGGTGCTCTTGTCTTGTTTGTGAAGAAGAAGGATGGTACTATGTGCATGTGCATTGACTATCAAGGTCTCAATCAGCAAACGGTGAATAACAAATACCCCTTACCTTGCATGGATGACCTGTTTGATCAACTCCATGGAGCGAGATACTTCACCAAATTAGACTTGCGGAGCGGTTACAATCAAATCCAAATTGTAGAGGAAGATATGTACAAAATTGCCTTTTGAACCAAGTATGACCACTTTGAGTATCTTGTGATGCCTTTTGGCCTCACCAATGCACCTGGCACTTTCATGAGTCTAATGAATGACATATTTCATCCATACTTGGATAAGTCTGTTATTGTCTTCTTGGACGATATCTTAGTATATACTAGCACAATGACAGAACATAAACAACATCTACAAGAAGTCCTCTAGATTCTAAGATAGAATCAATTGTATGCCAAAATCTCAAAGTGCAAGTTTTGCAAGTCTTAAGTAGACTACTTGGGGCATAGAGTAAGTGCCGAGGGCATTCAAGTATTGATAGATAAGATAGAGGTCATTCAAAAATGGCGTGCCCCAGAAGATCAGACTAACTCAAGAGCTTCTTGGGGTTGATGGGATTCTATCGTAGATTTATCAAGGACTTCTCCAAGGTTGCACGGCCTTTAATAGCACTACTTGGCAAGGGGAAGAAGTGGACATGGGGAACCGCACAAGAGTTGGCCTTTCAAGAATTGAAAGCCGCCTTACTACATGCACCAATCTTGAAGTGGTATGACCCAAAATGACCAATCAAGTTGCTTACAAATGCATTAGGCATAGCAATAGAAGCATTCCTACAACAAGAGTGGCATGACGGATGGCATCCAATTGCATATTTCTCTTGAAAGTTGTTACCGGCAAAGCAAAACTACTACACCACCGAACAAGAAGAGTTGGCCATTGTTCTGGAAACCAAGCATTGGAAGCACTATTTAGGCGAGAAGGCATTTGTAGTAGAGACAGACCACAAACCTCTAGTCTACCTCGAGACGCAGAATGATCTATCTCATTGCCAAATTTGGTAGGCAGAGTGGCAACAACGCTTCAACATGTCAATCATCTACATGGAAGGTAAGAAGCAACTTGCAGATGCATTCACCCGCATGCCAATGGCAAACAACTTGGTGGTAGAGGTTAAGATTAACCTTGAATTCTGGCCAGAGATTCTGGCTACTACAAAAATTGATCCGTAGATTGTAGAAGTGCAATCATCCAAAGGCATCACTAGCACCCAAGGACTCATCTTTTGTGATGGCAGATTATAGATCCCAAATGTCCCAAAAGTACGCACCACTATTCTAGCGGAATGTCATGATTTGGCCATTGCCGGTCATGTCGGAGTGGATAAGACCTTGGATGTAGTCCAATGCCATTACTATTGGTCCAAGATGAGCAACAACGTGATGGACTACATGCACAACTGCCTACTTTGTCAATAGAACAAACCCTCTAATCAAGCTCCTATAGGGCTCCTTTAACCTCTCCCCACACCTACCCAACGTTGGGAACAAGTGAGTATGGATCTCGTATGTGAATTACCCAAGACCACTTCAGGGTTTGACTCCATCGTGGTATTTGTGGACCGGCTCAACAAAATGATTCATGTACGCACTACCACCAAGGATGTGACCGCTCCACAACTAGCTCAATTATATTAAGATGCAATCTTCTCTCACCATGGCATGTCTAGAGTACTTATCACTCATAGAGGCACTCAATTCACTAGTTTGTTTTGGCGAACACTCTTTGGTTTCTTCAAAACCAAGTTGGCCATGTCCATAGCTTATCACTCACAAACAAATGGCTAAATAGAGCAGGCTAATTGCATGATTGAAGACATGTTACGCGGCTTCACCTTAGAAGAGCAAGAGAGGTGGGACACCCTACTCCCGTTGGTGGAATTTGCTTACAACAATTTAGTGAATACATCCACCCAGGTCACTCCGTTCTTCCTCATATATGGTGAACATCCCTTCACACCTTCTAGCTTGATGAAGACCAGTCTAGTGGCTACCAAGGTCGATGACATCAACACATTTGTTTCTAGAATCCAACACGGTGTGGAGAGCGCCAACCACAGATTACAGATTGCACAAAATAGACAAAAGTAGTATACTGATGCACACTGTATGCACATGGAGTTCAATGTTGGGGATCAAGTGTGGCTATCAACAACCAACCTCACATTAGTTGGACCTTGTAAGCTCAGACCTTGTTTTATTGGGCCTTTCTCAATTCTTCGTCACGTCGGCGCTGTGGCCTATCACCTTGAGCTACCACCACACATGAAGATCCATCCAGTGTTCCATGTTTCCCTTCTACATAGATATGCTTCCCAATCAGGCTAGGGTCATTCCACACAAGACATTTGACCGTGTCTGACACTCATTGATGGCACAAAAGAATATGAAGTGGAGCGTATTCTCCAAAAATGCATGCATTGTACTCGCCATCCCGGGTGGACTATCTCATACAGTGGAAAGGTTACCTCCTCTATGAAGCAACATGGAAGCCCGCTGCCAATTTGACACATGCACCGGTGTTGGTGAAAGCATTTGAGCAACAATTGCACAATGAGGACGTTGCGTCTTAAAAGGAGGGAGGTTTGTAATACCACAAGCTAGCCATATGATCTAGATGTGAAATTTGGTTTGGTAACATCTAGAATGATGTTATACATGATGGTCAAAATAGATCAGATAAAAGTATCACCAAAAGAGTACTTCTACTAATAGAGCAAAAACCAAAATAGACTTTAGAACCTTAGAACCAATAGTTAGACATATTATTTAAAGGTGAGAATTGGTTTGTTAACATCTAGAAGGATGTTACACATGATGGACCAAACAGATCAGAAACAGATATCACCAAAAGGGGACTTCTACTAAAAGAGTAGGAACCAAAATATGCTTGAAATCTTTGAAGGCAATTTTGGAGGCCTAAACGGATGAATTAGGCCTTGAAAATGTGCAAATTGCACCGTCCAACAAATGAATGGTTGGTCTTCCCTCCCCCTTGGTTTGTCTTGTCGAGAGCTTTCCAATGGTACCTTACTCATGTGATTCTGAGACTCCTACAAGGAGATTCCCTAAAAGATTCCCTCCAATCAAAGCTTGTTTGACCAACCAGATAGGACCTAGACCGACAAGTCACCCATCCAAGTAAGTAATCCAAGGGTGGAGCTTGATGACATGTCACCTATCTGTGTGCCTAATCCTATGGTGTAGCTTCCTTGGAGGAGATCCTCTTTGTCTATATAATAAAGAGAAGGTGCTCCTTTGGGGCACCGGATGTTGAGTGTGTAATCTGTATTTTCTCTCTTCTCTTGTCCTCGGAGTATAACAATCTTCCATTCTCTTATATCTCTCCTTGGTCTTGGTCTTTTACATCGGTATTAGAGCAAGAATGGGATGGATAGAATTTATGGACCACTAAATCCACTTCTACCAAACCATTGGAATTTTTATGTCCAAGTACTACCTAAACATCATTTCATACAATTCATCACCTCGTACTTTGGGCAGGATTTTCTACCTTGTCTAAGGAACCCTTGATACTTCCAATTGTAACTTCTGGAGAACGGTGGACGTGCTACACTTATGTGTCATTAAATTAGATAAAGGATTAGACAAGGATGATCACCTTGTCTAAGGAACCCTTGATACTTCCAATTGTAACTTATGGAGAACAATGGATGTGTTGCATCTATGTGTCATTAAATTAGATAAATTAGGAGTAGTATGATAGAGTTGTAGCCATGGCAATAATACTAGATGTTTGTATTGCTATGTAGTAATAAATCAAGCACCTTACTCAATTGTTGGATGAACAAGACCAACAACAATAAGAATACATAGAGAGAGCACCAATTCAAAACAAAGAAGATCAAACTCAATTTCCAAAATCCAAGGTGTTTGAAGGCAAGAATCTTCCGAGCACAATGGAGAATTTTGTGTTTGATTACAAACATTACTTTGAAACTACCAATCTTCAAGATGAACAGAAATAGATTCTCTTGGCTTCTAGCCAATTGGATGGTGTGACAAAACTTTGGTGGTGATTCCGAGTGAAGCGAGCTGAACGATAGATTGTTGCACCAATCTTGACATGCGCAATTCAAGGATGCAATACTTGGTCAATTTCAAACTATAAATGTCACCCGAGCCACAAGAGATAAATTGGCAGAGTTGAAGCAAATTGGCTCGGTAAGGAGCTACATCATGTAATTTCAGAACTTCATCATGCAGATTCTTGATATACAAGAAGGTGAAGTTTTGGATCTATTTGTGAGGAGCTTGAAGTCACAAACCAAATTGGATGTGACCATGCGGGAACCACAGAATGTGGAAGAAGCCATGCAATTGGCTAAGCGCTTTGATTCCTTGGTTGCACAACTTGGTCTTGACCTTGACCTACACATGGGTGGAGGAATCAGCACTAATGGAGATTGAAATTATCCAATAGATACCCCTTGGTACAACAAATAGAGAAAGATTATGGCAAAATGGTGATTGTTTTATTGTCACCAAGTTGGACATAGCATTGCTAAATGTACACTTAGGAATGAGCAACCTCAACAAGTTCCAAATGGGATTTGTAAAGTGGAATGATCAAGGAACAAGGAATCCCAAGAGGAGATTTTGAGTTACCTACTAGGAGCTTGATTAGTTCCAATGGGATTGAAGGCTCAACCTATGCAAGTTTGCTTCACTTTGCAAGGTGCAATATCTAATTGGGGTTGTAGGATTTTGGTTAATTCTGGAAGTTCAAAGAATTGTATATCTATGCAAGTAACAAAGGAATTGGGTATTCATATCAAGCCAATAATCGGAAATAGATTGATGATGACGGATGGTAGAAAGGGTTTTACATTCCGTATCCCGCATCTCATTACCTTCAAGATTGGGAAGGAGTATTTGGAGTATATGAGGTTTGTAGTGGCACCTCTACACTAAAATTTCATTCTAGGACTACCTTGGCTTGAACGTCATAAGGTTCAATTTTATTGGACCCGATAGCAAATTCAAGTGCAACACCAAGGTAGGAATTTCTGATTAGATTGTCTGGTACCTCTTAGTAAGACACCTAAGAATAATCAATCCCAAGATGAGAAGTTTGTCGAGAAGGTAGCCATAGCACAAGCCTTGAAGAGAGATGTGTCCCAAGATGTGAAGTTTGCCAAGAAACCAACAAGGGAGCAAGCTTTGAAGAGAGATGAGTCCCTAGATGGGAATTTTGTTAGTGAAGCAACCATAAAGCAAGCTTTGGAGGAAGATAAGTTTGTTCCCGTGGTGTAAATCAAGCCAATTGCACAAGGAAAATCTAAAGGAGGGCCAAGATCAAGCAATAATTGATCAAATAGTTTAAGAGTTTGTAGACGTGTTTCCACATGATCTGCCGAAGGGATTATCCTCTGATCATGGTATGCCCTTCAAGATTGATTTATTGCCAGGGAGTACTCCAATGAGTAGACCAATCTATCAACTCTCACCAAAGGAGTTGGAGGAGTTGCAAACAATGCTTACAATATTGTTGGAGAAAGACTTCATATGACATAATACTCACGTGTTTTATTGACGGTTCATTTACTATTATGCTCATGTGATTGCACCATTGATTGACCTCTTAGAGAAGAACTTGATCTTCCAATGGACAACCAAGCACAAAGAAGCATTCCAAAAGTTGAAACATATGGTGTCTTCAAGACCCATTCTTCAACCATATGATCCTCAACTACCTTGTGTGGTTGATTTTGATGCTTCTAACTTTGCAATTGGAGCCCTGTTGCAACAAGACTTCCCAAATGGACTACATCCCATTGCCTTTGTGTCTCACTGATTAAACACAACTGAAAGAAATTACTCTACTCAAGATCGGGAACAACTTGCAATGGTATATACCACCAAGGTATGGAAGCATTATCTCTTGGGGAAACAAGTGATCATGCAAACTGATCACAAACCATTGTTGCATACCTTACACTTGGAATACATGAAGAGTCAACATCATTGATGGGAGAAGCAAATCCAATTGTTTGACATCAAACTTGAGTACAAATCAGGTCGGTTCCATGTCATCCTTGGTGCTCTATCACGATGACCTGATTTGAAGTCTTTTCCTCTCATCACGACGGCAATTACGACGGTGTCAATTGACTCCAAGGTCCAAAATGAGTTTTGGTCACCTCTACAACAAGATTCCTTCTTCCAAATGGTATATGGTTGTTTGATAGTATGCAACAAGGAATACAACACCTTCTCCTTCAAGGAAGGCTCTCTATTCCATGAGGATTGGATCTATGCTCCAACCAAAGGTGATCTCCAACTTGTGCACCTTCAAGAAGCCCATGATTTACCAATTGTTGGTCACATGGGTGTGGACAAGACCTTGAGTACCCTCCAATGCCAATGCTAGTAGCCCAACATGGCACAAAATGTTTAGGAGTTTGTTTCATCATGTAAGAGTTGCCAATGCAACAAGGCCAGTAACCTGAAACCGAGTGGACGCCTTCAACCACTCCCCATTCTATCTACTTGTTGGGAACATGTGAGCTAAGATCTCATTACCTCCTTGCCCAAAGACAAAGCAAGGTCACACAACAATTGTGGTGTTTGTGGATTAGCTTACTAAGCAAATCTATTTGGCACTAACGGTTGATATTGTGGATGCTCCAACCTTGGTGCAAATCTACTTTAACAATGTATTCAAGCATCATGGGATATCGTATGTACTCATCTTCAATCATGATCCTTGCTTCATCAGAAATTTTTCTCGTACTCTTCCAGATACTTGGCACCAAGCTTGCTTTGTCAACGGCTTATCATCCTCAAACTAATGGACAAACTGAACTTGCAAATTGCACCTTGGAAGATATGCTTTGTGCCTTTCTCAAGATTCACCATACCAATTGGGATGAATGTCTTGCAGCTACGGAGTTTGCATACAATAATTCTAAACAAGCAAGCATTAGATTCTCTACTTTCTTTCTCAATTTTAGCTAAGACCCACTTGTTTTTAGATTCCCTTCTTTCTCCTCCTCCATCTCATGCCTCTCATACTTCCACCTTCTTGACCACCATCTTCCAATCCTTCCAATAAGCTAAATCTCATCTCCTTGTTCCTCAAAATTGGCAAAACAATATGCAGATCACCATTGTCATGATCTCAACTTTCAAGTTGGTGATAAGGTCATGCTATCATCCAATAACCTCCCTCTCCTTCTTGATACCCAAGTTTGTAAACTTTCCCTTAATTGGATAGGACCCTTTGATGTCACCCAAATTGTCTTTCTTGTTGTTTATCAACTTGCCTCACCTTGTCATATGCACATCCATCTTGTCTTTCATGTTTCCAAGTTGAAACCCTTTATTCCTAACCCCTCTTCTTTTTCCTCTTGAGTCCAACCTCCTCCTCCTCTTATCTCTATCAATGATCATGAGGAGTACAAAGTTGATCATATCCTTGCACGTCGTCACATTCAATGAAGCCGTCAACAACATATGGAGTACAAGGTCCTTTGGAAAGGGTATCCCTTTCATGATGCCACATGGGAACCTCTTCCTCATGTCCTGAATGCACAACTATCCATCCAAGAGTTTGAAGCTTCACTAAGAACAAGGACGTCACCATCTAGCGGTGGAGGAATATGTAAGAATATGGAGTTTATTGATGAAGTTAATAGGGCTAACAAAATAGTAAATAAGACAAATTAGCCTAGAATATTCTAGAATTATCTAGGAAGCTTCTCAACTAGCTTAGCTTGCACCTCAAGTAGGTAGCATCGAGAAGCTTCCAACTAGCTTAGCTTGCATGCCAAGTAAGCGGCTTCTCGATGGAAGCTTCTTGAGAAGCTTCCCAATTAACTTGGCTTGCACTCCAAGAAAGCGGCTGAAGGAAGCTTCTTGAGAAGCTTCTCAAGAGCCTTGTAGTATCCCTATAAATACAAGAGCCAAAACTCATGGTAGGCATTTGGAGTTTACCCACATTCAAGTGTCTCAATGTGATCTTTCATTCTCCTATTTCTCTCCTTGATCTTGATCTTTTACACTAACACTCTAAGACTCAAGATTTTGCTCAGTAGAGAACTCAATGAGAGAGAGATAGTTGCAAATGAAAGGATGATGAGTATATCCTCACACTTATTTTATCTACTTGTGAAATAGTCACATTACTAATTACTAGAGTAACTCAAGTTACTAGGCTAAAAGTCAAATAAAGTCAAAAAGCTAAAGGAATATCCATACTCATCCAAATATTCTCCTAAGCATGTGGTCTTATCTTGACCCAACCACTAAATCAAGGATTCCTTCACATGGGCTTTCTTTAGACTATAAAAGAATCCAAAACAAAAAGACTTGTGGGTCCAAGAGTTCTCAACTCTTTCCTCAAAGCCAAACACTCAAGAATAATACCAAGTCAATACATTGAAATCTAAAATAGTGGTGCTCATCTTTTCCACTTCTTGTAAAGTAAGGTCCACTCTATCTTAGCATTGACTAACTTTAGCTAATTATAACTAATGTGGAACCACTATTTATCTCTATATAAATAAATCTTTCAATTACTTATAATACCAAACTAAATATTACAATAGCACATACATGTATAAATAGATGTTACAATACAATTGAGATAATTATGAAGCAATCACATCCTTGGGTCATAGGACACAGATGAATCATTTTGTTGAGTTGGTCTACAAAGACTACAATGGAGTCAAAATCTAAGGTGGTCTTGGGCAATTCATAAACCAAATCCATGTTGACTTGCTCCCAACATTGTATAGAAGTAGGGAGGGATTGAAGAAGTCATATGGGTGCCTAATTAAAGGCTTTATTTTGCTGATAGAGTAGGCAACTTTGAACATACTTGATCACATTTTTGCTCATCTTGGACCAATAGTAATGGCATTTGATTGCATCTAAGGTCTTGTCCACTCCAACATGACTTGTAATGGAAAAAATCATGAAATTTTGCTAGGATGGTGGTTCTTAGGTTTGGAGAATTTGGGGTCCATAACTTTCCATAATGAAAGATGAGTCCTTGGGTACTAGTTATGCCTTTGGATGATTGAGCTCCTACAATCTTTGGTTAGTCTTTGTAATAGTAAGAATCCTTGGCCCAAATTTTGGGTTCATCTTAAACCCTACAACCAAATTGTTTACCATAGACATTTGAAAGCATTTGCAAGTTGCTTCTTGCCTTCCAAAAATGTGATTGTCATGTTGAAAATTTTTCTCCACTCTACTAAACAAATCTATTGATGGGATAGATATTTTTGTGTCTTGAGGTAGACTAGTGGTGGTCTATCTCCATTACAAATACCTTCTTGCCAATATAGTGCTTCTAATCCTTAATCGCAAGGATAATAAACAACTCTTCGTGTTTGATGGTGTGAAAATTGTGCACTATTTATAACAAATTTTGAGAGAAATACGCGATTGGGTGTCATTTGTCACTCTATTTCTATTGTAGGATTGGTCCTATTGCAACACTTGATGCATCTATAGCTAACTTGATTGGACATGTTGGGTCATACTATTTCAAGATTAGTGTATGTAATAATGCATCTTTCAATTCTTGAAAGGCCAATTGCTATGTGATTCCCCACATCCACTTCTTTCCCTTACTAAGTAGTGCCATTAGAGGTTGTGTGACCTTGGAGAAGTCTTTGAAAAATTGCAATAGAACCCACTCAATCCCAAGAAACTCTTGAGTTGAGTTTGATCTTCTAAAGCACTCCATTTTTTAATGATATTTATTTTATTTTTTAAAACTTAGATACCTTTTGCACTTACTCTATGCCCCAAGTTATCTACTTGAGGCTTGCAAAAATCACACTTTGAGACTTTGGCATACAATTGGTTCTGTCACAAAATCTGGAGGACTTTTGGCACACATTGCTTGTACTCCTTCATTGTCCTACTATAGACTAAGATGTCATCAAGGAAAATGATAACAAACTTATCCAAGTATAGACAAAATATGTCATTCATCAAACTCATGAAAGTGGTTGGTATATTGGTGAGGCCAAACGGTATCACTAGGTACTCAAAGTGACCATAGCTTGTTCAAAAGGTAATTTTGTGTACATCTTCCTCTACAACCCTGATTTGGTTCTAATTGTTCCACAAATCAAGTTTGGTGAAGTGTTTTACCTCATTGAGTTGATCAAACATGTCATCTATGCAAGGTAATGGATATTTTTTTTCACCATTTGTTGACTTAGGCCTCAATAGTCAATGCACATTTTCATTGTACCATCTTTCTTCTTCACAAAGAAGATTGGAGCCTATATGGTGATACAATGAGTTGGATAAACACTTTATGCAACATATCCTTGATTTGAGCCTTGCACTCTTCCAAATCATGAGGTGATAATTGATATTAGGCCTTACAAGGAAGTGTCTTCCCAAGAAGTATCTCAATTTTATGATCTATTGTTGTTTTTGGTGGTAACCATGAGGGTAAATCATCAAGAAAGACATTTTGAAACTTTTTGACCACATCTTTCAAATTCTTAGAAATTTCTCCACCGAGTTGTGCATTGTGGAATTTTTTTTATTAGACCCATAAAACATCTATCCATCTTAACAATAGTTGTTGTCCCCATGATATAGAGAGGCAATTCTTGCACTATGCAATCTTTCAATATCTCCAATTATCTTCCATTGGCTAGTTCTCATTATTTTATTTCTCCAATCTACCATGGGGTTATAGTGCTCCATCTATGGCATGCTTAAGATCACATCATAATGAGCTAACCACATCACTTCCTACTTGATTTCTTCTTAATACTCTCTTATAAAGAGTGTTACCGTTCTAGATGATGACTCATCCTCTATTTTTAACCATCAGGTAACTCTACTTCTTCATTCTCATCCTTCTCTAGCTCCATCCCCAACCTTATTGCAACAAGCAAGACAAGAAATTATTTTTTTCTCTAAGGTCTCTCAATATGGTCACCTAATTGCTTTCTAGGATTCCATTTACAATAATCAATTGTGCATTTGTCTTCTTCAATCTTTACGCACTCATCCTCTTCCTCCTTTAGCTTTTACTCCTCTCTATTGGTCTAGTAAGGCCGCAAAGTACATTTATTAGTGATCTTTGTTTCTTGATGTGATTTTAGCATCCTCCTCTTTGATTTGTCTCTCCAAGTTATTCAAAGGTTGCTTGTATGGAAGCCAAGTGCCCCTAGGAAAGTAAGCATGATAGTTGATGGCTATATGCCCAATTGGATTGGAATTGTTACAATGTTCTTGTTATTCTTGAGACCCTTCTCCTTGTGGGACTCTATCTCTCCTTTCTTTGACCCGTCCCTATTCTCTTGAGAGCAATTGTGCTCCTTGGTCACCAAAATAAATATTGCACAATTTCATAGGAATTGATCCAACAAAATGCAATGTTTCAACTTGATATTGTTATATTGGGACTACTTCTTCACCTCTTTCAAGTGCTCTTGCTATTCTAAGCACACGCAATGACTTCAAAATTGTGCAAGAATTTTGTATCATCATCACTTGGCAAATTCACTCTTTAAACTCCTATTTGAAATTATCAAGGGCTTTTATTGGGTTCATATTGGTTATCACACTGCAGATCAAGAAATCCTTTTGTATATTCTTGTATGTACTTCAACTCCCATAGTTAGGTTCAAGCCATCTACACAAAATCCATTGATTGGAAATTCTTTAGTAATCTTTCTGCATTGTTGGTAGAGTGATCTTTCTTCTTTCCATCAACACTAATCATTCCCAAGAAATGTACAATGTGAGTGCTTTATCAATCAAGTACCACATGGAAACATGCAAAAAAAATGATTGGTGATCTCAATTGTAAATAATTCAAAGTATCAATTCATTCTTGAGATCAATTTTTCCACTACTCCCATGGAACATTGTCCCTTGTAAAGCTCAATGTTGCATGTCTTCTTCATTAGTAGTAATTATGTGGATTCATTGTTGATCAAGGTTGATGTCATCAGCATGAGTGATTCTCTTGGTATTTTGGCTATTGTTATTGGGTTTTGGGATGAGTCTCCTTCATATAGTACATGATTGTTCATGAAGACACATACTTGACTTTGTAATATCTCTATTCTCAATTTGATCTCCCAAAACTTTTTCAACATCCCTTGCATTCCTTGCATCCAATCTTGCAACTATAACTCCATGATTTGTACATTCGGTAGACGTTCAATCAATACTTCCTACTTCAATATAAAGTTAATATGATCACTTGAGAAGGAGTCATGGATGATTGAGACTACCATTGGGACCTCAAAGTCTATCAATTGTTGATAATATTCCTCACCAAAATTATGGATTATGAAATCCCTAAACATCACTTTTGGTCTAACACATAATTGATTTCTACTTGAGTGTTGAAAGGAAAAAGGATCATTATATTCATATCCATTGCACCATAACAAAATCTAAATTGTCAAATCTCACTCTCTATCATATATCACCATAGGTAGAATCATAGGGTTTGGCAAATTTATTATTGTCCATGAATTCTGCTCCAAAATGGTAAACAAGATATACTCTCATTTGCTCACGCTTGATATATATAATCTTGATGTGGAATGGATTCAAAAAAGGTAAATGAGGTGCAAGAAATTGCACTCTAAGAGCATTCATCACATCTTCTCTCTCAAACAATCCAATCTATCAATTGCACTACTTTTTCTCCCTTAAAATTACTCAATCTCAATAGCATGTGTTCCTTTAAGAGGGATGCTCCACTCACTTGGATTAAAACACCTGCTTTGATACCATTGTAACGTTCCAAGGACAGAAAAAATCCCAAGAGAAACAAAATGTTTCATTCTTCAATATTCTTATGTCCCAAAGGAGCATCTTGTCTTTATTATATAGCAAAGAAATTCCACTCAAAGGGAGTTACACCCTTGGATCAAATACATGGATTAGTGATATTTCAACAAGCTCCACCCTTAGATTAGATGTATGGATTGGTGACATGTCAATTCTTGTCCTATTTGGTTAATCAAACAAGTTTGACCAAAAAGAAATCTTTGGAGAATCTTCCTCTAAGAAACTCAAAATAGCATGGATGAGGTTTTATTAGAAAGCTCTTAAAAAGACAAAAAAGGGGGAGAAGGTAATGCCTTTTGCTCTAAAGAGAAGGATTATACTATTTTTTGAGGCCCAGTTCATTTGTTTGGGCCTCCAAAATTGAATCTAAAGTTTGTAGGGTGTTTTTGGCCTTTGACCTATAAGTGCAAGTACTCTTTTGGTGACACTTTTATTTGATCTACTTAGACCATCATTTATAACATCCCTAAAGATATTAGCAAGCCAATTTCCACCTTTAGATAATTTTTCTAGCTGATGGTATTACAAATGATTATCCCACTTTGATAGTGGTATCTCACTCCGATGGTCACCCCACTCTGATGGTGTGTACCACTCCAATGGTGGTATCTCACTTTGATAGAAGTATCTTGCTCCAATGGAGCCCCATTGACCTAGTACCAATCTATACATGGCACTTCATTGAATAGCTATAGTCTATGAGAATTTCTCTCGCCGGCAAATATGATTACAACTTCTAATCTTCTTTCCCTAACAAATCTGCAGAACAAAAGAAATGCATAAGATTTTTGTTTCCTAGATGAGAAAAGTAGGCTAATAGAAGAAAACAGATTCTTAACTCATATTTAGTACTAACAATCATTGCTTGAATTTGCATGTGGACTTTCTCAAGACAGAAAAGAAAGAAAAACAAGCTTATCTCTTGTGGTCTCGACACGTTTCTACCATGCAATTCCAACTAACAGTCCCAAGAGTCTAGTTGATTTATATATGTGCCTTAAAACCTCTAAGTTGCAACATAGTTTCTATTTGATTCCATTTTGACTAAGTAGATGGCATGGGCCCCAAGCAGCTGTAGATGTTGGACGTTAAGGCCAAACCGTGAGAATATTGTTGCGGTCTCAAGGGATCTTCCACCCGCTTTGATCACAATCCAAATGAACTCCACCTTGACAAGGAAGAAGAGATAGGCAACTGCATAGAAAAATTGAAGGACAAGAAGACCCCATCAAGTTGTACAAGGGAGAGACAAAAAAGGTAAAATGGGGCTAAGCCCCAATAGAGACTATATAAGAAATTTGCCCTATTGCACCTAAGATATCCAAGCTATACAAGTTGTACGGTCTACAAACAATTGGAGCTCCAAAGAAACATCACCTAATGTGATTGCTCTCTTATGGATTGCACCAACCACTACCCTTTGTAGAGCAATGGACACACATTGTCTAAAATATGCTACAAAGTATGAGAGTGAGAGTGGTACTCCTTGGCACCCAACATGATAAGCTCTCGTGCATTCCCTGGCAAATGTCAAATGCGGAGTCCATTCCTCCATATAACTTCAAGGCTAGAGGAACAAAGAGGTGATCTCATAATGGACACACACTGTCTAAAATATGCTACAAAATATGAGAGTGAGAGTGGTAACCCTTAGCGCCCAACATGATAAGCTCTTGCACACTCCCTGATAAATGTCAAATGAGGTGTCCATTGCTCCATTTAACTCCAAGGCTAGAGGAACAAAGAGTTGACCTTGCTGCATGCCCCTATATTTGGAGACCGTGCAACCTGCTGCTGCACTTGCCACCCATCCAAGGGGATAGGTAATCACTCCTTCCCAAATTGTATCCCGCTTAGGGTCCATAACCATGACAACCGCTACTATCACCTAATCATCTCAGACCAAGTATAAGTCTGCCTTGACACATATCGGTTGCAAAGCATACAAACACCCACTCCAAGCCAAGTATCCACTCTCTTGTGCCATAAAAAGCACTATGTCCCTAATAGCATCATAGGTAGCTATCCTCTATCCTCCATCCTCCAAAAGGACACCATGTCATATGGACCACTACTGCATCTAGTGTGGAACCACACTCACAAGTGAGTAATGAAGATGCGGATGGATGGAGCAGCCAAGCCTAAGCAAAACCTCATCGTTGTAGAGAAAGTAACTTGTGCTAGTCTGAATGCCCTAATGCAGGGTTGAGCTAGGATCCAAGAGCATGCACCCTTGCCGGAGCAAGAGCAAAGACATGCTCTAGTGGCCTCATGAATGGACGAGTCGACTAAGAGAGAATGCAACATATGCTCACACTATTGCTCCATCAAGGAGTGCTACAGGAGAGAAGAAAACCCTGCAACCTATTGAGAGAGGTCAATTCACGAGTTGAACATAGGTGCACCTAAAAAAGATTTAAGTGGAATTTTGTGGCGACTGTGATTTGCATGAGGCTGTTTATGTGAGGTCTGTTTTAATCAGAGTAGCAGGAGATAACCAAGGGGAAGGCGGATCAAGATAAACGCAAGAGCAGATTGGACATGGAAAAGAGCAAGTCGGTGCAGTGCTTCCAAAGATCTCTATAATCTGTATTGAGAGTGAGTAAAATCCAAAATCTGTGTTCTCATGGAGGTAGGAACAAGTGGCTATGAACCACCTTAATTTCTGTGCACCTATTGATGCTCATGAGTACTTTTCTATGTTTTTTGTTCTTCTCTCCAGAGATGTTTCTCCTTCCAATATGGTTTTCCTTTTTTTGTTTGGTTGATCTCAATATATATGTAAATCTAGCTGAAGACTATCAAAATAGAATAGTGAATCTATAGTGATCCCCAACAGGAAGACTGTAAACCTCTAGTCCAATCTGAGTGAAGCAAAAGATGGAAAGTACTCTTGTGCCCATGGGGATAGACTATCTCTAGTCTACCACAATAACATCTAGGGAGAAAAGGATCCACTCTCTATCTTTGTCAAATAAATCTCCAAAACCGCTCTATCAACAACCCCAAAACGAGAGGAAAGTAGAGGTGCCGAGATAGCCCAAGTACCCAAAAACACTAGGTGTAATCTCTTCCATAGACAGCAAGCCAATCCATCTACACTAGATCGGAAGAGCAATTTGTCTACATGCCAAATCATTTGTCACACATTCAAATGTCACTGGTCCAATAATATCACCAAAGACTCCCGTAATTCTCCTATCAAAGGCTCTCAACCATGATAGGAAGGACGATGAGGGAGGAACTTCACTAATGAGGTAAGATGATAAACGAACAATACTAAGAGAGAGTATACCAAATATCATATATGGTTCTCCTAGTAACGGAAAGTCATCCACATGGAAAACATCCTCTACAAGGATAGTGTCTAACAAGCTTGCGACAAAATCCTTGCTGAAGGATGAGAGTGTACATAAGACGGGCTAAATGGAGCTTATGGACCCTAGGTAGGAGAGATAACAACGGTATGCCTTATTTTCTCTATGAAACCGTAAAGTTTTCTTTGCTCTTGCTGCACTCTCGGAATAAGACTATGGGCCATGGTCGAATCAATATTCCGTGCCGTTCTACATGCACTTTGCTACTTTTCACTCCGTCGTCCCCTTGGTAAAGTCCACTTCAAATCTGTGAGTGGTTAGAGGTCCTGTATCAAGCTTGTGTCGTTCGTTTTACCATCGGCAAATTCGGCGCCGGCTGCAGGCAACGAATTCGCTCGATTCAAGTAAGCTTCTGAACCCTTGAGGTTGACGACCACCACCACCACCAGTGACTCCCGGGATCCCAGAATGAGACTGGCAATGCAAAATGAGAAATGCAAAACTAATCGGAGGACACACGTTGACGACCGCAGGGTGGTGTCGTTGCTCTGTTCAGGACTACCTCTCCTCCCCGTGCGACCCTAATAACTCTATGCCCGGCAGACTTCATCCTGCCCCAGTCTTCGCCTCCTCCTAAAGGCTTCCCGGATGCACAGCTCCATCTATATCATCGGCCACATTTCCTTCGTCCCTAACCTCTCACCAACATGAGGCCGCCACCTCAGGCAGCACAGCACAATGAAAGAGGAACCCGAATCAGCTTCCTTTATGTATCTTCAAGTCCACGTTTGGAATAAACGTGTACAGTCCTGAATTTGGGAGTTGGGGAACATGCAACAGGGATTTTCAATCTTCGTTCACTACTTTCAAGAGAGGAGATGGAGTCCTTCATCATACCAATCACAGAATTCTGCTCAAAGGTGTAGCACAGGTTCGATTGTGGTGCAAGTTATGAATGGGGACCGTGATCATATATCAATTGACTTATTTCTGGTGAATCCTGACAGTGTATGTGAAAACAATAGACAAGTGCCTCTGCATCTGTTGCCTAGTTTAAACGACATTCTCTTGGAGCACAGAGTCGATTTGATGTTCTCGGAGGCAATTCAATCTCATCTAGTTCTGCTGCAAGGTTGGTTCAGAAGTTCACTCCGCTGTTTCTCCTATTATAATGTTCCGGACGATATATGGATCGAAGTTGCACTACCGGCAAATGAAAATGCCTTTATCAAAAGGTTTAAAAGTTCCTTTGTGGTTGACAATCATCTCTACTGATTGGATGAATTTAAAGTGACAGAACATTTAATTCCCCAGGAGCGTTTATCCATACCTACAATTCAACACGAAATTCAAAATTGGAGGTAGATGCTACATCAGTCGATTGTTGTGCTATTCCTCAGGATTTTAGTTGCTCTAAGTTTGACCCAAACGTCCTGTTTATATTCGATAAACAGTTATTTCTAGCAAGCAGTCAATTCTGTATTATTGCCCCGGAAGAAACATCTCTGTACTTGGAAGCTGGATACAATCGCAGTGGAGGATCTAAGGAAGACGTGGACAAAGGAGGATTTGAGAAAGCAATGGACAGAATTGGAACTACTCAGTGAGAAGATTACGGGAGGCTCTCATGACATATTCAACAAACTTCATGGGGTAGTCCAACAAGTATACTCTGGAATGGAGAGATCAGACCGTCCAATCATTCACTGTGTATCTGATGACCGGTTTTTATGTGTAATGAATGGTTATACTATTGATTCAAGTATTGCCGAAAGATGGCAAGATAGCTTTGGTCGATTCAGTCAAGCACATATTCGTTCTTAGCTCATTTTTAGTCTATTAAACAAGAAGATACCTTAATCTTATCATTGAAGTCGAAAACAGAAAGAACAAAGTGCGAAAAAGCTAGCTAATGTATATCCACACATGCTCTCTACGCGCTATGAGTTTAGAAACACAAACGACCTAAAGAATCCGCGACACTGCACGACGTCCTATGGAATAGAAACTGGAGTGGGTCATGAAAGGGAGACCAGATCTGACACATGCATGGCTTAATACTGTACCTTGTCGACGAGTGTTCTAGATTGTACACCCCGGCCTTTCCATCCGCCTTCTCCTATAAGTGGTTCTTTACTTCAACTGTTTATGGTTCTGTGTACTGGAATTCCTTTGGAGCATCTAAATCTGTAATGGCACTCGAGGCTTATGTGGCTTCGAGTACAGAAGCAGAAGAAACAATATGAAGAATATTATGTTCCACTTTACGATTGATGTGACATTGAATGTTCAGAAGACACTCCAGGTATCAAGATCTCTCCTGGATATACCTATCAAGATCTCTCCTGGATCTCTCCTGCCATCACTAAAGCCACATACAGAATTTTACAAAACCTGGCGGCAAATGATAAACAATCTGAACTGCGACAATACGCATTGGTTGTGACAAGTTGTCCTTTATTGCAGATCAGGTAAGCACATTGCTGATGCGCCGTGTTCATGGTGTACCTTACCTCAAATCCTTTGTCTCCAGTGACACTCCACTTCCCTGTAGGCCTTGCAGCTCTATTTGAGTATCGTCTACTGTGAATCCACATTGTATGATATACGTGTACAGCCCGTGTGCCAGAAAAGGACTCTTAAGCTAGTGCACTTAGAAGTTAGATCATATTGATCTTGCTCGTACTTCCCTATCGAGGGTCGATTGATTTCTAAAGGCAGCATTTTTTGTCATCTATGCATGTCACGAGGTTGTAATTGACATAATTTTATCCCGTACAGAAAAGGATATGCTCAGAAGATGCCACTATGATCCTAAGTTCACAGCTCCTCCTGGCAGATGACTTCAAACGTTTTGGTTCGTTCTTTGATATTCAAATACTGCTTTCTTCTCGACACATATTCATCTGGAATTAGCATGCGCGATCCAGTTTGAGATCTAAATGACATGAATTCTGAAGATAATCTCTGGAGATGTTTATGTAGAGTCCCCTGAAGTGAAGATCGATTGTGAGACTCGAGCTCCGACATTTTTGTTGGTGTTGACAGTAGAAACTGAGTACCAAGCTTGTCGACCAATTTTGTTAACCAGAACTGCCATTGCACCTGTTTCAACAAGGATCCTTGATCTGAATTGAATACACTGCAATGATCACCAACAACTCAGTTCGCTCATATGGTCTTTTCTGCTGAAGATTTAGAAAGCATTCTATTCGTAATGCTTGCATAAATGGGTGCACTCACTCGAGCTCCATGACTTTCATTCCACACATAAAGTGCATTGAGGGTAGAAGTGAACAAGCTCTGCAGATTTAGATCAGGAACGTGATTGTGATGTAGAATTCATGGCATCCTCTCGATCAAATTCTCTTGCTGCAAGGAATAAGATCCAGTTACTTAAGTAATATTCTGGAAGACATTGGAGACCGGAAACAGTTGCACTTCAGTTCTGGAAGGTGTGGGCTTAATCTGACAATTCGATGGATAATCGAAATCCTCACTTCGAGAATTATGATCCGCTATACCCTGATCAGCCGGTGGTGGATCAATATCTTCATGTTTGGGGGAGGCATACAGCATTTGCGAAGAAGACAGCGTTCAGGTGGGTGGACATGTCAGGCAAGGTGACACACAGTCTGACTTTTGCTCAGCTCAACCACATTGCATCGCTCATCGCCACGCAGCTGCTGGAGGCGTACCACCTCTCCCACGGTGACCGTGTGATGGCTCTGCTTCCTCCCAACGGCATGGGATTGCAGTTCATTGAGCTACTGTTTGGGAGTCAACGAGCGGGTCTGGTCTTAATCCCCATCCCCATCTCCACTCCCGGTTTCTTCAGCTCTTCCGATCAAAAAGACCACGTGGGCATCCTCATCGAAAGAATCAAGTCACTAGCACCGAAGCTCATCATTGCACCTCAAGAATTCCGTCCAATTCTTGATAATTTTCAAACTGCCTGCAAGTATGTTTCTGATAACACAATGCATTTTCCAACCACAGCTAATTTGTCGCGAACTGCTCGAATTCAAGGATTCTTATACGAGAGCTTCGATGAACCCGAAGATCGGAAGGTGATCTCGAGGGTTACCGGGCACCGCGGGTGCAAATCTGGTGATATCTATCTGCTGCAGTACACCTCGGGCACCACCGGTGCACCTAAACCGGTACTGATAACAGCCGGAGCTGCAGCCCACAATGTAAGAGCTGCGAGAAGGGCTTATGGCTTTGAGCCTACGACTGTCATAGCCTCCTGGCTTCCGCTTTACCATGACTGCGGACTCATGCTCGTACTTCTCTCTGTCGTAACAGGATGCTCCATGGTGGTGACATCGCCCTTCTACTTTGTTAAAAGACCAATGCTTTGGCTCGAAATTCTCTCGCAGTACAAGGCCACCGCCACTGCAGTTCCTGCTTTCGCACTCCCCTTGACGTGCGCCAAATTCAAACACCCCACGGCCACAACAATTTGGACTCTGGATCTTTCGGCTCTAGAAACTCTCATGATTATGAACGAGCCTGTTTTGGAGTGCACAATCAATGACTTCCTTGAGACTTTCCAGACTTTTGGACTGAAGGCCAGCGCTATGGCTCCTTCCTATGGCCTAGCGGAGACGTGCACCTTCGTGTGCTCGTCTCGGGATCTGGACAGGGGTTCTCCAGGAGGTTCGATTCCCACTTCAGGCAATATTGTTGCATCTGGAAAACTGTCCAGCAATTTTGAATTCGACATCCGGATTGTGAATCCCGATACTTGTGTTGAAGTAGAACTGGGAGAAGAAGGCGAGATATGGATAGCCTCAGCCTCCAAGGCTCGAAGCTACTTCGATGATGAGAAACGTACAAACCGAGACCTTCGAGCAATTCTGAAAGAGCGTGCAAAGTATAGTAACACGAACGAAATCTCCCGGCGTTCTTCAGAATATCTGCGCACAGGGGACTTAGGCAGAATTTCAGACAATTACCTGTTCGTCACCGGGAGAGTGGACGACATAATTCAAGCTTACGGAAGGTTCTGGTACCCACACGAGATCGAGAGGACTGTCTTTGAAACGTCTACAAAACTGCGCTCAGGCTGCGCTGTTGCATTCTCTTTCTTTCCTCGACAACGGGTCAATGGATACACCAATTTTGTAGTGATTCTTGCAGAGCTTGCAACAGCTGTCGAGAACGAGCATAATCCTCACCCCAACGAGACTCTGATCAAACAAATTCGCTCAAATGTATCCTCAAATCACGAGGGTTTTGAGGCATCTGTGATCGGTATCTTACCTCCACGATCAATTCCGAAGACCACTTCGGGCAAGCTCAGGAGAAACTACTGCCGAAATCTGTTTTTAGCCCACAAGTTCCAATTTTTGGACTTGTCAGTCTCACCACCATTCTCCATCGGAAGCGCTCTGTAGAAATAATCGAGATGTGGAGAGTTTGTGTAATTGATCGATAAATTCGCTATATAAATCTTTGTATTGTTTTGAAGTGTCGGTTTTTCAGGTATCCCATTCCGTGATCTTTTGGTTTTCATATGAATGGTTACCACATCGAACACATACGAACAGAATGAACTCTGAACATGACCAAGAAAGCTCTGGAAGTCGAGCTGCCCATGGACTCGAAATAAATTTCAATGGCCAGTAGATACCGCGTTGATGAATCTTTCTTTCGAGTACAGCAACAATTACACAGAGCTAGCTTCAACTAGATTATTCACTTGTGACTTATGACGCTTGCATTTGGCATAAAGTGACGAGTCAGTTTGTCTAACTCGGAAAATACTACATTGCTTCTACCTGATTCTATTCCCCTTCTGTTTCTTATAGACACAGTACGTGTACAGTACCCTGACAAAGTAATTTAAAATGTGGCGCCCGTGAAGCAAGCCGGATCCACATCTTCCCAATATAACTCTATGAGGAATAATCACACAACAAAAGCCAAAACTGTATTGCATCTCTTCGTTCATGAGATCCAAATGGCACACCATCTCCCTTTGGCACCCAGCTACAGGTCCTGTTGAGAACAACCGTTCCTTCTATGATAATAAAAATCCCCAGAAGGAGACAACAGCAACAAGCTAAAATTTCAGTGCTGTGAACTAGATCATAAGTCAACTGCAGTATTCTGAAGCTTAGTAAGTCTAATTCATCTAGGACTGCTGTAACATGGATTCTCCAGCTTTGTGGGGTTAGTCTCAAGTTGATGACAGGGAACAGCCCAATCATAGTACTGACATGCTGTGAAGTATTGTTCGGTGGAGTGGTCGCAACACTAGTGTGCAGTATATCGCGCAACTATTAAATTACGGTTTCATCCTGAAAACTTTTGTTCCCAAAGTTCAAGGGACTTTGTCAATGTGTAGTACGGATTCTTTCTCTAAATGAGACAAGAAGGCGCGCGTGCAATTCCTAAATTGCAGACGGAACAAAAGAACACCCAAAGCTTATAACAAGAACAGGATAGTCACAAAGGACAGGAACGAACGGTAAGATTGACGAAAGGAAAGGCGCCTCTTCTGTGGAAGTAGCAGTCTCAAGTGCCAGGCAGGAAAACCGCCTTAATCAGTGCCCATTGGGTATTCTTTTATAATTTTCTTTGGTTAGAACCCTTGTTCACTTGCTATAATTGACTCCCCCGGGCCTTGTGCAAGCGTTCTTTTCAGTGCCTTGTACTCATTTTTCCTTCTGGGTATACTATTTGGTTACGAAATTGAAGTTCTGTTTTAGTGAGGTCTTCTGAGTCAGTCATTCTTGCGGTGCTAATATATGCTTGCCTTAAGTGCAGATAGAATTTCTACAGTTAGAATGTTGTCTGCAGAAAAACACTTGCGTCTCATCCTAAATTGGGTTTCACATTATAGTTTGTTACATCTAAGTTGCCGATGAATAGTGATGATTATGCTGGCTAAGTCTTCTCGAGCTCCACGAGCGACGCAGATGGGTTTGGTGCATTTCGCAGCGCATTGACAGGAGACGGGGAATCGAACGAGCACTGCCGGGGGATCACGACATTGTAAATGTTGAGATTTGGACTCGCATGCTTACGAATCGTGTAAAGAAGATCCCAAGAGGAAATATCTGCAGTTGACACTCCTCAGGGTCTGGCAAGAATACGAACTCATCCGCAGTATATAACACAGATTGTTGCTGATTGACCCATATTCAGTAGAGCCAACTCTAATCGAATATATAGGATAGAGATAGTTCCCCCGTTTTTACAACGCGTGATCTTCAGGACAATGTCGATCAGTAGTACTTGTGGGTGGACAGAAGTCGGTGCACTTGGGGCGCTACTGAGTACTGTGATAATTTTAGTGTACTACTTCTATCCCACTTGGAAACTTAGACACATTCCAGCGCCATCCTACACATGGGGTCTCGGACACCTGCCTCTGCTTACCAAGCATCAAGCTCGTATTTGGACAACGCTTGCTAAGGACCATGGTCCGATGTACAGGTAATTCTACACTTGATTTCTTGTTTCCTTTCATCCTCTCATTCTTTCGACTGCTTTTTTCATCCTTCTGACTAAAGCGTGTTTCGATCCTCTAGTTTCATCTGTCATCGATTCACTTTTGTTGGACTATACGTGGGTTGTGTGCATCAAGAGTTTCGGTTTCTGTGTTCATCCTTTCTGCGTCATCAATTTTGGAGTTTCGCTTCACCTGTTTATCCTAGAATTTTGTTTCATTCTTTCATCTGATCTGTATCGTCATTCTCATTGCATTGCATTGTATATGAGTTTCGTTTCATCTGCTCGTCAATTTCATTTCACTAGCAGTGCGCAAGAATTTTGTTTCATCTCTTCATCTTCATTTGCAACAGTACCACTATCTACAGTATTTCAGTTCCATTTGTTCATCTACAGTATTGTGTAAACTATTTTGTTCCATATCGTATCATGAATTTCTCCTACTGGGTAATCCTTGCATATCACAATCACAGATTCCCATAAAATTACAATATCATTCATTCACCTTTCCACATTCCAATGCACATGTGTCTTTCTTGATCCTTGTACTACTCAGTATTGAACAATCCATCTCCCCAATTAAGATATCTTTAGTAGCTTAAATAAAAAAGTTTTTAAAAGGGACTTGCTATTGTAAATCCTCACTCTTGGATTACAAGTGTGCGATCAATGTACGTGATTACCTTAATTAACCCTCTAACAGAACTTGAGACTGTACAGCCTTTCTCATGATCAATAGTAAGTTGAGGTAAGGAAATGAAGTTTTATCTTTGGCAATTCAGTAGAGGACCCATTATCGGTTTTATTGGTTGTTAATGAAAATATGGTTCTGTTCCTTGAGGAATGAGTTGATCAAAAGCTAGTGACTCCAAATGATTCTTGTTTCCACAAGTATCATTTGGCTCGTTCATCATATTTAGTGGTTCAAGCAACAAAACCTTCATATGCTCAAGTTCATTACATCTAATCTCCAGTCTCCTCATGATCCCAGGTTTCATGTCGGCCGACAGCCGATGGTGATGGTCACGGATGCTGAGCTATGCCGACAGGTGGGATTGAAGCTTTCCAAGCAGATTCCAAACCGGAGCAATCCAGCGATGATTGAGGGCTCCAGTATACTTAAAGACACTGTATTTTTCGGCAGGTATGAGCAGAAGCTCTGAATTTGGAGATGGTGTTTCTTTTGATCCTTGTCTGATAGAATCTGAGAAATATTGAAGTTATAGATCTTAAAAGCCCCACTTGAAGAATTTGGCTGCAGGCGCTCTATGTTCTGGTCTCATGAATAGAGCATGGTGTGCTTATTGGAGTTTTATACTATGGACTCCTCATAGAATTGATAAGAGGATAAGTAAAGCTCTTTTGATTTTGACTTCTGCACATGATGTGCCTGCATGAGGACGTGCAGAGACGACCAATGGTCGGGTATGAAGAATATCTTGCAACCTCTTTTCCACTCCGATAAAATGTCAAACTACATGCCTCTCATGAATCGGATCACAGGCGAAGTTGTGGACCGATTAAGTGTGATGAACGAAGGCGAAGACCTGAATATCTCAAGGATCTTTCAAAGACTTACCTTGGACGTGATTGGAGAATCTGCTTTCGGGGTTCGTTGGGGTCTAGTGTCTGAGCAACCCGGCCCAAATGAATCGTTAGTGAAGACAGCAATTAAATCCATCGATGCTCTTCGAATGGATGCGGGATCTGGAGTTCCTTTCAGCACAATTGTTGGCACATTCTTTCCTATACTTCAGAAACCTGCGCGATTGCTCCTTCGTTGTGTACCTGGAACTGCCGAGTCGGTAGCAGATAGCAGCGACAAAGCTCTGCAAGCAAAACTAAAACAGGTCCAGGAAGAGAGGGAAAAATTATTGAAGGAAAACGGTTCTGCATCTAGAATAGACTCACTCAGTCTGTTGCTGAATTCTTCTAAGATGAGCAAAGAAAACAAAAAACTCTTGACCCAAAGGTATATTAGTGCCGTAACGTACGAGTTAGCCCTTGTCGGGTCTGAAAGTTCTTCTGTCACCCTGTCAATGCTTATCTACCTGATAGCCTTGCATCACGATGCGGAGACCAAAATGCTTGCAGAAATTGATGCTTTTGGATCTCCTAATCTCCCAATCACGACAGAGGATCTCGAAACCAAGTTCCCTTATATGGATATGGTAAGATCTCATCCTCATGCCAGTGTTCAGATTTCAGCGACAAATTCTAGCTTGTGTGAGATGAGCTGGGCTTGTGTTCCTTGTTGAATTTCTGGAATGGGTAAACTGAAGGCTAAACCTCAACAACAACACCGTTTTCGCTGATAGGTCGTCAAAGAGACAATGCGCCTAAATACAACAACACCTGTCATTGCTCGCGAGGCATCTGAAGACGTTGAGCTGGGCGGTTACCATCTCCCGAAGGTATAGTTCAGTTTCATCTAATATGCATCTCCCAGAAGTCAGGTATTCCCGTGTTGAAGCTAACATGCAATGACGTTAGACCTTTGCACCTAGCAATGCACAATTAGATATGTAAATATACTAACGTGACAGCTCTCAGAACTCCACTGTCCGGCTTTAACAAGTGCGTCTTACTCATCTCGTACAGGGAACATGGATATGGATGGTCATTGAGGCGGTGCAGCTCAATCCGAAAGACTTTCCTGAGCCGGATCAGTTTCGACCAGAACGGTTTGATCCGAAATGTGAGGAGGCAAAAACTCGACATCCATACTCGTTCATTCCATGGGGCGTAGGCCCACGCTCCTGTCTGGGAAAGCGCTTCGCAATTCAAGAAGTGAAGCTGACCGCAATTCGACTGTACCAGAACTACACTTTTTCTCTATCACCCCTTACAAAGGTTCCTATTGAAACGCAGTTCGGAATCGTTGTTCGACCAAAACACGGGGTGTTTGTTCGAGTACATAAAAGGCGAACTCGTTTGTAAATAAATCCGGCGAAATTCCTCATCTCATATTTGAATCTTTGAAGGCATAGTGTACATACTTAAAATACAAAAGCTTAGCTCAAGGTTGTATTTTCTACCCGGAACTCTTGAAGTACGGAGTGCCCGAGCATGCAGATATAGTTTCCTTACGTTTTATGCTGGAGTTACTCCAGTGGTAGAAAACTGGAGAAAACCTCCCTGTTTAGTTCTACTTTCTTAAGTAAATAAAATATTGCATGTTGTCCATACATTCTAAAAACTGAAAGGATCATCCTGTCTATGACACATCCTTTCACGAGAGTCTATAAATTTCTTAAGTAGATGTTTCTTCTGAAAAAGTTCCGAGTAAATTGTCTTTATCGGTTACTTGATTTGTGTCTAGAGAACGACATATTTCAGTTCGTCCATGTTTTTGATGTAAACGTGATTTGAAGTTCACGAGAGTGGTGCTTTTATTTGCATCTAGAGAACCTTATATAATTACAGGGAGAGATTCAAAAGACAAATTGCAGTTAAGAGTGGTGGCCAATTGAGTTCAAAACAGTGGTGCCGAGGGGAAGCCACTTTCTAGCTACAACACGCCTTAATCGTCGGTGGATCTTACCGAAGTAGCCGTTACAGAGCGCATAGTTTCTCAAAATCTGTTCCTGACAAAGCTCTAAGATGCTTTATCAGTTAGTGGTGGCCAATTCACGTGCCCGATATCGGTGTACCTCGAAGCCAGTTGACTCTTGGACAGATGAACACGAGAGCTTTGCTGTACCAAAGTAGTTGTACTCAAGTGGCCTCTAAAGAAGGTGGACAAGTTACAGTACTTTCAGGATTTATGGCCGTGTCTGTAGTTAATACATTTTGCGTGGACAATTATATCTTCTCCAAGCTTCCGTGGTTGCAAGTTAGTCACATTGACACTGGCAATAGGTAATTGCAGCAAGGTCGACGATCAGTGTTGGAGGAGCACATCATGTACTGTGTACGTCACATGGATGCATCGGGGGATACAGATTGTTCAAGACAATATAAACCCTAAACTCATGTAGGAAAAGGAATATACAATAATTATGAAGTGTATAGGAGGTGATGTGTAAACATATGACGGTTTCCAAAGGTATGGAAACCATCATATGGTGTCCGACTTGACTGCCCAAGACAGAAGAGCAAATGGTTGAACTACTTCAAGAATGACAGACACCAAGGGAAAGAGAAGCGCTGCTCTCTTTCAACAAATCAGCCAGACTATGACGAGACTATATTTGTCACTACAAGTGGCCATCAGTATTTCTTTCAATATACAGAAATTGCTGAGACAAGAGATTATTGTTTGGAGTAGGAATTTTTTCTTGAATTCGATTGGACTAAAATAATCTACAGAATGATCTCAGACTTTCATGGCATCAGCGAGACAGCTATCGGGGGTCCTATCAACATGTAACTATACACCAGAGCAGAATATTTATGATGATTGCTCGTTCAAGGTGTTACTTCATTGCCAGCTAATTTTCCGCATCCTTCAAGGCACGAAAAGTGATATCAGTTGGGACGTGTTTCCAAAGATTAGAGCCAGGTTGTGTCGGAGTAAAACTGAGTGAACTGGAAGTTTCGCTAAAGCATAACGTGTTTCCAAAGATTAGAGCCAGGTTGTGTCGGAGTAAAACTGAGTGAACTGGAAGTTTCGCTAAAGCATAACGCCTTGGCGAGCTCGAAGACTGCAAATATTCTCAACCTCATTTCTATCTCAAGTTGTCTTGCTTCTTTGGAATTTTCTTAGATTGATTCCTGTGCTTTCCCGATCGTTTCTTCTCCTGAACCTCTTCCAAGGGCATCTTGATGGCTGGAGGCGCCGGAGGTGACAGTGGCCAAGGGGTGCGCTTGGCTGGTGCCACAATTTCCAACTGTGGGTCTAAGATCCATCTGCAACCACCACCCATATTGAGACATTTTAGTCTTCATGACGGTCAAATTAAACCAAAATCCGTTATTGGCCAGACAACTTCTCAAAGAGGGAAGTCTTATCCCCCTTTCCCCTTGCTTCTGTACAGGGAGACAAAACCTTCCGTCTAAGCAAAACAAGATGCGAACTGTAGGTTCTGTGAAGAAAGAAGTCATGACATTTAACCTATCAGAAAAGCTTCAGTTGCCATGCGTAAGAGGGATAGTCGTACCCTCTTCTTAAGTTCATCAACCTGGATATAGAATATTTCGGGCCCAAAGAATGACTCTCGCCATCGAGACAGAAACGTGTGCAGAAAGGCAGTAGCTATACTGCCTTTCTGCACTGCTCGCCGGGAGTTAGCCAGCCATGACGAAACACCTAACCATACGTTTGCTTTTAGGGTAGAAAACTTACCCTTCAGGATACTTGCTATCAGCACGGGCTTCCGCGCGTGCCCACCAAACCAATATATCACGTCCACAATTACCGAGTGGTTCAATAAATGATTCATCAGAGACGATGATAGTTGGACTACCTAAATTATCGTCGTCATTAGTCCATTCATCCCAATCCTTGATCCAGCTCGGTCTATTGACGGCATCATACAGCAGAGCCGAGTTCAACACAAACCCTGACCACTCAAAATTTGCTGAGGTACTACTCATCCCATCCTCGGAAAGTATCGATCCTAATTCCGTATGCCAACCAACCAAGGAACCGGATTCATTACAAGCAGGGCCCTGCACAGGGAGAAATGGGGAGCTCGTCTTCGCGACATCCAATGCATTCCACCTCAGCTGCGGGTTCCCCCTTTCAGAAGTCTTGGAGGGCATAAGGAGCCCCACTGACCAAGCACCAATCCAATCTACACGTTGTGCTTCATCGAATAGCTCAAGTCTATGAGAGTTGCTCTCGTCGGCAAAAATGATCACACCTTCTAATCGTCTTTCTCTAACAAATCTGCACAACGAAAGAAATGCATAAGAATTTTGTTTCCTCGATAAGAAGAGTAGGATCTTAGCAGAAAAAACAGATTCTTAATTCAGATACATTACTAACAATCATTCCTTGAATTTGCATGTGGACTTTCTCAGACAGAGAAGAAAGAAAAACAAGCTCATGCCTCGCGGGACGCGTCTCTACCAGACATTTCCAACTGACAGTCCGGAGAGTCTAGTTGATTCATTACGTACCTTAAACCTCTAAGTCGCAACATAGTTTCCATTTGATGCCGTTCCGACCAAGTAGCTGGCATGGGCCGCGGCAGCTGTAGATGCTGGACGATAAGGCCAGACCGTAAGAATATCGCAGCGGTCTCAGGGGATCTTCCACCCGCTTCGACCACAATCCAAGTGAGCTCCCCAGGGACAAGCATGAGTGTGTACATAAGACTAGACAAATGGAGCGTCTGGAACGTGCGGCGATAGGTAGGAGTGATAACAATGGTATGCCTTCTTTTCTCTATGAAACCGTAAAGTTTTCTTTGCTCTTGCTGCACTCTCAGAATAAGACTATGTGCCTTGAAAATTTCATCCGGGTCCGGATGAGGCCATGGTCGAATCAATATTCCGTGACGTCCTACATGTACTCTGCTACTTTTCACTCCATCGTCCCCGTGGTAGAGTCCACTTTTCAAATCTGTGAGTGGTAAGAGGTCCTGTATCAAGCTTGTGTCGTTCGTTTTACCAAGGCCATCCGCAAATTCGGCGCCCGCTGCAGGTAACGAATTTGCTCGGTTCATGTAAGCTTCCGAACCCTTGAGGTTGACGACCACCAGCAGTGACTCCCGGGATAGACTAAATCCCAAAATGAGACTGGCAATGCAAAATGAGAAATGCAAAACTAATCGGAGGATAGACGTTGCCGACCGCAGAGTGGCGTCGTTGCTCTGTTCAGGGCTACTGCCTCTCCTCCCCGTGCGAACTCGAATAACTCGCTGCCCGGCAGACTTCATCCTGCCCCAGTTTTCGCCTCCTCCTAAAGGGTTCCCGGGTGCACAGCTCCATCTACATCATCGGCCAGATTTCCTTCTTCCCTATCCTCTCGCCAACATGAGGCCACCTCAGGCAGCACAGCACAAAAAACTCTCCCCGCATCCTCCCCGCCTTCCTGCAGTACTACTGTAAGCTTACTACGTGTTTCGATCGTCCAGGACGCACTTCCAACAATCCACATCAACAGTCAATTCTCCACCACACTCAAACTGCACCTCTCCCCGCATTCATTCTTTCACACCACAATCACACGGCCAATTCCTGTAACTTGTCACTCAACCCACACAAGTTCCATTGTCCTCACTCCGCCCGCTCTTCCTCTCCTTTCTCACAACACAGCTCTCCCTCTCTCTCTCTCTCTCTCTCTCTCTCTCGCTTTCACTTTATCAAAGAACTACTCCGTGCACTCTTTCTTCTCCTCCTCATCTGCTTCACCATCATCTGCGGCACTGGTTACCAGCAGTGCTTCCGACCGAGCTCCCGTTGTCCCGCGCCCGCCCGTCCTCCGCCAGCCAACCAAATCGGACGCAACATCCTGCCAGCACCACCTCCAATTGGCAAATCTTGCCTACAAATCTGCCGAGAGCGACTGTTAGAATCGCAAGACGCCGCACATACGTATTTGAAATTGCCGAGCAAGAAACTGCGCTCCTCTACTCTTGTCTGAAACGAAAGTGAAGACACTAGAGTTCTCTCTCTCAGAGAGAACCTCTCGCGAGTCCCGACGTGAAGAGAGGCAGGCAGGTTCGTGGCCCCACCCCGCTTCTTCCTACCCGGAACTTCCTTCTGCCGCAACCGTACACACGATTTATGCCATCCCACTTGGATGTAAATGGCAGCAGATTCCCGGTCGCTACTCGCGACGATACCAGGACGCAAAGTTCCCGATCGCTTCGGCAACCTCGGCCCACCTCGCTGTGTGGTGGCCAGACTCCTGATCGCGACCTGACTCGTCTCCTGGATTGGCAGTTGCAGCTGTCTGTTGGCGAACGTGAATATCGCCGTCCTCTGAATCAAGTCGCCGTCGGCACAGTGTCCAGTCAAGTTGAACATGAAAAACGTACCGCTGTAACTTTCCCCCAGTTCACGTGAGTATCCATCCTGCATTCTTGAAAGCCGCTGTGTATACAACCTTCATACAACCGCAGTAGTTGGACAAACAGGTCTCACTTGCCGGCAGAATGTACCTTCCATTCTTGGAATCTTGAGGAACAGTCGGGATACGTATGTCCTTTCCGAGAAGTACGTGGTGGTAATATTGCTTACGGAATCTTCTGAACATAACAATACATTTGATAGTCTATACTGCGCCTTACCTTTGAGATGATATTTCAGCCAATTTTCAAGATCTGTTTTATTTTCTCTCCTACTTGTAAAAAATAAAGATAACATGAATATAGTCTTCAATATTGAAGATGAGCAAAAATTGGAAGATAAAATTAAACTCTACCGGTTCTTTCATGAAACGAAGCGTGAACCATTAATAGAAAATGAACATGCAAACTACGAGTGAGATCGAGAGTTACCATGGTGAGTGAAATCCTTGATGGGACACGAATTAACTCGGTTGTAAGGTATATATACATATATAACATATATTGTTCTCATGCTTAGCTTTTGGGACAACTTCCCAAGGAAGAGTGAGTAGTATAGCATTTCTAAGTGCATTCAACTCCCCACTTTTTGGGGAAAGATGATGCAGTAGTGCAGTTTGAGCGAAGCTGCATAAGAAGAGCAGCTAAATCAATCTCCACCCACGAAAGACTAAATCAGTCTCCACTGCTTTTGCATTAAAGAGTCATAGAAAGGCAAACTTACTGTAGCGTTAGAAGACTTGAAATTCTGTAGAGTTGTAAGCTTCTCAAGAAATGCGATTCCATTGTGGCATCAGCATAATAAGGACGAGAAACAGTGAACATATCATTGTGATAAACACAAAAACACGGAGTCGCCGTGTGACATGGGAGATCTCACCACCCCATCAAAGAGAAAAGCAAAAGGAAACCTGAAAAAGCTCAAATCACAGCCCATCTGAATACTTTAGATATATATATATTACCCCCCATCCAAAGAGATAACTCTAACACTAAAGGGTATAGTAAACACCTCGAGACAGCAGAAAATTGTGCAAGAGATATATATATATATATATATCCTAAATATCATGCCAAGTGATGGATCTTGCTCTCCATGGCACAACAAGAAACTTCATATTTGTCATCGACTAAGATTTGGCTATATCCTATCAGAAAGGCTAGCCCTCTAATCTGGCAAAATCCCAGCGAAAAAGGCTATGACAACCCAAAAAAAGGAGAAAACCTCACCTAAAGGAAACCAAAAACAAGATTAGCAATATCCTGTCCCTACAGCAAGATCTTCCCATGTCTTCTTCAGAAACCTGGAAGAACAAACTCGTCATCTTCCCACTCACATAACATAAAAGCATGCATTCACTCACTACAATGACATAGATCGACACTCACACGATATCTGGAAGGATTCTAGAGTTGACATTTGCCTCGTTAGCATATTTTATACTTCTTTGTCAGGATAAAAAAATGAGTACTTGAATCAAGTATTTCTGCACTCTATTAAACAGGCCACCTATCCAGTAGGTAAAGATCGCACATGTCCCTGTTGCACAAAAAGTCGCACGGTCATAACCACAGGGAACGCGACATTTTTTTTATTATTTTCTTGGAAACGTGACCTGTATTCGTTTTCTTTAGGGCTTTTTGCCAAAATACTGGCACTGGCGCCTTTATCTCATGCGATTGAAAGCCCATGTCAAGCTTTCTATCCAACAACGTGACTCGATGTTGGCGCTGCGAGGACTTTGCTTTTCGTCCAGATTTGTTTGTGTGACCATTTCTTTTTATTCTGGAAAGAAGTTATATTTTATTGAAGTTGAGGAGAATATATATATATCAATAACACATTGTCTTGAATTGAGCGGATTATGACTAAGAAAAATCGAACTAGTACGTTTGAAAATAAGTAGTTCTCTTAGTTTTATTCGAAACATTTCTGCAGGATGGAGTAGAAGACGAGGTTTTAGACTTCGAAAAATTATTAGATTTTACCTCTTCGTGGCTACTGTCGTCTTCCATATGTATTAGTCATTTTAATCGAAGAACAAGTGGAACTATTTATTTGTTCAAGGTATGATTTGTACCTTTATTATATAAAATGCAACTTCCGACATTAAAGCGTTGCACATTGACATTTTTGTTATTACAAAAAGCTCATAAAACGGAAGGACACCCGATCCGAACGAATGGACGGGTTCTGCGGTAGCATGATAAATTACTAAAGCGATATGTGGCAAAAAAATTTTTTGTTTGGAGATGTGATGTAGCCTTGAATAAAAGAAGTATGACGAATGTTGAATAAAGGTGTCGGTCGATAAAAATCGTGCTACAATGCTGCTACATGAGTCTAAAGGAAAGACAAATTTATAGTCCATGGTGATGGACCCCATTCAGATAGTTATACGTATGTGTGCGTGTGTGCTTTTATTGTTAATATTTATAATAAGAATAAAAGCATAGGGTTCTTACTATCTCTTAGAAACGTAGCGTTTGTTGCATTGGGTTGAGGTGTTTCCAGTTCCACTTCTCGTGGATTAGTGACTGTGTTGACCTGCCAGCAGATACCAGGTTTTACGAGTTCTTTCCAAGTGTATATTTCTGACATGAAAACTTCGACATGTAAATTATCACTCCCACGCCTTCCTCCTTCCCTTTTTGCGAAAGATCACAGGGACACCCTAATGACTGCTTTATTGGTGCTTTGAAATCTCAATTACGATGCATCTGAAACTGAATGCTTGAAATTGATTTCCAGAAATGAAAAATACCTTTCCCCATGCACGAGTGACAAATGACTCATCTTCTATGTGAAATACTCATGGTGGAACCAAAAGAGTGTTCGTTAGAGAGAGAGACAGAGAGACACGAAAACTATGGGGTGAGGTGAACATAGCAACGTGCGTTTGACTTCCGCAATTTGACGACACAAAGTTTGCAGATCCTTTGACATTCCCACATTCCAGAACGTCCATCTTCAAGTTCATCGGGGTCTTCAGCGAAAAGGGGTCAGGGTCAGGACTTCACCCGAGGTCCATGAGCATGCTGACAAGAGCCGTTTGGTGATTTAGGGTATCGCCTCTCGGAAAGTGGGGTCATGTTTCATTTCCGAAACACGTGACAAACCTAATCTTTACATGGCCGTAAGTTATCACGATGAAAACATTGGTGTTCAAGCTTAGTTATACTTCTTACAACTTGTTGAATAATTCTTAAATCTTCTTCTGAAAAGTGGGATCATGTTCAGTTTCTAAAGGTTCAAATTCTCATCTTCGTATCGTCATAAGTGATCGGAGAAGAAATTTTGGTTCTTGTTCATAACCCTTGTTCACTGTCAAGGATTGATGATTCATCTACTTTGTACTTTGTGTGGATGAACGTGATATACCGTGTAAATGGCTTCGAGGTCTAAATAATGTATCAAGAACACTCTCTCATCAGACTCAGCATCCACGACATTATGATGTGAGTTCCGGTTCACATAAGCCATGTCCAGAATTCAAAACGATATTCCTTTCATCATGGGAAACCAGTGTGCGTTTCCAAAGTTCAAGACTAGTGTGTATACAAGGAACTCATGGAACTCTCACATCAACTCTTGCTCACGACTCTCTTCGTCAAAAAGAGCGATGCACGGATATAAAGAACGCTACATATGTTCGATGACTCATTGATGACAGAAAACAAGTCCCAATACGTGTTTCCTGGTCTGCAAAAGCTGCTTCTAAAAACCTCTGCAAAGAACGAGACGATGATCATCCAGAGATGTAAGAAGCTTTGATTCAAACTTGATGTCACACTCTGGGAAAAGAAGGTACGGCTTTACATTCATTATTACAGGCAGTGCTATCATTGGAAGGATGATGTGTATATCGATGTTCTCATCATTACAACTCTGTTGTCACTCCACAGTGTTTTTCCTCATTTCACCTCTTCATGGGGTGAATTCACCGCCTCCTACTGCGGAATAACTTGACGAGGACGAGACGTATTGTTCGTTCTTATCGTTCTCTTGTTTATTACTCAACTAGCTCATGTAGAATTCCTACCTATAACGAGGAATTGAGCATCAATGAGTCTCGTGATTGGATGCTCAGTTTCTTGCTAAGATGGGAAAAACGACAATTTCCTTGATGAGTCATGAAGACTGGCCGGTTCATTTTCCGACCCTTTTAAATTATCCATCCTCTTGTCCATTCTTCGTCTGTGGATTGTACCTTTTTCAGAGATGTAGAACAGAAAATAGTTTTTGATGGCTCAGAGCCTACCTATACAGTGGTGAGTGAAACCCTTCCTTCTTCCGATTGAGATATTCTTTGATATGGATGCTTAGTGTGTTTACTTTTCTTTGTTGAGAGACTACAAATTTTAGTGCTCTTATTTATCTCTCATAAGTATCACCCAGTGTAGCGACAGTACTAGAGAATGGCAAATTTTGTTCTCCGATACATGTATACATTTGACCATAATCGTTCAGTGCATGGACATTCTAAGCAACGAGCATTATTGCCAAGTACGCACTGTTATTTGGTCTGTATTGAAAAGGGTGTGAGAAAATACTTCATATATCCAGCAGAAAATTGAGAAGCTCATTGATCCAAATAAGATTTTAGATGGCACAAGACTATGAGGAGTGATCTCCCAACAAACCTTTGTCACCTTAGTCACAGAGTAGCCGCATGGTGTACTTATGAGCATCTGTCTTCACAAATTGCCATTTACCTCTTCATGCCAGTGGAAACACTCGAGCATTCCCATCACCTCTGTGATGGAATGGTTGAGTTGAGAGCTCTTGTTGGACTACAATAATTAATCGGTGGACTCAATAGTTACTTCTCTATCCGCCTTCTCAGCAACTAATTACGTTACAATGTCGGTGAGGATCAGAACAACCTGATGAAAACTAAGAAATCACGCTGAAAATGTACACTCTTTGTTGTTTGGATTTACACTTATACACAGACTGAGACTGCCTTCCGTCAACATGCTACTAAGCAGTAATACATCAATGATGCGATCCCTACCAAAATATGGCAAACGAAACAAGACGCTGCTACGTGTGCCAATAAGGATAGAAAATTCCCATCAAATTCCCATGCATCTACGCGATATTCGTACAGCTGACAATGGTTTTGAAAGTCAGGATGATCAGTAATTAGCTGTAAGCTCCTTGATTTCGTCCATAGTGATTTGCTGCAACCCACAGAATTCCGTTCCGACTGATGTTAGTATTCGTAGTTTCCTAGCGATCGGCAGACCCTCAAGTTACTCAGAATATTTTGTGGAGCGTGAAGAAAGTGGCGGAGACCATGATCAATGTCTATATTGCCCTCACCACGAGAACGAGAAAAAAACCAAGAGTCTATTCGATATGCAAGTTCGTGCAAAGCTTTAATCATGAGATAGGCAAGGTATTTGGTTGGGGGGCGGGGGAGACAGAAAACGGGCAGGATAACATACCTGATCTGTACCAGCAAAATCATTATCAGACGTCAAAAACAACATACAGTGGCACTCCTTCCTGAAAGAAATCAGAGCAAAGGTGTCAAGATCCAAAGATAGGAATCTTCACAGACCCACGATGTGTCGGTGACAGAGCAAATCACGTCTAAGCTCTCCTCAGTGACAATGTCATAAGGAAACGTACACGTGTAAAGGACAAATTGCGGGTAAGGTTGGGACTGTCCTTCTCCTGTTGGGGTACCTACCAACTCTTTAACCACGCAAGTAATATATACATCAAACTAACCCAAACTAGGTTCGGTCACCGCAGGAAGCTATTGTGAAGATCTATCCAAACTTTAATTCTTAATCTGCACTCTCTGGCTGAACTATCTGAGGACATGTTTGTATGTTGAAATCCACGAGCTGCAAAGTTAGTCCTCCTTTGCAAGTTCTGATAATCCCAGCGGGTGACATACATGCCAAAGCGGGGATAAGGGGTAAAGCTCAGGGTTTCCTTAGGACAAATTCAAAAGCGTGTGAATGAAGCTACAGGACTTTCAGTACTACTAAGAGGCATTAAAACAGCAGAGTTTAACCGCTTATCTTCTACGACAGGGGTACGATGGAACGTCCTGATGTAATTACACTGTGTAGACCGAAACGAACGGACACTTCGTTACACAAAGAGTAGCACATTTGTGTAATGGACTACAGAACCTGTTGTAAACAATAGAGAGATAACAATAGTCGTTACAAAAATTGTAACGACTATTGTTATCTGAAGACAGACCTGCCAAGACTATATTACAAGACAAGCTATTTTAACAGAAACATATGGAAAATGAGAGCAGAAGAAGTTCGGAAACGGGGGATCCAGACCCACTAAGTGCATATGAATGCAGAAACATAGTTTAAAACTGGATAGATACAAACCTTTCTCTCATTGGAACACACGGGCAATTCCAGAAACCCTGCTCCACTTCGGCTTGCTTGTCATCGTAGTGCCTGCAGGAAATCCCAGGATAAAAAGATTCATGCCTAGAATCCGGGATTCACAGAAGCGATAAGCTAATTTCCTCTCCTTTTTTCCTACTCCAGAACATGATTGAATTCAGTTCTTTCCGGGTCCCTCGGACGTAAACTAGAACAACAAAGTTAGCTACAATTTGCGAAGTCTGCTTTTATCAACCCGAACACTCAATTGATTTGCCCATTTTGCACTCCCTACAAAGACGGATAATAACCCTCATGACAAGGTATTTGCGTGAATATGATAGTAATCGAGAAACGTCACACAGGATTTGAAGCCAACCTGCAGGGACAAAGTGGCGCTCCGAGTGAGTCCTTGTGCTCTGCCAATCCCTGCCACAAGTGACCACGCGTGTACCGAGGTCAGCTAACAACTTGGAAAGGAACAGGCTCGAGAAATGTTGATGACAACATAGACCACGGTATATAACCCTGCACTCGACACACCCTTGCACTTCAAAATTCTGTACTCCGGTTCTAGTACGTTCGACATTCTCCAGCTGGAGGCCAATCAGAAGGGCTTTGCACATGCAGAAGACACAGTAGTTTCAAGAGCATCTGAACACAAGACGGAAAGAAATCTACCTTGATCACAACAGAAGTTACACCCTTGTCGCAACAGAAGTAAGTTCCTGATCGTCTGGCGTACTGCTCAGAGAACTTGCGCATAACATCCAAAGATTTTTCCGATGGCTCTGCTGCAGGAATCCACGAGATATATTCAAGAGATTCGTTAGGCCTGTAATCTAAGTAATCTATAGATACAAAGTCGGCGAGTCTCCAGAAAAAACACGCAGCAAACGACCTAGAATTCATGCGGTTCAACAATTGAAATTGCTTCGCGCAGACTAATTTTTCAGAACAATGTGGCCTAAAAGACCAAAAATGATTTCCAGCGGCCAATCGAGGCCGCTGGAGATCATGCGAGCTGGATGAGAAGAATAAAGCCATCGTGAAATGAAGCATATTTTTTCCAGGAGGCAACCATGTTCGACAGGTAATAACTTCCTGAACTCTAGGGACTTGACAGCAACTCCCCTTCACAGGAGAACATGATAGCCAGGACCTTCAAAACGCACCAGGAGTAATTTCCAGTTGTTTCACTCAACGGAGCCAGAAATTCTAATCAGCAAAGCTCGCAGATGCCCAACCTCAAGAAACTCTGGAAATTCCAAAACCTTGGTATAAGTGAGAGAAGGCTCTTACAGGCAGCACGCACCAACACTGGGGTGTTGAATCGACGAGGTACAGAATGAGGTGCGGCAATCAAAAATCCTCCCGCCACAGAGAGCCCCTGATGCATTAAGGCAGCCATTTCTCTCCCCTCTCTCTCGGACTCCCCACTCACTCGTTCCTTGCAAATCTAGCGATGACAGTCCAGGCCTTCAGCGTCAAATGCTACTAACAGACAGTCCGTGAATTCACCGGCGGAAAATTCTCCGAGGATCTTTTGTTAGAAACACTCCGCCTGTTCGAAAAGTCAGGTGGAGTACAGTCCAATTCGCTCACTCTCCCTTCCTACTTCAGATCCATCGCTTGTGGGTGGCGCCAAAGGTAGAAGAAGAACACAGGCTTATCCAAGAGACTGCTGAAAGATGTATAGAGGCGCACAGAGCGGTGGTGCAGGTCGTGCCATGTGGTTCATCTATGTGGACTATCCGAAAAATGGGGTTGCCAGTTTAGGCCATCTCACCAGGTTTTTCATCCACTGCAAGGCGCCATTCGGAGACCAGGTAAGCACCCAAGGTGCACATTCCTCCAGGGCTTCCAGCTACGTGGACAGGGGTAGCCAACAGGAAGTCAGCCTTGTTCCAACGCACGAAGATTAAACCAGTAGGTGGATACCAAGAGCCAGCTAAGCATCCGAAGGAGGAACTTGAAATGTTGGACACTTTGCATTGGAGAAACCGGAGATGGAGAGGACTTTAGCGAGTAAGAGGAGTATGTGATGCGTACCTTCGCTCATTTCTTTATTGAAGATTTACGACCTCGGGGCCCGCACTTCAGTATTAGTGAATTAAACTTCATTATTTCAGTTGAATTGGTTGCGGAGACTAGCATTTCGGAGCAACATTGCTGCTCCCCTGGAAGATAAGTCGTGCAGCAAGTTGACCACCAATCTACGGATAATTCCGCTGCAACTGTATGAGTCTGGAGCCATTGAATTGAATATCATTCTCATGTGTGCTCTTCTGCTCTCAGAATTGACTTTGATATTCTTTGCGTCCCTCGAGTGGGTACGCGGCGTTAGGATACTGTCTAGTCTCGCCGTGATCCGATTCTTGACAGTTCGTTCACCTTGACTCGCAATAAACGCAGTGATCTTGAGCTCTACAGCGATCCCCCACTGTAGAGCTTGAGACATGAATCGTCGGCACAGATCATAGAACTGGTGTCTGTAAACGTTACCGGCAGCGCAAGCATTTTCAGACACGATCTAGAAATCGTTGTGAGAGAGTGCACTGAGGGGGATGAAAGCCAGACGTCTAAGATACAACGGATGTTTCTTTCTCACTCTCTCGGTCTATTCCATTCAACTTCAAGTGCAGTGTGATATTTCAAAGATCAAAAGAGACATATTGTTGGCTTCCGAGGGGAGAACAGTCCATCTTACAATTTATACAAAGTTTTCTCAAAGATCATCTTCAATGGGAAGAAGTTAAGTGGAGATTGAGTGAGGTGAACATATTTGAAGGGCTGATGGAGAACAGATAGTGTTGCTAAGATCAATCCTGGAACATGAGGGAAATTCCAACTAGGGTCAGCCATACTGTCAAAGCAACCCAGAAATAGGGATTCCGCTCCCATCGAGGAGGATCCCAACCCAACAAGTCTTCCATGTAATCCTTTTCTTTGGGGAGTTTTGGTTTCGGACGCATGCGCTGTCGTAACTTTTGGCTGTAAGTCTTCTCTTTCCTGTCATGGTTTTTAACAAACGTCTATGATCAGTATCAAGATGTGTATAAACTGGAGGACAGCTGCAGCAAGTCCCATTGAGGGATTGAAACAATTAAGACTGCATGAGATGAGAAAGATACCTGTCAAATTCCCGCTCGATTAGGGGTATCGATACCATTTCCTCCCTTGATATCTTAAGCTTTGGCGCCTCAAGAATGTAGCGAAGATCGGCTGCCTGGCGCTTGATCTGCTTGCTGGGATGACGGGCTTCTAACCGTCTATACAGAGCAATGCAATCGGCATGTCGATCATTTGCATCATAAGCCATGGCCAGCCAAATCTGAATCTGTATGCAGGAAAGCATAAAAAATTCCACTTACTTCCTGGGGGAACTAAAGTAATTTAATGCTTTCCGGTAAAATATGAGCTCCGGATTCTTTCTGATAAACTCACCGTCCATCAAAACACAAAGCTGTTGAGCTAAGGACTGTTCACCAATAAGTATCGAGCAGCAAGTTTCTTACTTATCGGACAATCGAAGACTTTCGATTCCATACTACGTCAAACTGCCAGAAGGCCCACAGGATGAAAATATTTTACCTCACCACCAAGGTTTGTTGTCCCCTGAATATTTGTCAAAGCAGCTTCAAAGAGCTCAACTGACTTGTCGTACATCCCTCTGGCATAAGCTGTTTGCCCGAGTTGATACATTTTCTCCGCCGCTTTGCGCTGTTCGGCTTGTTCGGCAGCACGCTGCATATTCACACGAGCAGTCGGTTGGCATCTCACTACCCCAATTTCCTTGAATGCATTCTTATAAAATCTTCTACACATCAAACTTCGTTGATTAATAAGTGTCCATTTCTGAGCGCTTAGAAACATTCCATAAACTGGATTGTATACGCAAGTTTAGACTCAAAATTGTTGGCTACCAATTGCTCGTCAGTAGTTTATGAATCTACCTCATTCATAAGCAGCTACTTGAGAAAGCAGCGAAGTCAGTTGGCTTCCAGGTTTGACTCGCTCCAGTGACCGTTAAAAGATTCTACGCTAATTCGAGTGCCCAGAATTAGCTTCACAAAAACAGCAGTCAGAATTACCTTGACCACCAACAGATCGCTGCAAGTGAACAGGATTGGAGGTTGATGAGCTTCAGTCCCATCTAACCTTGTACACTTGGAACAAGGAGACAGAGTGTACAATTCGAGCAGCTGAGCAATGTCTAACGCATATACAGCTTTGGTTGGTTCTGACAGGCTATAGCGGATTCCCCAATGCTCTTAACTCCCACCAAGTTTTCTAATGACTGCAAAGATGCAGTCCGTGATTTTGTTGACAAGTTTTTTGTGAAGAAGTAACAAGCAAACTCGACTACAAACTTTTCGACTGTAGGCGATCCCTTACTTGACGACATAGTAAGGTCATGCACGGCCTATATGTATAGTATGGCAAATTGTCACATAGTTGATAGAATTCAGAAGAGTTGGTACCGTTCAAGGACTCAACTCTCCTGACTTAAAGCATCAGTGGAGAAAAACAGAGTCAACTCACTTTAGCAAGCTCTTCTTGTAGTTTTTTCACATCCCGGCGAGCACGCTCTTTACGACCCTCTTCATCATCAGGTGCACCTTCAGCCTGACTTTCCTTTCTAAGCCTCTCAGCCTCAGCAATTAACTCTTTCATATCTTCTATTTCCTGCATCTGCTGCTTCCCTTCTGCCCCATCCCAGTACCCGGGTCCAAGCGGGTCCGGTCCCAGCTCGTCATCCCCGAGTGGGTCACACTCTGCATCTTCCGAAGCCCTGACTTGCGAGCAGCGCGATGACTGCTTAAAATCTCCTGCGGTTATGTCGTCAAAGCCAAAATGCCCGTGTCTCCTCCAAAGTTTTGACCATCTGAAGATCTGTCTACCACTTACAGCATTTCTCTGAACGCAATTCACCTGTCTAAAATCGAGATTTCGCAGCGAAGCATATTCAAGCGGCACCAACCCTGACCCAACTCGGCCCACCCATCCATCGCCTACGAGACTCCTGCTGCTGCAACAATTCATCCTCGTACCCACAACAAGTCCTACTGCTTCTGTGGGTAGAATTTTGTAGACCATCAATTCTGAATGCAGTAGCAAAAAACATTAACAGGGTTCTACTTCCATCGCCTCAACACCATCAATCACCATTTCCAGTTTCGATCATTGCTCCCTTGCCAATTGATGTCCCTTTCAGCTGAGTTCCGAAATCTCACCACACCTGGGAACGTGGATCACCGAAGCTCGAGAGCTTCGCTTTTCGTCTCATTTCTCGCTCTTCCAAGTGGATAATATACGCAAGGACGACGTTCATTCGTTTGAGAGCTTTTGTCCTACGTAGCACCTCGAAAAATGTTTTCTTTCCCAACCAAATGTTGTTATGTTTCCCAAAGTTCGGCTCTCTCATCTCTCCACTGCTCTTTACATGAGACCATACAACTTATAAAATATCATAACCCGATCTTACAGCATCCATCAAATCTCAATGCCGCTTGTGTGTCCGAAATTATAAAGAACTGGGATAGCTTGGATGATTTGACCAGACACTTGAGTTGTCCCGGGGGATCAATTTGAAGAGACAGATGGATAGATTGGAGGCAGATGTATTCCCTGGCAGTCTGCACAGAGCTATAATTTTAGGCCCCTTTTCGCTTTCAGGACTGATTGGAATCCTAAAGAGCCTACAAAGTAGTTAACGCGGATGGTGAACGACGTTGATTGACTGTTTGTTCGTCGCTTTAGATGCTGGTAGAAGTATCTAGTTGATATCTATGCGTTGGCGGTCTTTCGGGTCTTCTTAGAGAGAAGCATCGGGGTCGGTCGCCTCCTTTTCTCTGCTGTGAGTATGCCGTGTACACATATGAGGCACGCACTTGAAGATATTTTTTTGTCATCACTTTTTGTGACGTGAAGGTTTCGGTTGCTGTTGATTCTTACAGTTAAACGATAAGCATCGGAACTAGGTAGTCGAAAATGTCAAATCCAATTCTAGTTAAGCTCTCGGAATGATCTTTTGTCCAGAGCATAGTATCCAAACCAGATCTGAAGCTTGAAAAGCTTTACTCAAAATTGTGGTGCAAGCAACTAATATGAAAGAGAATGGATAGCACCTGGAAAATCGTGCAATTAAGTGACATCAAACTTCCGAACAGCAAATTGCAGAGAAGTGGTACTACAACTGCAGCAACCAATACTAACACTTATTACCTGGAAATCTCAAGGTAGAGTGCAAATGTTTCAGTTAGCGCATACAGAAAATCAGTTCGTTTTCAGCAGGATCCTAGCTGGGTCTCAAAACGCTTAGGTTCAAGCGTGTAAACAAATAATGGACATAAAGGATGATGCTGGACTGAGCTAGGCTTGAAGTAATGTGACCTAAAACCGTGGCGAAGAACATGCGGTAGATTCCTGGCTAAAGCCGACGCATTACCCAATCCTGGTTATCTAAAGAGAATTGAGATGCCAGCAGTTTTTGATACTATACAAGACAATATTACCTACAACATCAAGTACCTGCAGCTCACCAAGTTTACTTTGAAACCGATTTGGCTGAGATTTTTACTTTCGTGTGGAAGGTGAACCGTCTGAGTCGCCCAGAATTGGGCAACTATGATCCAGTCGAACTTGACTGAGCGCTTTTTCCTTTGGAGACGGTTTATTAAATACGGCCAACTATCTGGTACCTGGAGTACGCAAATGGGGCACTCAAGAGAATTGTGACGATGCTCCCTCTTAGAGATAGGTCTGAAGAGCTTAAATGACTCTTACAACACCAAAAAGTATGGGCTTATGCGTCTGATAGTAGAAGGGAATAAGCTGGCAAGTCTTCCACTCGGTTGACATCTTCCAGCGTTAATTCTCTTTCTAGTTGAGTGCGTGTTGCTCGCAACACAGCCTGTCAGACCCAAAACAAACAAAAGGAAGCGTTAGAAAAGATTCACAAAGACCCGGCAGTGGTGATACTGAGGTGACCGACATCTACATATCTCAGTAGAACCTGTTCTAGGCAACCCAATTCCATACCCACCTCTGACTGGAATAAGTCTTAACTCTGACATTTGGATACAACACACTAAAGATCGTCATAACTGTCAGTTACATAGGGAGGAAAGCACGCGCATGTCTGCATATAGGGATTAGTATAATGTTTGTGATCAATAAGTACCTGCAGTACAAAGTGAGTGCGAACAAGTGTAACCTTGATAGAAAACCATGACGTAGTGACAGTCTCATAATGCTGGTGCATAGGACATCAACCGCACAAGTCTCAAGACAGAAAACCATGGGACGCCTCGGGAGCGAGTGTGTGGGGACTGGGATTAATCCCTGCGTGCTCTATGTCAGCATGGGCCCGTCAACACTACAAGCGACACCTACATATCGTGACAAACGACATCTACAAAGGATAAAACGTTGTGCGTGGTGACAGCCCAGTTCAATCACAATAATAATGACTCAAAAACAGGTCCGGGAAAGAGAGTGTACATTAAACTCCATGTAAGATGCATGCATGGCAAGCCACTGTGCGTCCATCATCTCGAATGCTACACTATATAGCATGTCAAATGCGAACTCGTCCTCTGCAAATTGCAACAGTGTAAGGTAAGAACACATGGCCTTTACAGCCGAGCATTTCTAGCCCCTGATTCTTACTTTACAGCTAACATGGAAGATGGGATAGAGTGAACATTCTCCCATGCTCAACTGACACGTGGCACAAGGTGATCGGAACAAATTTGTTGGTACTACATATAAAAGAGTGGTACGATTCTGTTTTAACAAAGTCCTTACTATGTTCGACAGCATGTATCGTAAGTGAAGACATAGAGCACCTTGTAAACATTAGGCACGTGAATTCGAAGAAATGACTTACCCGCAAGAATCTTTACAAAGGTTACTCCAGCCGGTGTACTTGGTAATGCTGCAATCACACATAGAACGTGTATTAGTTCGCAAGACCAGGGATCCAATCTCATCATCGACTCCAAGAACAAGTAGGGCATATCTCCAGCTGATTAGAGAGATTGTCCAAGCTATTCCAAGCTTGTTCTTCGTCTTCTTTAATTGGCCAGCTGGCCAGCAGTCAGTTGACGAACTCAGTAGAGAAAAGAACTATGTCAACGAGTCCTGTGCGACAATACAGTACACAACTGACAGGGACCTAGCAAACAATCCAACCTAAGCATTTCATGGCTAACCCGTGGCCTGCTCTACTCATTCCGCTCCATCACTCAACGTAAAGAAAGCCGACATAGTAAGACATACAGGAGAGTACTATTGGAGAAAAGGGTAAGTCCCCAAGTAGCGAACTGACTAGAGATGGACCCGTAGTACCTGACCGTAGGTCGAGCATTTGAATAAGCATAAACGTGATGTTGAGCCCAGCCACTGCAAATGGGTACTCCCATGTTGCCCTCTTGCCCTCTTGTTTATGTAATAATCTCTGAAAAGACCTCTGCAGAACAAAATGATTCAGTGTTCAGTCACTTCAAGAAGTTGACCCAACAAAGAATCAAAACGATTGCTTAACAAACTCGACGCACTCATGTCTATTCCAGCTCAAAACCTGATAGCACATAAGCTACGCAGGCAACACATTATATCCCAATTTAGTGTACATGAACTATCCATGTCTGAGATTCACTTACGGGAAATTTGTGGGCCAAGAACAGCAGATTCTCAAGTGATATAAATCCACCACCCCTACAAAGCGGAGATACACATTAGGAACAACATTTTAAAAACTCCTCCGCCAGATCTCGACCTTATGTACTATAGAAACAGATCCGTTTCCAGACTTGGCTCGAAGATAAAATAAAAACGAAGAGGGGATTAAGCGAACGAGACTGTTTGTGAGGGACTGGATGTTAATCTAAGTTTCACTAACAACATAAACAAGAACGACCAAGCGCCAGTCATGTGGCACTTTGCCATGTAGCAAGTTTCCATGTGAGCCAGCCAGATATCGCGAAGATAGCAGCGAGAGAGGCCCTAAAAATCCAGTCAGACATGACTATGTAGACCCATGTATGTGAACGGACTGAGCGAGGACTGAGGCGACTCCCACGCTCAACGTTTTGCATTTCAAAATAGACAAAGCTGCTCCTAGCAGCTTCGCCAGTTCAAATCAACGGAAAGCAGGTGTCAAACCTGAAATCTGTCGAAGGATCGTTACCCTGCCACCCCATCTCCTTCCATTCCTCACACACAAAGCCTGGGAACTCACGGTTTGCAAAGGCTGTTTGCCACAGGGACTTCAGAGCTTCCTGTTGTCCACATCAGACAAGAGACCATAGCCTTGTCTTTAGCAACATTCCTATTATGCAAAAGTCGGATGACATTTTTTCGATGTTCATCAAAATGATCTTGCATCATCTCTTAGTAACGGAGTCCCTACACTTCTATCTTCATTATACCCTACGTGAGACATCATACGACGAAACTCTCCTTAGAATGAACAAGAACAAAAGGATCTAGGTAGTTGATGAACAATCCTGAGCAAAGAATGGAAACGGGGAAGAATTGTGACCTGATGTTCAACACGAGTCCCGTCGAACGGTACTTGCAACTTCTCTTGCAATTGTTGCAGCCGCTTTTCCTAATTCGACGAAGCAGGTAAAGATGGATCAATCATAGAGCCAATTTCTCACTTGTTTTCCTTAATGAAGGACAAAGTTACCATCCCCACTTTGACAAGAGGCAGCCTCTCCAAACCATCTTTCCCTTTCACTCAATTTCCTTTAATAACAAAATACCAGAGATGATCACGGTCAAGATGACACAAATGATGACCAAGAGAAAAAAATCCAGTTCAGCACTGCTTGTGACCTTGAATATGTTTCAGCTCTAAGGCTGTGGTTCCAATTTTGTTGCATGTAGTTTCTGAAGGATTACCTGCAAGCTTAAGCTCTTAAGAAGAAAAGAAGAGGGAAAGTGCTGATACCATCTCTTTGATGTTTGGATCAGTGATTCGAGCCTTCGAAGATTGTGTTTTCTTAGCCTTCGAGGACTTGATTTTCTCACCCTTCGATGACTCAGATTTCTTCTCTACACGATTAATTACACTCTCTCCCCACTTCTGCTTTCTCCAGGCGCGAGCCTAGCAGGGTGCCGGTCCTAGCGTTATTGATTGTTTATTTAGGCATCTAAAATGTACACTATTACTACAGTAGGAAAGGGAAGAGCAAGTCCATCTCACTCAGAGGAGAATTCCAACGTGAAAAACACTAGAAATCACTGGCACAGGGGACTGGGACTGGACTTAGTAAAGCCTTTCTTCAACTGACTAAATCTATGGAAAAACCTAATCTTTGAAGATGGTAATGACAGTATATTCCCTCAGTGATAATGGAACCAGCTGAGAAACTATAGCAATGCCATAGAACCCGTGGTGTAACCCAACAAATGCAAGAATAGGTTATCAAGCTCTTAGACACATTAAGGCAGATTCTTGGACGCTAGACCGACTGAAATTCATGCACCTCAAAGCTTAGTAATTCGAATGCAATGTAAATAAGACGTCTTCGTTCGCTATATTCAACAGAGCAATATAGTCTTATTTACCTGAAGTGGTGACAAATCCGTAATCATAGTTCTATCACCGTGTCCTGGACGCCGGAGTACTCGGAAAAAAACTGTTCCCAAAAGTGCTCCCGATCCCACAACCACGTTGGCTGCATACAGAGAAGAGAGAATGTAATGCATATATATGATATTGCTTCTCGCCTTCAGTAAATATTACATGCTGCAGCTGAAAGCAATACACAGGTCAAGGATAGCACTGGCCTCGTGACAGTCCCATTGCGACGAGGCCAAGACAACGTGAGAACAAATTGCTGCAACTGCAAACAAGACACGACACATGTCATGATAGAGAATGCAGCTTTGTGCCTCACACACTCCTAATAGAAGGTAGAATGAACATACTGAACCATTGGGCCCACTGTGCAATCAAGCGAGAGAAGATATTCGACCAGGCTTGTTCGGCCTTACTCCTCCTTAACCCATCGTCGTCCTCGTCGCTAGTCTGTTCCCAAGCAATATTCGTATAAGGATACAAAAATTTCACTGCAATGAACTACAAGAGCCAAACTTCTTGCACATGAAAGCCTAAAAAAGCTACGAAAGATTCAGTCCTACTAAGTATTGTGGCGTGCCAAACTGTTTTGTTAATTACTAACTGGTTTCATGGTCCCTTTCTAAGATTTCTGCAGTTCATTTATGACCTAAATTGCAGCTCCTTCCACAAACATAGGGCAGTCATATATGGAGCTGGCTTACGTTTGGCCAACATGAACACCACTTCGCGGGTTGTCTAATGAGCCCATTTGTTTGTCAAAGTCTCCTTAAATTCACACCTCAATATATGTAAATAGGCAAAAGGCATGTCGTGCTGACTCCTTGCAGAAGCTCAGTTTGGTTATCTTCATCAAACAAAAAGCTCTAGCCTAAACTAATCTAGTTTGAGTTGGTTCCCGTGAGCTGAGAATACTGTATCAGCTCCAAAGCCAGTGTGCACTGAGAGTGGGAAACGTCACGTTCGGTAGACGTTCGGCAGAAATCAATAACACAAAGCTCCATTACAAGTGGATAGCGTTTACATAACTGATAGGGATGTGCTTTCAGTCATCAAAGCTTCCAGTACCAATGGTTTGCTCCTGCTTCTCTTGGAGTAGGAGCAGGAGCATCCAAGAAAGAAAATTCATTGGAAAATATGGAAGCTATGTCCGTCCTCAGGATACTCAGCCTAATGTGCAGTGACTAAATGCAGTCCAGCTTTTTGTGCAGGAGACTTGACTTTTGCCGGAAACATCCACACCCTACTCCGTGGTCCTGCTGTCCACAGCCTGGCACCAACAAACTCCGTCTCGGATCTACGAGTGGAACTCCGTTATATCAAGGAGTACAGCCATCTGGAATACAACACGACTCCATCATATATTCCGAGAACGTATGATTTGGCTCGGCAATTACCGATCCAAATGGGATATGACATGTGGCTCGCTTAAGCCACTTTGAGTAACGTTTGCCGATCAAACTAATTGACGCGAATGCAGAAGACAACTAATAACTTTCACGCTCTTGATCACTAACTCACATAATATGCTTGGCGCGAACTTTGCTCGTAGTAATCACCACCTAAAAGTGGCTCGCTTATACCATCGGATCCATTAGACAACACTCGTTCATACTTCCCGCCTCCCACATCTTCATGGTGCACACGCCTCCGCAAAATTCCAGAACTCATAATCCAATTTTCTTCTTCTCTTCCTTCTCCTCCTCCTCCTCCTCCTGCCCCTCTAGCCACAAACCAGAATTGATTTATCTATCTCCCGAATAACGTAGCAAAACTGTCTTTCTCCCTGTACAAGGATGTCCTTCCTCTTGTTCCTCCGTCCCCGGGTCCTTTCTCACCTACTCCTCCACAAAATACTCAATCTCTCTACAACCTGCACTCAGCAGCAGCCGCCCTCCCTCCCCTGCTTTCTCCTGGCCCGATTTCTTGTAGCCATCGTAATTCAAGAAGTGTGCCACGGGACACCCCGCCGTTGTCTTCTCTCATCTGATCATCGAGTCGTCTTCCTCCCATTCATCATACACGGAGGAGAGCGATCTCTGCTCGCGAGAGGTTGCTTCGTTCCTTCCTCAAGGTGCGCACGATGAAGGCAACGACGGACGGGACGGACAGAAAGGACAAAATAGTGCCGCCTAGTGACGGAAATGTCCCAAGTCCCAACTACGCCTTCTTTGCCTTTCCATACACTGACGGCGTAGGTCCTATCTCCGTCCGCTCCACGCACGGAGTTGTGCCGTGTAGGTTCTCTTCCGTCAGTGTTGACATGTTCCTGAAGCGGGAGTTAATGGGACCTGGAACCTTTCGCTGCTGAAAACGCGTCAGAAATATTTACAAATAAATACAGTGCCTGGAGCTGAAGCTGATGCCATCCGTGGTTGACATGGCCCATGCAGGTTTCGTTCCTCCAGGAATCTGACTCACATGACTTGAGCACCTCCTCTTTCATCGGCAGGGAATATATATATTCATGATAAGGACGTCTGTCCGTTGATTGCCTCGAGACCATGTGCTCTTAGGGAGAGTCTAAACCCAATATACGATTTCAAAGTGAACTCCACTGTGCGAGTAAGGTACTTTGGCTTTCCGGGGAACCCAACTCCACCCGCGAGCCGAGATGGACAGGAAAAGGGAAAGCTGTGCGTGGGCATGTCGGAATGGCCAGGAGATCATAGTCATGGTTGCATGCACATTACGTGTTCCTGAATGACTTAAAAACTTTTTCTGTTAGCGGATCTCAGAATTGCTCAGTATGAGTTTTCCTTGCCTACTTTCTGGTGCTTCTCTGATCCACCATTCCTCCAAAGTCGTGAAGTACACAATCGACATGAACAGTGTAAATATCCGTGATTTCATGTACGGTTTAAGCGCTGGAAGTACCTGTCATGGAAGTAGCGTAAATTAGTTCTGAGTAGAACCGAGCGATCCTTGATTTGTCATACAGATGAGGAACCTCACATTCAGTAAGCTAAAGCAATGTGCAAGGTTCAGATGGCCATGCTCCATACATTGCGGTCTTACACAATTCGTACTTTCCCCCTGTAGGATATATTAAGAGCTGTTTCACGTGTTGATTTTTGAGAATTGGAGAGAACTTAATAGAATCAGTTGTGGTTCCGAATAGAAATCCGACTATACAACAGTCCAACCCCTTTACACTGATACAATAACCGGATTCTTGTCGGCTTAATTCCTATGAGTGTTATGTACGACTAGATTAACATTCTACGATATGTACAGCAGAGGTCGCTGAGAGTGAACATTTAGGAATGAGTATAGGTAGAAGTTTGATGATCCGGAGCACGGAGTTGTTGAATCTGAGTGAACACGTCCTCCAGCATCTTCTTAGATATCCTGAATAAATTCTGTGAGTGTAGCACTCTGAGAAATAATCCAAAAGTAAACACTACGGGGCGCTGTTTAAAATATCGGAGATATCGTCACCCAACGTTTCCAGATCAGATGAAAAAGTTTCTGGTTCGACTGCCTGTGCAAAAAGATGAGGGTACTCGTCATCATGTGCAAGAAAGCGTCGAGAAGACGGGTGTGCAAGTGTTCGACAGCATTCGACAGGACTTCTCTTGCGTTCAGGAGCATTTTTCCCCGGAGATGAAATAGTTCTAAAAGTGACCACCTGCGGTTAGACGTGAGTGGTTCAGCAGATAATAAGTGATGTTCACTGTCCATCAAATGGGTAAAGGAGCTACCAATGATTGTGAAGAAAATTACCGACGAACGATTATGACAAGCCATGGCTACCACAGCTTGCATAAATGCTTGCTCGACACAGTCAGGTGCTCCCCCTCCACACCACTTCAAGGAGTACGAATTGTCAATTGAGGCCCCACACGCTCTCTCACTTCGCATAACTATTTTTCCATGTCTCCTTACCAAGCAACACAAGATCTCTTTGACTGAAAGTTGCTCGTCATAATTCTGAAACTTGTCGCGAAGTCTTTCTCGCAGTTTTTGCGGTAGCTCTGATTCACCACTTGACATGGCAAGTCCAAGCAGCGAAACTGCTCCATCTCCAACGGCCCAGCAATTAGCCAGTCCGAAACCATCATCTGGATGTCAATCCAGCCCATAGTTCAGTACTGCTGAAACAATAATCTCCATAAAATTTGATGTGAACTTGTTTTCTTACACTCTCCAGTTACCATATACGGAATATAGAAGACACGACGTAGTTCAAGTCGATTGATCAAATAAGCCAACGGATTAGTATGACGGATAAATCGAGGACGGTCGATAGGCACGTGCTACTCACCAACAACAAAGCTCGCCAAAGTTAGCGGAATGCCAAGTGGAACCATCCCACTCGTACGAGAAATTCCAAGATCAGGCCAGGATGGTGACTCCAGGAACTCCATGCTCTTACGGAGCATAGGACCGTGGCATTCAAAGACAAGGAGATTAACCGCCACTACCTGTCAAGTATGTAACCGGAATTGTTTACTCAGTTGCAAAATTTATTGCCCATCTGCCAAAAGCAACATGTTGTGCAAGACTTGAGATGTCTCGCCTTATTAGTTTCTTCCGTCCATACACAGACAAACACGACCGCTTGAATGTTCGTTGAACTAATTTGCTGTATTGAACAATAATTGCTCTGTACTTCCAATACCTTGCAGGAAACTCTGAAGAAGTGATTGACAGTTGGATTGGCAACAATGTCACAAAGGAATTTTAGTTCCTTTCTGACGTTGCCACCAGTTTCGGATGTCCAGATTCTTTCTTGTAGCCAGCCACTTAAAAACTGTGCATCATGCTGCATCACGTCCCAGGTCCCTTCGGTGTTATTACGACCTGAACTTGCAACAGTTATCTGCTGTCCAGGCTTCTGTCGATTCCATGGTCTCAAACAATCCAGCCGTGTGGCATCTCTCATAAAAAAGTGAAGAAAAATAACAAGACCCTCAGGTAAGGTTGCGATAGCTTTGAACTCCTTCAACAGACTGGACCATGAGACTGGAGACTTCCAGTCCCCGTCAAGGCTATCTTCGCCTCCGTTGTCACAATCCCCCCTGAAGTCCTTTGCCAGCAGAGAAAATCTTGACACCTTCAAACATAGACAAGTAGTAACAATCAACGCAATTTCAGTTCACAGATCCACAGCGGCAAAATTTCAGTAGAGGAGAAAGGGACAGTCAAAACCGTTTGTAGTGGCTGTCAGAAATGACCTGATATATCTTTGAGAGATGGATACTTGACAAAAGGTCTGGTACGATAACATCGATTGCTCCTGTTGCATCCGCCATCTGCAGCTTTCCTGACTTTGGCGAAACCTGGTCTTGCAATCACAGAATTTGTATCATCATGAGCGTCATGCAATGACTAATTGGACTCATATATGGACTGCAAGGGCTGCCATACTTTCAAAAAAATTCGATCAATCAGGGAAGACATGTCGAACTCGAAACTCGCAAACTGACCAATAGAAGCTACAATTGCACGATCAGGTTACGAGTACCTGCAAGGTTCCCAACAAGGTAAAACCGAATTCCTCACTGCTCACAATCAAGTTTAAGTGCTGGCTGCTTGCAACCGGAACTTCTAGAGGTGAACAAAAACTCCTCTCAAACAATTTATGAAGATATGCAGAGCCGTTAGTTCCTGATTTCCAAAGTTTTGACCTCCCATGCCGAAGATGAAATAGGATGTGCTCGAGGAGATTGGAAATCGGGGGGACCTGACAATAAAAGCTTTTCTAAGTCCATCACCCAACAATACAACGAAATCATATCAAACGAACAAGATTTAGACTGATCCTAAGAGCAAATTGTGATCCTCCGTGCTGGAATAGTCCCGCCAACAAACTAATAGCTACAGAATTACCCGGTACACGAAGAGAGAACTACGAGCCATTGTACCTTCGAGATGGACTTGAACTTTTCTCCTTCACATAAAACGTGGCGATCATCGAAGAACTCCTGGAATGCATCCTGATGCAAAATCAAGTCAACCAGATGATAGATGATACCTTCGAGTGACCTGGATATTTTATTCGACATTACTATTCCTCGTTTCAGCTCACCAAACAAAAGAGACTAAACTTTACATTTACTTCTAAGTTGTTGAAGTCCTGTTCATGACATACAATTTCTGGTCCATAGGTTTCACTCTCCTGCTACAATGCAAGGTTACAACTCGGTCATATACAAAGAAGTAAAATGATATCTTCTCTACCTCGGGGCAAGAGATCTTACTCGCTCCACCGTATTATCAGGAGCCAACAAACTCTGAACGTAGTTTAGGATGATACCAGGATCCTATAAGAACAATTTGAAATATGAGAAGATCCGCATTTTGAGTGTATACCATTTGATGCAGGGACTCGGAGCACGAACAAACTGATCACAAATTTGTAGACTTAACTTCTTCTCTGGATTGAGGGATCGCACTAACTACTGTCTAGATACCCCATGCAGTCACGAAGAGTGATTTTCAAGCTTTACTTTGAGTGGGAACTTCAGAAGATAGCATTTTAGGAATTAGCAGGATCAACAAATGACTGAACTAAAAGCTAGCAAGTTAGGAACATTCTGTGCCCCATCATGGATTATCACGGATCAAAACAGAGTCTAAACATCAGTGGCAGTGAAATAGCTCCTGACCTTCTTTGAGCCCATAAGTTCCTTATCGCTGTAGATACCGCGAAATTTCTGCCTAAAGCTTCCAATTACTGAAAAAACCCTAAAAGAGAAGCAAAAAGAAAGTCAACAATCTGGGTAGAGAGAGGTAAACAACGCTCGAGAAAGGAAAATGAGCGAGCTAGTTACCAAAATGAGGGAGCGAATGGAAGCTTCTGCAAGTATTTAAGGAGAAGACTTGGCGAATGTAGCTGGTTCACAGCCCTGAAAAGCATTTATTTTCCAAATTAGAATCATTGGAATATGCCGAGCTTAAAGTATGCTTCTAGCGAAAGACATTCAGAAGAAAACTGCAAAGACAGGAGAGAGCAACGGATATAACCGACTGATTAAGAATGTAAGGTCCACTTACGGCGTGTTCAGTGGGGAGAATAGAAGCACGGCAACATAAGATCGAACACACGCACCCAACAACAACGCCTTTTCTGCGCTATTGTGGATCGTAATGGCGTGAACATCTCTAAGGGACAACTGTTCATTGAGATTGCAAACATAAGTCTTAGCTGCAAATCTGGTACGCTCTAGGGAAGTTTGCAATGTGATGATGTCTTATAAAGAAGCCAGCTTTGGGACACAAAGTTACAAGCATAGCATGGACAATCGAAGCAGATAGGGCAGAAGGCTGTCTCTCTGTGCGAGTTCCGAGTTGTGTGTAGAAGAGCAGGGTCTCAAAAGTCTATAAGGTAAACGAGCAAGTATTGAATTTCACTCATGACGTAGTGTATGATACTGATAATGCTGTTCAAACCCACCCTTCTTGCCATATACATATTACACAAATCGTGCACTAAGCTGAAGAGCCTCTATTATGTCGAAACAATTATACGTACCAGCGCCCCGACTCGCAGTCCATGCAGTTTCGTTTGGCCTTGACGAGTGAGAATTAGCCACACACGTTTGTCAAGTTCGATCAGATTGCCTTGAAAAAGGATAGCTGTTACAAACCCGCCGTAACATATTATCTTCGGGTACCTTGAGGAAGACGGTAATCCCGAACTCTTCTCGCGATCATGTGCAGATGAACTGGCCGCTAAATCTTCTTCAGATTGCTCGATTTCGTTCTTCTCCATGGAACAATTTAACCTCGAAAATGTTAGATTTGAGTGGTATGCTGAGGAAAGCAAGCTTTGGCGAGTTGCAACATATAGAAATTGGTGATGTTGTCCGTCCCCGGTCAAAACAACCTTTCTGCGGAGACCAGTAATTGTAAGACATTGTTTAAAACTTCCCGCAAGTATTGCTCGCCAAGCTGCAACTGGCCCGGAAAAATACACGTGCGAGTATCTTCTCCGATTCAGTTTGTCATCCTTAGGCTCTTGTTTCCGCCCATGTTTCGCAATACATTTCTCGTTCGAATTACCTTGTTTAAAAAGCTGCCGAGCTCCTCGACTTTCCGCCTTATGAGCCACGGTCCACCGATCAATGTACGTACAGCTGCAGAACGGACAGTATTGAAGCTCGATCAAGAAACCGGTCATAGATAAATGTTTCTTGATTTTGCTATCATCCTCTGGTGGAGCAATCGTCTTGCAAATACTCTTCGGATCCTCACGGCCCTCTGACGAATTACAGGGAAGTGCGAACTGCGGGCTTATAGACTGGAGAGTACCGCAAATAGTCAATCGATTACTTCGTTTACCTTCCTTCTTGAAGAGGGGACTTTCAAACAGAGCATTGCGATAATCTGCTGACACAGGATCTACACATAAGGATGGAAATGTTGTCACTTCCGAGTCCTGTTTCCCCATCATTTCCAGTCTATGTATCTCCAAAAAGCCGAATCTTTCAGTAGAATCCATATGCCCGTGGGAATTACTCCTTTCATCTTCAAACAGTCGAGTATACGAATTGTTTGTAGCCCGAGCCTGTAAATTGATTCCCCTCGATTCCAAATTAATTCCATTGCAATCCAAGGTGTCCTCCGAGTTCGATCCCTTTGACCCTCGAAGCTTGGATGAGGATTGTGCAAGGGAATGACGAGAAGTGACACTGATACTGCCTCCAGAGATTTTAACGGGAATGAAACTCCAAGAGAACACTCTTACAACTTTACCGACAAGGAGAGGACTGAACCCCCCAGAAATGGCGCAGCAAATTGATCCGGTGGAGTCGACCAACGACAAGCAATCCGCAGCAGCTGCAATTCCGTTCCACGAATGATAAATCTTGTTGCAAAGCAGCAAGCGACCAACTATTATTCGGCAACGAGGAGAGACCCGCAAGAGTTTACAATCCGACTTCGCTTTCTTAACTTTCTTCCGCTCTGGCTCCCCATTCCTTCCAGATTTTTTCCGCTTTCCAAGTACGTCCTTAAGCTGAGAACCAGTGTCATCTGAAATCTCCTCACTCACTACATTTCTATCGCGATGATCGACCACGAAATTATGGGCAGACGAGCAAAAGGCGGTGGTAGCCTCCAGAAGACTGGCCACACTCACAGCCTCCATATTGCGCGTGAAATTACCAGTTCTCCTTCGGGCGCCAAAGCTTAGTTTGAAACTTTTTGTGTATGGAGAATCTCTGACCAAACTGACATTTCTCTCCTCCGAAATGGGCTACGCAGACAAGCGCAAACGTGCCAAAGCAGTCCTCTCGTAGACCTCAGAAAGGTCGTTCCATATACCTCGAGAGTGCCGGTGATCTCCACCAAATACTATATCATGAAGGGAAAGAGAGATTCGTGGCGAAAGAGAACTTACGTGCTGAACAAAAACGGAGCTCAAACGAAAAGAAAATGCATACTGTCGATTGGTGCATTAAGAAAATGTTTGACCAGGGAAATCAGGATAAGAATAACTTTCTGTTTCGTTAATGATCAACATCCTTAATGTGAATCAATAATGCCTTGGTTTCAAACAGAGACTAATTAAGAGTCCAACTATAGACAAAACTTAGATTACTGAATGAAACCATCATCATATTGTGGCAACTTTTTGATGCTTAATATATTCTTATGCTCGGAACATCCCATGTGCCCCATGCTCTTTCGATGAATCACAGCTTGACTTATGTACAAAACCTATGGAATGAAATATTTCATCAAGATGCTGCAAGTTTTCCATGGTTAAAACGTCTTCTTATGCTTTGAACATCCTACGTGTTTTCTGCATTTTTTATGAAATGCACTTCGAATTAGTTGCATAAACAACTAATTTCCATCAAATGACAAGCAGAAAACGCCAAAAATATTGAATTTCCTCCACTAAGATTAGTATCCCATCAAGCATTGGTTATTTACCAATTGAAGTCAATTTGAAAAGGTAAAATTAATATAATCCACCTAACACATAGACTTATTTCACTTTCTCCTTAAAAATGAATTAAACTACATTTTGATTAAAATTCAATGCTCGTTTAGTATAATAGAACCATAGGAAGACGATTATTCGATAAACATCGTTAAATATGTCTTATGGTCTTTGGTTTTTCAGTTTCTAGGTTTAAGTATGCAGTCAACTCTACGTTAAAATTATCAAGAGTTGATGCAAAAGCTAGCAATCTAATACATTCATCCAATAGGTAATTTATTTTCGTTGTACATATCAAGTCTATTACATCATAAACTTGTTATAGACTACTCATATAAACTTATTGAGTGATTGATGTACATTGAATAATTCTCACGCAATTAAGATGAAGAGAATAAGTTTTTGATGGTCTATCCTAATTACTTGAAAATTTCAACGGAGATAAAGTCTAGCTCTTATTTTTAAAATGCTCTCAAAATTTTATATATATATGGTAGTTTAGGGGCCCCTTTCACTTGTCATTGATATGATTAGCAACGGAAGTAGTTTATTCTAGCTTTATACTACTGCAATCACGTTATAGAGTAATGTTCACTCAACAAGAAATGGGGAGGAGTTCTTGGTGACTTCTACTAGTTACTTCAACGCATCATCAATGAGATAGGCAACGGCGTAGAAAACACTGAGGAGGGGAAGACCCCATCAAGCCCTACAAGGGTGAGACAAAAGAGGGACTACTACTTACTTCAACATATCAGGTGTTCATTTCGCCCATATTTGCGGCCGTAAACAAGTTTGCCAAGCAGGCCTATAGGATCTCCCATAGATTGTTACAGGACATGAGAGGAATAGGGCCTTCCAAATACAGGTTTTCGGGTTCCCATAAAAGATTTTATGGAACCCCACAGACGCGCCGCAAATGTGACAGGATTGTATGGGCAACCTCCGGGTAGAAGCTGAATTGACATTAAAAGCACACATCACAAAAGTGTGTGAGCCAATGATTAATGATATAAAAAAACAATTACATGGGTAGAAGCTGAATTGACATTAAAAGCACAAATCACAAAAGTGTGTGAGCCAATGACTAATGATATATAAAAACAAAGATCAAGTATAGAAAGACTTCTTTCTTGAAAAGATCATTTTCTTACTTTCATTTTTCTACATTTTGCTAGTAAGAGAGAGAAAGGGAAATTTAGTGTTCCATTGCAATGGGGAAATTATGGTTTGCATTGATTGAGCTTGTGGTAAATTGAGTGATAAACTTGGAATTAGAGAAGAAAATCCATACTCACTCTTCTCCCTTGCGCCTTGAGAACCAGATTGCCTAAAGTCGTTAGAATTAGAAGGATACATGTCAGAACCTTCTTTTCAATTATTAAAGATGATATAATCCGTTTGGGATACATTTCTTCAACTTCAACTTCAACTTCCTTTGCAAAGTCTAGAGAATTATAAGCAATTAATTAATCTAAAATTTGATCTATTTCCTTGTATACTTTGTAGAAAACTCTAAAAGTATACAGTAAATCTGTAGGTCATTGCTTTATAGCGACCTCAAGAATAGCAGCAACCCAACTTCTGCCAACTATCCCGCATCCATTCCCAAAGAAGCTATCATAGAACTCTACATTTTTCCACTTGTAATGATTTGCAAAAAAAATTTGCAAACTAAGGCAAAATGGTATTGACACTATTTTTCCTTACTGTGCCAACAAGCTTATACCAAGAGATTTCAATCTATTTTTTTAGGATATATTTATATCCTTGACAAGTTTATACAAGAATTTGTCCAAATCAAGGTCTCTCTAAAAGAACCTAAGACAAAGGAGATAACTTCTCCAACTTTGGCTAGAGTTCCAAAACCAAAGGCAAAACATAAAGGAGATTTTATATAAGAATGTGCACTCTTTAGCTAAGAAGGCTATCATTCGCAAAGGCAGTAGTTACAAAGGAACATGGAGAAGCACATGGAGTAGAAGACCAAGATGCACTATACTTTCTCAAACTTTACTCCCTACAAAGCACAAAGGGAAAGGAGAAGGTAATTTAGAATCCAAATTTGAAGGCAATTTGAGTGAGGGTATGAAGCTAGAAGGTGTTGAGCTTGAATAGAAGTTTAGGGAAAACAAAGGACAAGGATTCCTTTTAAACAAAAGATAACATTGACTAGAAGTTTGTAGCTAACATTAGGTTCTAAGTTGAACCTTTGTTTGTTTGTAAACTAGAAAGTGTTCTACCTTTGCTTTCCTCTTTGGTAGCTCAATCAAAAGATCAACAATTTAAGGCATCCCGATTGGAATTACCCATTCACATCTAAACAACATAGAAAAAGGAACATTTAGAATGAATTCACCTCTACAAATCAAAGCCATTTTAATTTGGTAAAGAGCTTCAAGCAAAGAACTCAAATGTGGGGAGAACTCTCGCAACACTCCGCTCTACATATTATCACCTTGCAAATCTCCTCTTTGATTCATCAACCTTAGATCAATCGAATGTGTAGCCAGCCACTATAGATGAATACCACGTTTAGACTTTCGGCTAGAGGCATGTGATTTGCCTGGGCAATAATAATGCCTCCACATCTACCTGTGTGCACTCGTATTGCTCCCTTTGAGTAAAGCAATGTTCCTGCAAATTGAAAATATGAAAAGGAAGTGAAACGAGAACATGTATTGTGTTTGAGCCGAATGTGCCGTCAGCCAAAGGAGGATGTTAAAGTTTGGACTGCATAGATTGTCTGTAGGTTATCTAGTTACCAACGATGAATGGACGGAATAACGATTTCTTCGTTTCTAAGTTGAAACTGGGAAGGAGGCACTCTCGAAGATCGTGAAATTGGCCCAAATCTTTAAGTAGTCTGTTTGAAAGACCTGTTACGATATGAAAATTGATAATATGGAGGTCAGTCTCCCATAATGCAGCTTTATCCGACTCGGAATAGTGGAAATATTGATAGCAAGATCACTCAAACACTGGAGGTCATTATGAATCCAGCTACTTGGGATGGTGTCATTTCCTTAAAATTCGTCGTTTCTTCCGTCTATTCTCTGTGGATAGAGTAATGTCTAACAGAAAACTATGCTTGGAAATTGAGTTCGGAAAGAAAATAATCGCAACTTGTCATGCCCATAAAGACACGAGGAAAGAGGAGGTAAAGTATCTAACTGCTTTGAATTTCAAGCAGGGCAGGTGCCATATCCACCCAAATGCTTAACTTTTCTGTTTTGAAGTCGAATATCTTTTACTCGGGAATACTTTGGGAGAAATCAGTGCCCATCATAATTCAATCAGATCAAGCTTGTCTGTCACCCTTACTGTCAGCATAATAGGAATCAAATATCACGAGATGAATGTGAACTATGTACTGGAGCACGTCTCTGTCTGGAGCCATTGAGCACACCTGTGATCGAGTATGATGTTTACGGTAGTATTGCTATTCTCTCTCTGCTACCATTAGATGCGAAGAAGTGCAGCGAAACGTGTATAATCTGCTACCTTATTAAACCATAAAGTTTGCAGCAGGCTATACACAAGCCTTTGGATAGAGTATTCGCTGACGCCTTCTCGTCCCCTCGGGGACATCCGATAAAATTGGAACGATACAGAGAAGATTAGCATGGCCCCTGCGCAAGGATGACACGCACAAATCGAGAAATGGTCCAAATTTTTTTGACGATTTCTACTTAGTTCCACCGAACTCGAACTTTCAATAGTTGTGCTAATAGAGAGCTTCTAACCCCGCGTCTAAGTTTGGCTTCGTTTCCATGAAATTGTAGTGAACATCCTTCCTTTCCAGCCTCGCGTACATAATAGGTGCGTGGTTTCTCGATTTCAGACTCCACTCAGAAATGTAAAGTTGAACCTTATTTTCTTGTCTTTTGTCCTCCACTTGAACTTGCATATTTGAAGGCAACTGGACCTAGAATAAATATGATTTTGATTGATACCATTGAAGTGATTATAGATGTTACTTATCGTTCTTTTATACTATATTTCCAGGTTTGATGTAACCTTAAGCATATTTGGGAATTACTTACAAGAGTACAACTCCTATGAGTTAAAAAAAGTCAGAAAATGATTGTGGTGATATTTGCAAGTACACCACAAATCTGATTAGCCTTACTCGTGTGAGATTATATTAGAGTCCATTTTCTCAATGACGACCATTACTATCATTGTAGCCCATTTGAAATGGGCTCTTTATAGTTGTGATTCCCATTTTACTAGAGAGAATCTAAATTCAAGCTTGATGAGTTTTCTCAAATTCTCCAAGAATTTGAATTATGCTTAATTTACACAAACGAAACTATTCAATCAGGTTAGCCAGAGTGCTATTTTATTACCATTCTTCTGCAATCTTCTTCCAATACTTCCTCACGCCCTTACTTATTTTCTTGTGTACATTCCTGACAAGTCTGTATTTTAGTATTATTCTTCTGCAATCTTCTTCCAATACTTCCTGGTGCATTCAGCACGAGTGGTGATGATGTGCTATTTATCCTCGTATGTACACTAATTTTGCGTCGTTCAAACGGGGACCTGGTTCTCGTACAATATTGGTAGAACGGGCTCTTATAGGAGAATTAAGTTTCCTAGATGCAGATGGAAGTCCTCTCTCTCTCTCCATTCAGCTATAGCTAAATGAACCGGTTGTCTACCCATAAATTCCTTTTATGGAGTCATTTCAATAAATTTTTGGCTGAATAAATAGTTTTCAAATATTTCTGATCGTCCAGTCATTGGTCACAACATAGCAATATTGGAGTTTCACATTTCACAATTTACATTTGGAGTGTAGTTCTTCTCACGAACAAAAGTTCTATAAGCTGATAGCCGCTTGAAAGGATTAGGCGGTTTCAATAACTGCTTTTCGAGTACCTGTAGACAATTTACGGGCATCCATAAAAAATATTTATGTGTACCCTTAAGACAAATCTCGGAATGATTTACGGGTAAGCCATCAAACATTTATGAGTAAAGAAACTCATGACCCGTAGAATTTTAGTGATTTATGGGCTGTGTGTAATTCCCCATAAACATTAATTAACCCTTAATAGAACAAGACAAATAATTAAATGTCCTACTTCCAATTTCCTTCTTTTTGATTTACTTGGCAAATAGAGCTTCCTTCTTTTTCAATTTCCCTTGTTTTCGGCAAATTAAGCTTTCCTTTTCCTTTTTCTTTTCATTTCCTTGTGTCCTCTCGGCAAATTGGGCTTCAAGTTCAGTTCGACCAACTCTGGTCGTGGTGGAGCTTCAATTTAGCTCAAGTAATGCATTAACTTCCATTCAGCTTAGGTCATTTTCAAGTTTAGGTAAACAAGACCAACTAACTTGAGTTTGTAGACCAGTTTCATGTAGACTAGTTCGAGTTTGTTTCATGCAAACTAGTTTTAGTTCATTTTACAGAGTCTTTTTTCATGCAAATTTGAGTTTGTTTCATAGGGTTACAACTGTCCTATCCAATTTACATGGTTCCATATAAATTAATTTTTTGTAAGTAGATTAATTTCTTTTTAGAGATAATGTTTGATAATTGTTGATGTGTGTAACTTTGGATTTTATTTTGTATTGACCTTTGAATTGAAATAGCATATGTCGAGATGCAATGGTATGAGGAGCTTAAAGAAGATCATTACAAAATCTATTGAGCGACATATATGGTTCACAACTGAAAATGTAAACTTTAGCAACAATGATGAATTTGAGTGGGCTAAGTCGACCAAGAGAGTGAGTAGAACTTGGATGATGAATGGGATGAGAATGAAAATATTATAGATTTGTTGTTAGGCTTATGGGAACATGAAATCTGCTCTCAATATTTGCTCAAAAGAGGATATGCAATTAGAAGTTCAGATTTTGAATTGACATTTTCCAAGCATTGGATTCCCAACCGTTAAGGTAGCTGATCAAAATGGGCATAGTGTCATTTCATGCACTGGTTGACATTATCAAACTATCTTCAAGAAACTTATAAGAGAGACAAAACCCCTATATGGATTGGATAGATTCAGTCATAATGGAAATGTTAAATGTATAGCTTGGTGTAATCCCATTAGCAAGACAAATTATCTAGAAGTGGAAATGGGTTTGGTAATATTTTTAGGGATGTTATATATGTGGTCTAAGAAGATCAGATACAAGAATCACCAAAAGAATACTTCCACATATAATAGGGCAAAGGCCGACAACACCCTAAGAACTTTAGGGCCAATTTTGGGAGACCTAAACAAATAAATTAGGCCTTGAAAAATGAAATATTCTTCCCCTTTGAGGGAAAAGGTGTATCCTACTCCCCTCTTGTTAATCTCATCAAGGTCTTTTGAATAATACCTTACCCATGTTGTTTTGAGCTTCCTACAAGAAAATTTTCATTCCTTTTAGTCAAACAAGTTGACCAACCAAATAGGACAAGGATTGACATGTCACCAATCCATGCATTTAATCTAAGGGTGAAGCTTGCTTACATGTCATCAATCCATGTATTTGATCCAAGGATGTAGCTCCCTTTGAGTGGATCCTCTTTGCTACATAATAAAGACAAGGTGCCCCTTTAGGATATCAGAGGATTGAGGAATGCAATCTTGTGTTTCTTTTGGGGATTCTCTTATCCTCAAAAACATTACACCTAGGGTATTATCATTGAATATATGTGATCTTAGTGTTGGGCCCATCATCTTATTTACCAACCAAGGAATGGATGCAATTTTTCCATGCTCAACACGGAGGTGAAATAGCCGGACCAAGAAAAGAGACTACAAATTTCTTCCTTCTTTGGTAACAAAGGATTCTTGGATTCATTGGATAGGTGGATAGAACAATGTTCCTTTTATCACAAAGACCAACAATGTATGTAGAGTTATCTTGTAGCATGAAGAGATCATTTTTAATACTCCAAGGACAAGAGAAGAGAGAAAACCCAGATTTCACACTTAATCCTCCAACGCCCCACAGGAGCACTATCTCTTTATTATATAGACAAAGAAGATCTCCTCCAAGGAAGCTCCTCCAAGCAAGCTCCACCATAGGATTAGGCACAAAGATAGGTGACATGTTAGCAAGATCCACACTTGGATTACTTACTTGGATGGGTGACATGTCGGTCTTGGTCCTATCTGGTTGGTCAAACAAGCTTTGACCATAGGGAATCTTTTAGGGAATCTTTTAGTAGAATCTCAACATCACGTGGGTGAGGTACTATTGGAAAGCTCTTGACAAGAAAAACCAAGGGGGAGGGGGCCAACCTTTTCTCCAATTAAGGGGGGGTTTGCACATTTTTGAGGCCTAATTCATTAGTTTAGGCCTCCAAAATTGCCTTCAAAGATTTCAGGTATATTTTGGTTCCTACTCTACTAGTAGAAGTCCCCTTTTGGTGAAACATCTTTTTGATCTATTTAGTCCATCATGTGTAACATCCTTCCAAATGTTATTGAACCAATTGTCACCTTTAGATCATATGTCTAGCTATTGGTTCTAAGGTTTCCAAGTCAATTATAATTTTTGCCCTATTAGTAGAAGTACCCTTTTGGTGATACTTCTATCTGATCTATTTTTTCCATCATGTATAACATCATTCTAGATGTTACCAAACCAAATTTCACATCTAGATCATATGGTTAGCTCTTGGTATTACAAACCTCCCTCCTTTTAAGATGTAACGTCCTCGTTATGCAACTATTGCTCAAACGCTTGTACCAACACTCGTGCATGTGTTAAATTGACAACGCGCTCCCAGGCTGCCTCATAGAGAGGTAACATCCACTATACCAGATAGTCCACCTACATATGGTGAGTACCATGCATGCATTTTTGGAGGATACGCTCCACTTCATATTCCTTCATGTCATCAATGAGTGTCAAACAAGGTCAAAGGTCTTGTGTGGAATGATAGTGGCCCAATAGGGGAGTATATTTGCATAGTAGGGAAAGATGGAACATTGGATGGATCTTCATGTGTGATGATAGGCCACAACGTCGACTCGACAAAGAATAGAAAAAGGCCCAATAAAACTAGGTCAGAGCTTACAAGGGCCAACTAATGTGAGGTTGGTTGTAGACAATCACACCTGATCCCCAACATTGAACTCCATGTGCCTATGGTATGCATCGGCATATTGCTTTTGTTGATTTTGTGCAATCTGCAATCTGTGCTTGGCGCTCTCCACACTTTGTTGGATTCTAGAAACAAATGTGTTGATTGCATCAACCTTGGTAACCACCAAACGAATCTTCATCAAGCTAGAAGGTGTGAAGAGATGCTCACCATACACAAGGAATAATGGGGTGACACGTGTGGATGCATTCACCAAATTGTTGTAAGCAAATTCCACCAATGGGAGTAGGGTGTCCCACCTCTCTTGCTCTTCTAAGGTGAAGCCATGCAACATGTTTGCAATAGTGCAATTAGCCCACTCTATTTGTCCATCTATTTGTGGGTGGTAAGCTGTGGACATGGCCAACTTGGTTTGAAGAATCCAAAAATTGCTTGCCAAAACAAACTGGTGAATTGAGTGCCTCTATCAGTAATGAGTACTCAAGATAAGCCATGGTGAGAGAAGACTTCATCTGAGTATAATTGAGCTAGTTGTGGAGCAGTCACATCCTTGGTGGTATTGTGTACATGAATCATTTTGTTGAGCCGGTCCACAAAGACCACGATGGAGTCAAAACCTGAGGTAGTCTTGGGTAATTCATAGACAAGATCCATACTCACATGTTCTCAACATTGTGTAAGAGTGGAGAGAGGTTGAAGGAGCCATGTAGGAGCTTGATTAGAAGCTTTGTTTTGTTGACGGAGTAGGTAGTTGTGTATGTAGTCCATCACGTCGTTGCTCATCTTGGGCCAATAGTAATGGCATTACAATGCATCCAAGGTCTTGTCCACTTCGACATGACTTGTGAGCCGGCATGTCTCTCACTCAAGATGAACCTATGATGGCTATTATGGTAGCGCACCATGGACTAAGAAGGCAAAGAATCCCAACTGCATCATACTCCTCCAAGGCTAACACTCCAAGACTCAAGGCATTGCTCACTAGAGAACTCAATGAGAGAGAGAAAGTTGCAAATGAAAGGATGATAAGTACCTCCTCATCCCTAGTTTATATACTTTTGAAATAGTTCTGCACCAAAGTTACTAATTACTGTACTAACTCAAATGACTAGGCTAAAAGTCAAGTAAAGTCAGAAAGTATAAAGGAATATCCATCCACATGGGCATATTCCATTAAGCATGTGATATTATCTTGACCCAACCACTAAGTCAAGGATTCCTTCACATGGGCTATCCTTGGACTATAGAAGAATCCCAAAAAAAAGGCTTGCGGGCCCAAGAGTTTTTAACTCTTTCCTCAAAGCCAAAAACCTAGGAATAATACCAAGTCACCACATTAGAATCCAAAATAGTGGTTCTCATCTTTTCCACTTCTTCTAAAGTAAGGTCCCCTCTATCTTAGTTATGACTAAATTTAGCTAATCATGACTAATGTAGAACCGTCCTTTATCTTTATATCTCTCAAAAACTAGTAATACCAAACTAAATATCACAATACTACATACATGCACAAATGGGTGGTATAACCCTACAATGGCCGAATCATGACATTTTGCTAGAATGGTGCTGTGTAATTCTAGGACATTTAGGATCTAGAATCTACCATCACAAAAAGTGAGTCCTTGGGTGCTAGCAACACCTTTGGATGATTGCGCTCCTACAATTTGTGGATCAATTTTTGTAGTAGCCAAAATCTCTGGCCATAATGCAGGGTTAATCTTAACCTTTGTCACCAAATTGTTTACCATCGGCATACAAGAAAATGCATATCCAAGTTGCTTCTTACCTTTCACGTAGGTGATTGTCATGTTGAAGCATTGTTGCCACTCTACCCATCAAATTTGGCAATGAGATAGTTCTTTATGTATCTCAAGGTAGACTAGAAGTTTGTGGTCTGTCCCTACTACAAATGCCTTCTCGCCCACATAATGCTTCTAATGCTTGGTTGCAAAAACAATATACAACTCTTCTTGTTCTATGATATGAAAGTTTGCATTCTGCTAGTAACATTTTTCAAGAGAAATATGCAATTAGATGTCATCCATCATGCCACTCTTGTTGTAAGACTGCTCTTTTTGCTATACTTGATGCAATTGTAGCCAACTTGATTGGACTTTTTGGGTCATACCACTTCACAATTGGTGCATGTAGCAAAGTGGCTTTCAATTCTTGAAAGGCCAACTCTTGTGCGATTCCCCACGTCCACTTCTTCCCCTTTCCAAGTAGTGTCATTAAAGGCTATGCAACTTTGGATAAGTCCTTGATAAATCAACAATAGAATCCTGGCAATCCCAAGAAGCTCTTGATTTGACTCTGATCTTCAGGGGCACTCCATTTTTGGATGACCTCTATTTTATCTGTCAATACTTGAATACCCTCTACACTTACTCTATGCCCCAAGTAGTCTTCTTTGGACTTGCCAAACTTGCACTTTGAGATTTTGGCATACAATCGATTCTATCTTAGAATCTACAAGACTTCTCGTAGATGTTGTTTGTGTTATGTCATCGTGCTATTGTATACTAAAATGTCGTCCAAGAAGATGATAGCATACTTCTCCACGTATTGACAAAATATGTCATTCATTAGACTCATGAAAGTGGCAGGTGCATTGGTGAGGCCAAAAGACATCACGAGATACTCAAAGTGGCCATACTTGGTTCAAAAGGCAGTTTTGTACACATCCTCCTCTACAATTCAGATTTGATTGTAACCGCTCCACAAGTCCAAATTGGTGAAGTATCTTGCTCCATGGAGTTCATCAAACAAGTCATCCATGCAAGGTAGGGGTATTTGTTCTTCACTTTTTGCTGATTGAGACCCCGATAGTCAATGCACATGTGTATTGTACCTTCCTTCTTCTTCACAAACAAGACATGAGCCCCATATGATAATCCATTCCCAATCTTATTGCAATAGAACGAGATAATTCTTTGTTGCTCCCGGATCTATTAATACTCTTACTTGATTACCTTTTAGGACTCCATTCACAACAATCAATTGTGAGGTTGCCTTTTGAGACCTTTAGGTTCTCATCTTCTTCCTTACTTTGCTTCTTTGCTTCCTTATTGAGCCAATAAGTCCATGAAGTACATTTACTAACAATCTTTGTTTTCCAAAGTGATTTCCATCTCCTCTTAAGTGCGTCTCTCCATGTTGTTCAAAGATCACCTATATGAAGGCCGATGGTCTCTAGGGAGATGAGCATGATAGTTGGTATATATGTTCACAATACGGCCACAATTGTAACAATGTTGTTGTTCTCCTCAAGTTCCTTCTCCTTGTGGGACTCTATCTCTCCATTCTTTTATTTGTCCATCCTCTACTTGAAGCAATTGTGCTCCTCAATCTAAAAACCAAAGGTTGCCTAGTTCTATCGGGACTGGTCCACCTATGTGTGGCATTTCTGCCCGATAATGTTGAGGTGGAACTACTCCTTCACCTCCACCCAATGCCCCTATTATTCTCTACGCACTAACAATGGCTTCAAATATCATGCAAGGATTTTGCACCATGACTTCTTGACAAATCCACTCCTTCAACACTCATTTGAAATTTTCAAGAGCCTCTACTGGACTCATGTCGGTTATTGCAACTTGTAGATCAAAAAATGCCTCCACATACTCTTGTACATTGTTCTTTTGCTTCAATCTCCATAGTCAGATCCGGGCCATCAACATGGAATCCACCCATTGGAAATTCTTCAACAATCCTTCTTGCATTGCTTTCCTCTTTACCTCCCTTCCCTTTTCCAACATGGATTGTTCCCAAGCATTGTACCATTTGAGGGCTTTATTGGTCAAGTACCCACATGAAAATATGCCTGTAGCATGCTGAGTGATCTTTGTTGAGAGCAATCTGAAATATCAATTCATTCTTGAGATCCAATTTTCCAATACTCGCATTGTACATTGCCCCTTATAAGGCTCAATGTTGCAAGTGTTCTTCATCCAGAGTAGCAATGTGGCTTCATCGTTGATTGGGTTTGCAGGCACGGGTGCCTATCCAAGTACTTCAGTTGTAAGTATTGGGTTTAAAGACAACTCTTCTTCTTGCATTGCTTGATCATTCTTGAGGATCTGCACTTGAATTTGTAATGCCTCCATGGTCATCTTAATCTCTCAAAATTTATACAACATCCAATGCATTCCTTGCACCCACTCTTGCAAATATGGATCCATGGTTCCTATAACACTCAATTGTTACTATCTACTTCAATAGAGACTTAATATGATCACTTTGGAGGGCACACAAACTACCAAGACTACCATTGGGACCTTAGAAGCTATCACTTGTTGATAATACTCCTCACCAAAATTTCAAACCAAGAAATCTCTAAACATTACTTTTGGTCTCACTTCATAACAAATTTCTACTAAGTGTTGAAATGGAGAGGGTTTGGGACATTCACATCTATAATATCATAATAGAAGGTAGATTGTCAAATCCCACTCTATTTTGTATACCACCACATGTAGAATCACTAGGTTTGGTGAGTTCATCACTATATCTATGAATTTTGCTCCAAAGTGATAAACTAGTGATACTCTCATTTGCTCACGCTAGATGTACATAATCTTGATGTGGAATGGACTCAAGAATGGGAAGCTAGGTGTGGGAATTTGTCCTCCTGGTGCATCCATCCCATCCAATCTCCAAAGCACTTCCCTAGTCAAGCAATTATGTCGTGCGTATATACATCGCTACACAACATACATCGCTACACAACATACATCGCTGTCAATATCATACACTATAGAAGCACAACTCACACATAAGTCATACATAGACTCTAAAGTGCCACAATAATCAGATTGCTTACCACTCTCAACTCAACTCAACTCAGATCAATACTTGATCTGTCACTCTATAAACTGCCAACAATTGGGCACTAATTACAGTCAAGCCACACCCACTCAAGCATAGAGAATCCAGGTGACGCTCGCCGGCCTCTGTCCACCATAGCCAGGAACTCGAAGGCTCAACATCAGAGAAGTGAGCTCTCTAGAGCTCACTTTGAAACTATACCCCTTGGACTCGAGCTAGCTTTGAAACCCTAACGGTCTCGCTGAGGGCACACTCGATGGTGCAAACAATGCAAAATGACGGTGGGCCCCACCGTGAAGTCAGTACCCCGAACATGAAATCTAACCGTCAGAAAGTAGTCTTTGAGAAACTACTGAAAGAACTCTAACTACTATCATTGGAACTCCAGTGTCCGAGCATCTAGATGCGGCACTACAAATGGTGTGACAACTTTCATGCGTATATACATCGTTACACAACATACATTGTTGTCAATAGCATACACTATAGAAGCACAACTCACACATAAGTCATACATAGACTCTAAAGTGCCACAATCGCCCCCCTAGTTGGCGATTAGGTCCCTCTAACTCCAGATAGCCATTTACTCTAAGTATATGGTATACACTCTAATGGGCAAAGATCAGGAGGCCGGGTGCTATAGAGCCCCATCGTTAGTTGCTTTTCTGCAATCTATACCATATAAAGAATGAACTAGCTATAGGTCAAGTACATCTAGGACATAACCACTGTCCTTGAGGAACCACCGTGAAGGAAGGAGTCATACATGCCATATGCCATCCTCTCGAATAGCTATCCCGCACTAACATAGTAGCAGCTCCACCAGAAGAGCCACATAACATACACCTCAAGCCTTCACGTACAAGTGCCAAGCTTGGGTCCATAGTACCATCAATGTTTGGGAGGTGGCATGGCGCACAATTGCGCACATGATCCTTCCAAACAACATCATCATGTCCTTCTAACACAAGGACTCCAGATGGCAAAACCTCGCGCACTCTTAAGATAGTGCGGCTTGTAGAAACATCAAGTGTCGTCGGTGTTGTCTACTGTAGATATACATAATCGCCTAGATCAAATCAATGGATCAAGAGTCTATAACCTCCTCCTCAAATGATAGCATGGCGTAAAGTATCTCTATGTTGAGCAATCGCCAAGTTCTCAAAGGCCATTGGCATCACTCTCCGAAAGATCTTTGCTCGCTGAGAACATGCGCTCATCCATACATCAGGGTCATCCAAGTCCAAAACTACAATAGCATCTTGACAAATAGCTACATGTAAATCTAGATCTCATCCATAGGGTAGAAAGTATGGAGAGAAGGATGCTAAGGAGGCTTTCCGGCTGAACCGATAGCCCATGGCCAACCAAGGTAACTGGAGGTCCCAATCTCCCAAGTGGCCTCTCTGCAAACCATACTTTCGCAATCCTCTCTTCACCGTTTGAACCACTCTCTCTGCTAAGCCATCTGCCTCAGGGTGATCTCAAGATGTAGTACAATGATCAATCAAAGCCTTGTCACACAAGACCTGAAACTCCCCCAAGAACTCTATACCCTGATCAGTCAAAACCTCAGCTGGTGCACCAAAATGACTAAGAACTCAATCCATGAACGAGTAAGTTGTCCCTTCACTAGACCTGTCAAGAAGTGCCACCAACTCAATCCACTTGGAGAAGTGCTCCACCATCACCAAAATATATTGATGATGTCTCACAGTCAGCGGTAAAGGTCCAGCAAAGGCCAAACTCCATCGGTAACCCATCCCATGATAGGTAATGGGTGTAACTATGGCGTAGGAGCATTGAATGATGCTCTAACTTGGTCACAAACCACACATCTGGCAACAAACTACTATACCTTGGTCTGCATACCGTGCCACCAATAATGACTCTGGAGTAAGCTATACGTATGCTTTACTCCAAAATGTCCTAGCTCCTCATGAGCATGACAGACCAACTGTGGTCTCTGGGATGGATGTGGTACTACTCGCACTCTACCATCCTCCCATACACGCAAAAGGTGTCTACCCTCCAATCTGAACCGTCTGGCTTGCTGAAGAACACGGTCTCTCTCCTTGGCCCTAAATGTGCCATCCACAACACCAGTGCAAAGATAGTCCATCACTAAGACATCATCATGAATGTCTTGCTGAACTATACCAATATCTTCACTCTCTGGATTAGTGACCGCAATAACTCCTCTTGTATGCGCTGAGAGAGATACCACCAAAGCCTCTGCAAATATACACAGAAAGGCCGATGCATGCCAACCTGGCACCATCTCCTCATCTATCTCACCATGCTAATGTGCTCCGATCTCATCCTGCTGGTTGGGACATGAGTTTCTACTCAACCCATCTGGATCACGGTTCACCACTCCAAGTCTGTGAACAACTATGAAATCATACTCTTGTAAAATCAGCATCCATCATGCAAGCTTCCCTGAAAGCTTGTCAGACTCCATCAACCACTTCAGTGGCTGATGATCAATGATGAGAGTGAAGGGGTTACCAAATAGGTAACATCGGAAATGTGCTATTGCCCAAACTGCTGCACTCATCCTCATATGAACTATACTTCACCTCCGCTGAATTGGTGGAGCAACTAGCATAGGCCACCACAAACTCCTTCTCCTCATCATCATGTTGGGTGAGCACCGCTCCAAGCCCCAACATACTCCAATCAGTATGAACTTGAAATGGTCAACCTTAATCGGTCTCCTCAAAATAGGAGCAGATGTCAACCTCTCCTTGAGCTCTACAAAAGCTCTCTCTTGCTCATCTCCCCAACACCACTCCTGTGTAAGCTTGGTCAACTTCGTCAAGGCCTTGGCAATGGCACTAAATCCTCTAACATAGCGGCAATAGAAGTTCACCAACCCAAGGAATGCTCGCACTTTGCTCACATCCGTAGGCCGAGGAATACATGCAATAGCCTCCACCTTGGTCTACTAGACACCAAGTCCTCTAGGGTAGCCCAAAATGTTGTCTTGGACTTATCCTCCTCCCTGATCGGCAACTGATGATATCCCACTCAAAGATCCAAAGTACTGAAGATCTTTGCATGCCCAATCGCATCAAAAATCTCCTATGGTGTAGGCATGGCATACTGATCAGACTTGGTCTGTCAGTTGATAGGACAATAATCTCCACACATCCGCCTATCTATATAGTTGCCATGCATATCCTTCTTGGCTGGCATCACTCTCACTAATGCATACTCTCCATGTGAAATCTCCACCAAACCAGCCTCAAAAAGGTCACTACTCCGGCTTTGAATCAATGTCCTCTCCATATCACTATATCGATAAGGACGTTGGAAAACTAGTGTGTCGCTAGTCAGCTCAATCCGTATACTAGGTCCCTTCAAAGCACCCAAATCCTTCATTTTGAAGGCAAAACAACTCGTGTGACTCCTCAAGAACCTCCAAACCCTCTGCCTTTCCTCTCCAGTAAGCTTAAGTCCAAGATCTTGCTCCCAAGTATCCTCTGTAATTGTAGTAGGAGTGGAAGACGTACTGTAACACCCATTTGTGCATGTGTGTGGTATTGTGATATTTAGCTTGGTATTACAAGTACTTAAGAGATATTATTTATATAGAGATAAAGGATGGTTCTATATTAGTCATGGTTAGCTAAAGTTAGTCATAGCTAAGATAGAGGGGACCTTACTTTAGAGGAAGTAGAAAAGATGAGCACCACTATTTTGGATTTTAGTGTGTTGACTTGGTATTATTCCTAGGTGTTTGGCTTTGAGGAAAGAGTTGAGAACTCTTGGGCCCGCAAACCTTCTTGTTTTGGATTCTTCTTTAGTCCAAGGATAGCCCATGTGAAGGAATCCTTGACTAAGTGGTTGGGTCAAGATAAGATCACATGCTTAGGGGAATATGCCCATGTGAATGGATATTCCTTTCTGCTTTTTGACTTTACTTGACTTTTAGTTTAGTAACTTGAGTTACTACGGTAATTAGCAACTTTGGTACGTAACTATTTCACCACTATATAAACAAGGGGTGAGGAGGTACTCATCATCTTTTCATTTGCAACTATCTCTCTCTCATTGAGTTCTCTAGTGAGCAATGTCTTGAGTCTTGGAGTGTTAGCCTTGGAGGAGTATGATGGAGTTTGGGTTCTTTGCCTTCTTAGTCCATGGTGCGCTACCATAATAGCCATCAGAGGTTCATCCTGAGTGAGAGACAAGCCGGCTCATAGTACTGACTGGCTGCTACACTGGACCCTTGGGAGCAATAGTGTCATGCTCCCGACCACTAGAGGTCCCAACCTCTATGTGAAAAACTCCCTCCACTCTGGCTGCAAGCTCCACACGTCCTCTAGCTGCATCCCATGTGGACCAAGGGTGTAATCCAAGTAGACCACTCTCCCTAGTAGCTACTGGATGTGTCCCAAGAATACCATGTCCACTTGGTCCATCACCCCCAACATGTGCCTGAATCATCTCGATAGGCAGAGGGCTCACAAGTGTCCAAGTGGTGATGCCTATCAAGCGCATCCTACGCTACTCTGCCAAGCCAAGGCTCACAATCCATGTCAAACAGTTCAGGTCCATAGCCTGACCTAACACTTGACGCCTGGATGCCTCTAACACTGTTGGAACAGCAGTAATACCGATGCAAAAACCCATTGCCCACTCTCTCTCATCAGCATTGGGCTCCACCAATTGCTATAATTGTGAGTCCCAAACAAGTCCAGATCCTCTCTCTTGAAAAGCATGTGAGCCTGGGAAACTCATGAGTATGGGAAATGTGGCTCTAGGCTGTCCAACTAGGTTCACCACTGCCATAGATGACCTATCAGCCACTACCACTATCTAAGACTGATGCCCAACATCCAAGATATCATCAACAAGGATGTGGTCAAGTCGTTGAATCCCATCATAAGCACACCGTAGAACCTCTCTGGGTAAGAGGTTCGTCCACCAAAGACAAAGATGATGAGCCCGTGATCCCACTCTGGCTGCATCAAACAATACAGTAGGTCCCATCCAAGAATGGACCTGATGTGTACTCGCCACCACTCTAGTGCAAGAATCACCTCTCAAAGGAACGTTCTCCAAAAGGTAAGTTGGAGAAACGGACTGATGAACTTGGAGATGTCATAGTATCCGTAACATCTCCCAAAACACACCAGAACAAGGATCCTGAAGACCCAAACCGCAGCCCGCACGTGTATGTCCATGACATGGCCATCCAGAAATCACCAAGTGAATAGGCCCATGTCTCTCTAGGTCATGCACCCCTTGTAAGGAAATGTCTCCTGGTAAGGCCTTCTGGTAACCTCTGACTGTTGACATCGGTAATAACTCCGGATACCAATAAGCCAAGTGTGCCACATGATGTAGAGAGACTTGCCTAGCAGTCTTATCTCTCTCTACATACAAGTACATTTGTACTCATATACCCGCCTGTAATACCGCAGCTAGTCTGGTGCTGATCCCACCAAACAACTCCAATAGGCATATCCCCTCTACTGGATACTGCCAAGCAATAAGTGTGGTATCCAAAGGAGTCAAAGCAATTGCCTTTGGAGGCTCATCCTCACACTCATCTCTTGATGGTACAAAGGCTCCACTCCAAGCCTGTTGCACCAACTGATCTGCATGCTGCTGCAATGCCTCCTCTGAACTCCACAATGGAACATCCAAAGTGGATGGAACAATCCCACTTGTACTCCACAGTCGAGTGATCTCCTCTGGTACTGGAGTACCTTCTGCATGGGCGTTCCCCTCCAACAAGTCACCAGGCCACGTAATTGCACCATTGAAAGCTAAAACTAATGATGCCATGGTCTCGGACTGTAGTGAGCCAAGAGTACCACTACTGAAGTGTACTAATAGACGACATACTTGTCCCTCACTAGACTGCCAACCAGGTCTATAAGAGGTTGTCTCCTCCCAATAGTCAATGTTGAAACCCATGTGGTATAACACTGCTCTCCCAACTAGCACATCATATGACTCAGCTATTGTCGCAATAGCCTGAGCTCTCACCACCGAGCTATCAGTCAGATGACTAGGCTGAATCTAGACAACAAGCTCTCAATGTATGATGTACTATGTCGAACCACCACCTAGAGATATCTGGATTTGAAACGGACACCTCTCCACATCGGTCTTCCGTAACTCCAGACCGACAACTACAGCCTTCCCCAACATAAGGGGTTGCGCACCAGAGTCTAACAAGACTTTCTATGGTGTATAGACCTTCCCTGAAGGTCCCACCAAACAAAAAATCCCCCTCTGGTTATCCAATATGACAACACTAGGTGTAAACCACGCTCTCTCAAAGGCCAGTCTAGCTGGCAACTCCTCCAGTTTAGCCGCTACTGCCTACCATAAACCACTGGTCGCTAAATGGATCCCATGCTCCTCAACCAAGTCAGCTCCACTACAAACCACCTCTACTCTAGTAGTAGGAACTGCACCATCCCTACTCTCACACAACGTAGCAGCCAACCGGAATAATAGGGATGGGTCAACTCCCAATGTAAACATATCATTGGCCAAAAACAAAGGACGCCGCATAATCAGCTGAGCCGCCCCCAACATCATGCTCGACTCAGGCTGTGTAGTAGTAGGTGGCTGACTAGCAGGTAGTCCATCATGCACTCTATCACCACCTACCACACCTGCATTGAGACATATAGGAACCATGGATGTTGTCTAGAATGCCTCAGAAAGCGTGAAAGACTGGGGAAGTCTGACTTGTCTCCCATCCTCCACTGATGCTCCTCTAGGCTCTGGAGCATGTATTGAACTCCTAGTCACTGCTGGAGATGCATCCACCTGTGCTGCTTCACACATGAAGTCCAAAGCATCTCTATCACCAACATACGAAGTGGAAGCCTCAGCACCCGAATCTGATCTCCTCTGAGCAATAGCCATACTAGCCAATCTTTGCTCCAACTGCTCAATCCGAGTAGCCATAGTTGTGTCAAAAGTAAGAGCAGGTATTGCATCCCTACTAGGTGTAGATCCTCTACCACCACCTCTATCACCTTGTCTTCCATGAACTAGAGCTCCTCTACTACCTGCCATAGCAGCCCTACCACTCCGTAACTCCGGGTGTAGGTCAAAACACCGATCACTAGTGTGACCAAATCTGTGGCAGTGCTCACACTGCCTCTGTGTTGGCTGTGATGCACCAGAGGTATCAGGTCCGCTGCCTTGAGTACACTCTCTCCGATGGTGAGGTCCACCACAAGTCCAACAAGCAACACCACCACTCACTGGCTGCTGCTGACTCAAAAATAAGGGTAAGGGTCTAACTCCACTAGGCCCTCCACTCGCTCCATAGGATCTGGGCTGTCCACCCTGTCCTTGAAAACCAACTAGGCGTGGTGCACTCTGCTGCACTCTAGAAGAAGTCATAGCCGTGGATGAGATCTCCCTACCAAATCCAGATGTCACTTCTCTCTCCTCCACCATGTTGAGCTCAATACGCTCAGCCAAACCAAAGACTACTGCCAAAGTGGGCGAAGTAGCCTGCAACAACGTAGCATCACAAACTCTACGTCGTAACTCACTGTCTAGTATCCCATACCAAAACTGGACTGCTTGGGCCTCAATAACTCCCTAAGTGAAACTAATCAGCCGCTTCATGCGAGTGTATGCATTGCGTAGGCTCTCCCAACCTTCCGCTAGAACTCTTGCAAGCTCTTCAGCTTGTCAATCCGCACTCCTTGGTAATTCTACCTCAAACATAGGAAGAACTCCACCATGGGGTTAAACCCCCGGTACCACACCACCTCTTGCAGCGGTGCCTCTACTCGTAGTAGCACTATCTCTAGTTAGTGCACCTCCACTAGCTCCACCCACGCTACTCGAGCTAGAACTCGTAGGTACAGCCGATCTACTCTTGGCCACCGAGCCTAAAGTGATGGAGACATAGTGTGGAGACTAATATTGTCTCCATAACTCAATCTCCTCCAAATGAGCTCTCCTGAACTCATGGTAGTCATCCATCGGCGGACCCTCCAGATGTTGAAACAACCCCTTCCATGCCATGAAGGGTGTGAACAAAGTTGGGTTTTGCATCTGCTGCAGATCACACCAACTGTCAAACTCCTGGGTGAAGTCATCCAACTCAATAGTACCCATTGTACCAGAGTAATGCCTAGGGCCTTTGGAGGCCCCATAAATCTTGTCCATGTCCCACAACAACGGTGCGGACACACCAAGTGCACTCTCAACTAAATCAGCTCCTGTGTCAAACTCCAACTCAGAGTCAATCTCCTCCCTCACTAGGACCTTAGATACAGGCTAATACTGAGCACCACTCCGAGTAAAACCAATGTGTACTGCATGGCTATCTCTTTTGGAATCCCCAAAGAACTCCGTCGTGATCAAGTAACCGCAACAGCAAACCCAAACCACCAACTGCAACCGCAAGTGCCAACACCACCAAGTGCCAACACCAACTAAGCACCACCCACTAATGTAACTCTAACCAAGATAACTACACTAAGGGAAAGGGCAACCTGTAACCTGCCATCATAACATGCACTCTCACGGTCTGCAAGTCATCACTTCCTGCCTCACCGGAGAGAAACAAATGTAGTCTGACTGGTCATCACTCCAGCCTCACCACCAAGAGCACACCAGAGCACCAACGCTCAAAAGTTAGGGCACCTCATACAAACGTGGTGCACAAATAGGAAGCAAAGAATGGGAGGGATCCAATCACAAGAAATCTAAACAAAAATCCTCCATCTCATAACACAACACGGGACTGACTCTGCCACCATTTGGCATTTGACATAAGAGAAGTTAGTATCTAAGTCCTAAGCTACCATGATCACCAAGAATGGGATCAAATTGCCTCTCCTAGCCAAAGCTACATGTGTATAGATAATAATGGCACAGTCACTAGGACAACAAGTGAGGGTAGACCAATTGGCTAGGGCACCAGTCTAGGAACAAGAGATCTAGGGGTCAAACCCTGTTGCGCACAATCTAGTAGGAAAGGCAGATTTTGCCAACCAATGACCAAGATCTACTCTAAACTAGCTAGCCCCACGCCAGCAAGCTGGCTTGCTGGCCCTTCTAGGCCTTCGTAGCCTCTCATAGCCCACAGCCCTCTGCTTTGATGCCTCTAAATGCCAAATAAGGTCTTTCTTGTTGCCACTTTGAACCTCCTCCAAAATTGGCAAAACTTCTCCAAATCTACGAAAGTCCTCCAAACTAGCAAAACTCCTCCAAATCTGGCCAAACAGCGAAAACTCCTCCAAAATCTGACGTAAAATCTGATGTAAACCCTAAATTTGGATGTCTGCCAAATCCCCCGCTAACTTTCCACTCGAGCCAATTGACAACACGGGTTTTTCCTCCTCCAAAATTGGCAAAACTTCTCCAAATTTGCAAAAGTCCTCCAAACTAGCAAAACTCCTCCAAATCTGGCCAAAATCTGACATAAAATCTGACATAAAATTTGACATAAACCCTAAATTTGGATGTCCACCAAATCCCCCGCTAACTTTCCACTCGAGCCAAATTGACAACACGGGTTTTTCCAAATCACAAATTCATGAGAAGAGCTTCCCAACTCCACCTTCAATTTGACTTTTTGAGCCCAACTAGCAGCAAATTGGTCCTACCTTCACCTCTTGAGCTCAAAATCACAACCACTGCTCAAAATTTGCTCTTTCTTTGCTCGAAATTTGGCCAGCGCTTCCGCACACCATCCGTCTAACTGCTAAATCTGCATCAATCGATTGAGCTTCTGCACACTAGGGAAACACTAAACTTGAATTGAGCTACCAACAATCCACCGAGCTTGGAGATTCCACTAACACTCAAAGTTCCTGCACCCAATTTCTCCCTTACTTCACTTCTCTGATGTAATCAGATTGCTTACCACTCTCAACTCAACTCAACACAGATCAATATTTGATCTATGACTCTATAAACTACCAACAATTGGGCACTGATTACAGTCAAGCCACACCCACTCAAGCATAGAGAATCCAAGGGATGTAGACGCTCACCCGGTCTCTATCCACCATAGCCAGGAACTCGAAGGCTCAACATCAGAGAAGTGAGCTCTTTGGAGCTCACTTTGAAACTATACCCCTTGGACTCGAGCTAGCTCTGAAACCCTAACTGTCCCGCTGACGGCACAGTCGACAGTGCAAATGGTGCAAAGTGACGGTGGGCCCCACCGTGAAGTCAGTACCCCGAACACAAAATCTAACCGTCAGAAAGTAGTCTCTGAGAAATTGCTGAAATAACTCTAACTACTATCACTAGAACTCTAGTGTTTGAGCATCTAAATGCGGCACTACAAATGGCGTGACAATTACTCTATGCTTTCCACCTCAAATTACTCAGTTTCAGTAGTTTGTGCTCTTCCAAGATGGATGATCCACTCTCTTCAATTAAAAACACTCGCTCTGATACCATTGTAATAATCCAAGGACAAGATAAGAAAGAAAACATAGATTTCACACTCAATCCTTTGATGCCCCAAAGAAGCACCTTCTCTTTATTATATAGACAAAGAGGATCCACTCCAAGGAAGCTCCACCATAAGATTAGGCACAAAGATAGGTGACATGTCAGCAAGCTCCACCCTTGGATTACTTACTTGAATGGGTGACATGTAAGTCGTGGTACTATCTAGTTGGTCAAACAGGCTTTGACCAAAGGGAATCTTTTAGGGAATCTTCCAATAGGAATCTCAAAATCATGTGAATGAGGTACCGTTGGAAGGCTTTTGACAAGAAAACGCAAGGGGGAGAGGAGTCCAATCGTTTCTCTTTTAGGGGGAGGTCTATTCATTTTTGAGGTCAAATTCATCCGTTTAGGCTTCCAAAATTGCCTTCAAAGATTTTAGGTATATTTTGATTCCGATTCTATTAGTGTAAGTTCTCTTTTGGTGATAACACTTTTATTTCATCAAGTGTAACATCCTTCTAGATGTTATTGAACCAATTCTCACCTTTAAATCATATGTCTAGCTATTGGTTCTAAGGTTTCTAAGTCTATTTTGGTTTTTGCAC